>OZ005655.1:279771038-280971038 GCA_963930645.1 Salticus scenicus
CACCAGTAAATTTGAAGAGTAATATTCTCCAAATTCAATTACGATTAAATAAGAAGAATACTACTCTAAAAAAATATTGGTGTGAAATAAAAGGCGTGGCTAACGATACTACGGAATATTAATTAGGATGTTGGCAAGTATGGATAAGAATTACCGCAGGCAGTGGAAAATTGAGCACAGCATTGCATATATCGGTTTAAAGGTTTTAAAAGAAATAGTCTGGCGGAGGGCTGTCATATAAGGTACTGCAAAAGGCAGTGGTGACTCGGAATGATGTTTGTGAGCGAATTCGTTTATATCTTGCAAACTTATTGACCAATTTCAATGGATTTTTATCTGAAGTTTATACTGTTTGAGACTTAGCAATATAAAAGTGATTCTTTAAATATTTCGACCCGTGAAGCGTACGAAACCCGATACTTTGTTAATATTTTTCATTCATTTTTGATAGAAATAGACTTCGACTGAAGATTAATTTTGTCTTCGCAAATTCGGTCTATTATTGGAATTTTGGCGAATATCTATAGCCTCTGTTTAAAGGACTGAATTTACAAAATTTCTAAAATTACATACTTGCATCATTCTGAAAAGTTTATTTTGATGAAGCAATGCACATGTCATACAACCTTCCAGCAGTTATTATATCAGTCTTTATTTGTTCGACCTATATTTCTGGTAATAAAACCTTCAAAATAAAAACAATAAAGTTTTTAGAAAAGCTTAGGGCATATGATAATTGAACAGTTTTTGTATCAATGTTAATTCACTTGACCTGTATTAATGACACTAAAACCTCAAAAAATAACAATGATAATGCATTTAGAGTAGAATTGCACAGGTTATAGGACTTCTAAGCGGTCCTTACATCAATGACCATTTGTATGACTGTTATTTATGACAATAAAGCTTTCAATAACAATATTGAAAAAAATTTAATAGTAAATTTCAAAATGTATAATGCATAATTGAGGAGAGACTTTGTGTTAATAACATAAAGGTAAATGAAATAACTTTCACAAACTAGAAATTAAATTATAAGCAAACAGCCGTTTCGGTGCTTCTGAAGTTCCATCATCAGTGCTTGTAAAATTTAAAAAATATAAAACATGAAAAAATCATCAATGCTTGTAAAATTTTTAAAAATATTAAAATAACTTGCCTTTCCTGGTCCCATATTTGGACCACGCTTGTTTGGTAAACTTCGTTGGTTACGTGTTTTTTTTTTTCTGGTTCTTTTATTTATTTATTTTTTCATGTTTTAATATTTTTTTAATTTTACCAGCACTGATGATGGAAATTTAGAAGTTCCGAAACGGCCGTTTGCTAATAATTTAATTTCTCTAATTCGTGCTGTTTTTAACACTGTTTAATTTTTCTTTAAATTAAATGCCTGTTAAAGCATATTGAAAGAAATCTTGAATTTAGATTGGTTTTGAATGACAAAATTCAGTAATTTCCACTATTATTTATTTTAATTTCTTAATTCCTTCGATATTTTCTTATATTGTTTTATGTTTCTCTGAACAAAGAAGACTATTTATATGAATATATATATTAAGAATTTTTGGCGATATTCCATCAACAACCAATTAGCAGTCGAAGTTGGGTTTGCCACTCTGCTCTCATTAAAACCTGCTATTAGCTTAATTACCGCTATATTTATGACATCAGTATTTACTGTTATACTGTTATTAGCTTAACCCGTTAGCGCCTAGTGTCCTCATTTGAGGACAGCTAATAAAATGGCACGTATATTTGTTGTGGTTTCTTGGAATGATTTCTGCTTTTCTGCTTTTTAGTGACAGTTTATAGCGTCACTCTAAATGATTCCTGAAAGTTTTATGTGCCTACTATTAATTATTATTTCATAATTTGGATAGTCATTTTACGATTTTTCATTCGTCGCACCTATATTTGCTTTTTGCGCAGGTATACTAACTTAAATCAAGTTGAATAATCTATATATATATAAATGAATGTTTGTCTGTATGTCCTTTATAAAATCGTAAACGGCTTGACCTATTTCAATCATTCTTTTTTTGTTTTTTTCCTTATAGGTCAGGGATGGTTCAGGAAAAAAAAAAAAATTGAAAAAATTCGCCCCCCAAGGAGGGGGGGGAGGGGGCAAAACGTGAATTCAAAAAATCCTTCATATCTCAAACAAAAAAACAGATATCCGTAAAATTTTTGCTTTAAAATATAGCTAATATAAATGTCTAAACACCAATTTCTGGAATTTTCGAAATTCGGTCCCCAAGGGGGGGCGGGGGGGGGGGATTTCACATGCGTAAAACGCGATTTCGCACAATCCTATATATCTCAAAAAAAAAAAACAGATATACGTGAAATTTTTGTTATAAAATATAGCTAATACAAAAATCTAAAAACTAATTTCTGGAATTTTAAAAATTCAGCCCCCAGGTGGGGCAGCAGGGGGGGGGAGGGGCAGCAGGGGCAAAAACAATTAGAAATACAGTTAGGCCTTTCAAAATTGGTACAGATAGGTTTCAATAGCCTGCAAGTCGAATGGGGATATTTTCAAAAGTGTAAAGTTATTAGGAGGGGAGAAAAGGGGGGAGGGAAGAGGGGGGGGGGCAAAAAAAATAAAAATAGAGTTAGATCGTTCAAATTTGGTATATAGAGGTTTTCGATACTTACAAAACGATTGCAGATATTTTCAAATTTGTAAAATTATTAGGAGGTGCAAGAAGGGGGGTGGAGCGGGAAGGGGGGGGGGCTATGGGCAAAAACAAATAGAAATACAGTTAGGGAATTCAAAATTGGTACAGATAGGTTTTAAAGGCCTGCAAGTCGAATGGGGATATTTTCGAAAGTGTAAAGTTATTAGGAGGGGCGAGTAGGGGGGAGGGGATGGGGGGGGGGAAATAAAAATAGTGTTAGATCGTTCAAAATTGGTACACAAATGGTTTTCGATACTTAAAATCGAATGCGGATAGTTTTGAATTTGTAAAATTATTAGGAGGGGCGGTGAGGGGGGGGGCTATGGGTAAAAACAAATAGAAATGCAGTTAGGCCGTTCAAAATTGATACAGATTGGTTTTAGAGGCCTGCAAGTCGAATGGGGATATTTTCGAAAGTGTAACGTTATTAGGAGGGACAAGAGAGGGGCGGAGGGGCAAAAAAATAAAATAGAGTTAGATCATTCAAAATTGGTACATAGAGGTTTTCGATACTTACAAATCGATTGCGGATATTTTCGAATTTTTAAAATTATTTGGAAGGGGGGGAGAGTGGTGGGGAAAAAAATAAAAATAAAGATAGATCGTTCAAAACTGGTGCATAGAGGTTTTTGATATTTACAAATCGATTGCGGATATTTTTGAATTTGTAAAATTATTAGGATAGACGGGAGGGGGGCGCGAAGGGGGAAAATAACAGAAATAAGAGTTAGAGCATTTTGGGAATTTTTTCCGAAGGTAGTGAGAACCCGGTGCGACATTTTCCTAATCAGATTTTATTTCGCTTTTTTTTTCACGTGATAAAAATTAATGCAATTTTGAGAATTCAGTAATTATAGTGATTCATTTAAAAATGGGGTCCAGCGAAGCGGGCGAAGCCTGCTAGTAATATATATGTTATAATACTTTACCTTCGAGATCTTTGTCAACATATAATAGGAATCTAATCTGTTATCTCAAAGTTTTTCCATCTCGAAGTTTCCTCTCTAGAACACTAAACGCCAATAAATGAGGATTGGCTTTAAATTTAAAACTATCAGAAGAATTGTTTATGTTAATATATTTCACTGTCAGTTGTCTATATTAATTTAGAAGTGAAATAATCAGCTAATAATATTTTGCAAAATTAATTCGGGCGTTAACGGGTTAATGCGCATTCTGAACCACTATGAACATCTCTATGTTTGAATCGTGTTTCAAACTCGGCACCTGGGAACTGATGAATAAAGCGCTGATTACTCCGCAGACAGATGGACATAAACAACCAATTAATAGAGTGAAACGGTCAAAACAAGGTCATTACAAAACAGAGGCTTAAATTTGCACTTTTATGATAGAACTCTTTAATTAGAATAAATATTAAAATTTAAAATGGATAAAAATATGAACGTCCAAAGGGTTTCTTCTCTCATCATTTGAAAATGTTTATAAAAAAGTAAAACTTTAGGTGATACTTGAAAGAAGAACGTACAAATACAGAGAATTTAAGTATATAAAACTGTGATGCGTGTCCAGGAAGTATATGCTCTGTTTTGTTTTTTTGCCGCACGCGACGCGACGTTAATAAGAGAACTCCGGATATACGCTGAAGTTTTCTTTGCCCCTTGCCTTTCCACTGACGTGATAATGTGGTCGAACTGTATTGTGTTTTCAGTTGATTGGGTTATCACTAAAATGTTTAAGACAACACTGTAAAAAATAGTTTCTTAAAAATGAGCTAAACTGTCTAAAAATAGCTGCGAAACAATATATACTTAAATTTGAAATCCCATGTACTCATTTTTGTGTATATTGACATGCTCAAAAATAGGGTTGACCAATAAGAATCCCGATATCCCTATGTTTGACATGTCAATATACTCAAAAATGAGTACATGGGTTTTCAGATTTAAGTATATATTGTTTCGGAGCTATTTTGAGACAATTTGGCTCATTTTTAAGAAACTACTTTTAACAGCGAAGGTACTTCTTATTTCTTCTCAGTACTGTTAGATTTTTAAAATAAAATAAAATACATAAATAAAATAAAAAAATAAAATAAAAATAAAAAATCCACGTGCAGTTTAAAACAAAAAGAGAGGCATGCTTACTGAACGAAATTGCCTTGCTTCGAGACAATGCTCGGCCTCATATCGCTGCTGTCACTTAAAGATAAATTGAGAAATTCGGTTGGCAGGAGTTAGATCATCCTTCCTTATAGACCAAACACGGCACCATCTGACTATCAATTATTCGTGTAAATAAAGGTTCATTTTCCAGACCAGACACAGTTTTCAAAGTCAGGGCTACACAAAGAATCGCTTTGAAGAAATGATTCTCATTATTGGTGAAAACTTTCTTTGAGAAAGGTAATTATAGGTAAATTAGTCATTTGTAATGGCGAATACCTGAACATCGGGGAAAAAATGCAGAAAAAATATTTTAATAAATGGTCTTTTATAAAACAAGCAAAATATTGCCTTGAAAATAAATTTCCCTACTATTTCCTTTTACAAAACGGATCTTACTTTCTGGGCACGTCTCGTACTGTTAATAGACTTACCATAAAAAGAACCGGATTAGTAATCCAACCACAATAACCAGTGCGACAAAATACATTACAATGTCCTCCATTATTTTTATAAAGCAACCAGTCATCCATAATTTAATACGTATCCAAGTGTGAAAATAACATTTTCTATATGTGTGAATGGATAACATATGTATACATATTTGAGCTAGGTATAATTAAGTCATAGATGTCAAATAATAAATATCTAGAATAAAAACGAAAAATATACACCCACTTCATCTGATAACCATTACAGTGAAATGCTTTTGGGAATTAAAAGTTGTAATTATAGTTTCTAATATCAAAATATCCTAACTTCTCAGAAACTGATAATGATTTTTTTTTTTTTGTTTTGTAAATATATATATATATGTATTTGTTTTATGAAATAAAAAGTCATTATTGATATTTATTTCCCTTTTTAATATCATTAATGTATAAATGCAATTTCCGATGAGAAATGAAATACTACTCTAAGATTACACAATATTCCTTTTAAAAATGGTAAAGAAATATGTTTTGATTTTACAAATTATACATAAAATTGTTATTGGATAAAAAGAGAGATTTATAGATAACATTTCTTTTATTCGTTATTGTTAACCCGTTAATGCCCGAATTAATTTTGCAAAATATTATTAGCTTATTATTTCACTTCTAAATTAATATAGACAACTGACAGTAAAATACATTAACTTAAACAATTCTTCTGATAGTTTTAAATTTAAAGCCTATTTTCATTTATTGACGTTTAGTGTTCTAGCGGGAAAACTTCGAGATAGAAAAACTTTGAGATAACAGATTAATTTTCTATTATATCTTGACAAAGATCTCGAAAATAAAGTATTATAATATATATTATTATTCAACTTGATTCAAGTTAGTATACCTGTGCAAAAAGCAAATATAGGTGCGACGAATGAAAAATCATAAAATGACTATCCAAATTATGAAATAATAATTAATAGTAGGCACATAAAACTTTCAGGGATCATTTAGAGTGACGCTATAAACTGTCACTAAAAAGCTGAAATCATTTCAAGAAACCACAAAAAATATATGTGCCATTTTATTAGCTGTCCTCAAATGAGGACACTGGGCGCTAACGGGTTAACGAGCAGGCTTTTCCCACTTAGCCGGTCACTATATTTAAACGAATTCTTCAAAAATTCAAAATATTGAAACGTTTGAATCAATATATTTCGGCAATAAATTAAAAAACTGGTGTACAACAAATAATTAAACTTTAAAATTTCTTTACATACCATAAAATTAATGTAAGCACGACCAGTTTCGAAAGGACGTAGCCTTTCTTCTTCATGTGAAAAAAACTTGTGCTTACTACTTTTGAAACAAAAGCGAGACTCGACTTACTTTATTATATAATATTAACTCTCATTATGCAAATTTATATGAAACTTTCTCCTATACTGTCATATTAAAAATTATGTAATAAATAAATAAATAAAAACGATGACAAGCTTTTGAGCGATTGACGTCCAAATGTAATCCAGTTTTGGTCAAGATCCAACTAAATATCAAGTTTGGTTAACATGTTGAGTGCCATGACAGCCATCGGTGGCTGACACTGAACCTTCCGTTTAGACCACGTCAACCATCTGTGGCTGACAGTGTAAAATATAATATAAAACAAAAAAAAAAAAAAAAAAAAATACTCTGTTCTAAGTAATTATAGAAATTTTTTTCAAAATTTACTTAATTTTATTTATTATAGGATTATATCATGAAGGAATTTTAATGGATTTTATCGAAACACGGTAAACACAGTAATGCCAGATAGGGGATTTTGTCACCATTTTGGGGATTTTTGAGGCTTCTGGAGACAATTTTTGGGACAAAATGTTTGTGGGGACTTTTTTGGGGATTTCTAAAAATTTTGGGGACAAATTTGGGGAGTTCTTCAACTTTCTGGCAATGTTGGATTTATCCTTCATTCTTATTTGGGGATTTTTTTTGCAAAAATTGGCTTCATTTGGGGAAAAAATCTGAGCTTTAATCTGTTTGATATAAAAAATATACATATTTGAAAATTTTTTTATTTTCAACTTTTAGTAGAAATCAAGTTGGGGATTTTTTCGAAAGAAAACCCCGATTTGGGGAAATTTGAAGACCTGTTTGGGGAAATAATTTTCGATCATCTGGCATCACTGGGTAAACGTTACGCGCATCTAAGCAGCGCGCGTGGCCTGACGGGGATTTCCTTAAGAATTCGAGTGGCCCTCAACGTATTGAATTTCGTTCATTGATTCGTAAAATATAGCGTCCACAATTTTTTTTTTCTATTCACACACAGACACAGAATCAGACATTTTCTAAAAATAGTCAAATTATGTTCAGGACATCTCAACACCTGCAAATCCGTCGATAACCGAAAACGAAAATTTTCATGAACACAATACTTTCTTCTTATATTTTTAAAACAAAGTAATAAATCATAGTTAAACTAAAATATTAAACACTAGCCGCCTTCGGCGACCAGCTGGTTCGCGATCCTTGAAAAGTTCGACTTTACAAAACTCCCGCTTGGTGCCTTTTTCCCGGTTCATGTCCTTCAACAACTCATTGACATATAGTGAAAATAACTTTATTGAAAAATTTAATCGCATCATAATTAGAATTGGAGATATTGTAATAAAGGTGTTCTGGCTTTTCTGTGATTTTCTTTGAAACTCCCGTACGGAATTTAACGGCTTATATCAGTTTAAAAGTCCGTAATATTTCAAATGATGTGTTGTTATAAGTAGAATTCTAGATATTGAATTATTAAAATATCAAAGCGCCCTCTGGCGACAGAGATTTGCAATATATACTCATCAATTCTAATTCAAATAAACTTTTTCAATGATATATTACTTATGAAATTATGTTAATTAGAAGCTGAGATACAAAGCTAATATAGACATTTTTATAAAAAGATTTGTGTCCGACTTATCCATGGTTCTCTCCGAAACTTGCATAATTCCGGGCTATATAACATTAAAAATCCTTAGTACGATATGTGAGCAGAAATTGGAATTCGAAACCCTGCAAAATATTTAAGAATAAAGGTGTTCTGGGTATTCCGTTGTTTTCTCCGAAACTCCCGTTCCTTTTCTACATCTTTGCCCCTTCGCTCTCCCCCCCCCCTTTCCGTCGATAATAATGATTTTACAGTCGAAAATATCCGTAATCGATTTACCATGCCTTAAAATCTAAATATACCAAGCAATTTCAAACGCTGTAACTCTTTTCTTTATTTATTTTTATTTTTGCTCCTTTCCCCCCTCCCTCAAGCCCTCCCTAATAATCGTACTCTTTCAGAAATATTCACAATCGAATTATCGGGCATTAAAACCAAATACTACGAAATTTCAACGGCATATCTCAATTTAAAATACTGCAAAATACAAAAGAAAACTTAATCTTTTTCCAATAAATATATCATTTTTTTTTTATTTATTCGTATATTTTCATGAAAATTGAACAGTAGCTTTATAATATGCTGTCTAAGCCGAATATTCATTTAAATGTAAGGTAAATGAAAATTAGAAAAAGTTTGAAAAGTGCAACTTTTCCCCCCACTATAAAACACGTGATATCTTAATTGATTACAACCATTTCCTTTTTCATCACAGACTGCCTGTTGACAACTAAATTTCATGCTTTAGTTAATTTTAAAAAATCTAATTGGTGTATCGATCAGCCGCTTGCACTCTTAGATTCGGAAAAAATTACCCTTTCATTTGGTACCAAATTCGTAACGATCGGACTAATATTTCTAATTTATTTTCCATTTTTTCTGCTTTTAACTCCGTTAAAATATCTATTTTTATGCAATCACGATGAATTCTCAGTCATTGAGATCGCTTTTTGATTAGACATAGGTCTACATTTTAATTAATATCTCCGCAACTAATTAAAATTTTTAAATTCCGTTTTCACTATCCCCTCGGGAAGGCTTCTAGGCTCCCGATGTCAAATTTTATACTTCTGCGTTCAGTAGGGGCTGAACGTATAGATGCTCAGACAGACAGACAGACAGACAGACATGTTCTTTTATTATTATAGATTATTTTTAAAAAATAAGTATTGTAATAAAAAAAAATTTATGTTATAAGCAGTTTTCTTTCTTTTTTTATTTAAGAAAGTTAGTCGAATTGTGGATTATAACCATTATAACCAATATGTAATGGCGTTTCTCCGTAAACATCTGACAAAATAAATATAAGAAACTTTTTATAAACCATGTTTTTAAATTTTCTGTTGAATCGTAGAACTACATTAGCACTTTATCAATGCGTATAAAATTCTGAAAGTGATAATGACGTCAATTTTTGTGAGATGAATGATTTAACTTTTTACAATTTTTTAACGTTCACGTTTCATTAAATGCATTTATTTTTATGTCGAAAGAAAATAAACTCGTAATTTATTTTTCAGCAACAATTAAATTATAGCTAATATTTTGATGACTATTTTTATAGCTATAAAGAGGTTATTACTTTCATATTTTAATTAATTAAAAGAAAACTAATAAAAAATTCGAAAATCTGTCTTCGAAGTACTGTGTTGTCATCGGGTTCTGAACTATTCTTAAAGTTTCAAAAGTCTAGCTAGTAAGGAAATTAGTTAAAATCGATTGCAAGATTTGTACTGGATAAACAAACAAACAAACAAAAAAACAATAATCGAAGTTAATAAAAACATGGTAAAATAGTAAAAATAAGAGAGTTGTGTAAAATAGTACACAACTCTCTCTTTTTTTATTAGTGACTAGCAGGCTTTGCCCGCTTCGCTGGTCATTATATTGAAATGAATCCCCAAAACAGCATATCATTAATAATAATAAAATATCTTAAAAAAAAATCATTGAAATCCGTCAAAATCTAATTTTAAGTTCCTGCTACTTTCTGTCACGGTATCCCCGCTCGTCACAGTCGAGTCTGGACCCACAATGCCTTCGGCAGCCCCTTACCTGCTTTTTACTCCCCCTCCCTCGTGGTTACAGTTGAAAGCTTTACAAAATCTCATCAAAGTGCATATTTCGCACACTTAATTAACACCCACACACCAAAATTCGCCATTCTTAGGTAATTTGGACGGATTTAAGCTTCAAAATGTGGTTTTTGCCCCGCCCGCCCCAAGGGGAAGGGGGGGGGGGGTAAATTTCCAAAATTATTTTATATTGCATGTTGCACACACATACCTAACCGACACATAAAAAAATTGAGATCCTGAAATTATTTAAAGCTGAGCTATGCTTTAAAACTTTTTTTTTTTTTAAATCTCTCCCCCCGTTCTTAAAGGAGGGAAGGAGGAGGGAATTTCGCAAAATCTCTTCATACTATGAGTTAGATACATATAATCGTCCCTTACATAAAAAAATTCCAACCTCAGATAACTTAGTGCAGCGTTACGCATGAATACATGTTTTTGCCCCCCATTCTCCAAAGGGCGGTAGGGTGGAATTTATAAAATCCCTTTGTAGTGTGTGTTCAGTTCGATTTCCTCGTGTGTTGAGTACCCTTCTTCGAAAACCTTTTCCCTTCCCCCCCTTAAAAATCCAAAATTCCAAAATCGCAGAAAATAATTTTTTTTGTACTCAAGTCTGGTCTTTCCATCTGCAATTTCTTCACCGTTAAGTAATTTGGAGCAGAGTTAAGCCTTCTGCCTCCCAAGGGGGGCAGGGAGGGGGTATTTTGCAAAGTTTCGTCTTAGTTGGGGGGTCACTGGTCAGGCTCCGAAAACCAACCTGGTCACTAAAATTTGTGACCCTCTTTCCCACAGAATCGTCATGGCAGTGTTGAGTCAGTGTATCAGTGAGTTTACTCTTTTATATGTACAGATTTGTTTATAATTTTTATGGACTACTTGGCTTAAGGTTACTGTCACAAAAATAGAGTCCTTGGCGTAAAATGTCCTATCTACTTCAGTATTAAAATTAAAAATATACCCAGGATTATCAACTAATAAAGCTCTTTAATACAGATCTGAATTAGCTTTCATTTTCTTATTATTTAATTTTGATAATGACGTTATGTTGTCATGTGCCTAAGCAAATTTAATATTTATTATTATTTTTTTTATTATTATTCGCGTGAAATATTCTTTGGCAACAATTAAAAATTAAAATAAATTATTTTAAAGTTTTATTATAGAAGAAATATCTATATTATATAGAAGATTAATTAAAAATTTACATTTTTCCCGGTATAAATAGTAGCCTATGTCTTATTCCAGACTATTATCTATCTCTGTACAAAATTTCATCCAGATCCGTTTATCCGTTGTGGCGTGATTGAGTAACAAACATCCATCCAAACTTTCGCATTTATAATATTAGTATAGATTACTTATCACGTGCATGTGTTAGATTGAGTTATTTTGCTGTCAAATTGACAAAATTTTAATTTTGAATTTCAAAACTCTGTCGTTCTTGGCGCTTATTGTATTTGGTGATCAAAAACGTAATACGAAAATATGCATGCCAGATGTATATTTTCGTAATATGCATTGTACGAAATATTGTTTCATATTAATATAAGTTGTTAAAATAACCATGATTTTTGAATAGAATTAAATTATGTTCGCCAAATAATATGGCGATATTTTTTTTTTTTTCCTACTAAGGATGACCGATATCAAATCTATTCCGCTGCAACATATTAGTATCTTATATCAGATATTTTATTTAGACATTTGAAAACAAATTTGACTTCAAATTATGATAGAATATTTATAATTTTCCTTTTAATAAGTATATTAGTTGGATATTTATTGTGTAAATATCATCTTTTGAAATGAAATGCTTGTGTTTTCAATCGAATATGGAAATTTGCCATTTTTTCTTTCCCTAGAGTTTTGAAATTAAAAATTCAAATTTTGTCAATTTTACAAAAAAAATAACCTAATCTAACGCATGGACATGATAATTAATACATACCTATACCTAAATATGGGGATTAAAATCGGAAAATAATTATCCGCGATTTTTAATAATTTTTTACAAAAAATCCAATGGACGTTTAACATAAGAAATATTTTTCTTGCATCCACGAACGGCCAGTGACGTCATCACTTCGCTTGCGTATTAGCACTTTATCAATGTGTAAAAGAAATTTTTAATTAAAAATGACGTCAATTTTTCTGAGACGCATAATTTTTTTTTTATAATTTTTTATCGTTCACGTTTAAATAAATGTATTTATTTTCCTGTTGAAAAAAATATTTTTTTTTCAACAAAAAAAACAAACTTATATATAAGTTCGTTTTTTTTTTTTTTTTTGGCAACAATTAAATTATGGAAAAATCATAGAATAATAATAAAGGGAAAAATATAAATGGCTAATTTTTTGCTATTATTAGCTTACAAAATTGCTATTTTATGCATAAAAATCGCAAAAACAAATTTTTTTTCGGAATAAAAGGTAGCCAACTTTTTAAGTTAGGGTATAAGCTATCTCCATTACAAATTTCATCGAAATCCGTCGAGTAGTTTTGGCGTGAAACTCAGTCAAATAAATTCACGGACATTCACATTTATATATAGAAAACGTTTGTATGGGAAATAGAAAAGGGCTGTTTTTAGGGTTTTCCCGGAAATTATTCGATTTTTTCTCGCCTTTTAAACCTTCCCTAGACCTCCACGAACATTTCAAGACTAAGATAAGATAAATCCGTTCAGCCGTTCTCGAGTTTTAGTGAGACTAACGAACAGCAATTCATTTTTATATATATAGATTAGGCTAAAAAGCCTCTCTGATTTCAGTAATTTCTTTTCGAATGTTCCCTCTCTTACACACTTTCCATCGGGGCCGTGCCCTTAGCGACCGTGTCCTTAGCGGAAATCTATAAACCCGTGTCCTTAGCGGAAATGTTATCTCCCCTCGGTGGCGTGCTTTTAGCATACGTGCCTTTAGCAGAAATGTATAATGAATTAAAAAATAAATTAATAAATAAAAAATGAGCTCCTCAATTTCCCTCTACACTTTATCCACATTTAACACTGGACTGGCTTATATTTCGCTTCAGAAGTAACCTGTCGCAAAAATAAGTATGCGTACTGTAGAATATCTGTTATTTGAGGGAACGGTGATCTGTAACCATATAAAGTTTAATGAATCACAGTACTCCATATGAAGACGTACATTAATTGCCATTTTATGATTTTATTTAAGTTTTTGAAGATATAATTAAGCATTACACCTTTTAAAACTAAAACAAAAATGAAAAATCATGAGGTACACATTGGTTATCAACACTTTCCAACTGTACGTATTCATTGTATCGTATAACATTCTATGTTCTTTGTCTATATTATTACACAATGGACAGACAGAAAGACAGACATATAAACTAATTGAATTCATAATCATTCTGAAACATTGTTGGAAAGTGTTAAAAATGCTTAACACAAACAGATATACTGCTCTTAATTTCCTATTTGCACCCCTTAATGCATCGAAACATTTTTGCGTAGCCCTGTAAATCTGGAGGTTAAGCATATTATAGTTTATACAAAACATTTTCTTAGCATATAAACAATAAATACTAAATTCTTTATGATTTTTTGATGAAGTTATTTAAATGTGATTTATAAAAATGTCTCCCCTAAATCGCACGGCATTGGCATTTTTTGGATGTCCCTGTACTCAAACCAGTGGCATAGGTTCTGTTAGAGTCATTTTAAGTAGGGAATAATCAATAATGAATTTGAATAACACATAAAAAATTAATTAATTAATAAAAAAAAAAAAAAGAAATATTGATATGTTGTGGCTACCACAAGACTTTCGTCTATATTTTCCTATACAAATTCACTTGTGCAATTAATAAATTTTTATCTTAGAGAAAACTAACACTAAATATCCAAAGAAAGACAGATTTATTGTCTATAAATGACATCTTAAAAAATGCATTTTTATAATAGTTATCTCACATATCAAGTTTCGTACAGTTATTATATGCCACTGAAGTTGAGATATAACTTTCTCGTTATCGAGGAAATGTGCAGTATAGCAGAGCCACCTATTGGCCGATAAGCATCCAAATTGAATCAGAATAATGTCTCATAATGGCCTTCACATATATCACGTTTTGTTTGATTATACGCAATAGAACCTGAGATATAGCCTCCCCTTAAATTGTGGAAATCGCTGTATAGCAGCGCCACCTGTTGAGCGGTTGACACTAAAAGTTTATAGACACTCATTTAGGTTAGAGTGCATCAATATATAAATTTATATGCAATTCTATGCAGTAGTTCCTGAGCTATAGCTTTCCCTTAATTTGCAGAAATATCTGTATAGCAATGCCACCTGTCAGTCCATAAGCATTCAAATTAAATCAGCATAATGTCTCACAATGGCCTTCTCTTATATCAAGTTTTGATTGATTATACACAATAGAACCTGAGATGTAGCTTCCCCTTAAATTGTGGAAATCGCTGTATATTAGAGCCACCTGATGAGCGGTTGGCATCAAAAGTTGACAGGCACTAATATAATTCAAGGTGCATATCTACATGTAAATTTTTATGCAATTCTGGGCAGTAGTTCCGGAGATACAGTTGCCTCAAAAATTTTTCCCACACACACACAAGTGCTAAATTATTAAAATTCGGTTTGTAGAAATACCTCTCATAGAACGAAATGCTTTGGAATACTTTCGGCTATTCCTGTACATAAACCAATAACAATATTTACTCCATTTTCCATGGAGAACACTCGATAATGAACGTATATCAGTTCGAGAATGAACTTACCTTCTTATTTCCGCTAAGGGCACGGCTTCTTCTATTCCTCCTTCTTTCCTTTAACCCCATTCCGCTAAGGGCACGTTCCGCTAAGGGCACGTCACCTTTCCATCAAAGTAGAAAATTGTTAATGACTTCGGTTTGTTTGTCTGTCTATCTGCGCTCTAACTCCCATAAATATTCATGGAATTTCTTGAAACTGATATAGGATTTTTTCAATTTCAACATTGGATGTTCCTTATTGAAAATGGAGTAAATACCACGACTGGTTTGTATACAGGGACACCCGAAAGTATTCCACAGCTTTGCGTTCCATGAGACGTATTTCTGTAAACCATATTTTAATACCTTTACACAAATGTTAATGAAATTGAAAAATGCTATTCATTTATTCATGTTAACTATAGGATGTTTTCTATAGAAAATGGAGTAAATACCAACGGTTTGTGTACATGGTCATCTAAAAATATCCCAATGTATTGCGTTCTATGAGAGGTATTTCTATAAAGCATATTTTAATAACTTTATTTTGCATAAATCTTATTGAAATTGAAATATATTATTAATATGCACAAAAGAATGCTTTCTATAGAATATAATATGATTAGCATTAAAATTCATAGGGCTACTAAAAATATTCAGTTACATTAAGGATTATTATTGGAAAATTGGTGGAATTTCATTTTCATTTACATTAAGCGTTTTTAATACTTTCTAACAATTTTTAAGTGTGAATATAATTTGAATTAGTGTATATGTCTGTCCGACTTTCCGTGTGTGTATCAGTCCGTCAGTTCGTCTGCCCGTCTACAACGTCAGTAAATATTTTCCGAATTACTTCAAAGTGATTTATGTTGTTATAGTCTACTACGAAATGTTCTCTATATAAAATGGCATTAATAGGTCTTGTACTACTAGTTTGTGTACAAGGAGACTTAAGAAATACAAATGCATCGCATTTTAGGAAAAGTGTTTTTGTAAATCCCATTTAAATAACTTTCTACTGAAAAAATCCTAAAGAAATTGACATTCATTGTTAATATGCAAAAATAATGTTTTGTATAGAACAGCGGTGGCCATCCCGCGGTCCGTGAGGAAATTAATGATATTTAAAGTCTATGAACTTTGGTTAGCCATTGATAAATCGCTTCTGAATTTTTGAAATGAAAATACCTTTCAACAGTTACTAAATAAGCAAACAATGAACTTTTGTAAAAAATAATCTATATATATAAAAATGAATTGCTGTTCGTTAGTCTCACTAAAACTCGAGAACGGCTAAACGGATTTCGATCATTCTTTTTTTGTTTTTTTCCTTATAGGTCAGGGATGGTTTAGGAAAAAAAAAATTCGAAAAAATTCGAATAGTTTTCTTATTATTAATTAAAATAAGAAAATAATAACCTCCTAATACCTTATAAATAGCCATTAAAATATTAGCTATAATTTAATTGTTGCCAAAAAAAATTTACGAGTTCATTTTCTTTCGACATAAAAATAAATAAACGTGATTAAATAAATAATTTAATTAAACGTGAGCTTTAAAAAATTGTAAAAAATTAAATTATGTATCTCACAAAAATTGACGTCACTATCGGTTTAAAGATTTCATACGCATTGATAAAGTGCTAATGTAGTTAGTTCTATGATTCAACAGAAAATTTAAAAACACAGTTTATAAAAAGTTTTTTTCTTATAATCTATATATATATATATATATATATATATATATATAAATGAATGTTTGTCTGTATGTCCATTATAAAATTGTAAACGGCTTGACCGATTTCGATCATTCTTTTTTTGTTTTTTTCCTTATAGGTCAGGGATGGTTTAGGAAAGAAAAAAATTGAAAAAATTCGGCCCCCAAGGGGGGGGGAGGGGGCAAAACGTGAATTCAAAATATCCTTCATAGCTCAAACAAAGAAACAGATATCCGTAAAATTTTTGCTTTAAAATATAGCTAATATAAATGTCTAAAAACCAATTCCTGGAATTTTCGAAATTTGATCCCCAAGGGGGGGGGGGGGGCAAAAACAATTAGAAATACAGTTAGGCCTTTCAAAATTGGTACAGATAGGTTTCAATAGCCTGCAAGTCGAATGGGGATATTTTCGAAAGTGTAAAGTTATTAGGAGGGGAGAGAAGGGGGGAGGGGGCAAAAAAATAAAAATAGAGTTAGATCGTTCAAATTTGGTATATAGAGGTTTTCGATACTTACAAATCGATTGCGGATATTTTCGAATTTGTAAAATTATTAGGAGGGGCGGGAAGGGGGGGCTATGGGCAAAAACAAATAGAAATACAGTTAGGGCATTCAAAATTGGTACAGATAGGTTTTAAAGGCCTGCAAGTCGAATGGGGATATTTTCGAAAGTGTAAAGTTATTAGGAGGGGTGAGAAGGGGGGGATGGGATGGGGGGGGGCAAAAAAATAAAAATAGAGTTAGATCGTTCAAAATTGGTACAGAAATGGTTTTCGATACTTAAAATCGAATTCGGATATTTTTGAATTTGTAAAATTATTAGGAGGGGCGGTAAGGGGGGGGGGCTATGGGCAAAAACAAATAGAAATTCAGTTAGGCCGTTCAAAATTGGTACAGATTGGTTTTAGATGCCTGCAAGTCGAATGGGGATATTTTCGAAAGTGTAACGTTATTAGGACGGACGGAAGGGGGGCGGAGGGGCAAACAAAATAAAATAGAGTTAGATCATTCAAAATTGGTACATAGAGGTTTTCGATACTTACAAATCGATTGCGGATATTTTCGAATTTTTAAAATTATTGGGAAGGGGGAGAGTGGTGGGGCAAAAAAATAAAAATAGAGATAGATCGTTCAAAACTGGTGCATAGAGGTTTTTGATATTTACAAATCGATTGCGGATATTTTTGAATTTGTAAAATTATTAGGATAGACGGGAGGGGGGTCGAAGGGGGAAATAAGAGTTAGAGCATTTTGGGAATTTTTTCGGAAGGCAGTGAGAACCCGGTGCGACATTTTTCCTAATCAGAGTTTGTTTCGCTTTTTTTTTTTTTTTTTTTTTTTTTCCACGTGATAAAAATTAATGCAATTTTGAGAATTCAGTAATTATAGTGATTCATTTAAAAATAGTGACCAGCGAAGCGGGCAAAGCCTGCTAGTTATAAGATAAAAATCTTTTTATAAACCATGTTTTTAAATTTTCTGTTCAATCATAGCTATGGAACTAACACTACATTAGCACTTTATCAATGCGTATTGTTAGGAAATTGTAAATAGTTGTATTTATTTTTGTATAAATTCTTTTAAAGAGGCTTAGTAAGTTGATAAACTGTCAATTTTCTGCATTTCCAGCTCTTTTTCGCGTTAAAATAGCTTAATTTCTCCTTTAAAACGCATTAAAAAGCTCCATTTGGCAAGTAATGTATTTGGCGCCAAATATGGCGACTTTTTGCCCTTGGCGACTTTTTTGGTGACTTTGCCGAGAAAATCCTTATTATCGATATACCAAAGATGGACGTTCTAATGTGATTGGTTAAGGAGTTACGGGAAAATTTCCCGAACATTCTGGGTTCGGCAGGAATGTATAAAAGGAGCTCCAGCTCGCCAAACCCAGATCAGTTCTCAGTCAGTTTCGTCAATGCTTGCAGTGCTATTGAAGGAGTTCTGAGCCTCTTTGAATGAGATTTGCTTTATGTGTTATTGCTATACAGTTTGTACTGTGGATTTGTTGTTGGCAGCTGTTTCTTTAAGCTGTGTTTATTGGTGGAATTGAAGCTGATATTCAGTTTATAGACCTGTATTCTTCTGGAATTTTCTGTAAATAAAACTCCTGAATTTTTGCAAGTTTCGCCTCTCATTCTCGGACAACTTACGTTAGTTAAAATTCGATTGCAAGATTTGTACCGGACAAACACACACACACACAAACAAGAATAGAAGTTAATAACATGGTAAAAAAAATATTTTTTAAATCCATTTTTCATTCTTTTATTATAGCTATTATCGTATAGTCATAAATTTTTGACGTTTCTATTGTTAATTTATAAAAGTAAATAATTTAATAGCTTTTTTTTTTTTTTTTTTTTTTTTTTTTTTGTCTCAATCACTTCACCCTCTCCTTTCCCGAAAAAGTATATGCATACACGATTCACCCACTCAGAAACATACATAAATACATACATACATACAAACGTACATACATTTGGCCCGTTTGAATAAAATAGATTTCCAAAGCGGCTTGCCAATTGTTTCGGGTTAGACAGGCCTGGTATAGAATATGATATGTTTAACATACAGATTTACAGGGCTACACTAAAATATTTAGATACATTAAGGGCTGTATTTCTGTTTGTGTTAAGCGTTTTTAACAATTTGCAACAATGTTTAAGCGTGATTATGAATTCATTTAATCTGTATGGCTGCCTTTCTGTTCTTCTGTCTATCTGTTGTGTGATAACATAGGAAAAGAACATTGAAGGTTATACGATACAACAAGTACATATACCCTAACAGGACATCTTACCCAAATCACATCCTCAGGATGTCTTATGGATGAAAAGGACATCTATGGACATTTTCAGGATGATTGTGAACAAGTGTGTTGTTAGGGCAGTTGAAAAGGGTTAATGCATACCGCATGATTTTTCATTCTTTTTTTTTTCTTTTTTCAGTTGATAAATTTCGTCCATGCACTTTCATTTTTTAACAAATAGAAAAAAAAATTCGGAATATCCGGGCTTAAAAAAAAAAAAAAAAAAAAAAAAAAAAAAATGTCTCAAGATTTATAAAAAAAAAAAAAAAAGTTAATATAAAATGTTCCTTTAACAAAAAAAATAAAGTATTTTTCCATGAAAAAATATAAAAATGAACTTAATATGAAGCCAAAAAAAAAATATATATATATATATATATAATAATAATAATAATAAATAAAAAAAAACTCTCCTCTTTTCATGTTTACCAATTCCAATCTTAAGTTCACAAAACCCTTAATTGGGGTTTCATTCAAGATATTAATTGCAAACACAAATATGTGTTATTTATTTTCGAAATACGTATTGATCGAAGACAAAATGTCTTTTGAAAAGTCCTCAATTTTAAGTTTGCCTCAATAATTGCTTTACTTTTGTAATTTATTCTGACAAAAGACATTTCTGTTGGGAAGAAATAGGAAATCCATTACACCTAAATGGTTTCTGTTAGTGACATTTGTTGTGTGAAAGGGATTGATTAATTCTCTGAAAATAAGAATTGTTTTCGTTTACTTGAGAATAAAGACGACTAATTACTTACAAAAAAAAAAAAAAAAACGCTTTTCTCGAGTATTTTCTGAAACAGAGAATTTATGAAAAATTTAGGCTTCTGTGAATTGTTTTTATTGTCAATAAATATTGTGTATATGCGTACGGATATATATACTTATGTACCAGCAGGTTTCACCTGCTTCGATAGTCACTATATTGAGATGAGCGGAAATGCTTTATTTACTCATCACTGGCGAGTGGATTTTTAGTCACATAGTTACTTAGTAGCAGTTCGTTGCCGATATTCAATGTAGCGAAATAGTCAAAAAATTGTAAAAGAGCTTTGTAGCTGTATAAAACAGCTATAAAATCTCTTCCCAAAATCATGAATGAGAGTGTTTAAATAGGCAGAACTAAAGTATTTTATATTTTACTACCTTTTAAGATGTTTTTATTCCATACTAAACACTATATTTTAAGAAATGATGTTTTGGGAATTTGAAATAGTTCTACTAAATGGTCAGTTCATCTTACAGTAGCGTAAATTTTGTTCTAAAAATTATCGACTAGGTATCATATATTACTAAATGGAAAAAAACAACAACATTGGCTGGTAAGAATTTTAAAAAATCCCCCACTTCTATTTAAAGGAAATTTTCAAAAGACATTAATCACTATATTTTTAATCACTTTATAAATAAAAACTAAAAACAATTTCATTAAAATCGCTTAAAATCATTCTTCGGGTCCCCACTGTCATTTGCAGCTAAACCAGACATTTCAGTTTAGATGCTAACTGGACGATAAATAATGCTGATGTTGTTTAAGAATTACGTGTTTCGAAACAAACATTTTCGGACAGATTCTCACGTTTAGTCGATGAATATAGGTGGCAGCACCAGACAACCTTTCAAGCTGAAAAAAAAATAGTAATAATAATAATAATAATAATGATAATAATAATAATAAAATAATCAAAAATAGGGCTTCGAGGTGCATCAGGAGAATCAGTTGGCATATTTTCTATTAATTACCTGTAATAAGTAACACATCGGCCCTTAGAGGATTAACCCACGACCTTCGGGTTATTAATTTGCCGTGCAAACCAATTGAGCTAACTTGCCACGTCATGTGTCTTTACTTTTACGTTTCCATCTCTAGAGACAATTATTTTAGAAATTTATAGATTTTAATTAATAATAATAATAATAAAACCTAATCAAAATTTCGAAAATCGGGCTTCGAGGTGCATCAAGGGAAGTCAATATGAGGCCTCCATGCACATTTCTGTAGCTGTGTAATCAGCTGTTTCCCCAAAAAGCAACGAACATACACCACGCACACACATCTTCTTTTATTATAGGTAGCAACACAATGAATTTTATTTCATGTATATTTACAAAAATACCCAGTTTACGAAATTTGAAAATTATGTGAAGAGTTTTTCATCTCAACAAATATCATACTTGTACACACAGATACATAAATACGATAAGTAACATATAGTTATGCATACAACATTTCACATATCTAATAAAATAGAGAGAATGTCTGTCTTTGTGGAAAAACTTTTGTGGCAACTGTATTTCAAGAACTGCTGCACAGAATTCCATATAAATTTGTATATAGTTGCACTTTGGTATAAATTAATGTCTTTCAACTTTTGGTACAAATCGCTAAATAGATGGTTTTATTATACTGTAATTTTTCCCATTTATGGGCAGACTATATCTCGTCAGGTTCTGTTATGTATAATCAAACAAAATTTGGTATGTGAGATGTCCGCGTATAAGATATTATGCTGATTCAATTTGGTGCATATAGGCCGATAGGTAGCACTTCTGTGCTAAAACTTCTTTCGTGAACGAGAAGGCTATATCTCAGATTCTACTTCGTATAATTGTACAAAATTTGGTATATCAAAAGGCAATTATGAAATACTCTGATAATGAAATTTGGGTGTATGTAGATCATTCGGTTATACTGAAGAGCTGCAATTTGTAAATAAAAAAGCTAAATCCCAACTTATATGGCACATAATTGCACCAAACTTGATATGTGAAATAACCATTATAAACTAGTTGGCATAGGTGGACTCTGCTCAGTTCCCCATCATATTTATGTTCTCATAAATTTCTAGTGCGAGACATATTATAATCATGTTAAAAGAAATGAATTTGACCAAAGCTTGATATTATGACAGAATGAAATCCCCGCCTAATAGTCTATCCACCGTTCACTTCGATATATATATCTTATTCTAATCTATTAATTTATTTTATCAGGGTCAATTCCGTTGTTTAGTTTTCATCCTACTATTTCCAATGCAATAATCCTCAAAATTCATATTTATATGAAAAATTTACAATTTCGCTATGTTGATAAAATCGTAAATTACGAATGATTTACGAAATTTTCCTATTAGAATATTTGTATTCAATCATGTTCAAACAAATATCATAAATGTAATTTTGAAGTTGTCTAATGTATTTACGATCCTCAAAATGGAAATTTATGCTCAATTTTGCCTTATTCTGACATGTTAAGTAAATCGTAAATTCCAAATAACTTACGAATTTTTTAAATTGGAAAAATTGTAGTCTATGATATTCATGCCAGTATCCTAAATAATATTTCGAAAGTGGTTTGACATCTTTACGATGAAAATATCCCTCAAGATTGACGTTTATGTGAAATTTTGCTCTATTCAGCCATGTTAAGAAATTCGTAAATTTCCAATAACTTACGAAATCTTTATATTGGAAAATTCATAATCATTAATAATCATACCAGTGTCCTAAATAATATTTCAAAAGTAGTCTGACATCTTTACGATGAAAATATCTCTCAAAATTGACGTTTATGTGAAATTTTGCTCTATACTGCCATGTAAAAAAATTCGTAAATTTCCAATAACTTGCGAAATTTCCAAAGTAGCATATTTATAGTTACTGATGTTCCTTCCGGCATCAAAACTGATATTTTAAAACTGGTCTGACATTTTTACAGTAAAAAGTTTCCATTAAATGCACGTTTAAGTGAATTTTTGTCCTATTCTCCCATGTTAAAAAAATCGTAAATTTCTAATAACTTACGAAGTTTTTAAATTTGAATGTTGCAAATGAATAGGGTTCTTGCCAGTGTCGAAAGTAATAATTTAAAACTGATCTGACCTCTCTGCGATCATTTGTTCGTGAGATATCGTGTTAACAGACTAACAAACTAACGGACTAACACACTAACGGACTGACACACTGACACACTGACACACTAACAGACACCCTACAGACAGACACCATAGAAATTTTGTCATTTTCGGATTCCTCACACCTGAAAACGTGTAGAAAAGTAAAAAAACCGAGGTCGAAAATTTTCACGATTACCTAAGTTCCCCATACCTATAGTATGATGGGGAACTAAAACGAACCCTGACTAACTAGGCCAACAGGTGTATATCGGCCAACAAGAGGCGCTGATATTTCTCACCTTCTGTGATTTTCCACATAGCTACATCTTAACATCACTTAATTAAAATTTCACAAAACTGCTTTTGTAAGATCCTTATTATGTGAATCTATGATTAAAATGTTTTGCATGTTGACAGTATGTGTCATGTTTTGTAGAATGATGCAGAAGAAAATTCTGTGATATCCACAACATACTGGCTTTAAAATGCTTCTTTTATATGGGAAGCTTTACTGAACCTTCTAATAAAGATATTCATATGTAACGCTTGTTGTTGCTTTCATACTGAATAATTATGGTAATCATAGGTATCATCATCGTGAACAACTAAAGTAGTCAAAATGACTGCTTCGGTCATTATTTTACTTTGAAAAAGACACGCTCCTTTCTAGTTTTATTACTGTTAATATTACTAGTAATATAGTTTATATGGTAGTTAATTCATTCAATAAATAATTATTAATGTTAATAATAAAAATGTTAAATCTCGCATGTATTCTTTATTGTTCACCTTATGTCGAATCGTAGTTAATTATTCTGACGTGAAACAACTTTTGGAACAACTATAGTATTTCCCGCAACTGGATTTGGCGATTTATTTTTGGCGATTATGGCTAAATCATAAACCTAAAAATCATAAATTATAAAAACATAAGCTAAATCATAAATCGTAAAATCATATGCTAAATCATAAATCTAAAATAAACAGCATGCAGGAGCAGGCTGTCATACTATATTGCAAAGAATCCAGAACGACACCATTATTATTCAAAACGGCGCCAAAGGAAAATCGCCAAATCCAGCTGTGGGGAAATACTGAACAGGGGGACAGTCCCCGCTCATCGCTCTTGGAGCGATGTTGAGCGCTTCAGTGTCTCGTGCAACAAGTGTCCGAGACAGAGGGAACTGCTCCGAACGTTTATTGAGAATTCAACAAGCGTTTACAAAATTCGCCAGGCATTGAGCCTCAACCGACAGAGGGCGATAATTTATTTATAGCAGGTGTGCCGGGATTAAACCCCACGCGACAGAGGGCACAGGGAGGAGTAAAGCTTTGTTAAGACTTTGCAATGAGAATTTTAAACTATGATTTCATTAGCTGAGTCCATAATTATGTATTTCAGTTCATTCGTTTTAGTCTTTGAGTTGTTTTAAGAGCATTGATAAAAGTCTTTTTTACATTTGCATATTGTTGCCGGGCTTTCGCCCCACGCGACAAAGGGCAACAATGGTTAATTTGGTAACGTTGCTCTACTAGTTTGGAGTTGTGCTGCATAACTGAGTGGCTTGGGATGATCACAATTGTAGGTTGCAACCTGAGCCAGTAGGAAGAAGCTTGGATGTTAATCTATTAAATTAGTAATATCTTCTAAAAGTGAGTAGATTTTATTTAGTTTTTGAATTAGGGAGGGTCTGGTGATGATATTATCCAACCAGTTTACTTGTCTTGGGGATGGGTTTCGTAGGTGAAAACTGGAGGTAAGAGGACAGTTCAAGTAGTAATGGGAAGCAGTGCCTTCCTCACCACAAGGGCACAGGGGTGAGCGTCGTCGGTGGAACCTATAAAGGTATGCTTGAAATGGGCCATGACCCGTGAGAAAGGCCGTGATAGGGGGAGTAAGAGTCCAAGTATTTGAAGTGGGATTTGGGATCAGGTTATAAGTGAGTTATCCCATAAGGATTGCCAATTTTGTTTCAATTTGTCCTTCAGTCTAGATTTTACATAGGAAGGGGGGGCGGGCAAGTGAAAATCAATCGTTGCATGTTCTGTGGTAGTTTTTGCTAAATGATCTGCCATTTCGTTCCCGACGACACCCCTGTGGGCAGAAACGTGTGCCAGGGAGATTATGGATTTTAGGTTATAGAGTTTAAGTTTAATTTTCAATACTATGGGGTGCCTGCTCCTGTAGCAGGCAATGGCTTGCAGGGCCGAAAGGCTGTCGCTAAAGATGTTAATACTTGGGTAAGAGTGAGCATTTTCCTCAGCCCATTCGACAGCCTTAAGGATGGCAAATAATTCCGCCTGAAAGACTGAATTGTGGTTTTCGAGCCTGCAGGACCACTGGAAGATGGTTTCATTGTTGTTAAGGACACAGAGTGCAGCTGCTACTCCGTGTTCAGTCTTGGAGCCATCTGTGAAGATCGCCACAGGAGCTAGGGGTGAAAAGCTATTAATGTTGCAGTTGGTGAGAGAAGATGCAACATCCTTTGCCGGATGGATATTCCAGCTGTTTGTAAGGGATTGTATTTTTAGATTAGGGAAAAGAGAGTTTGCAAGCTGAGTATTATTTAATTGAAGAATATTAGTTTTTTGATAGCAGTATTGAAGTTGTAGGTGGGCATGAGGAATTCCTGTGACAACGGTCAGGGCGTCAGTGGAGATAGTTTTATAACCTCGGGTGATTTGAAGGATGAAAGGTCTTTGTACTGAGTCGAGTTTGGTTTTGTTTGCCGCCAACAGGTGACCTCCCCAGACGCCCGCGCCATATGTCAAGATCTTGTCTATGATGGAATAGTACCATATTTTGAGGAAAGAGGTAGAGATTCCCCACCTCTTTCCTACCATTTTTGTGGCGTTATGATAGTGGGACATAGTTTTCAGTTTTAGGTCGTTTATATGAGCCGTCCAGTTGAGGTTCCTGTCGACGGTTATACATAAGATTTTGAGGTTTTGGACGTGGCGAACACTGACGCCGTTGATCCTCATCACAGGAGACCGTTTGAGAGCTTTGGGGAACGCGAAGGTCAGAGCTTGTGTTTTTGAGGTAGATAAAGTTAGGTAGAGTTCGTTGAAAATATTACTGAAGAGGGAAATTGCGCCCTTGGCTTGGTTCTCCAGGTCAGTCCTCACCCTTCCCGAGAGAATTAGCGAGAAGTCATCAGCGTAAGCACATGTGTCATATCCTTCTGTATTCATTCTTGTTAAGATATCATTTGCTATTAGATTCCACAGAACCTCACCTAGGCAGGAACCCTGAGGGCAGCCCTTTGTTTGAGGCAGTTCTGTGGAGCCATCACCCCAGTTGACCTGGATCTTTCTCTTAGAGAGGTACGAGCTGATGACCCCTGCGATATTTCTCGGGCAGTTAAGTTTTTGTAATGTGTGTAGAATGTGTGGCCATTCAATGTTGTCGAACGCTCCTTTAATATCTAGGGAGACCAAAGTGGTGTATTTTCTTAACTCTGAGTTTACGGCGCAGGAACTTTTAATATGTTGCAAAGCAGGTTCGCAGGATCTGCCCTCTCTGAACCCGTACTGAATATTATGGAGAAGGTTGTTAGATTCGAGATGGTAATTTAGTCGAGTTACTATTAGTTTTTCTAATAATTTGCCAAGAGTAGGTAGAAGGCAGATCGGTCTGTACGAGGATGGTTCAGAGGGAAGCTTCCCTTGCTTTAGGAAATACACCACTTCCCCCTTTCTTAAGGTCTCCGGAAAGTACTCCAAGTTAAGGCATGAGTTGGTCCAGCTGTATAAAACGTGAGGGATTGTGTAATAGGTATGTCTAAGAATTTTGAAATCTATATGATCTGGACCAGGAGCTTTGTTAACATTAAAACTATGCAGAATGGCTTTGACTTCTGCCTCCGTGAATGGGTCATCCAAGGGAGACGAGAAGGTTGGTGCGTTGAAGTTTGCGTATTTACTTGTTGGGAATAAAGTTTCAGTAAGGTGCTCTAGGTTGTTACGTTTGGAGGACTGGGCTGGAGGACGTTCCAGTTTCAGCTCGGTGGGTGTAAAAAACTTATTGCTGTAAAATTTTTGAGCTGTGCCGAAAACGTTTGTTTGTGTTGAACAGAACTTTCTCCATGCGGTGTTTTTAGCCGTGTTGATTTGTTTTTTGAATTCAGCCGAGAGTTGTTTTATTTTCTGTTTGTGAAGGGGGATGGATTCTGGAGCAACGTATTTTTGTTGTCTCCTGAGGGCTGTAAGCTTATTCCGCATGGATCTGAGTTGGGGGGACCAGAAGTTGTAGGTGAACCGCCGACCCGATTTCTTGAGTTTAAATGCCGAGGAGGCAGCTGAGTGGATTGTGTTGATTAAGTTGACTGTGAATTGTTCGAGTTGATTTGTGTTGGTTACCGTTTTTATATGTTTTTCTAGGTGTGAGGCGGATTCTTGAAGAATTTTGCAAAATTTCTTAAAGTTGCCATTTTTCGTGGCGAATCTCTTGGATAGTGTAATCGTGGGAATAGTGGTGATTGAATATGTGATGTAATTGTGGTCTGAATTGCTGTGTATGTCGAGGACTGACCAGTCGTTTATTTTGGCGAAGGTCTTGGGATTTACGATTGTGAAGTCTGGCCAGCCTCTCGCATTGTGTCTCTGGAATGTTGGTTGTGAATTTTCAATGTTTGGTATGCTGAGATTATTCGAGGCTATGAATTCTATGAGGCTGCTACCCCTCGCGTCCTCGCTTGGAGAACACCAAAGCGGGGAGTTAGCATTTAAGTCGCAGCCACATAGAAAGAATGTTTTTTGTGAAATAATGTGCTGCCACTCTTGCATGCAGTCCTCAAAATCTGCAGACGGGGCAGCGTAAGCGCTGCCAAACCTCAGCTCACCTTCATTCGGGGTCAACGTGAGGAAGACGCAATTCTCCCCTGTGAATAAATGGGTGAAATTAAGGTTTCGTGTATTGATGACAATGTGGGCTGAGTGTTGATTAGAGCTGAAACTTGGCCAAGAGGACGGGAATCCGTACAGATCACCCTCAACAGTGCAGTACGCATCCTGCAGCAGCCCAATGTCTATGGAGTTTTTCTCCATGTACTCCTGAGCTGCCGAGTTAGCCGCCTTGCAATTGTTGAGGTTGATCTGCAGGAAACTAAGGTTATTGAAAGATGTTTTTTCTTTTGATTTTGATTTATATTTTGAGCAGGATGCTGCATCAAGGGGGGGTGAGGAAGACAGTCTTTCTTCATTTAAAGAGAGCATTTTACTGGGAGTTGTTGGTTAAACCTGGGAAAGAGGCGTAGAAGCACTGCTTACCTACTGGCTCTAGGATAGGTGGCTTGATTGGAGGAGGAAAAGGCATGTTGTCTCATGAAATCCATAAGTAACTGAACCAGGTTGTTGCATCTGTGAGAAGGGGAACATTTGTAGAGGGAGCGTTGGCCAAGCTGGATCTGGTCCTCGGCTGCCTTCTTGACCATTGTAATGGAAGTCTGCTTCAAGGGTGAATTCGCTGTTACTTTGCTGATTCTGTTCTCTGTTGTTGTTCGGACGGGAGTTTGAGTTGGCTGTTCTGCCTCTACTTTGGCTGGTGGTCTCTTCTCTGTTGTTACTTCTTGGGCGAGAGCGCTGTCGTTGGGCTAGTCGAGATCTTGATGAGGATGGATTTTGTCGTCTGTTGCTGCCGGGCCTGGACGAAGATTGAAGCTCATGGTTCTTTTTAAAGACTGAAGCCTTTCTGGAAAGTCTAGGTGGGTTGTTTGTAGACAGGGGGAACCTTTAATCGAGCTCCTCTCTTCGCTGCCTGTACTTTTCTACGTACACTGGACATGTCTTAGAGTAGGCTGGATGATTTGACTGTAGTGGTGGGAGCCTGTCGTTTCTTAATCTGCTCATGCTTTCTCTCTGGCAATTAATGCAGTTTGGCCGCAGGTCACATTTGTCATTTTTATGGTTGCCCGAGCAGTGTGAGCAAAAGGTGTTACTTGAACAAACTGTTGTTGAGTGATCGAAACTTTGGCAGTTCGAGCACTTAGGAACTTGTGTTAGGGGTCTTATTGGAATGCAAAGTAGACCTATTTGAATTGCCCCTGAGTTAA
Source organism: Salticus scenicus (assembly GCA_963930645.1). Taxonomy (NCBI): domain Eukaryota; kingdom Metazoa; phylum Arthropoda; class Arachnida; order Araneae; family Salticidae; genus Salticus; species Salticus scenicus. Next base: position 279,800,509 of record OZ005655.1, read on the forward strand.
TGAAAGCTTCTACTAGGGGGGCCGGAGCCTGGATCACCCAGTTTTGTAGTAAGTATACCCATTTCATAAGTGTCTTTGTATTTTACGGTATTTGCTTAAGGGGACTCTCTATCTATCATCGCCCAAAGCCGAAGCCAATGTTATTCTATGAGAAATTTTGCCCCATTATAATTCATTAACTAATACATATTTTTAAATTCCGTTTTCACTTTCCAAAAATCCACAACTATTAAACAATTTACCGCTTTCTAAAAATTGATTTTTTTTTTATTTTTAAGATTTCATTTTTAAGTTCAAAAATGAAAAATTTCACATTGTAAAAATTCGCATTTTAGAACCTCAAAATAAAATATCAAAAAAAAAAAAAAAAAAAAAAAATAGTTTTTAGAAAGCGATAAATTGTTTAATAGGTGTAAAGTTTCTGAATGTGAAAACGTAATTTAAAAAATATATATTTGTTAATAAATTATAATGGGGCGAAATTCTCCATAGAATAACATTGGCTCTGGCTTCTGGAGATGATAAGTGGAGAGGCCTCTTAAGGTTAATTTCATTTGTGACAGACATACAATTTTACTTTATAGACATTACTACATGACAGATGCTTACATTTTACAGTCGGTAACAAAAGTATCCGAACACTAGCAAAAATTCCTATATAAAAAAAATACACTTAATTCTGTTTTGTTAAATAAATCCTTGTCGAACCATGTTCTTAGACTGACTAAGATCAGGATTCAACAAGGATTTTTTTCACAAAACAGTATTAACTCTATTTTTTTTACATAGGAATTTTTGCTAGTGTTCGGATACTTTTGTTACCGACTGTACCACCAGAGAAAAAAAAAATAACGCACAATCTCAAGTGTAGAAGAAAACAGCGAATACCAGTGAGAAAATAAAGGAAAAATAGACAAGGAAAAAAAAAAACCTAACATCAGGAACAGTAGGTATAGGGACCTTAGGCTCTTGTTGTCGCTTAGCTGCGTCTCGCTTAATATGTGACTTACATAACATCAGATAGCTTTCTTGTCCAATTTTAAATAATACTAAATATTAATTTATCTTAATGCATTTTGATGTGCTGATAAATCTTTATGTTTTTCGTGTAAATAATTCAAATTTATGAGCATAGGAAAAGCAATTTATACTTAATAAGGCAAATATAGTGTGACAGACATGACAAAACCCAGGCATGTTTTCAGTGACCCATTTGTATCACCTAATTGCTCGAAACTGAGACTCTGCCGCCCCCCCCTCCCCCCACCTCAACCCACGGTTTCATTACTGCACCTACATTTATATAGAATTTAAATCTGTTAATAAAATTAAAAGTTACCTTAAAATTATTCAGACAACTTCATTCAACATTTTTTGGAACGTATTGGTCTTGATCAAACTTTTCCATCATCAAACTTATATTAATTTGAAAATACAACTTTTGGATCTTCTGAAATTATTCGTTTTTAAGTTAGTCTAAGACACACAGATAAATACCAAACATTAAAAACTTGACTTCGGTAATCAGGAAGCCTCAAAACGTGGAAATAGGAAAAAAAAAACGATGAATATATTTAGCTTAAAAACATACATTATTTATCATATGTCTATGAGGAATTCATTTCAATTCCTGAGCAGCTCTCCTGTACACTGTAAAATATTATAGTAAAGCACTTCTATTAACAATAAAAAGGAATGTTATCGTTTAAATATTTGCAGCCCTGTATATCTTTAGAAGCTTATGTGCAAACCATATGGTGCACATAAACATAATACTATAGTAATAATACACGGCACAACCTGAAATACAATTCCACCAATTTTCAACTATTGTCACAATATAATTTAGTTCTTTTGTGTATATATCATTCACTGTGTAAACGAACAGTGAATGATATCCCTACCATATTTTGCATGAGACATGTTTTTATGTATATAAAAAATATATAATAATTTCATTTGGTTTAATGCAGTCTATAGACGTTAAACTCTACTTACCTGCAACTTCCCCCGTAGATGTAATGCACATGAATTCTCTTGGGTGTCCCTGTACACGAAGCATTTGTTTCATCTCAACGAAAAGCTTAGTGTAGCATCCTGATATGATACACATTTAGCATACCAAGTTTGGACTTTCTGCTATTATTTGTTCTTCAGATATGCTGATAACAGACAGACACACAGACAAGCACACAAACACACAGACAGACACACAGACTAACAGACAGATACACACAAACCAACCACTAAAAACATGATTTTCGGATTCAAAGAACCTCAAAACGTGTAAATATCACAAAAACTCACTATCGAAAATTTGACCTAAAATAATACTCTCTCTACCTTATGGGTAAAGTAAAAATATAAATATAAATATAATAAATATAAATATAAATATAATATAAATGAAAATATAATAAATATAAATAAATGTAAATAAATATATAAAAAAATATATGATAGCGTCATAGACATTATTTGTATGAAAGTTTAGAATTATCTTTTGCTGTCATATTTTTAAGTTTAAATCTTCTTTTTACTTTCCCCTGAATCCAAAAATCCTGTTTTCAGCGGTTGGTCTGGGTGTCTGTCTGTTATCAGCATATCTCAAAAAAAAAAAAAAAAAAAAAAAAAATACAGTACTCGTTATCTTAACCCTTAATCTCTAATCTGTACTTATAGTATTAAATTTCCGGGTAAGAGAAAATCGTGTGAGTGACACACTAGATTATTTTATATATAATAATAATAATAATAAAAAATATAATGTCTGATAATATTTGATCTGTTTGATATATTTTCTATCAAAATAATAATAATAATAATAATAATCAACTGAGTTATTTTGTAAGCAAAAAAAAAAAAAAAAAAAAAAAGGTTTTCATGTCCATTTTTGTGCGAAATAAACCTTAATTATTTTTTCATCCTTGATCTCATATCAATGCATACTTGCCAACCATCTCATTAATAACCGTACAATTGTTAACACCCCTTGAAAAAACGCCCCTTTTCTCACACCACTATATTTTTAGAGTAATTCTCTCCAAATGTTGTTACGATTAAATAAGAATAAAATTAATCTAAAAATTTATTGGTGTGAAAAAAAAGGCGGGTACTAAAAATTGTACGGTTCATAATGAGATGGTTGGCAAGTATGTCAATGCATAGAATATTGGTAAATTTCACCTATCATAATAGAGTATAACTTGTTCTATTATATAGCAAACATTAAAAATAAGTTTCATATTCTTATACAAGTACCGGATATTCAACTCATTTATTTTTAAATTTCTTATTTATTTGTTGCAGCGTTGAAATTCACGTTTTCTTTTCAAATAATTAAATGTGAGCTTAAGAACATAAAAAATTCAAAATGGCTTCATTACATTTTGAATAAAAGGGGCAAATATTATCATCATTCTCTAAAATAAAGTGTGTATAAATATGTAATATATGTTTCCAAATCTCAAATACAAAGATGTAAAATTAGCTTAGTTTATCATATGCGTAAGATGCAAATAAAGATTGTCTCATATTCTTAGTACAAAAATCTAATATTTAGCTCATTTACCTGCAGTTACTTTTTGCAATGTTCATGTGTACGCTTTTTTTTTTTTTTTTTTTCAGATAATTAACCCTGAGCAGAAGAACATAAAAAATTCAAAACATCTTTAGTATGAAACTCGGAAATATTATCATATTTCTTTAAAATGTATGATGTTTTGGAAAAACCTCGAAAAATATTTAGCTTTCGTACTATTTTTTAGTTATTTTCTTAAAAAGGTATGTTTAAACTTATTATTATAATTTTTTTTTTTTTTTTTTTTACAAATTCTTTTGTAAAAGATAAACGTTTTTGTTTCTCTGAAAAAAAAGCAGGGTATATTTTTTTTCTTTTTTAAATAACTTTCTAGTAATTAGAAAAATAAAACGCATAGCGAGAGTATGTTGAAAGTTAGGCATGCATACGTTTTTCTGAAAAAACTAAGTATATTATATCATGTAAAGAAATTGCTTTAGGCTTATTTTTTTTTCTCAGAGGAATATTTTTTAAATACAAGTTTATTTATATAAGAGAACAATATTATAGAGCTGAAAGTAAATATAATGCAATATAAAGAAAGGAAGAAAAAGAAAGCGTAAACATTACCAAACATTGTTTTAGCTATTTCTCACATAATACACGCCATAAACAAGAAGTGGGTGAAAATGCAATTATAAGCACATTACAAGATTTAAAATGAGTTTATGAAAAAGATTTATTCACTTAAAAATTCAAGCGATTTTGATAATTATCGCAACTATTTTATGGATAACTCTTTCAGAATGCTTTGTACGACTGTATTTGAAGCTCTGAATGGCTTCTGACCAGGGATGCCAGATGGTCGAAAATTATTTCCCCAAATTAGGGTTTTTTTTTTTTCGAAAAAATCCCCAATTTGATTTCTACTAAAAAGGAAAAATAAAAATTTTGTCAGTATATATATATATATATCTTTATTTATCAAACAGATTTAAGCTCAGATTTTTCCCCAAATGAAGGCAATTTTTGAAAAAAATCCCCACAATAAAGCTATTGAAAGTGCCTAGTCGTAGGGATAAATCATTACGTTGCCAACATTGACAGAAAGTTGAAGAACTCCCCAGTTTTGTCCCCCAAAATTTTAGAATTCCCAAAAAAAGTCCCCTCAAACATTTGGTCCCCAAAATTGTCCCCATAAGCCTCAAGAATCCCCAATCTGGCATCACTGCTTCTGACCAAATCATGAAAATATGCATAAATTTGTTATACTGGTAACCCTTAAATGAATAGCGAAGTAGATGCGTATCGTATATTTAAAACCTCATATCTTTTTATGTAGCAACATTTGCATAGCTTTTTTTTTTTTTTTTTTTTTTTAATTTTACCAAAACTCTTTTATCGTTTCCGAACGCAACTAGAATCATTGACAGATTATTTCTTTATGTGTGACAATTTTTAATGTTGGCGCGCTATCTGAGTACAATTTCATTTTGGCGCGGGCGTTACGATTTACGATTATTTATATATAAAATGTAATAAAAAGGTACAGGAAAAAATGTTTTCGGATAAAAATAAGGTAAGAGTAACGAATAATATTTACATACAGACGGTAACAAAAGTATCCGAACACTAGCAAAAATTCCTATATAAAAAAGTAGAGTTAATACTGCTTAAACAATAGTTGACAACGTCAAATTCACAGCATAAACTGTAGCATAGCATTAACACACAGTAATGAGCTGTAATCAAGAGTACAAGAGACCTTAGTCGGGAGCTCTTAGTAGTATGACTGTTAGCGTGAAACTGACTGACTTGGCCGAATTGGGCTTTCTTTTATACACTTCTACAGACCCAGAAGTTTTTGGTAACTTCTCAAGGAATCAAGATAGAGTTTAGACATTTGGTATATCGATAATAAGAATTTTCTCGCCAATGTCGTAAAAGTCGCCAAATTTGGCACTAAGGCCATTACCTGCCTTCATGAAGCTTTTTTAACGGGTTTTTAAGGAAAAATGAGCTATTTTAACGCAAAAACTATCTAAAAAAGCAGAAAATTAACATTGTTATAACGTGACTAAGTCTCTTAGAATGAAATTACATTAAAAAAAAAAAAAGTATTATTATTTACAAATTCGTAACAATATTAATAATGTAGGGTAAGAGAAAGTTATGTAGGTTGCACACCAGATTATTTTTAAATAAATTAGAATCATAGAAAGGGACTCTGACTTTTTCGTATGGGAATTTTTTTTTTTTTTTTTTTTTTTTTTTTTTCGTTGTTTACTTTTTATCAGAGAATATATGTTATAGAACGGAAAAATAAACAAAATTAACTCAATGAACCAAGTTGTTCTAATTATCTACCTTATTCTACACTACAAAATGCGCTTTGCAATATTTCTGTAAATCTTAGGAAGGTACGTTACTTACAAATTTTCTGAGTGGGAAATCAAGAATAACTCTAAGATTTGAGAAAAAAAGATTATTATTTTTGAATATTTATGCAATATTAAGATATTTTAATGCAAGCTTCTTTTTCAAACAATAAATCGTGATCGCAAGGATAACCTTAAAGTTTCGAGAATAAAGAATAACATTTTTAAATATTCATGCAATAGGCAGAGTTTTTGAATTCTTTGATGAAGCTATTAGAATATATCTATGTATTACAAATGAAATTTATTATTTATTATGATGTAAAACTTTCTAATAGTGTTATCTAATCTGATACAAATACTGAAGAAAAAACTTATTTATTCTCCAGTTCGTCATATATTTTTTGTAATTTTGGACACGATTTTCCTTCAAATAATTAAACGCGAGCACAAGGACATAAAAAATTCAAAACATCTTCTCTATAAAACTTGCAAGTATTATTATCTTTTCTTGAAAATGCACGTAGTTTTACAAAAAATTTGAATTTTTTTTTTCTAAAGTTTTTGCATAACTTTTTAGGTTATTTACTTCAAAATTGTCATTATGCTTATTTTTTAAGAACACTTTTGAAAAGGAAAATTCTTTTAGGTAGATATTTGTTTTCTATGAATAAAAAAAAGAAAAAAAATACATATAGTTGAATTCTTTTCAGTTTCTAAATAACATTTTAGTGATTTAAATATTAAAACTTGAAACAAATGTCAAATATATGTCTTGAATTAGCTATGTATATACAGTCTGTTATAAAAATATAAGACCACGACATATTTTGCTATTTGGGTAATAAAATAAATATTCCAATGAAAATAAAAGATATCCTATGCCAGTACATCAAATTTTTAGTGAAATGAAACAATTAACATAAATGAAATTAATTAAAAAAATTAATCTGGTGTGTCACTCACACGACTTTCTCTTACCCTGAAATTTAATACTATAAATACAGGTTGCAGATTAATAGGTAAGATAACGAGTACTGTTATGTAAACCTATGTTAAACAATTCATATTAGGCTTCTGAAAAGTTTTATATGATAATTAGTTCTGTGTGAGGGGGCTACCGCCCCCTCAACCACCCGTTTCATTAATGCACCTACATTTATATAGAATTTAATTCGGTTATTAAAAAATAATTCTCTTTTTAAAAAATAATTTATTAAAATTATTATTTAAAAAAAAATATCTTTTATGATAAGGCAGACGATTTCCATATTAGAGAAGTCCAAAAAAAGAATATCCAAAAAAAGTCCATTTTATTCTCAATATTAAAAAAAAAAAAAAAAAAAGTACGATTTTTTTTTTCGTTAAAAGTAAAAAAAATCGATAACTTTGTTTTAAATTATCGCAGATTGATGCGATGGTTCAACCATTCGTTTTAAAGTTATTGGTGAGCTCTTTTGAAAGATACCCATCATGAAAATTTACTCCCCTCGAGGGGGGACTTCCCCCCAGGGGGGGAGGCGACGGTCCTACATACACAATTTTTTTTTCACAGTTAACTGTCTCTATTACAAAAAATATATGTTTGTTTCATTTGGTTTAGTGCAGTCTATAGACGTTAAACCCTACTTTCCTGCAATTTCCCCCATAGACGTAATGTATTGGAATTATCTTGATTGTCCCTGTACACGAACCATTTGCTTGATCTTAACGAAAAGCTTACTGTAGCATTCCTATATGATACACATTTAGAATACCAAGTTTGAACTTTCTGCCATAATTTGTTTTTGAGATATGCTGATAACGGATAGACACACAGACACACAGACACACACACAGACATACACACAGACCATTTGCTAAAAACATGATTTTCGTATTCAGGGAACCTCAAAACGTGTAAATATAACAAAATCTCGCGTTCGAAAATTTGACCCAAAAACAATACTTTCTCTACCTTATGGGTAAGAGAAAGTAATAATAAAGCATCATTAAAACAAAAAAGCGTCAAAAATAAAGTTGCAAAATTATAAAACCACATGCAAAAAAATACAAGTTTTCGCAAATTTAGTGAGATGTTGACCAACCATTTCTCTCAATAACTTGAATCGCACGATTTGGCATAGAATTAATTATTTTTTTCAGAAAAGATTTGGAAATATTTTCTCACTTTTACATAATAAGCACTTCCAATTCATATGCACTGAGAAAAAAAAAAAAAAAATACACCGCTTTCATCTAGAACGAACAGGTGGTGCTTTTCTAAATCCCTAAACTAAAAATATAGATTTCTGAGCTATGAGTATAAGGCACTGAGAAAAAATTCTATAATTGACATCTAGAATATAAATTGTGGCTCTAGAAAAAGTAGTTCCATGTCACCGTTATAAATTTCTTATAAAAATTTTCTAGTCCCCTTCGAAAGCGAATTCTAGAGACCTCTATTAGAATTCTTGAGCGTTTGCCTATACTATCGAGAACAAACCTATTTGAAAATATCTCCAAATAAATGTCAATACAAGAGGCGTATTTCAGCAGCTATAATCTTGGTTTATGACCCAATTCTAGAAAATCAAGCGAGAATTTCTCGTAATACAGAAGATTCAGAATATTGAGAATATTGTTTCACCATCTAGAAATGTGTAGATTAGAAATTCTCGATAAATTCGTCTATTCAGTTTGTTGGCGTGCCTTATGCGCATAGCTCGGAAATCTATATTTCTAGTTTACGGATTTAAAAAATGATCATTTGTTCATTCTAGATGAAGGCGGTATTCACTGAGAAAGAAAAATATATCACCTTCCTCTAGAATGAATAAGTGGCCATTTTCTAAATCCCTTAACTAGAAATATAGATTACTGAGCTATGCGCATAAGGCATGCCAATAAAATGAATAGACGAAATTATCGAGAATTTCTAGTGTATACATTTCTAGACGGTGAAAGACTATTCTGAATACTCTAAATAATGTAAATCATTTGTATTGCGAGAATTTCTAGCTTGATTTTCTAGAATTTTGTAATAAACCAAGATTATAGTTGCTGAAGCCCGCCTCTTGTAGTCTCATTTATTTGCAGAGATTTTCAGATAACTTGCCCTCGAGAATATAGGCAAACGCTCTAGAATTCTAAGGCTTCTAGAACTCGCTTTCCAAGGGGACTAGAATTTATAAGAATGGCATGGAACTATTTTTTCTAGAGCTACAATTTAGATTCTAGATGCCAGTTACAGAAATATTTCTCAGTGTATTTTTTGTCTCAGTGTGTTGAATGATATTGTTTGTTATTTTCATATTCTTAGCGAGACAAATAACCTAAAAGTTTTTTTTAATGATGTTTAAGTCAGGGTTTTGACTTGTCCAAGGTATAGTATCAATATTTTTTCTTTTAAATCATTTTTTTTTCATTAATTAAGGTACATGACTGGGAGCATTATCTTGTTGAAACTTTCATTTTGCACCTCCTAAAAGTTCTTCGAAGGATAGGAGACTTCGAAATAGCATCCGCTGGTCATTTTTCCCTGAGCTATTTGGAGATTGCATTTTCTGACATATGAGATAGAACCATAGATCATAATGGAACCACCTCCCATCTGCCTACTGTAGAACTGCCTTAATTTGCCTTAATTTATGTCCTGGAAATCTACACGGAGAAATATATTATTTTAAGACGGGAAAAAATTTAATTCAGATGGTCCAGACGGCAATTATTACTATACTTCTAGCATGATTTACGGGCAAAATATTCGTGAGTCGGCCTTCTGCAGTAGGCAGGCGTGAAGAGCTGCATCATATGCAGGAAAATGTGACTTCCAAAAAGTTGAGAAGAAAATGAACTCGAACAATTACCTAAGGATGCTACAGTCAGAAGCAAGAGTATTCGAGGACTAGCAATAATCCCAGTCTAAAAACAGTACACTTAATCCTGCTTTGTGAAATAAATCCTTGTCGAGTCATGTTCTTAGTCTGCCTAAGAACATGATTCGACAAGGATTTATTTAACAAAACAGTATTAATTGTAGTTTTTTGATATCGGAATTATTGGCTAGTGTTTGGATACTTTTGCTGCCGACTGTATTTCCAAGTCCGATACCCTTCGAGTCACTTTTAGGAAGTGCAAAAGGGAAGTTTCAACAAGATAATGCTCCTTGTCATACATCTAAATCAACCAAGAGCATAGCCTCCTAAACTAGATGCCTGTCGCGTGGCTTCGGAAACTTAGCAACAGTTAAAGTGGTAGACAGCACCACCTGGTACATATTGCGCGACTTTTTGATTCAACAAAATTCCCAAACATTTTTTTAAGTGGGATATGATATACATAAAAGGCGAATAGAATCGAAGAAACATCGATTATATATATCATATATCACTTCTTAAAATTATTGGGGACAGTTGAATAAAAAAGGTCGCGATATCTGTACTAGGTGGCGCTGTCTACCGCCTCAACTGTTGGCAAGTTTCTGAGCCACGCGACAGGCATCTAGTTTAGGAGGCTATGCCAAGAGTGTCTTAAAAGAGGAAAGATTGACAGTATACTTTCGACAAGTCGAAACCCTGAATTAAACGTCATGGAAAACCTGTAGGGTTATTTGACTCGCCAAATATATAAAAAACTAGCAGGCAACGCCCGCTTCGCTGGTCCCTATTTTTAAATGAATCACTATAATGAATTCTCAAAATTGCATTAATTTTTATCACATGAAAAAAAAAGAGAAACAAAATCTGAGTAGGAAAAATGTCGCACCGGGTTCTCACTGCCTTCGGAAAAAATTCCCAAAATGCTCTAACTCTTATTTCTATTATTTTCCCACTTCGCCCCCCCCCCTCCTGTCTATCCTAATAATTTTACAAATTTGAAATATCCGCAATCGATTTGTAAGTATCAAAAACATCTATGCACCAGTTTTGAACGATATATCTCTATTTTTATTTTTTTACCGCTCTACTCCCCCCCCTTCCCGCCCTCCCAATAATTTTAAAAATTCGAAAATATCCGCAATCGAATTGTAGGTATTGGAAACCTCTATGTACCAATTTTGAATGATCTAACTCTATTTTCTTTTTTTTTTTTGCCCCTCTGCCCCCCCCCTTCCCGGCCCTCCTAATAACTTTATACTTTCAAAAAAATCCCCATTCGACTTGCAGGCCTCTAAAACCTATCTGTACCGATTTTGAACGGCCTAACTGTATTTCTATTTGTTTTTTACCATAGCCCCCCCCCTTACCGCCCCCCCTTCCCGCCCCACCTAATAATTTTAAAAATTCGAAAGTATCCGCAATCGATTTGTAAGTATCGAAAACATCTATATACCAATTTTGAGCGATCTAACTCTATTTTTATTTTTTTGCCCCCCTCCTCCCCCTCCCCTCCCTCTTTCCCGGCCCTCCTAATAACTTTACACTTTCGAAAATATCCCCATTCGACTTGCAGGCATCTAAAACCTAACTGTACCAATTTTGAACGGCCTAACTGTATTTCTATTTGTTTTTTACCATAGCCCCCCCCCCTTACCGCCCCCCCTTCCCGCCCCACCTAATAATTTTAAAAATTCGAAAGTATCCGCAATCGATTTGTAAGTATCGAAAACATCTATATACCAGTTTTGAACGATCTAACTCTATTTTTATTTTTTTGCCCCCCCTCCCCCCCCTCTCCCCTCCCCCTTTCCCGGCCCTCCTAATAACTTTACACTTTCGAAAATATCCCCATTCGACTTGCAGGCATCTAAAACCTAACTGTACCAATTTTGAACGGCCTAACTGTATTTCTATTTGTTTTTGCCCCATAGCCCCCCCTTGCCGCCCCCCCCCCTTCCCGCACCTCCTAATAATTTTATAAATTCGAAAATATCCGAAATCGATTTGCAGGTATCGAAAACCTCTATATACCAATTTTGAACGATCTAACTCTCTTTTTATTTTTTGCCCCCCCCTCTCCCCCCCCCTGCTGCCCCACCTCGGGGCTGAATTTCTAAAATTCCAGAAATTGGTTTTTAGATATTTGCATTAGCTATATTTTAGAGCAAAAATTTCACGCATATCTATTTTTTTGTTTGAGATATATAGGATTATGCGAAATCACGTTTTTACGCATGTGAAACCACGTTTTGCCCCCCCCGCCCCCCTTGGGGACCGAATTTTGAAAATTCCAGAAATTGGTTTTTAGACATTTGTGTTAGCTATATTTTAAAGCAAAAATTTTACGGATATCTGTTTTTTTTGTTTGAGATATGAAGGATTTTGTGAAATCACGTTTTTCCCCCCCTCTCCCCCTTGGGGGGCGAATTTTGTAAAATCGCTTCTTAGTGGATGCCTACGTCATGGAAAGAACATTGTCACAAAATTTCATGCTTCTAGGTCCAGGGGTTTGGTCTGGGCGTTGATAGATCACCCCCTCACTCAGGAAGTCTTCTTTTATATATATAGATAAGAAGCAATATCATTAACATAAGAATTTTAAAGGGACCATTATAGAGAAATGAGAAAACATTCCCAAATCTTGCCTTAAAAGCACAATACGACATGTAAAATTTTGATTTTATTATTTTGACTGATCTTTATTTTTTTTGGTGTGCTGAAACCGAAAATGCAGCCAGTTTTGCTCTATCACGTATAGATTTTTGTCAATACAGGGTGCATACCTATACAATTTCTTCCAGTACTCTTCCACCAATATAATTATATGGTAAGTTTCATAGTATGTTTCTATGATTAATTAATCATCTTATACTATTAAGTGAGCAATATGTGTATATTTCACTGATCTCGAAAACGGTAGCTCGGACAGTCACGAGATTTACCACAAAGGTGCCTCCCGAAGGGTCATTGTGCACATCGAAGTCAGATTTTCGAATTTTTGATTAGTTTTTTCTTAATTAATTAAAATATAAAAATAATAACCTTCTAATTTCTGATAAAAAAGCCATTTAAATTTTAACATTTTATCCATAATTTAATTGTTGCCATTTTTTTTTCGACAAAATAATAATAATAATAATTAAAAAAAAAAAAAAAAAAAACCGTACATTTATTTAAAATGAGGAAAATAAATCAGAAATATTAGAAAATAAATTAGAAATATCAGTCGCATCGTTACAAATAAGATACCAAATGAAAGTGAAAATTTTTGTAAATCCGATGCATTAAACAGCTTATCAATCGGATGATTAGTTTTTTCTTAATTAATTAAAATGTGAAAATAGTAACCTTCTAATTTCTGATAAGACATTTAAATTTTAGCATTTTATCCATGATTTAATTGTTGCCAATTTTTTTTTTCGACAAAATAATAATAATAATAATAATAATAAAAAACAAACAAACAAACAAAAAAAAAAAAAAAAAAAAAAAGGTACATTTATTTAAAATGAGGAAAATAAATCAGAAATATTAGAAAATAAATTAGAAATATCAGTCGCATCGTTACAAATAAGATACCAAATGAAAGGGAATTTTTTTGTAAATCCGATGCATTAAACAGCTTATCAATCGGTTGATTAGTTTTTTCTTAATTAATTAAAATGTTAAAATAAGAACCTTCTAATTTCTGATAAATAAGCCATTTAAATTTTAAAATTTTATCCAATAGAATAATAATAAACACGTACGCTCCTTCTTCCTTTATTATTATTCTATGTTTTATCCATAATTTAATTGTTGCCAATTTTTTTTTTCGACGAAATAATAATAATTAAAAAAACTGAACTAAAAAAACATTTTCAACTTTACTGAGAATAAATACGAACTGAACTGAAAAAACATTTTCAACTTTACTGAGAATAAATACGAACTGAACTGAGAGGAGTCTGAGGTTAAAAAATGTGAAAACGAAAGTGTTGTTCTTTTTCATAAAAAAATCTTTTTGTTTTGTGATTGAGTTAGTATAAATTAAAAAAACCTTCTGATTCTTTTAAACAGGGAGTTATTAGAAAGTCTTTAAAATCAAACTACAATATAAACATTTTATTTCAAAGGATGATATTTAAACACGTTCATTTTAAAAACTCTGAAACACTGATATGTGACATCAAGTTATATGCAAGAAAATCAAAAACAACTTTCATTTAAAATTTAAATACGAGTTTTTAGAAATCAAAAAGTTTAACTAAATATTCTTAAGATGAAACTATCAAATGATGTGATACCAGTTAATCCAGAAAAACAAAGTACTTCAAATACAGACCAACTAATTAATCGTACTTCCTTATATCAAGCTAGGCCTATCCGTGCATCAAAATTAAAATGTCGCCAAAATATAAGGGAAATAGGACAGATGTACAGAAAGGAACGTTCTGAGAGTATATCTAGGCAAGCTTTTCAGCATCGAGCAAGGGAGAGCACGGAAGACAGAATCCAGCGACTTGAAGATCTAAGACAGCGAGCTTCTCAGCGTAGGGCATCAGAGAGTACACTAGAGAGACGACAACGCCTAGAAGAGAAAAGACGTCGACAAGCAAGATATGAAGTGGCATTGCGAAATCGGCGCCCAACTTACAAAATAGCAGTTTGTAGAGATGTGAACTATAGTACTTTAGGAGAATTCAATGTGAAATGCGTTCATTGTAAAGCATCACATTTTCCAGAGGAACGTGTTTGCAATCGTCTTCATAGAGACTCTTTTGGTGATTGTTGTCTTCATGGACGATTATTACTGCCAGCACCATATTTTGCGAACGAGTTAGCAAGACTGTTTTTGCACTGCCATCCACTTGCTGAAGAATTTCCTAAAAGAATCAGAAACTTGAATTCCTGTTTTGCTTTTTCTTCTTTCAATGTGTCAGAAGACAGAACCATCAACAGTCATGGCATATACAGTTTTATTGCATGTGGACAAGTATACCACAAAATGAACTTGGCTGCTCAACCGACTCAAGACATACATGGAGAATTTGAAAAACCTCAATACGGTCAGATGTATTTTTTGGATCCTGATAATGCTGTTGACGAACGATTACATCATCCTCAGAATTATGGAATAAGTCGTGAACTCATGGAATTATTAGAGCACGTAATAAGGGCACAGAATGGTTATGCACAGGGTTATATGATGATGCGAGAAGTTCAGTATGAAGTTGAAAAGCAAGCTACTGCACAAGGATTATCTGCACCTGAAGTTCAACTTTTGTTCAGAATTCCTCAGGAAAGTGATTACAGAAGATTTAATACACCATCCATTAATGAAGTTTGCGCTGTCTTCACACTTAATGCCGATCAGAGTTTCCCAGAAAATGAAATGATTGTACATCGGCGAAACAAGGAAATTGTTATTCTAAAAAATATTGATAAACGTATTGAGCCATTCACTTATCCACTGTTTTACCCACAGGGTACGGATGTTTTTTCTCTTGATATACCATTGACTACACCTTATTCTTCGCGGCATCATGCAACGCGCCTTGAGTTGGCTCAGAACAGACTTGCTTTTCGACCTGAAGTAATAAATTATTTGTCCACAAGAATGAATTCTGCAGGTCATGACTTGCGACAAATACAATTTAATGTATTGCATTTTGGTGGCAGACTTTTTCAACAGTATGTTTTCGACACTTTTATTAGGGTCGAAAGAGATCGTATTCAGTGGATTAAAGCAAATCAAAAGAAGATTCTTGCTGATAATTATACAGAAGTCACACGTTTGATAAACGACTTAGTAGAAAAAAACAAAGCTACAGTTGGAGAGAAAGTCATTCTCCCATCATCTTTCCCAGGGTCAACACGCTATTATACTGAAAATTTGAAGATGCTATGGCAATTGTTCGCCATCTTGGTTCACCAGATTTCTTCATAACAATGTCATGTAATGCAAACTGGCCTGAAATAAAAAACGCTTTGCACATTCAGTTACAAAATGGATCTTACAACAACTTCCTCAAGAGCGACCAGATGTTGTAACTCGAGTTGCAAAATTGAAATTTGATGAAATAATTGAAGATTTTGATAAGAAGCAGATATTTGGAAAAGTTGCTGCTTATGTATATTCAATTGAATTTCAAAAGCGAGGTCTTCCTCACATTCACCTTCTTCTAATTATGTGTTCTCAAGACAAGATTCATAATCCTGAAGAACTGGATCTCATTTCTGCAGAGATTCCCGACTTTGAAGATACAGATCTGAGAGAACTTGTAATAAAGTGGATGATTCATAACCCCTGTGACGAACAGAACCCAAACGCTGCATGCATGGTAAATAAAAGTGGACGTATGAAGTGCCGCTTTCAATTTCCAAAATCATTTGAGGATGTATCTTCATTGGCAGACAATGCAAAACCAAATTATCGAAGGCGTTATGATCCCAAATTGGACCCTCACAGTCGAGATTTCTCTCATGAAAGTGCAGTGTATCGTAAGAGTGTTGATGGCAGCCGCATAACAAGAGATAATCGTCATGTTGTTCCTTATAATGCATATTTTCTGAAAAAGTACAATTGTCATATAAACGTTGAATATGTTGGAAGCATTATGGCTGTTAAGAATCTATACAAGTACATATATAAAGGGTTTGATTGTGCTTCACTTAAAGTTGTTGAAGGAGGAAGACAAATCATGTACAATGAAGCAAATACTTATGTTGAGGGTCGATGCATCACTCCACCAGAGGCATGTTGACGTTTATTTGGAAATGAAATTCAGAAGAAGAGTCATAGTGTGCTACGATTATCAATTCACATTCCTGGCCAGTACAGAATTGTAAATTTAGATCAGGCTCAGGAAAATTTAGCTGATACAGGACAAAACGGTTCGACTCTGGAAGCATATTTCAAGCACAATAAAAAGGCTAAGGAAGAACATGAAATTAGACAATCAAATGGAGACACGGAGGAAGAGCCAATCTATTATTACTACTGGCAAATGCCTGAACACTTTAGATGGGATGCAAGAAACAGTGAATGGATTCAAAGAGTACGACAGATAAAAGTTATTGGAAGAATACATAATGTCAATTTTGTTGTACAGCCTGAATTATATCACTTACGACTGTTATTGTATCATGTAAAAGATGCAACCAGCTTTAAGGATTTACTGACAGTGAATAATATTGAACATGCGACATACAAGCAAGCTTGTCTAGCACGAGGATTATGCTATGATGCCCAACAATGGATTGAAGGATTGTCCGAATCTGCAAGCTCAAAACTGCCAAAGGCAATGGGAACACTTTTTACACAGATTTTGATTCTAGGCTCACCAGAAAACCCAAAACGGCTGTGGGAAATGTTTAAGCAAGATCTCGCAGAAGATTTCATTCATGAAGGTGAAAGAACTGGAATTTCAATTGAAGATTCTATCAAGCGAGCATACCGTGTAATTGCCCATAAACTCGACTCAGAAGCGACAGAAGGTAGAAATTTTCAATATTGGGTTGAAAAGTTTTCATTTGATGATATTGATGATTATGAAACTGAATCGAATCAAGAATTGTCAAATGTCAATGAATCAGCAGCTATTGGTCAACAAATGTATCAAATTCTTAGAGGAAAACAAATTGAAATTGTGGATGCTATCTTTCGTTCAGTCAATGATGAGAATATTCAATCAAATTGCTTTTTTATTGACGGACCTGGTGGTACTGGAAAAACTTTCATATACAAGACTTTGTATTACCTTCTGCGAGGAGGGAACTTTAATGTGCAGTGTATGGCTTTTACAGGCATTGCTTCGATTCTACTTCCTGGAGGACGTACATCACACAGAACATTTGGATTGAAGGTGCCCCTTTCACCAGAGTCAAGTTCCACAATCAAACCGGGCTCCTGTAAAGCTCAAAAACTTTCTAAAGTTCAAGTATTTCTCATGGATGAAGCACCTATGCTTCCTAAATATGCATTGCATGCAATGGACGAAATTCTGCGTAAAACTGGAAATGCAACTTTGCCATTCGGTGGAAGAATTATGGTTTTAGGAGGAGATTTCAGACAGTGTCTTCCAGTTCAACCGCGAGCGAATAAACAAGAACTTATTGACTTATCAATTAAAAAGAGTGTGCTTTGGTGTAAATTTAGGAATTATTCACTGGATGAGAATATGCGGGTTGATCCAGAACAAAGAGACTTTGCAAACTATATTTTAAAAGTTGGTAATGGAGAATTACCGATTAGGTCTTTAGATGAGATAGAGGTAGCCGAAGACATAATTCCAAATGGAAATCTCATTGAAGAGGTTTTTGGTTTTTGCTTTGTCAATGAAAATTATGAAGAGATGAAAAATAGAGCTATACTTGCTCCTCTTAACAAAGATGTTGACAGGTTAAATACTGAAATTATTTCGAAATTACCCAGAGAGTACAAAACTTATCACAGTTACGATACTGTAAATAACCAACCCGAAGGAGGACTTCAATTTACTGTTGACTTTTTAAATTCTGTTGAAAATTCCGATTTACCACCTCATGAACTTAAACTGAAAAAAAATGCTATTATTATGTTGATGTATCAGAATATAGATGTATCAGAAGGCCTTTGCAATGGTACAAGATTAATTGTTACTGAGCTGTGCAATCATATTATTAAAGCAAAAATAATAACTGGTGAACACTGTGGCCGAGATGTACATATACCAAGAATCACACTTCAATCATCAAAAGGTCAACTTGGTTGCGCAATATCTAGACATAAGTTTCCTGTAAAATCAGCATTTGCTATGACAGTGCATAAATCACAGGGCCAAACTTTTGACTTTGTAGGTGTTGATCTGAGAGTACCAGTTTTTATGCATGGAATGCTTTATGTAGCTTTTTCAAGAGTTAAAAGAAAAACACCATTAAAAGTACTTTTGCCGATAGAAAATCAACGCAATACTCGTAATATCGTCTGGAAAGATATCTTAAATCATTCAAGAACTACAGAAATGGATTACTGTTTTAATGAAAATGCAGAAGATTTAAATTTCAGCTTCGATTTGGACTAATGCAATTCAGGCACTGTTCTTATGCGTTTAATGTGTTAATAAATTTTTCTTATGCGTTTATAAAATGGTAGCACATTTTTTGTTTATTTGCTGCAATATATTTTAATATTAACAGTTAAAATTCTTTAATTTATAGCATTGCAGTAGAAAGTTATTTAAATGTGATGATTTATTAAAATGTCTGATGATTTATAAAATATATGTATAGTTATAAATTTGTAAAAATAACATAATTATTCAGCCTTAAACTTTTATATCCCACAGTGTACTCACCCAACAACAAATTTATTATCATCTCTAAGTGTTTTTGTTCTTATATATTTTCTTTTACGTGTTTTATTTCTTAAAAAATAAAAGAGCGATACAAATGTTCTAAGAATAGGGGAAGAAGTTACGATAGGCGCCACAGGCACCCAAGAGTTAATTTAAAATCGTTATATTTTTAATATTTTAGTATTAAGCCACTTTTACAGAGAACAAGTTATGATTGGCGCCGCAGGCGCCTAAGATTTTATTTAAAAATATTTGAATTTTCAATATTTTTATATTATGCAACTTTTAGAGAGAACAAATTACGATTGGCGTCGCAGGCGCCCGAGAGCTTGTTTTTTGGTAAAAAGTTTCTTGGGTCTCTGGCCAGCTAGCTGGTGAAGCCAGCTAGTAGATAACTATTGTTGTAATTGCGCAGCACTAGTGTGACATATAAAACCATACCAACCAACCAACTAACCTACTGTTATGATGGTATATGTAAGAAATTGTGTCGGTAAATACCCTGTACTGGCAAACATCTATACGTGATAAAGAAAAATGGGCTGCATTTTCAGTTTCAGCACATAAAGAAACAAAAAGATCACTAAAATCATCAACTCAAAGTTTGGCAACTTCATTTTTGTAGGCCTATGAAATCAAGTTATTTAAAGAAATGATGGGGCAACACCAATCTAAATTTGCAAAAACTGTATTTCTTTTACATATAGTCTTATAATTTTGCAACAGTTACTTTCCTTTCGACACTTTTTTGTTTTATTGATGTTTTATAGTTTTATTTTTTCTAAATTAATTCCATTTATGTTAGTTGCTTCATTTTCCTAAAAACTTGATGTATCGGCATAGAATGTATTTGGTTTTTATTGAAATATTTCTTTTATTATGTAAATAGCAAAATATGTTGTGGTTTTACAATTTTGTAATATATTGTATTTTTCTTAATAACATATCAGGGAAAAATGCTACGAGTTTAAAAAAACAAACTAGGAATATTCTAATTATTCTTTCTTTATAAGAAAAAAGTATTAAATTCGTAATAATTTTCGAATTCTGGTTTTCAACTGATTTATAGGTTTTGAGATTCATGATTTGGCAATTAAAAAAAAAATGTCTGTCTGTGTGTCAGCGCAATGTTTCTGAAATTTGATGGACCTCTAAATAAAAAACTAATGTATATAATTCCATAAAACGATATATTAATTGCACCTTGACATAAAATGGTGTTTACCGCCTTTTGGTGCACATCGGGTGATAGATGGCGCCCTTATGCTGAAATACGTCTTAATTATGTAAATCTAAGTTTTTACAGTGTATAAATAAACTGCACTTGATATGTAAGACGGCTGCCACGTAAAACTCCGTTTACTGAATTTGAATGCATATCGACCGATATTTCAGTAATAGTTTCCGAATTATCTAATAAATAAATAAATAAATAACAAAAATAAAATACACCTCTACATAAATTGTAAGCAATCGAATTTCAGTTATTCGGATACACAATTAACTTATTGTTTCTATAGCAGTAGCGACCCTCTTTAATACGTTCACGCCGGCGTGACCTATCGGTGGGTCGCAGTTACAGTCGGCAGCAAAAGTATTCGAACACTACCAATAATCCCTGTTCAAAAAAAGCACACTTAATACTGCTTTGTTAAATAAATCCTTGTCGAGTCATGTTCTTAGTCAATCTAAGAACACGATTCGACAAGGTTTTATTGAACAAAACAGTTTTAAGTGTACTTTTTTGATATTGGAATTATTGGCTAGTGCTCGGATAGTTTTGAGAAGACTATATAAACAAAATGCGCCGGCGTGAACGTGTCAACCTTGACGCAATGATTATTTTCGGTAATATTTGTGGAAGTTCATTAAAAAAAAAAAAAAAAAAAATCCTGATTAGGTGGTCAGGACCTGAATCACTGCATAGAAATGCAATCTTAACCCTCTTAGGGGGGAATTAAAAAGTTACATACAAAGTGACATTTGATATGGGTAGACCCAAAATTCTAAGAGGGTTTAATAATGCCGTACATTGAAGCAACAGGTTACTCGATTAGATATATCGTGTGCAAAAAAGCTGACGTGTTTTGTTTTCATTTCTTACTTTCGACATAAATTACATGTTTGTGCCTTGAACAATCTTTTGAGGGGGCTGTTACATTGTCAGTTGATGAAAATTGTTAACCTAACGTGACATTATACCAATTTATCCGAATGCAATCATACAATCAAGGAGTCACGAATCATCAAAAATTGACTTACGATTCACTTTTGGGTTCAAACCATTGATCTATTATAAGAGTGGGCGGGACAATGGCAACCTTTTTTAGTGGTGAAGATAACTCATAAAAAGATCATGTGAATGTTGATCTACAGGAAGCTAAACTGGCCAATATTGAGATTTACTCGCCATGCCCTAAACTCTGCTTTTTATTAAGCAGACGATATTTTCCCCCTTTCTTTGAAAGTTCTTTTTAAAATTTTTATTTCACTTTAAAAGTTAGATTGTTTTGAATTAAAAAAAAATTTTACAGCAAGTAATAGTAATTAGATGTATTTTAAAAACCCTAGGAGTTATGTAAAATAAGGATTTTATTTCACAGGTAAGATTCTTTTTAATATTTTATTATTTCGTTTTTCTTTAAGTAATTATTTTCATAAAATGCTTATAATTGCTATACTTATTTTTCTAAATTGAATTAGTTTAACTATATTATATCTTATACTATTTCAAAAATGTCCATAACTATTTATGAGAGTTAAAACGAGTATAGACAAACCAAAGTTATAAAAACTTTTGAACTTTGTTAGATGTTAATAACAAGGTAAAAATATATTTTAGCAGCTGTAATATTTTACACTATTTTTGCTTGTTGTATCTCTTAATAATAATAATAATAATATTTATATTTATATTAAAAAAAAAAAAATTGCCAATAACGCGATAAATGCCAAAAAAGGTAACTTTTTTCAACCATCACATGGTTTCATCTTTGCACCTTTTCCTATATTCCCTTAATAATGGAATGCTCCGTCCACTGTTATAATAGGTCTATGGTTCAAACCCATACTTTGAGAAACGCTGATCTAAGAGACATTAAAAAATTGTCTCATATTCTTATGAAAAAAAAAAAAAAAAAAAAAAAAAAAAAAGAAAAAAAAAATCGCTGAAGTCACTTATTTTCAACCCTTCTTGTACTTTTTTTTTTCTTTTTAGTATTCAAATGTACACTTTTCTCGCAAACAATTAAAAATGAGCAGAAGAACCTAAAAAATTCAAATCTTCTTCCCTATGACAGTGACAAATATTATCATCTCTTTTTAAAATATACCCAATTTTTGTGGAAAAGAAAACCTAATTTTTTAGCTTTTGTACTATTTTTTAGTTATTTGCTTCAAAATTGTCATTACGCTTATTTTTTGTATGAACATTGTTGTAAGAGGAAATTACTTTAGATGAGCATTTTTGTTTCCTTTGAGAAAAGAAAAAAAAAAGAAATTAGTTGAATTCCCTTATGTTTAAAAAACACTTTCTAGCATATTTAATTTTTAAAAAGTTAGACAACTAAAGAGAATATGTTGTGTTTTAGGTATGTACACTTTTTTCTTGAAAATATAAAGTTGCATCATGGAAAGAATATGCTCCGAGGTTTTTACAAAAAGGTTTTTTTTTATTTGTTTGAGGATATTTGAAGTTCTTTTTTTTTCTTTCTTAAAAAAAGAAAAAAAAAAAAAGTACAATATTGCGGAACTGGAAAAAAAAGAAAGTTTCTGAGCAAAGAATAATAATGTTTTGTATATTTGTACAATACGACGGCTTATAGTAAAATAAAAGCGAGAGAAAATGAAATTATAATCATATTATAAAGTTTAATTTTTTATGAAAAAAAAATATTTATTTAAAAAAATTAAAACCAGTGTTAAAAATTTTACAGTCGTTTTATCAAAAACAAATTTTAGATATTTTATTTTTTACAATAACATTCTCAAGTACGAAAAGTTTCTAAA
Organism: Salticus scenicus; assembly: GCA_963930645.1. Taxonomy (NCBI): domain Eukaryota; kingdom Metazoa; phylum Arthropoda; class Arachnida; order Araneae; family Salticidae; genus Salticus; species Salticus scenicus. The sequence continues at coordinate 279,823,592 of OZ005655.1, forward strand.
GATATTTAAGTACTGGGTGTTCCATAAATCTATAAATATTTAAAAAATTCATAAAAAATGAAGAATTTGTAGAATTAAACGTAGTTTGTAAAAAAATTATTCTCGTGAAGATGGATTTTTTTTTTTTCAAAGGAAAAAAAATAGTTGAAATTTTCATCGATAGAGGGCACTGAACAGACGCTGTAACAAGAAATGTGCGACTCAAAGACTTAGAAATTGCATGATTTTACGATTAACATATTTTCCCTCCATGAGGATAAAATTGTGATGGCATGTCTCCCTAAAACCCTTCGGAGAAATTTCCAGACGATCGCCAATTGCCTATAAAGTAGCACTAGTGCGACATCAAACTCATTCAATTCAACGATTAACCTTCCATTTACGATTTTCCTTCTATTTTCTCGTGGATAAAGTTTTAATTGTGAAGCTGACATTAGTGGATAAAGCATTATTGGCAAAGTTGTTTTACCTTAGCCAAAATCATCGGCTGAAGATTTACGAAGGTTCTGGAGATATAAGAGATGGAAGATAGGTTTAATTCCAATTACTCTTGCTACAGTGACTTCTCTTGTACGACGTTCGAAGAAATAAGAAGTTTGTGTCACCGCCCCCTCAGCCAGTGGTGCACTAAATTTACCAGAGTATTCACTCTTCCGATGTGGGAGATCCGGACATAATATCGCTTAAAAAAAATGGTATGATCTATTTGAAAATTTGATTTTGTGTCACGTGTGATCTCAGGAGGGGGCCACGGGGCCTTATAAATATTAGTTAATTAATTAATTAATTAATTAAATCATAGAGTTGAATTTCATTATTTTATCTATGTTTATTTTTAAGTTATTTTATTTCTTGCTTTTCACTATTCAAAATACATTTTAAAAATTGTGTACATCACTGCTGACATTAAAGCTGAACACTGTTCACAAACTTGAATTAAAAATTTTAAAATTAATAAGCAAGATTGAATTCATTACGACAAATTTTGACAAAAGCTAATAAATATAGCCTTTAGAATATTTTAAGTAAAATTGATAAAAAAATTTGTTGTAGGTCTGTCAGAATGTCAGTGCTCTGACTAAGGTATGTGTTGACATGAAATTTTATACAACATTACTAATAATTACCAACTCATTTTTGATTTGTATTCATTTACGTCGGCGATATTTTGTCCTCGCGATATTTTGTCCCGCGAGATTTTGTCCGCAACCCCCGATGTGGTTTCAGAAGTACACATTCTAGGGTAACAGTTAATGCATGCAGTAAGTAGCGCGTGAGAAGTGGTACGAAACACTGATATATTGAAGATCTCGGTACAGTCGGCAGCAAAATTATTGAAGCGCACATCCAAATTTTTCATATACAGTAGAACCTCGTTAGCGTGAATCTCAAGGGGGATAAAAAATTTGTTCGTGCTATCAGTAGCTCATGCTGTCAGTAGCTAATCTTCATATAACTAAACTAATTTTCATTTTGACGGGGACTGTGGAATTAGATCGTGTTAAAAGTACTTCACGTTAACGAGGTTCGACTGTATATGCATATTTTTTTTTTTAATTTGATCGCTAATTTTTATCATCAATCTACATTTTCATAAACAGCATAAAGATTAGATCATGACTCGGCAAATATTTACTTAGCAATTAATTAGGTGCACATATTTTAAATACAAATTATTGCGAGCGCTTCAATAATTTTGTTGCCGATTGTGTTCCACGTTCTTCACGGTGTTTTAAAATTGTATCCCAACAAAATGACAAAGTTAAGCGATAGAAATTCCCAAATTTAGCTTTGTTGAAAACTTTTGACGATCCACAATTTCTTCTCAATTTCTTGGGACGGATAAGGCTCATTTTCTATTGCATGGAATTATAACTGTAGGATCTTAACTATAGAATCTTAAACCTTAATTGTAGAATTTGATTAAAGGAGAACCTATGTGCCTATATTGAGAAGCCCCTACATTCACCGCGTGTTATTTTTTTTATTGCATACATTATTAGGTTGTTGTTGCGTTGGGTTGTGGGGATTAAGACCGAATGACTGCTCTAGGGTCCGCTTTGAGCACAGAGCCGCTCGGCAGCTGGTGGGCCAATACATTATTCCCTTTTTCTTTGAAGTGTGCTGTGCATAAAGCTGGATGAATACCTGCTCAATTACTTAAAAACGTTCTTTGCAACTGCAGCAGTAGAAAGTGATACCGCCCTTACTGGAACATAGTGGCATTGACACAATGACGTTTATGCAAGAGGAGGCACCTCCTTATACCTCAACTGAAGTAAAGACGTTCCTAAAAAGAGTCTTCTCTGAAGAGCGATTAATTAGCCGCCACTGTAGAAATGAATGACCCCCTAGCTCGCCGGACTTTGTTAAGCTTCCTTTAAACTCCTCATAAATTATCCATTGTCCAAAAGTGACCCTTGAAATTCTGCACACATTTACAATACTGGTCTCTTTTACAAAAGAGACCAGTTCCCATGCAATTATCGCACTAGGGGGTTTGTGAGCGAGGACTCGAACGAGCTTCAATTCTCAAAAACACATCAAAGAAATATCAATAGAACCGAACTTTCAGCTTTCCAAGTTGCCAGAGTTTCAAGGCAGCTTTAGACCTTGTTAAGGAATCTTCAGAGACTGGCAACTTAGAAAGCTTCAAGTGCGGCTCCATTGATATTTCTTTGATGGGGTTTTTGAGAAACGATGCTCGCTCGAGTCGTCCCTCACAAACCCCTAGTGCGGTAATTGCATTAGAACTGGTCTCTTTTGTAAAGGAGAAATGAAAAGTAATGTCCTTCATTGTAAATGTGTGCAAAATTTCAAGGTCGCTTTCGGACAATGGATAATTTATGAGTTTTGAAGCTCTGCTCGTTGCCAGTGTCTGAAGGGTCCTTCAGACTAAAGGAGTCCGCTTATCACTATATACTGGCTTAAGTGCAGTTTCCACTGAGGTTGGTTGGAAATGTTTCGAGCGGCGCTATTCAGAATCCTTTGATGTGGTCAAGCGGTTGGACTTGGTTCGACGGGTTGGATCGAAAGGGAGAGTCCCTGGCTCTAACCCCCCAACTGAGATAATTGAGGAGCCAGAGGCAGATATCTTTGTCAATTTTGCATGCTTTCCTTTGAAGTAACTGCGCAATCTGGTTACAACTGATGACAAGACATTCGGCTCTTTGTTTCGGAAGCGTGATTAATGGTTTTTTGAACCTCGAAGTTCCAACCGCAATGAAAACCGGCCTTTAAAGCGTTTTGGAGCCTCTCCCATGTTTTATTTCAGAAAAAAAGGAAAAATTACATTAGCTGCCGGTGGTAACACCCTCACGTCAAAGGGCGGCATAATTGAAATGTATGTAGAGGCGATAAAATTAAACTCCCCTGCGACAAAGGGCGGTGGTAACAGACGGCAAATATTGAACAACGGAGAGGGGTCGCTCACCGTTATGGTCTGAGCTTCAAAGGGTTGGAATAAGTTTGTAGAAGTGCCGAGGAAAATACCCATCACGACAGAGGGCGCAAAAAGCTTGAATTCCGTTTGGAAATATAATTTGTTTTTTGAGAATTTGTTCAAAATATGCTACTGACATTCATTTACTCTAGGAAGATCACCGGACTTGTTGGACTTGTCAGACGAAAGGAGGTCGCTCACCACTATACAGCAATTTTAAGCGATTTTAACTACAGTCGGTAACAAAAATCTCCGAACACTAGCAAAAATTCCTATGTAATGTCCTATGTATGTCCACTTAATACAGTTTTGTTAAACAGATCCTTGTCGAACCTGTTCTTAGTCAGTCTAAGAACATGATACGACAAGGGTTTATTTAACAAAACTGTATTAAGTGTACCTTTTTTATATAGGAATTTTTGCTAGTGTTCGGATACTTTTGTTACCGACTGTACCCAAACGGCTATCGCGAGAGAATACAGGGAAATCCTAGCCCCACAAATTACGGTGGGCAGTGAAGTGGTTGAGGCCCCATCCCCCCCGCCCTCACCTTCCCCGTAGTAAAAAAAAAAAAGTCTTTGGTTGTCGGCGAAAACGCTCTCGCGACAGAGGGCGGCATAAGAGGTAAACACTGCAAGAACAATTTGAAAAGAAACACTATTTGGTTTTTAGCTTTTGGAATATATAAAGTTTAGAGTGCACCGTAATAGCATATCTTCTTTGGTACATTTTAAGGACGCCTTTCGATACGAAATCTCAGCGCAGAATTAAATAAAAATCTATATTTTTTATTAAATACGTAAATTAATTGAATTCAAAATATTAATCTTACTTTAGCAAAATTAGCTGAAAACTGCTTTTATTGAAATGAAACAATTAAGATATCTATAACAACGAAAATTCGCAACAATATTTTGGAGGGTAATTTGTAAAAAGATAAAATTCGATTTTACTATTATAGTGGCCTCACAACTTAAGGCATACAAGCATCGTATTATGTATTATAGTGAAAATGTTTTCATGCTTCCCTGTAAAAGTAGATGAATACTATTTCCATCTCTTACTAAGCTTTATTAAGCAACGTAATATATATTATCTTTATTCTGTTTTAAATAATCGGCAAATACTAAAACATATTTCTAAGAATTGGAGTCCATAGGCTGCAACGTAATAAGAATTCCTTCTTTCATCCTTAATAGGAATGACAATTCGTAGATTCACGAGCATCTACACAGCTCGTGCGATGGTGATCTACAAAATGCCTACTCAATTTGATATTAATGATAGAAGTGTTTAGATACTATAGTGTTTTTTCCACGTATATGCACATACATACATGCAGTGTTGTGCACGAACGCGTTCATTTGAACGCGTTCATGAGCGTAGCTCAAAAATTTTGAGTTTTGAGTTGAACTTCGCTCGTTTTTTAAATTGTGAACTTGAGTTGAGCGAAACTCGTTTTTTTCACGAACTTGAGCGTGAAAATGCAGTTCAAGCTCAAACTCATATTAAATATTTCTGTCTGAAATATAAAAAGGAAAGTAGAAGAAGAAAAGGACAGAAAAGATAATAATTGTGCAAAATGGATCCCGGAAAAAAGGGCACTTGGAAAAAAAGGCAGTCATAAAAAGGGCACCCGGAAAAAAGAGCACAGGAAAAAAGGGCACTTAGAAAAAAAGGCACTCATAAAAAGGACACCCGGAAAAAAGAGCACAGGAAAAAAAGGCATTTTTGCAGTTTGCAAAAATAATAAACATCAAAGAATAAATTTAAAGAATTATTTCATAATATATTTTTACAAATTTCAATCAATTAAATTGTTACCATTTTCACTTAGTAATATACCTGGGGGAAGGGGGAATCAAGGAGCAGATTGAAAGATAATAATTTTCTTTATATTACCTTCTTAGTGATTTTAATGAAAAAGTGCATCTGCATATAAATTTATATGCAAATTCGTGCAGTAGTTCCTGAGATATAGCCTTCCCTGAAATTGTTGAAATCGCGGTATAGCAGCGCCACCTGCTGAGTAATGATCACCAAAAGTTGAAAGGCACTAACCTGGATCAAACTGCGTCCGCTTATAAATTTATATGAATTTCGATCAGCAGTTCCTGAGATATAGCCTTCCATGAAACTGTGGAAATCGCGGCCTAGCGGCGCCACCTGTTGAGAAATTGATACCAAAATTTCGTAGGCGCTAATTTTAGTCAAGGTACATCTGCATATAAATTTACACGTAATTCTGTGCTGTAGTTCCTGAGATACAGTCCCCAAAAATTTTTGACGCACACACACAGACAGACATTTTCTAAAAATCGTCCAATCGTGTTCTGGACATTTAAAAACGTGCTAATTCATCGAAAACCGGAAGCCGAAAATTTTTACGAATCCAATACTTTCTTTTATTGAATATAAAGTAAAGAAAGGGGAGGGGGAAAGAAATGCAAAATTAGAATCTGTAAATGCATTATAGTTTTTGACTGAAAAGTGTTTAAGAAGTTTGCCAACTAAGTTTGAAATTTTCCAAATGTGCCAGTTTGTTTTAACATTGTGTGTGTAGGACTTGGGGGAGGGATGAAGGTTCCCTTTTACTTCTCGTTAGCAAGCGTTGACAAAAAACGATGAGTTTGCCTTTATCTGCATTTTCCACAAATTCAAAGAAATCGCTTTATATCAATAACCAATAAACATGAAATAAAGTCTTCTTTCAAAAAATGAGCAAAATTTTTGTATAAGTTTCGTCTACAAAATACTACGTATTAAAAATAGAATTGGTCTCCCCCCCCCCCTCTCACTTTTTACTTTCTCTTACTCATAAGGTAGAGAAAGTATTGTTTTTGGCTCAAATTTTCGAACGCGAGATTTTGTTATATTTACACGTTTTGAGGTCCCCTGAATACGAAAATCATGTTTTTAGCAAATGGTCTGTGTGTCTGTGTGTCTGTGTGTGTGTCTGTGTGTCTGTCTGTTATCAGCATATCTCAAAAACAAATTATGGCAGAAAGTTCAAACTTGGTATTCTAAATGTGTATCCTATAGGGATGCTACAGTAAGCTTTTCGTTAAGATCAAGCAAATGGTTCGTGTACAGGGACAATCAAGAGAATTCTAATACATCACGTCTATGGGGGAAATTGCAGGAAAATAGAGTTTAACGTCTATAGACTGCACTAAACCAAATGAAACAAATATATATATTTTTGTAATAGAGACAGTTAACTGGGAAAATTTTTTTGTGTATGTAGGAGCCTCGCCTCCCCCCCCTGGGGGGAAGTCCCCCCTCGTGGGGAGTAAATTTTCATGATGGGTATCTTTCAAAAGAGCTCGAAAATACATTTAAAACGAATGGTTGAACCATCGATCTGCGATAATTTAAAACAAAGTTATCGATTTTTTTTTACTTTTAACGAAAAAAAAAACTTTTTTTTTTTTTTTTTTTTTTTTTTTTAAATATTGAGAATAAAATGGACTTTTTTTTGGATATTTGGTGTTAAACTACTTCTTTAATATGGAAATCGTCTGCCTTATCATAAAAGATAATTTTTTTAAATAATAATTTTAATAAATTATTTTTTAAAAAGAGAAATATTTTTTAATAACCGAATTAAATTCTATATAAATGTAGGTGCATTAATGAAACGGGGGGGGTTGAGGGGGGCGATAGCCCCCCTAACACAGAACTAATTATCATATAAAACTCTTCAGGAGCCTAATATGAATTGTTTAACATAGGTTTACATAACAGTACTCGTTATGTTACCTATTAATCTGCAACCTGTATTTATAGTATTAAATTTCAGGGTAAGAGAAAGTCGTGTGAGTGACACACCAGATTATTTAATAGTTTTTAAGATTTATTCAATTTCTTCAGAAATATTAGCGAGAAAAAATGCGTACTTTTTGTAAACTTCTCAAATCTTCGTGGAATTACTAGGTATCAAAATCTAAACATATTTATAAGAAATCAATTTAAAAGGTGTTCATAGGACTATCTAATAGTTTCAAATGCACGATTTTCTCACTCATGAATTGAATCTCTGCTACTGTTAATAGCATGTACACGAAAATTTTACTATAGCAAGAAAAATATTTTAGATTATTATTTTAATTTGTTCCAAAATTATATAAACAAAACTTCTTAATTCAAACCATTTTTAATTTTAGAATATATATTCAAGAAATATCAATTGATAATGATCTGAAAGTGTTATATCTTCAACCTCATACCTTGAACCTCATATCTTGAACCTCATCTTGAATATACATCCTAAAATTTAATCTTTGATTTATAAAGCTCAAACTTTATTAAATGTATATTACAGAACTAAAAATAAATCTTAATAAAAGCTTAAAAGAATTAAAAAAAAAATAAATAAATAAATAAATAAAAAAGCATCTTTTTACATAGTAATATATATTGATAAATCTGAGGTATAAGTTTTTTTTTTTTTTTTTTTTTCACAACAAATTAAACATGTTTATAAAATTTCTTGGAAATTATTGCAAATAAATACACTTTATAAATAACAGTTATATGGTAAGTTTCCTGACCATTTTTGAAGAGAGGGATTTGTTTAGTGTTTTCAGCACAATTCGAACATGTAGGTTAAAGGTAATTAGTAAGAGGATACCCAGCAACATTGTATTGGATTCAAAAGAAAAAAGCGTGAGAACCTTTTGTTACGTAGTACAATACTTCGGCTGCAGACAACGTTCTGCATTCTACAATACTATAAATACTAGTAACATTGCTGCTGGTGCCACGATGCAAAGATCTTCCGCAAGACCTCCCACAGCTAGCCCTGAGGCAGTGTGACAAATTGCCCGCCTGTCATAAGTAATGGACATTTCGTTTCGCTGATAGACGATGCAAACAATGAAAGGATCTACTCACATCTTGCTCTATAGGCGTGAATCCATGTTTACAGATTCTCTTTTTTCTTTAAAACTGAGATTCCTGTTATTTGCGAAAATGATTCTTATCTTTATTTTACTCTTGCATTGAAAGATAAGCATCTTTAAAATATAAAAGATTAAACAAAGATTACTGGTTTAACACATGTTACACATAGATTAAATAGAATAGTAGTATATTTTTTAATGATTATTTATATTTTTAATATTAAAAATAAAAATGTATTCAGGTTATTGAAATAATTTCATATCAGAGATGTAGATTTTATATCAATGATTATTTTAATTTCAGCGGTTTCTGGTAAATGCAAATAATAATAAGTAAAAATAAGTAAATAAAATAAAAAAATAAGATAAATATAAATATAAATAAAAACAGAATAATAATCCTCCTTATTACAACAAGCTATTTATAATCTAATTTAAATTCTCTTATTTTTTTTTTTTTTTATGAATATATATATCTACGAATGCATCCACAAAAATTGAAATATACGTGTATTGAACTAAAGATTATTATTATTATTATTATTATTATTATTATTATTTAATGTACAGCTAGTTTTAAAATATCATTTATGATACTAGCAAACAGGATTTAATTATTGGGATTTAATATTATACTTTTAAATCTTTATATTTTTATTTATAATGAAAGGCTTTCTTAAAACTTTTCTTAAATTACTCTTAGAACTTCCATAATTTTTCATAATAGGAGGTATTTCGCAAAAATTTGTATTATTAAAATAGCATGGATTTGCTTGCATGAAAAAACTGAAATACAAAATTGACAACAGTATAATATCGTGGAAAACTGGGCACGAAAAAAATTACAGTAGCAAGGAAAAGGGTAGCCTACTGGATAGGGCATTTAAGTCTTCAATCGTATTAGGTGATCAGCGGAATTTATATTTCTTCTTATGAAAGGACTGGCTTAGAGTCCTGCGTAGTTCGAGTAAACTTGACTCACAGCCGACCCGCACTGCAAAATGGTTTTTGTCCTTCTGAATCTGCAGCTTCTGACCCGCTATATTGTTAAAATTGTGTTACATAATAAACTGAATAAAAGTTCTTTTAAATAAACTACAATTATATTATTGAAGAAATCTTTCAGACAATTAAATATGGTATAAAAATATTACAACAGTGTATTTATCTAATTATAAACAAACTTTTAGCTATATTAAAACATATATTTAAAAAATCCACTGTTCCAAGTATTTTGACAGTAAAATAAGGAAGCAAATATAGGTCGAAAAAAAAAAATAGTTTTCCATATAAAGCTTTAAACGTTAAGTATTAATACTTAGGTAAATGTAATTAAATTCATGTTATCAGTCATGTCTTTAAATTACTAGGAAGGAAGACAATGCCATCCAATCTCTTTATTTAAAAGTTTAGATTCATAAGTAAAGCATAAAACAATCTTCGGAGAAAACATTTTGTGAATAAAAATTAATGCAAATTTTAACTGCACTCGACCAGCAAAGCAGTTAATAAGCGATTACCCGACCCGATGCGTTTCTCTCTTGTGAGAAATGCGTCCTCTCTTGCGATTAAAAGGGTAGAAAGTATTGCTATCAAGAATATAAAATTTTTTCCCAAAGGAATAAAATTCATATGAGTTTGAGTTACTTTTCCCGCTCAAATTCATGAGAAAACAAACTTTGCTCAGCTCAAGTTCACAATTTAAAAAACGAGCGAAATTCAGCTCAAAACTGAAAAAGCTTTAATTAAACTCATGAACGCGGTCCTGCACAACACTGATTTAAAACAACGGAACCTCTAAATGATAGAATTTGTCTCCTATTAATAAGTTCTCATGCGCATAAACAAACGTATTGAAAATTTGAGAATAAAAAACCATTCAAAAACAGTGGGTACACTATTCAGAAGTGTTTGCTAAATAAATTTTTACTACAATTAAATTAATAAGTTATAATTAAGAATTATAAGTTAATAAGTTTAATTAAGCTTAAAATTAAAAACAATTTTCATGGTAATTGGTAATTTTAGAAAAAAAAAAGGGAAATTACCTATGAAAGTGTTCACAGAGGATAAGATCTATTTTAAAAAAAAATGTACGTAAAAATGAACTTTTAGTGAGCTTCGCTCGTTTTTAAAAATGAACTTGAACTGAACGCGTTCATTTCTTTCAGACATGAGTTTGAGCGCGAACTAGCTCGTTTTTTACACGATGAACTTGAGTTTGAACTAGTTCGTTTTTTTCGCGAACTTGCACAACACTGCATACATGGTAAAACAATCTGTATCAAATTCAGGAGCTTCCTTGGTAAAAAAAGTGCCAGAGAAGACCAGTAGAATTATTATTATTAATATCATTTGATAAAAAGGGAGATTCCTGTACATTTATTGGGAAAATTCTGTGGAAAAAAAAGGTTGTAACTTAAATTTACGGTTTTGTCCGTTAAATATGAAAAGTGGGACTTTAACTAAAAACAGTACTTTTTTCTCTCTCTTTCATTTAGTTTTACAGAGTGTAAATATTACCTACAAAGTAGCAGACAAAAATTCAAGATAACTCAAATAATATATCTACATACACCGCGTCCCAAAAGTTTAGACAATCAATAAAATTTGCATTAACATAAAAAGTAATAAGATACAATTAAAATTCGTGAGAAAGGTAATAAATAAAATCAGTTTTGCTGATATACACATATAAATTAGGATCGAAGGTTTGAAATTATAAAACGTACATTAAATTATATAAAAATGTGCTGTCCCAAAAGTATAGACACCTGTAAGTGTTTTTGGTTTTACTATTATAAAAGTAACTAAAAACTTACTTTTAATAATGAATTGTATTTCCACTACACTTTATAACATCAAATACACGATGTTCCATAGAATTAATTAAGCATTGCATTACAGAAGGAGATATTTCATACTACGCTCTGTCAATTGTCATTTTCATATATTTTACGAGATAAGATCCCCCATGTGTTCTCCATGGGATTCAAATCCTGACTAAGTGCCGGCCGGTCTAATAGTGTGATATTGTTTTGCATAAACCACATCTTCGTTGATCTGGATGTATGGATGGAAGCTTTATCTTGTTGGAAAACACAGTCTGGTCCTCCTAGCAAACGTAAAATATCCTGATAATCCTCTGATTTCCGTTTTCTGTCCGTAAATCCTAGAAATGTTTGCCCGTTGAAACAAAACCCTCCCCAGGTCATTACGGATCCTCCGCCTTGTTGCCTGCTGAAACAGTTCTTCGGTTCTTTTCTTAGGTCATACCACTAAAATTTATAACCGTCAGGGCCGTCCAAATTCCCTTTCTTTTCGTCACTGAAGATGGCAGGAATCCCCTTTTCACCGTACGACATATGCTTTCTAGCCCATTTCAGATGTGCATCTTATGTCTCTGTTTTAAGCAAGGTTTTGATTTCATTCTCCTGTAAACAATGTGTTTTGAAGCTTTAATTATTCTGTTTATTTTTTGAAATTCTGGAAGTTGATGCAATTGCACGCACAGATAAATCATCAACTAAAGTCTTTTTTAATAACATTCTATCAACACGAAACGTTGTTTTCTTTGGTCTTCCGACTTGCTTTTGAGTATTCCATGTTCTACCTGATCGCAAAACTCTATAAATACTGCTCAAGTATCTCTTTATTCTTCTCGATATTTTAACAGGATTTTGTCCTTGCGCTTTTAACTGTAAAATATTAATAATTTCATCTTTAGAAATTTCTTTAGAACGTGGCATTTTTATCAGAATGCGCAGAAAACATCTTTTCCGAATCACAAACAAAACAATATATTGAACTCATTAAATTATTATGCTAAAAATATAGCTGACTATATTTCAATTAAAGGGAAAAATTATTCTGCATTTATAGAAACAGACAACAATAAAAATATTTTATTCTGTGAACAAAAATGTAAAAGAAAGCATATAAGCCTGTATTGTGTCTATACTTTTGGGACAGCACATTTTTATATAATTTAATGTATATTTTATAATTTAAAACCTTTGATAATAATTTATGTGTGTATATCAGCAAAACTGTTTTTATTTATTACCTATCTTACGAATTTTAACTGAACCTTATTACTTTTTATGTTAATGCAAATTTTATAGATTGTCTAAACTTTTGGGACACGGTGTACACCAAAGTGTCATAGTCGGAATTTGTTCATGATTATAATAATTCCTTCACGTAGTATGCATTCGGAAAATAATAAAAAACATCTGGTGTGAAACAACCACATGACGTTCATTACCCATTGGTACACGTACTTATCCCCCCCCCCCTACTTACCACCCACAATGTTTTTTTAGTAGTAAATTTTTCTAATCATCCACCGGTTCCACTAACAAGGTAGTTTAAAAGTAGGAATGTATCATTACTTTGTAAAATTTATAAAACTGAGTTATAGCAAGTTAAAGTCTATAATAATAAAGCATTTTTCTATTTTAATGTTTTTAAAAGTCGATTAAAGTTGAAATGATTCAGTATAGCACAAAACCCTTACCGTCCACCATAAAAGTTGAAACACCCACTAGTGGGCGGTAACGATCGATTTGATTACAACTACTCTAAAATATAAAGTTTGCAATAATCTATAAAATAGCCTGTTCACAAAATTCAATTTTTTAAAAAAAGATTCTTTAACACAATTTCATTTTATGAAAATCATTCTTTTATTATATCTTTCCAGCATTATTTCAAATATTTTTATGATTCAAAATTATCTCAGATAATTTTTAGAGAATATAAAAGTTCCTATGCACTGCGACTTAATTGAATATGCATGAAATTTAAATGTAAAATGAGACTATTAAAATACACCAAGAGAAAAAGAAATACCGCCTTCATCTGGAACGAATAAGTGGTCATTTTTGCAATCCCTAAACTAGAAATATAGATTTCCGACTAAGCGTATAAGGCACGCCAATAAGCTGAATAGACGAAATGATCGAGAATTTCCAGTTTATACATTTCTAGAAGGTGAAACAATATTCTGAATATTCTAAATACTCTGAATCCTTTGTATTGCGAGAAATCATCGCTTGATTTTCTAAAATTGTGTTATAAACCGAGATTATAGTTGCTAAAACATGCCTCTTGTATTCAAATTTATTTGCTGAGATTTTTAAATAAATTTAACCTCTATAATATAGGCTAACGCTCTAGAATTCTAATAGGGTTTCTAGAACCCGCTTTGAAAGAGGACTAGAATTTATAAGGATGACATGGAATTATTTTTAATAGAGCTACAATCTAGATTCTAGATATCAGTTACAGAATTTTTTCTCAGTGTAAATATTTTATCATTTTAAACATGATAGGCTTCATTAATTTTCAGATCCTAGAAATGAAAAAAAGATTAGTGGTTTTGGGTTAATATATTTTGCAAAACAACAGATTTGATTATCAAATATATTTTAATAACAATTTTAGTGTGTTTTTGTTTCTTTATATGTATATATATATATCAAAACTCAAACATCAATCTTTTTATACTGTTTTAAAAGTGACTACTTTCATTTGCACAAATGTATGACTAAAATTTTGCTTTTATTAATTTTACAGAAAGTGTTTTTTCTAAAATATTTTTTGCTATTTTACAGATACAATTTTACATACAAAATTGTTTTTAACATAAAATTGGAAAAAAATGGTTTCAATAGATTCCTTAAATCTTTAATAGTTTTGAGTAACTTCTGAATTGAGTTCGTATACGCAAGTAAACAAGCCATTTCTGTGCATCCTTAGATTTCTAAAGATGAGTGTGTGTTCGGTATGACAAAATAAACTGAAAAAAGTACAAGTTTATTACACGATATTTTCTTGTTCAATTTAGAATAAACAACTTAAGTTTTGTAAATTCTATATTCTAAACACAGTCATTAGAAACCGATTTTATGGGTACTTATTATTATTCATATTTATATATTTTATTCATATATTGCAAACTATTGTTCATTTAATCTTAATTTAATTAATACCATTTATTCAAATATAGAAGATTCGTAAACACCATAAAGGGTATTTAAAATATTTAAAATATACAACCTTCTTTATTTCTTCATGTCACTTGCCGACTAGTTTCGCATGGGGCACCCCAGCTTGGTCGCCGGCGAAAGGTGCTTGAAGTTCGTTGAAACCAGTGTTGGGCATAATTGATTAAAAAGTAACTGAATTACAATTGAATTACATTTAAATTACAATTATAATTCATTTACTATCAATCGATTAACAAGTGATTGATTACACATAAATTGAATTATTACAAATAAATTGAATAAGTAATTCAATTTATTTCTAATCAATTACTTGTTAATCGATTGACAGTAAAATAATTGTAATTATAATTCAATTGTAATTCAATTACTTTTTAATCAATTATGCCCAACACTGGTTGAAACTGACGCTTTACGCCTCCTTCTTCTCTTTTAAAGACTCGGCGCCATTGCCGGTCAAGTAGAGCCCCATCGTTGCCTTTGCAATTATTAATTGACAAAATTTCGACGGATTCTCTAATGGCGGCATAATTGTGGTTATGATAACTGGCTAATTTTCACACTTGTTCGAATTTAATATTGATATTGTCGTCCTTGTTTACTTGTGTTAAAGCAGTAGTTATTTTTCCTGTGGCAATATCGTGACTGTGTTCCTTAATGCGCGTTTTAATTTTTCTTTTTGTTTTTCCTATGTAACACATCTCACTACCTTGGCTATTATTATATGGGATTTTGTATATACCAGCAGTTTCTAAAGGGTTAATGTTGTCTTTATCGCTCCTAGCACCGTGTCGCCGGAGACCAAGCTGGGACGCCCCATGCGAAACTAGTCCGCATGTGACATGAAGAAATAAAAAAGGTTGTATATTTTAAATGTTTTAAATAGGTGTTAACTTCATGGTTTAGTTTTTTATAAAGTACCATAAAGGGTGTTTAAACTTACAACTTTCATTTGATTTCAGATGAAGGGTCGATCATAACTTTTCCAACCAGAAACAATTGCTTTATTTTTTTTTAATTATAGTATTTGCTTCCAAAATTTTAAAAAAGCCGGTTTTTCAGTTTTTTTTTTTTTTTTTGAAAAATAACTTTTCTAATTTAAGTACAGTGCTAAAATTTTAACTAAACTTTTAGCAATTTTAAAACTTAATAATTAACGTATAGCATAACTAGAATAGATTAGAAAAAAATTGGAAATGTATGTAGCAGGTTAACAAGAAATTGAGCGTATTAGAAAAAAAAAAAGGAGTTTGCATAAATTTAATGCCGAATTTATGGAACATGGTAAGTTATAAGATAATTCCAATAGTGATTATAGTGAACTTTTAAGAAACATTTAAAGGATAGTGTTGTAATACAAATTGTTAACTTTCAATACTATACATTGCATATATAATCTTTTTTTGCTTAAGAAAACATTCAATGGGTACATTTTTCATTTATGTACAAAAATTAAGTTACTCTAAACCCTACAATGAAATCCTAAGTTTTCTATGTCGTATTAAGTAGTATTTATTTACTTAAAATTTTAGCTCCTTAATGAAACATTAAATTAAATTTAAACAAAAGTAGTATATTCATTTAACTACATCTTCTCTTTAATTACTAACAGACTTTTTATCGTGTAACGAATTTAATTAATTAGATCACAAAATAAAAATTAATTTAATGTAACATTTAAGCTTTACTTAATGTCAGATTTGTTTCAATGACTGAATTAATTTTGAAACTTTCTTAACAAAAGACATTTGAAGAAAGAAACTGCAGTTTTTATTCTCTTATATTATTTCTACATCATTATTTATTAAGGAAAACATATTTTCTAAAGGTTTAGATTTTTTTTGTCTGTGTATACTGAATGAAATAAATAACATGATTTTTAAATTAAATTATGTGGAGCATTAAAGTATTAAAATGTGCCTTAAATTTTCTTTCTCATAGAACGTGATGTATCCGAATTTTAAACCAGAAACAATTCTTTCGTGTTTTGATGATGTTTTCCAAGAAAATGGTGTTAGCCAACAAAACTTTATCCATCAGTGACCAAGAGGCTGTGCTCACAAAGCTGGTAGATGAGAGTTACCGGATTTGAACGTAGAAATCGAACGCTCTTATCGACCTAGCTGTTCGAAGTTTTACGTTGCTTTCACCAAAACCCGCAAGAATATGTGCTAGGATCCTTTTGAAAGATCCCCAGTGATATCACACAACCCAGCACAAGAACCCTAGTGTTGCCAATAATGTGTCTTAACCCTAACACGAAAAAGGAATTATTCCGTTCCTGCCCATTGATCATCAGTGTTATTTATATCATTTTCAATAGGAAGTATGCTATAATGAACGCAAATAACTTGTACCAACTGAAAATCTTTCTAAAAATATTTAAATAAAAGCGATCGTGCACAGATAGACAAAATGAATGCATAAATATTTCCGAACTTTGTTCTAAAGAGCTAAAAAATGATTTAATTAATAACTGTCGTAATTGTTCCTCTATAGTTTGAAAACTGTATAGATTAGAGTTGTGTCATTTATTTATTTCTTAGAAGGAAAAACAAATCTTTCAATCGGGAAATATTAAAAAAAAAAAAAAAATTTAAATGCAAAATATTTCTTTTCTCTAAAAAATGTTTTTAATTATATGTAGAGAAACTTGAAATGAATTAAAAGTTTTTGCATTACTCACTCGTAATATAATTTAAACAAATAATAGAGATACAATGTACACAATGTACATAAAATGAAAATAGAAATATATACAATGTACATACAATGAAAACAGAAATATATACAATGCATATTTGTATGTACAATTAGAAGGACGCACAATAATTTAATTTTTCTGAAATGTAATAAATATCTGGTAATAATATACAGGGGGTATATATAAACCGAAATATATTTCATATGATGACAAGATAATCATATACATTGTAATAATTATTTATAATAATCAATAATAGATAATCATTGCATTGACTAGACTTTATACTTAAATACAAATGCAATGCAATTAAAACAGTCTTTTTGCGTTTAAACACGAACTTATCGTTGCAGTCTACGTACATGTATTAAAAATTGTACATTTTAGTTATTTCTCTTATTTGTATCGTAAAAAAAAATATTGTTTGCATTCTTAAAAGTAATAATATTGGACCTTTAGCGGTTAATTTGTGAGTATGACTGCCTGTGTGTATGTGAGTCTGTACGAGTGACTGTTTTGAGCATAAATAAAAAAGACATTAGCAGGGAGGACAAATTAACTCGTTTAAGTATGTAATATATGGTGATATTACTTAAAACATTTTTTGCTGATATTAGACAAGTAGTTCGTGTACAGGGACATACGAAAGAAATCTGTGTTTCGTATGTCTGCGTTATGGTCCATGGGAGGAAATTGTCAGTGGCACACTTTTAGACTGCACTAATCATGTAACATAAACATCTGTGATATGCAAACACGCATGCTTTCTATAGAATATGATATGCAAAGCATTCATCATTCGTGTACAGGGCACACAAAAGAATAAGGATATATTAGGGAGTATGGTTGAAATTTGCTGTAAGTGCATTTTAAGTTGAATCGATGATTTTTACTTTAATCAATTTACATAAAAAGAGTATATTTTTTCGTGAAAATTTTCCGTCTCCGATTTTCGATATATTTGTATATTTTGAGTTATCCTGAACAAGATTTAACCATTTTAAGAAAATGAGTGCGGTCTGTTTGTGTGTTTCTAAGTGAGTATGTATGCTACCAAAATCTTGCGAACGCTGTAACTCACGAAGGAATAAATGGAGTTTGTTCTAAATTGCTGTTTAATTGGACCTTGACTAAAACTGGTGCTAATTACATTTTGGGATATCCCGTTCAACAGGTGGTGCAATCATCACGCTCTGTCATACACTGAGAAAAAAAATATACCGCTTTGATCTAGAACGAATAAGTGGTTAGTTTCTCAGTCCCTAAACTAGAAATATAGATTTCTGAGCTATGCGTATAAGGCACACCGATAAGCTGAATGTACGAAATGATCGAGAATTTCTAGTGTATATATTTCTGGATGGTGAAAGAATATTCTAAATCCTTTGCACTGCGAGAAATTCTCGCTTAATTTTCTAGGATTGGATCATAAACCAAGATTATAATTGCTAGAATTCGCCTCTTGTGTACACATTTATTTGCAGAGATTTTTAAATAGGTGTGACCTCGATAATATAGGCAAACGCTCTAGAATTCTAATGGGGTTTCTAGATCTCGCTTTCAAAGGAGACTAGAATTTATAAAGATGGCATGGAACTATTTTTAATAGAGCCATAAACTAGATTCTAGAAGTCAGTTACAGAATATTTTTTCAGTGTAATATTTTGTATGACTGTTTAAGACAAAATTTTGTTTAAATATGCAGAATGAATATTACTTTTAATAAAGCTCTATGAAAGTAAAAGAAAATATTTATAATAATAATAGTTAATGAAGAATTATGACTTTATTTAATTAATTATGCATTTATTTATTCTCTATAGAAGCATCGCTTTCTCACGAGGATGTAAAATGTCAATGTACGCATTTTTCAAAGAAACTCACCAATACCTTTAAAACGAATGGTTCAACAAGAGATCTGGCATAACTTAAAACAAAGTTCAGGATGCTTTTGGTTAAAAAAAAAAAGGCTAAAAAAATGTTTTTTTTTTTTTTTTTTTTTTTTTTAATGTCATCTGCAGTGTAGGGCCGAATATTGACTTTCTTTCGTCACTTATTGTCATATATATATTTTTGTAATAGAGACAGTTAACTGGGAAAATTTTTTTGTGTATGTAGGAGCCTCGCCTCCCCCCCCTGGGGGGAAGTCCCCCCTCGTGGGGAGTAAATTTTCATGATGGGTATCTTTCAAAAGAGCTCGAAAATACATTTAAAACGAATGGTTGAACCATCGATCTGCGATAATTTAAAACAAAGTTATCGATTTTTTTTTACTTTTAACGAAAAAAAAAACTTTTTTTTTTTTTTTTTTTTTTTTTTTTTTAAATATTGAGAATAAAATGGACTTTTTTTTGGATATTTGGTGTTAAACTACTTCTTTAATATGGAAATCGTCTGCCTTATCATAAAAGATAATTTTTTTAAATAATAATTTTAATAAATTATTTTTTAAAAAGAGAAATATTTTTTAATAACCGAATTAAATTCTATATAAATGTAGGTGCATTAATGAAACGGGGGGGGGGGTTGAGGGGGGCGATAGCCCCCCTAACACAGAACTAATTATCATATAAAACTCTTCAGGAGCCTAATATGAATTGTTTAACATAGGTTTACATAACAGTACTCGTTATGTTACCTATTAATCTGCAACCTGTATTTATAGTATTAAATTTCAGGGTAAGAGAAAGTCGTGTGAGTGACACACCAGATTATTTAATAGTTTTTAAGATTTATTCAATTTCTTCAGAAATATTAGCGAGAAAAAATGCGTACTTTTTGTAAACTTCTCAAATCTTCGTGGAATTACTAGGTATCAAAATCTAAACATATTTATAAGAAATCAATTTAAAAGGTGTTCATAGGACTATCTAATAGTTTCAAATGCACGATTTTCTCACTCATGAATTGAATCTCTGCTACTGTTAATAGCATGTACACGAAAATTTTACTATAGCAAGAAAAATATTTTAGATTATTATTTTAATTTGTTCCAAAATTATATAAACAAAACTTCTTAATTCAAACCATTTTTAATTTTAGAATATATATTCAAGAAATATCAATTGATAATGATCTGAAAGTGTTATATCTTCAACCTCATACCTTGAACCTCATATCTTGAACCTCATCTTGAATATACATCCTAAAATTTAATCTTTGATTTATAAAGCTCAAACTTTATTAAATGTATATTACAGAACTAAAAATAAATCTTAATAAAAGCTTAAAAGAATTAAAAAAAAAAAAATAAATAAATAAATAAAAAAGCATCTTTTTACATAGTAATATATATTGATAAATCTGAGGTATAAGTTTTTTTTTTTTTTTTTTTTTTTTCACAACAAATTAAACATGTTTATAAAATTTCTTGGAAATTATTGCAAATAAATACACTTTATAAATAACAGTTATATGGTAAGTTTCCTGACCATTTTTGAAGAGAGGGATTTGTTTAGTGTTTTCAGCACAATTCGAACATGTAGGTTAAAGGTAATTAGTAAGAGGATACCCAGCAACATTGTATTGGATTCAAAAGAAAAAAGCGTGAGAACCTTTTGTTACGTAGTACAATACTTCGGCTGCAGACAACGTTCTGCATTCTACAATACTATAAATACTAGTAACATTGCTGCTGGTGCCACGATGCAAAGATCTTCCGCAAGACCTCCCACAGCTAGCCCTGAGGCAGTGTGACAAATTGCCCGCCTGTCATAAGTAATGGACATTTCGTTTCGCTGATAGACGATGCAAACAATGAAAGGATCTACTCACATCTTGCTCTATAGGCGTGAATCCATGTTTACAGATTCTCTTTTTTCTTTAAAACTGAGATTCCTGTTATTTGCGAAAATGATTCTTATCTTTATTTTACTCTTGCATTGAAAGATAAGCATCTTTAAAATATAAAAGATTAAACAAAGATTACTGGTTTAACACATGTTACACATAGATTAAATAGAATAGTAGTATATTTTTTAATGATTATTTATATTTTTAATATTAAAAATAAAAATGTATTCAGGTTATTGAAATAATTTCATATCAGAGATGTAGATTTTATATCAATGATTATTTTAATTTCAGCGGTTTCTGGTAAATGCAAATAATAATAAGTAAAAATAAGTAAATAAAATAAAAAAATAAGATAAATATAAATATAAATAAAAACAGAATAATAATCCTCCTTATTACAACAAGCTATTTATAATCTAATTTAAATTCTCTTATTTTTTTTTTTTTTTTATGAATATATATATCTACGAATGCATCCACAAAAATTGAAATATACGTGTATTGAACTAAAGATTATTATTATTATTATTATTATTATTATTATTATTTAATGTACAGCTAGTTTTAAAATATCATTTATGATACTAGCAAACAGGATTTAATTATTGGGATTTAATATTATACTTTTAAATCTTTATATTTTTATTTATAATGAAAGGCTTTCTTAAAACTTTTCTTAAATTACTCTTAGAACTTCCATAATTTTTCATAATAGGAGGTATTTCGCAAAAATTTGTATTATTAAAATAGCATGGATTTGCTTGCATGAAAAAACTGAAATACAAAATTGACAACAGTATAATATCGTGGAAAACTGGGCACGAAAAAAATTACAGTAGCAAGGAAAAGGGTAGCCTACTGGATAGGGCATTTAAGTCTTCAATCGTATTAGGTGATCAGCGGAATTTATATTTCTTCTTATGAAAGGACTGGCTTAGAGTCCTGCGTAGTTCGAGTAAACTTGACTCACAGCCGACCCGCACTGCAAAATGGTTTTTGTCCTTCTGAATCTGCAGCTTCTGACCCGCTATATTGTTAAAATTGTGTTACATAATAAACTGAATAAAAGTTCTTTTAAATAAACTACAATTATATTATTCGAAGTTTTACGTTGCTTTCACCAAAACCCGCAAGAATATGTGCTAGGATCCTTTTGAAAGATCCCCAGTGATATCACACAACCCAGCACAAGAACCCTAGTGTTGCCAATAATGTGTCTTAACCCTAACACGAAAAAGGAATTATTCCGTTCCTGCCCATTGATCATCAGTGTTATTTATATCATTTTCAATAGGAAGTATGCTATAATGAACGCAAATAACTTGTACCAACTGAAAATCTTTCTAAAAATATTTAAATAAAAGCGATCGTGCACAGATAGACAAAATGAATGCATAAATATTTCCGAACTTTGTTCTAAAGAGCTAAAAAATGATTTAATTAATAACTGTCGTAATTGTTCCTCTATAGTTTGAAAACTGTATAGATTAGAGTTGTGTCATTTATTTATTTCTTAGAAGGAAAAACAAATCTTTCAATCGGGAAATATTAAAAAAAAAAAAAAAATTTAAATGCAAAATATTTCTTTTCTCTAAAAAATGTTTTTAATTATATGTAGAGAAACTTGAAATGAATTAAAAGTTTTTGCATTACTCACTCGTAATATAATTTAAACAAATAATAGAGATACAATGTACACAATGTACATAAAATGAAAATAGAAATATATACAATGTACATACAATGAAAACAGAAATATATACAATGCATATTTGTATGTACAATTAGAAGGACGCACAATAATTTAATTTTTCTGAAATGTAATAAATATCTGGTAATAATATACAGGGGGTATATATAAACCGAAATATATTTCATATGATGACAAGATAATCATATACATTGTAATAATTATTTATAATAATCAATAATAGATAATCATTGCATTGACTAGACTTTATACTTAAATACAAATGCAATGCAATTAAAACAGTCTTTTTGCGTTTAAACACGAACTTATCGTTGCAGTCTACGTACATGTATTAAAAATTGTACATTTTAGTTATTTCTCTTATTTGTATCGTAAAAAAAAAATATTGTTTGCATTCTTAAAAGTAATAATATTGGACCTTTAGCGGTTAATTTGTGAGTATGACTGCCTGTGTGTATGTGAGTCTGTACGAGTGACTGTTTTGAGCATAAATAAAAAAGACATTAGCAGGGAGGACAAATTAACTCGTTTAAGTATGTAATATATGGTGATATTACTTAAAACATTTTTTGCTGATATTAGACAAGTAGTTCGTGTACAGGGACATACGAAAGAAATCTGTGTTTCGTATGTCTGCGTTATGGTCCATGGGAGGAAATTGTCAGTGGCACACTTTTAGACTGCACTAATCATGTAACATAAACATCTGTGATATGCAAACACGCATGCTTTCTATAGAATATGATATGCAAAGCATTCATCATTCGTGTACAGGGCACACAAAAGAATAAGGATATATTAGGGAGTATGGTTGAAATTTGCTGTAAGTGCATTTTAAGTTGAATCGATGATTTTTACTTTAATCAATTTACATAAAAAGAGTATATTTTTTCGTGAAAATTTTCCGTCTCCGATTTTCGATATATTTGTATATTTTGAGTTATCCTGAACAAGATTTAACCATTTTAAGAAAATGAGTGCGGTCTGTTTGTGTGTTTCTAAGTGAGTATGTATGCTACCAAAATCTTGCGAACGCTGTAACTCACGAAGGAATAAATGGAGTTTGTTCTAAATTGCTGTTTAATTGGACCTTGACTAAAACTGGTGCTAATTACATTTTGGGATATCCCGTTCAACAGGTGGTGCAATCATCACGCTCTGTCATACACTGAGAAAAAAAATATACCGCTTTGATCTAGAACGAATAAGTGGTTAGTTTCTCAGTCCCTAAACTAGAAATATAGATTTCTGAGCTATGCGTATAAGGCACACCGATAAGCTGAATGTACGAAATGATCGAGAATTTCTAGTGTATATATTTCTGGATGGTGAAAGAATATTCTAAATCCTTTGCACTGCGAGAAATTCTCGCTTAATTTTCTAGGATTGGATCATAAACCAAGATTATAATTGCTAGAATTCGCCTCTTGTGTACACATTTATTTGCAGAGATTTTTAAATAGGTGTGACCTCGATAATATAGGCAAACGCTCTAGAATTCTAATGGGGTTTCTAGATCTCGCTTTCAAAGGAGACTAGAATTTATA
This sequence comes from Salticus scenicus, assembly GCA_963930645.1. Classification (NCBI taxonomy): domain Eukaryota; kingdom Metazoa; phylum Arthropoda; class Arachnida; order Araneae; family Salticidae; genus Salticus; species Salticus scenicus. The sequence goes on from OZ005655.1 coordinate 279,847,706, forward strand.
AAGATGGCATGGAACTATTTTTAATAGAGCCATAAACTAGATTCTAGAAGTCAGTTACAGAATATTTTTTCAGTGTAATATTTTGTATGACTGTTTAAGACAAAATTTTGTTTAAATATGCAGAATGAATATTACTTTTAATAAAGCTCTATGAAAGTAAAAGAAAATATTTATAATAATAATAGTTAATGAAGAATTATGACTTTATTTAATTAATTATGCATTTATTTATTCTCTATAGAAGCATCGCTTTCTCACGAGGATGTAAAATGTCAATGTACGCATTTTTCAAAGAAACTCACCAATACCTTTAAAACGAATGGTTCAACAAGAGATCTGGCATAACTTAAAACAAAGTTCAGGATGCTTTTGGTTAAAAAAAAAAAGGCTAAAAAAATGTTTTTTTTTTTTTTTTTTTTTTTTAATGTCATCTGCAGTGTAGGGCCGAATATTGACTTTCTTTCGTCACTTATTGTCATATTTTTATGAGTTGAAAACCTTCTACATCCATCGTGGAAGGTGATTTTAATGAATAATAATTTTAGTAAAAAATTTGTACTGCTTGAAATTTGTATCAGAAAATATACATGATACTTTTGTGATGGCCACAACATACTAGATTTTATTGTGTTACATTTATGTAATCTATATGTGGTACGTATACAATAAATGGACAATATACAGGGGTAATAATAAGAAAGCACCTCTGAACTGGCGTTTTAAAGTAATAAGTACTAAACTTTGAATAAACACCGTAAAATGCAATGAACACGCAGCAATTGTTTCGGATCGAAAGAACACACGACCCATCGTCCGACGAACAAAGTAGGCACGAGTGCTGCAATCAAAGCGGCGCCCCACCGCATTTATTGCATTTTATTGTGTTCAGTCAAAGTTTAGTACTTATTAATATACTGGGCTACCCAAAATGAATTAAATACGTTTTTTTTTTTTTCTATAAGATGTAATAGAAAGAAGTGTGCTTACTATACGACATATCCAAATATAAATACAATCACCTATCACAATCACATATCTACCTCACACAATACCTATCAATACAATAACTTTTAACAGAATGACTTTAAATGAGAATGTGGGGTGTTCTTCTATTAAAAATTGTTAATTGACGCGGGTGCTACACCTGGTCATTGTTCGTTATTATCTAATAATCAATTATTTAAAGGGCTTCATTGCTATTAATTATACAGTGAAACCTCTCAAGTTGGACACCCCTATAAGTTGGATACCCCTCTAAGTTGGACACTTTTTCTCGGAACGGAATGTATCCATAGGATTAACATTATGTCCAACCTCTATAAGTAGGACACCCCTTTAATTTGGAAGTTGGACAGTGAAATACTGTCCTAAGTTGGACACTTTTACCCGATGAGACAGAAAAAAAAAAGAAATAAAACTTCTATTTTCTCACTTCTTTTTTTAGAAATTTTACTTATCCCTTGTAGAAAAAACTGTAAATATACATATATAAAAAAACAATGTTTCTTGTCACAATATATTTACCTCTGTCTTATAAAAAATACTTCTTTTCTTCAGTTGAAACATTCACAGATTACTGTAATTTAGTGCATAATGCAAGAATCTTTCTTTTTATTGAATTGCATAAATTATCCTTGCTTTTTTTTTTTTTTTTTTTTTGAAAATATTCCACACAGATTACAAGCATGTTTTGACTTTTAGACTGTTTAAAAATTGGCATTAGAAAGTACATTTTGGTTGGTAGGGGTAATCTTCATTTACCCCTTTTATTTTTCCTACCAAGTATAACTTGAGTGTATAATTGCACTAAACTTAATATGAGAGAGATGTATTGTGAAAAGCTGACAGGTGTTGCTGCTATACTTCAGTTTTCCCCATTCACCGGAATTCAACTATATCTCAGTTTCTAGAGTGAACAAATCCACCAAGCTTTATATGTGAGATGGCCGTTATGAAAATGAATATTAGCTTAATTCGAGTGTAGATCAGCATACAGGTGGTGCTACTTTTACTCACACTTTGATTTTCCACATGACTATCTCAGCCTCTATTGGATAAAATTGCACCAAAATGCATGTGCAAAATCTTTATTGTGAGAAGCTATATTGAATAAATTTTCTTGCATGTTAACTGGTAAGTGGCACTATTATATAAAGAATTATAGAAGAAAGTATTATAATGGCCACAACATAATTCACATTTAATTTTAAATCTTCAAATTAATTATTTTTTGTATATAAGTCGTGAATACTTAATTATATGTAGATGTGATTAAAAGTTAAAAAGCATGCATAGATACAGTTTAATTGAATCAAAAAAAGTAAGCACTCCTATAAGTTGGACACTTTTTCTTGGAGCCGTAGGTGTCCAACTTAGAGAGGTTTTACTGTATATATTTTTTGCAGATTATCAATATAAATAGCTCTATACATTTCAGACTACGTTTCTTTAATTATCCATCATAAGAGATCATATCATATAATGTACAAATTATTCTTGTAAAAAAGAGAGATATTAAAAAAAAAAAAAAAAAAAAAAGTCTTCTGGCGCGGAACAAAAGCCTTTTTAGTTTATTACATAAACGATTACATTTTTATCAAGAACATTATCAAAGTTTAATTAAAATGATGTATATTTTTCGCTATTTATCCTATTTTGTTAATTACTTTATTTATCTTTTCTATATGATAACAGAAATAGCAGCTTCAATGAATGATTTCCCATAAATCTAATTTTATAATACAAAGGAAAAGTATTATGAAAGGAATGTTTTACATAATGCAAAATGTTATCATTATACACGGTCTTTATTTTCAAATCCATTCGACGATACAAAATACTTCCAATAGTAAAAACTTATAAATTATTTATTAATTTTGCCAAAAAAAAAAAAAAAAAATTAAATTTTTATATAATTTCTGGGTTGCTACAGTTATATTAAATAAAAACTTTAGACATTACGAAGAAAATAAAATGGTATATTTTTGCCAACATAAAACTTTCTTCTGTAATTTCTTATAAGAATTCACGTGGTACAAATTATTTACTAAAATTATTATTTATTTAAATTATTTTCCATGATGAATGCCGTCGATTTTTATCTCAGAGAAGTAGTACAACACTAATTGTCGAAAGAAAGTTATGTCTGTGCCTTATAGATTTCTAAGGAAATGCTTTATTTTTTTTTCTAATATTTATATATATATATATATATATATATATATATATATATATGTATGTATTGTTAAAATAAATATAAAATGCAAGAAAAAAAAAGATGGTGAAATGCCAACATGAAACTTTCTTCTGTAATTTCTTATAAGAATTCACGTGGTACAAATTATTTACTAAAATTATTATTTATTTAAATTATTTTCCATGATGAATGCCGTCGATTTTTATCTCAGAGAAGTAGTACAACACTAATTGTCGAAAGAAAGTTATGTCTGTGCCTTATAGATTTCTAAGGAAATGCTTTATTTTTTTTTTCTAATATTATATATATATATATATATATGTATGTATGTATTGTTAAAATAAATATAAAATGCAAGAAAAAAAAAATCTGGAGTGACTCCACTCGACTTTCCGAACATTGAGTAACTAACAGTTTTGTAGATAAAATAAAGAAAGAGGAATTGCTAAACAAACAAAAGAGAGAAAACCATAATAGAGTGTTTTTTTCTCCATATATCACACGAGGTTTTATTTAACGCTACTGAACTTTGAGCCCTTAGATCATAATGATAAAGAATTTTTCGTTTTGTCCCTGTAAAAATCTATAGATGCTAGATTCACCAAAATGCTTATAGTTAGTGCAACAGTGATTTATAATATTCATACAAATTTTCAGCTCAATTGAATAAGGCGTTTAGATGCTATCGCACTTTTAAAAATTTGGTCTCATAGGCCATAATGATAAAGAATTTTTCTTTGTGTCCCTGTAAAAAAACTGTAGTGCTAGATTCACCAAAATCTATACAGTTGGTGCAAATGCGACCTATAACATGTGTACAATTTTTTTGCTCAGATTAATAAGGCGTTTAGACGCTATCACACTTTTAAAAATTTGGCCCCATTGGCCTTAATGATAAAGAATTTTTCTTTGTGTCCCTGTAAAAAAACTATAAGTGCTAGATTCTCCAAAATCTATACAGATTGAGTATCTGTGACCTATAATATGGGTATAAAATTTTTGCTCAATTGAATAAGGCGTTTAGATGCTATCGCACTTTTAAGATTTTGGTCCCATAGGCCATAATGATAAAGAATTTTTCTTTGTGTCCCTGTAAAAAAACTATAGGTGCTAGATTCACCAAAATCTATAGGGTTCGTACTATGGTGACTTACAATATACGTACCAACTTTCAGGTTAATCGAACAAAGCCTTTAGACGCTAGCGTGTTCACAAACATACACACATACACACATACACACACACATACATACATCATCGTAAAAATAGTGAAAACGGACTCAGGGGACCTCAAAACGTATAGAAACATCAAAATCTCGAATTCGGATTTTTGACATGATTACAATACTTTCCTCACTATAGTGTTCGGAAAGTAAAAAGATGGTGAAATGCCATACTATCCGCAAGAACTAAAAGTAATAGAGATAACTTATTGTAATAGTTTTATTAGAGATATGAATAAAAATCACAATATTCACTTGATTTTTATCCCCAAAATCCAGTATAGTAAGAAATTGAATAAAAAGTACAATGTTGACCAAATTATTAGGGATTTTATTATACGAGGTCTGTCCAATAAATACGCGAGCTGGTGCCATCTGTCGGCCATGACGAGGACTATAGCCTCGCTCACTAGCGGTGCTAGTTGCCTGAGACCCAACGAAACATCAGTGCATGGCGGATCGTCGAGCTGTGCGTATTGTGCCAGTTGTGTTAGTTTCTGTTGTCTTTGTTTTTGCTGTGTGTCGAAAATGGAAATTGACGAAAATAATAAATTATTTTTCTTACAGTTCTCAAGCGTTTGAGAGATCGCGTGCGTCGTGTGCGACGAAATTTGACTCAAGGCGATGGAATGATCCTTCACCATGACAATGCACCTGCACATTCAGCATTGATTGTTCGCCAGTTTCTGGCAAAAAATTCAATCACCATCTTTGATCATCCTCCTTATTCGCTAGATCTCGCCCCATGCGACTTTTCCCCCCCAAAATGCAAAAATGTCATGAGGGGACATCGCTGGGAAGATGTGGATACAATAAAGCAAGAAACGACGAGAAAACTAAAAGGCCTGACTGCCGAGGATGCTTTAAACAGTGGAAAAGAAGATGGAATAAGTGCATAGAAACGAATGGAGAGTACTTTGAAGGGGACAAAATCGATGTAGACTAAATTTTGCAAAATAAACTTTTTATGGCCTTAGTTCGCGTATTTATTGGACAGACCTCGTATATTTTTTAAACATTTTTTCTATTAAATATATATATATATATATATGTATTTCCGGAACGAAATGACCTTGAACTTTAGGAATGTAAAGAACGTATTTAAAAAATCTTATTTTCCCCTATAGATTTAGTCACGAAAGCAATTAGGGAACTGAACACGAAATGAAGAAAAACATACATATTTTGGATTACCTTGTATTATAAATAAGACAAATGTCTCGTAACTTTATCAGATAATTTCACTTTATGCGTGCAATGTTTGTATGAACTTTTTTTAGACTCGTACGATTATTTAGACAGAAATATATATATATATATTCAAAAATGTTTTTGTATGTTTTTTGCTTAAAACAAGAATTGATTTTAAAAAAAAAATTGCAAAACTTTCAGAAAACTTAACAAAACATTAGATAATTATTAATCTGAAACATAAAATGCGCACATTTGGTTTTCGCTGTGATATGTATATTTACAGTAAATATTTTTTTTACTGCGCATACGTAAAATATACTTTTTTTTTTTTTTTTAGTGCTTGAGAGCTAGATATATTGGGCAACTTATTAGAGGGAAAAAAAAAAAAAAAAAAGGAGCAAATTATCGGCAAAAGAATAAGCAAGATTTGAGATATTTTTCTGAGTTGAAATTTTATAAAGGGTTCTTCAAACGTCTCACATTTAATTTGGAGATCCAATTATTTCACCCTCGTCGCTATTTTTCCCCTTGAAAAACTCTATATCAATTCACAAGTCTTAGGAAATAAATAAAATTATATTATTCACAAAAAGGAAGTTTTGAAACGCGGGTGAAATAATTCCATCTCCAAATTAAATACCTAGCATGTCATAAATCCCCTTATGAATTTTCAGCTCTTAAAAATATCTCGAATCTTCCTCATTCCTCTGCCAATAATTTAGCTAATTTTTACTCTGTTCGAATGAACTTTTGACTTAAATTGCCCAATATATCTAGCTTTAAACCTATGTAAGAAAAAAACTCTATCTTTTGCGCATTCGCAGTAAAAAAAAAAAATAATAATATTAATAATAATAATAATAATAAATTTAATAACAGAGGGGGTAAATATTTTCAATATATGCGTTTTTCAGAAGAATTCGTTGATCTCATTAAAACGCAAGATTAAACACACAAAATATTTGACAAAATTTGAATCTCTCTCTCTCTCTCTCTCTCTCTCTTTTTTTTTTTTTTTTTTTTTTAAGGAAAAAAAAAAAAAAACTCATTTCCTTTATTGTTTCATAAAAATAACATTCTTTCGATATTTAGCTTCACACTTCTCAGAGAAGATAATTGTCTCAACTCATCATGGAAAATAATTTTGATCCATAATAAATTTAATAAATAACTTGTACTGCCTGAATTTGTATAGGAAAACATAAAAAAAAAGTTTTGTAATAGGCATAACATACTGTTTTCCATTTTAGTACAGCATGAATGAATGCATTATTAAAATAAACAAGAGTTAGACCATTTTAATTTTCCTGTATCCTATAACCTTTGTGTTTTAAGAGTAAAAATATTTCTATTAATTGAAAGTCATTTAAATTAGGCGCTTTAGTTTTTAAAAATTTGTTCCCAGGTGCATTTTTATGTATATTTGATTTAAAGGAAACGAGTCTTGTGAGATTAAAGACCATGATTAGAAATTTGCATAGTAATGAAAAATTCCATTCATAAAGTTTGGAGATGGAAAGTCTTGTAGCAGATTCGTAAGCAGGTTAATTTGAATAACAAAGAAATCTAAACTAATTAAATGATTTAAAAATATTTCATGAAATCATTGAAAGCCTTAAGAATAAATATACACTGTTATAAAAAAACAAAAATTCTCTGTAATTACAGAAAAATACTTTTTGTCAACGAAATTTTTCCGTAATTTACAGGGCCGCGGTAGCCCAGTCGGTAGAGCGCCGGCCTCGTAATTGGAAGATTGCGGGTTCGGTACTCGAGCCGACCAAATATCGTCGTGTACACTAATGGCGACTGGTGCACGTAAAATCTGTCGTGGCCGCAATGCCCTCCATGTTCCCATAAAAAATTATACCTCTGGGGTTCATCAAAAATTATACCTCTGGGGCCACCCCTTCCGTTGAGGATCAAAATTGTGATGGCATGTCTCCGGACCACCTCTAGGGGTCTGTCCCAAACAGTCGTCAATTGCCCATCTGCGCAGCACTAGTGCGACGTAAAACCCAACCATCCAACCATCCATCTGTAATTTACGACTTTTTTCTCAAATTACAGAAAATTTCTGGCAGCAAAATTCAATTTTTTCTTTAAACATTGTACTTAAAAAATATCTTTTACAAAAAGTTTGGTCAAAAAGTATTTTGGAAAAAAAAAAAAAAAAAGTTTAAATTAAAATCAGTCATTGATGTGAATCACAGAAGTTTCAATACGTTATTCCAAATAAAAAAAACGCAAATTGACACTGTTTACAAAATGTTTTCGTTTTAAAAATTAACCTGAAATAAAAAAATAAAATGAGAAATAACAAAATTGAAGAGGTATACAGAGTGTTTCATGAAAAATGGGCAAAATTTTAATGGTGATTTCACGCATCCAAAGAAACAAATTTCATTAAAGAATGCATGGCCGAAAATAAAATGCAAAAGTGCTGGGGCATTTAAAAACATGATCCATGCAAACATTAAAGCTCCATTCCAGTTACCAGGAGAAAAACGACATTAAAAACTTGTTATGGGGAAGTAGAACTTTTTTAAACAGAAAAACAATATAAGTTTCTTGTTACAAGCGCATATATCTATTTTATTATTTAAAATAATAATATTAATAGGCTTTAATAATAAATAAATGAAAAAAAAAATCTTAATTTTATTTGTAAATCATAAAGTTATTCCTAAGTTTAATTTCGTAAAACTTCTTTACTCAATATTCGATAGACGCATCCGTTTATACTATAAATTTTAAAATTCTAAACCCTTATCCACTTTCATAATATGTAAATAAAAGATTACACCACAGCCTTTAAATAGATAAGGACATTCCCAAACTTAGGAAGAGCCTTTCATCAGATATTTTTAATCTTTGTCTTTCATCTTTGAAATTTCATTATAATTTTCTTTTAAGGACTCTTCAAAGAATTCCCCTAAGGTATTTTCCCTTTCATGCATTCAATTTCTTGAGTGAAGAAATTTCATTGCTTCTAAATTTCACGGAACTCCTGATCCTTTATGAAGAAAGTTCTTTGAAAAGCGAGAGAGACGGCGTTAATAAAGTTAAACATCCACTTACCTTTTTATATAAAGTTAAAAAAAAAAAAAAAAAAAAAGTAAAAGAAAGGTATTTTGGATATACATAATTGAAATGATATTTTTGTAAAGGGACAGGATTTTTACTATTAGCAAGTCTTGATCATATTAATTTCAATTTAAAGTTTTAACAACATATTTTAGGTTTAATATAAATTCATTGTACTATTAAATACTTGAGATATAATTGAAAATTGCTATTTTTATTTGAATATCAACATTTAATTTAATACTGGTTTGGTGAAAAGTAGTTGCATATACTCTGTTAAATTTTCTGTCCTAGGTTGAACCAAAACATGGTAGCTGCAGCCATGAGATAGTGAAACCTTTTGCAATAATTTGGTACTTGGTTCTACGAAAGCTTGGTACTATAGTTGTAATAACTATAAGATAGGGTGGTCGTTTACCATGATTTGGTGCTTTTTTTCAACAAGAAGTACCAAATCATGGTAGAAGGTTTCACCATCGCATGGTTATAAATACTGTAGTACCAATTTTTGGTTCAATCTAACATACTGGAGCATCCGTAATACCATATTTTGGTTCAACCTTGAACTGAAATTTTTAACAGTGCATGTAATATTGCAATATCAGCATCAAAACAATTATGCATGAAATTCATTTTGAGAAAGGCTATACAATTCGCAGACAATTCTTGCACAATATTGAAATGAAAATTCGAAAAATCGAGATAATAAGTTGCATAACGTATATTAAAGAATAAATATCAAATCAAATTTTGCATTTTTCTGATTATAAAACACTAAATATTATTTACAAAATTTTTTTCAAATCCTACATAAAATTCGCTTTTTTGAACCTGTTTACCTCTTATAACTAGTATGTTGTGGCCACCACAAGACTTTCTTCTATATTTTCCTATACAAATTCACTCAGTGACAATATTAAAAAAAAAAAAAAAAAAAAAAAGTTTTTTTTTCGTTAAAAGTAAAAAAAAATCGATAACTTTGTTTTAAATTATCACATATTTATAGTTCAACCAATCGTTTTAAAGGTATTGACGAGACCTTTCGAAAGATACCCATCTTGAAAATTTACCCCACCGCGGGGAGTACTTCCCCCCAGGGGGGGGGAAGCGATGCCCCCACATGCACAATTTTTTTTCCTAATTAACTACTACTATTAGCAATAATTTATATTAATTTTACAATCACAGGTTAAGAATAACTCTCATTATGTACATTTATACGAAATTTTGTCCAATACTACCATGTTAAAAATTTAGAAGAAATACGATCACAGCGCCTCCTGCTGTGCGATTGATCCCCAAATCTAATCAGCACCAGTTTATGTCAGGGGCTAAAACCAAGTTTGGTTAAATTTCGTTAAAAAAAGAAAAAAAAAATAATAATTTTTTTTTTTTTCTAAGTTTTTTTGCGTAAAAAGTAAAAAAAATCGATAACTTTGTTTTAAATTATCACATATTTATAGTTCAACCATTCGTTTTACAGGTATTGATGAGACCTTTCGAAAGATACCCATCTTGAAAATTTACTCCCTTCGAGGGGGGGGACTTCCCCCCCAGGGGGGTTCACGAGGCTCCTACACATGCAAAAATTTTTTCACAGTTGACTATCTCTATTATAAATAATTCTTGTAAATTTCATAATGATTACTAAAAAATAATTCTCTTTATGCACATTTATACAAAATTTTGCCCTATATCCCCATGTTAAAAATTTAGAAAAAGCGGGGTGGCAACGCAACCTGTACGACGATTTTTACCAAAAGTTGATAGGCACTAATTTATTTCAAGGTGCAACTACATACCAATTTGTATGAAATTCTGTGCAGTAGTTCCTGAGATACAGTTGCCACAAAATTTTGTCACACACACACACACAGACAGACAGACAGACAGACATTTTCTAAAAATGGTCAAATCATGTTCTACAGCTCTCAAAACGTGTAAATCCATCAAAAACCCGAGGTCGAAAATTTTTACGAATCCAATACTTTCTTCTATTGAATATAGAAGAAAGTAATAATTTTTAAAAGCAATTTAAATGTTTCCATTGCAATTTCACATTAAAAAAAATCTGGAGTGACTCCACTCGACTTTCCGAACATTGAGTAACTAACAGTTTTGTAGATAAAATAAAGAAAGAGGAATTGCTAAACAAACAAAAGAGAGAAAACCATAATAGAGTGTTTTTTTCTCCATATATCACACGAGGTTTTATTTAACGCTACTGAACTTTGAGCCCTTAGATCATAATGATAAAGAATTTTTCGTTTTGTCCCTGTAAAAATCTATAGATGCTAGATTCACCAAAATGCTTATAGTTAGTGCAACAGTGATTTATAATATTCATACAAATTTTCAGCTCAATTGAATAAGGCGTTTAGATGCTATCGCACTTTTAAAAATTTGGTCTCATAGGCCATAATGATAAAGAATTTTTCTTTGTGTCCCTGTAAAAAAACTATAAGTGCTAGATTCTCCAAAATCTATACAGATTGAGTATCTGTGACCTATAATATGGGTATAAAATTTTTGCTCAATTGAATAAGGCGTTTAGATGCTATCGCACTTTTAAGATTTTGGTCCCATAGGCCATAATGATAAAGAATTTTTCTTTGTGTCCCTGTAAAAAAACTATAAGTGCTAGATTCACCAAAATCTATAGGGTTCGTACTATGGTGACTTACAATATACGTACCAACTTTCAGCTTATTTGAACAAAGCGTTTAGATGCTAGCGTGTTCACTCACAGACATACACACATACACACACACATACATACATCATCTCAAAAATAGTGGAAACGGACTCAGGGGACCTCGAAACCTATAGAAACATCAAAATCTGATATTCGGATTTTTGACATGATTACAATACTTTCCTCACTATAGTGTTCGGAAAGTAAAAACGAGCAAAGTTCAACTCAAAACTCAAAATGTTTGAGCTAAACACATGAACGCGTTCGTGCTCAACACTGATAATGACAAGATGTATTTAACTGAAATATAAATTTAGCCAATGGATAGTAATCCTTTATATATATATATATTATGTATAATATTTTTTTTTTTAATTTTTTAAGATATTTTTATTTTTATTTAATATTACGTAAATTAGTTAATATTTCGTAACGAATTGAAATGTGCGCACTTTCACAACTTTTGTAAAAATTTTAATAACGGCAAGACAAATCCTTTACATATTTATTTATGCCTACTATTTTTTCAATTTTATGCTCAATTACGTTGTACAGAGCTCTATGTAATAGATCTTATGATATTTTTAAGTTAGAGACTATGATACATTTTACACATTTTACTCTTTCAATAGTCTAATTACACTTCATCAAATTTACACTTTAGGCAAAATTTACCTTACAGTGTAGTAAATTCATTGTATTATATTCCAATCTAATATAACAAAAGCTTAATATAACACTTAAACTACTCAATAAATATATAAAATTATATAATAATATGAAAAAATTACATATATATTAACTAGAAAAAATAATAAACATTATCTACACAACTTAAGACAATTACCGTGTCACTTGTCTAATTTATATCTATATCAACCTCATATAACACAGTAACTGAATGAAAAATACATGAAAATATATAAGCTATTAAAAATTAGATGTGATAAACATACGAGTTTCGTAATTCAAATGATAAATACATGCAGAAACATTTTATATTGGATAATTTTTCTATTTAAAGAAATAATTTTAGGATTTACAGAAATAACACAGTAAATATTTAAAATATTAAAGAAATTACTTATTAAATATGCAAAATTGTGGTAATAACATGAAATATTTACAAATATATTCAACTTGAAAAATAATACACAATATCTAGATAACTTAACTCAATTACTATTTCAGTCATCTACATTAAATCTATATCATAGAAAAATATAAACTATTAAAAATAATAGTGATAAAATATATGGGTACCAAAATAAAAATAATAAGTTCATGCGAAAATATTTTACATTACAAAATTTCCTCTAATTAAGAAATAATCTTAGGAACTACAAAATTACATAATAAATATTTAACGTATTGCAGATATCACTTAAATTGTGGTAATAACATGAAAGATTTACAAATATATTCCACTTAAAAAATATACACATTATCTACATAACTTAAATCAACTACTGCTTCAATCATCTAATTAAATCTATATCATAGAAACATACAACCTATTAAAAGCTTACAGTGATAATTACATGGGTTCCAAAATACAAAAAAGTTCATGCAAAAATATTTTACATTAGATAATTTCTTCGAACTAAGAAATAATTTTAGGAACTGGAAAATTATATAATAAAAATTTAACATATGGCAGATATTGTACCCATTACTTAATATATAAAATTGTGGTAACAATACTAACAATATGAAATATTTACAAATATATTCATTTAGAAAAATAATAATACACATTATCTACATAACTTAAATCAACTGCTGTTTCAGTTATTTAATTAGTTCTGTATCAACCTAATTCTCACAGAAATTGAATGCAAATTACATGAAAGCATAACAAATAATATAAATTACTTAAAAATGTGAAACTTATAAAAAATAAGATTCATAAGTATATGGGTTTCAAAATAAAAATAATAATTTCATACCTAAATATTTTAAATTAGATAATTTCCTCGAATTAGGAAATAAATTTTTTAATTCCATTATTAATAACTATCCAAGAGTATAATTCAACAGTTTCTGGGAATTTATAAAAACCTTTTCTATTATATTAATTTTGGAAAAGGTATTACACTTTCTGTCCTTAAAATTTTAAAACAATGTCTTCTTATTTTTAAAATATCATAATTTTGTTGAGCAGGATCCTCTTCTAAACATATTGATGTAGCGAAAGCTATGGCGAACACTCCACAATCATAATGATTTTGTTGTTGTTGTACGTTATGTAATTTAATATCGGGTTTAAACGGGTATAATTTCTCAATGTACTTTTTAGCTCCCATTCTTAAATTATCGGTCTTTATGCTGTCATATATATGGACACTAATACCATCATAATATGTGCAAATCCAATGTCCTATTTCTTTTTCACAATTATTATACATTTCATCTTGATTGTTGTTTCCCCAAAACAATTGTGCCTGCTGATAAGATGGGTCATAAAGAATTTGCAGATGCTTGCTTCCACGATTAACAGGTAAAATAAGATCTGGGAAACATATCAAATTTGGCAGCTGTGGTTTATAATTTGTATTTTTCTCAACAATGGAATGAAACATATTTATATGATTATCGGTTAAACAGAACCCTTCTTTTAGAAATTCCTTTTCCTTTTCTATTAAGAAATTAAATTGTCTAGATTTGTTGCTTTTTTCATCAGAAAACTCTTGATTGGCAATATTTTTTTCCCCAATATTAAACGTTATATTTTCATATTCACCAATGTCACTTTGCATTTCTCTATTTTTTTCGAATTGGTCGTGATTTAACGAACCACCTTTACCATTTTTCCCCTCATTGATACTTGACATTCTAATTTCTTCATTATTTACATTATTGTTTCTCTGTAAAACTGTGTCTTTATGATTTTTGCTATCCATTATACCTAAAAGGCAGTATATTGGTTTATGATCTGAAAAATAGCTCTCATACTCTCCTGCTATTATGTCTGTACATGTTGAGAAAATGACATCTATTTGAGTATTAAAATTAGTGGTACTGGTATCCAAGGGCAACTTACTTTGTAATTTGTATGAATCAAAAAAATTTTTAAGAAAGGTTTTATTGTTACTGTCATTATATATATCAAAATTAAAATCGCCCATTATAATTAATTCGTCACCTTCCTCGACATTTCTCTTATACAAGGTTTCAAAAACTTCTGTGAATATCAAATTAGGAACACGGGGAGATTTGTATCCAGTAATTACTTTATAATTGTTCGATTGAAAGAGTATGAGTTCTAGATGACCATTTCTAACTTCTTTGCTGATAATATCCACATGATATTTTGAGGTATTGTTGATTTTGACAAATCCTATTATAGCTCGGGAATTTAAGGTACAGTTCGTGCGGAAAAAACATTTATATCCAGGGAAACTTACAATATCATTTACTTTTATCAATGTTTCTGAAAATATCAAAATATCAGCTCTTGAATACCACTGGTCCGCGATGATATTTTTACTATTTTTTTGCCATGATCGAATATTATGGTATATAATTTTGACTCCTTCGGCTTTCTTTATATTATTATATTCTATTTTTACTCTTTTGTATGTTCTCAAGTAATTTATCTCAGTTAAAGTTTTATCTTCTTTTTTGGATGCCTTTGGGCATTGAAAATTTCCTAAAATATATAATCCCGATAACGCAGTGACACGGCTTAATGCAACATACATCATTTTTCTAGATATACGACGCGATTTACTTAAGTCTACACAAATTTCATCATACGTTTGACCTTGACTCTTGTGTATGGTTATGGCTTCAGCAAGAACAATGGGAAATTGATTCCTTATTACTGGAAATTGTAGTTTTTTAGATAAATTTAATGTAATACTGCTTTTTTCAATAGGTGTTAGATGTAAGTTAACATTTTCTTTCCTAGCAAGTTCGGAAAAAAGTAATCGCTGTTTTCTACCAACTCGTATTGACTCGAAATCAATCCATAATTTATTTGGTTCATTTGTATTTTCTTTAAAGGTTATGAATTTTAAAATGCCGCAGGCTCCATTAACCAATCCGTCTTCCACATCAATGTTGCAAGTTAGCATATATTTGATACCAATTTTAAATTTAATTATTCGATGTAAGCCGTTTAATTCACTAATTTTCTTAAACTTCAATGATTCTAAAACTCTTGTTTTAGTAACTTCGGTTGTTTTTCCCAGAACGACGTCTTTTGCCTCCGAAGCAAATTCTTCTCCAGGATAGTTTTGTATCTTCCAATCATTAAAAATATCTACATTTATGTTTTCTGCAAACAAACGAATTGCAGTCACAGGTACGTCATTTTCAGAAAGTACTCTGGAATTTAATAAATCTATATCCTCTTTTGTCATTTTACCAATCGCTAAATTATTTAATGCATTTATAAACTTTATTTCATTTTTCTGGCGCATAATTTTCGTTAACTCATAAAAATAAAATTCATCCCAGAGTGGATTGCGATGCTCATTTATAAGTGCACTTAAATCATTGACTTTAGGAACTTCATAAATCGGCGAGTCCATTACTGGTGGCAATCACCAACAACAATTACGCCTATTCCTCCAAATGATTTGTTAGTCCCCATGACTTGCTTTAATCTTTCGTCTATTCGTTTAAATAAAGTGCTTCCTACCATAGAAATTTCATCAATTATAAGTAATTTTAGAGATGACAATTTTGTACGAATAGTATTGGCTAAATCATTTGACAATTCTGGCATTAATCCTGCAAACTGTGAAACTGGGAGAGCAAAAGCTGTGTGTAGTGTAACGCCATTGATTAAAAATGCAGCTTTACCAGATGGAGCACATAATAGCACATTTATAGAATCTTTATCTGAACCAGGCTGATTTTGAAAATAATAAGTAATTAATTGATATAAACAACTATTACTAAACTTTTGCCCACACCTGCAGAACCACTAAGGTACAGTTTCAATGCTTCATTGCCACTTTTTATTTCATGCAGTACATACATAACAAATTCTCGTTGTTCTTCATTCAGTTGTCTCAAATTCGATGAAAGTTCTTCGAAAGGAATTTTTACAGGAACACAAAATCTATTTGTTTTGGGGCCATTAGCTATTTCACATGTTTGTTCTAAAATATCTATTTGATTTTCAGGTGATAATCTATCATTTACAAAATTTTCTATATCAATATTTTCTATATTTTGTAAATTTTGATGTGCTTGTTGAATGGCATCTTCCAGTTTTTCATCATTAATTATTGAATATTTTGCTTTATTTTTCTCAATCAATTCTTCGTTTGCTTCATATTTAATTTTGGTATCAATGTTTTCAATTTCTTCAATTTCATTTCTAAAAGGAAAAAACAATAATAGTTGCTCTCTGTAATAGTTGTAGGAATCTTGTATTAACTTATATCTCACATAGCGAATAATTGCTGGTTTCTGTCTCTTTATCAACACCTCATCTTCTGGCATATCTTCATTATCACTGTGATCTTGAATTCTTTTAGATTTTTTATTGTAATATGCAGCATAATCTGCTAAACATACGTTATCGAATTTTCTCTCTCGTTTTGCGTATTTGTCAATTAAAGTCGGCATATATATGTCAGTCGAATCTGCATCTAGCTTACACAAATCTTTATGAGATTTCAACATTAATATCCGATCGCAAACTTTATTGGTATTTATGAAAATTGTCTGACGGCTATTTTTGCTCAATGGTAATGTCAGCACATGATAAGCAGCCTCTTGTGCCGACATTAAATTACTGTTTAGGAATACATTGGTAAGATTCCTTAGCTTGTGTTTAATACTATCATTACCTAGTTTTGTATCTGCTGCTGCGTCTCTCAATAATTTTGAAAGTCCTGATTCAATTTTGCCAACGTAGTTCACTATGTAAGATGCTAATCCATATTCTTCACATATAAACTGTAAATCCATATTAGATTCAAACAGTGGCAAAATGTCTTTGTTATAACAATTAATGCCTACTTCTTGAGAATTGCGTTTTAAGAAAACTTGTACTCTTCTTATAGAACTTCTTATTGCTGTAATGTATTTTTGTTCTGACATATTTAATTTTTCTAATACTTCATTAAACTCCATAATCGTGTGTCTTTTCTTGTAAGAATAAATCATCAATTTGCTGATCAGTTTGAAATTGTTTTTTTCTTCATCTGTAATGTCATTTTCATCCATTGGATACAAAATAGTTGTATTTGGCATTACAGGCAATGGATAATTAAATCTACATTGACCTTTACTATTTCTACCTTTGTAACATGTGTAGCTGTGTTTGTGCCATAGTACCGCCATGTATGGATTTTCTTCAACATATTGACAAGTGACAAACTGATCAATGAAATCTGTACATACAGAAATACTGTTCTTGTTGGATTCATCAAGTTTTGGGGCATCTTTCAGCCATAAGAAAATGTGTTCATGGGGTGATCCTCGGTTTTGAAACTCAACTCTTTCGTAACTGTCTTCCACAATATATTTTCCAAAAATACTTCCATTTTGTTTCAATAACCACATCAATTTATTGACCTTATAGTCAAAGTATCTGGCGCATGACACTGGATCATTTCTTATAAGTTCTGATTTTTCACATTGTTCTACTAACAAGGCTTCTTTGATAGATAATGATTTATCAAATTTTAGCTTAAACAAAAATTTAACTAATTCTGGCCATCTTGTTTCTGCAGCTGAAAGAGTTAGAAAGAAAGTAGGCTTACCTAGTTGTCGTAACATCGCCATTAAATCTTTCTTCTTGCTTTCCCAATATGGTGGTGATGAACGAATCTGTTTTAAAAATTTATAGCCATAATCAAATTTTACTAATTTATTAATAAATTCCGGATTTTGCATAAATTTTGCTTTGTAGTTTGTATTTGCCTTTTTATTTTTTCTCAAGCATATATTAATATTTGCTAAACATGACTTTTCTAATTTCTTCTTTGCCATAAATAATATTCTTTCCGGCACACAGCTTCTTCGATCCTTCCTTCTTGCCTCTGATTTTGCTCTAATGCTATATGTGATATCCTTCGGCATTTTCATTTCGCAGCCAGCAAATATTTTCGGGAAACATAATTCCTCCAAGTCTTCTATTAAATGCCATGGAACTGGTTTGTGACCTTGCCCAGGGGCTATGACTTTAATTGATTCTGTTATTTGCACATCCCTATTAATTAATAATACATCATCAGCCTTTTCTTCTTCTTCTACCTCAATATTTAATTCCTCACCTATACCTTCCTCTACTGACCTTAACTTTTTATTTTCTGCTGTATATTCATCAATTAAATCATTTTCATCTAAAATATAATCTACGTGTCCAGTGCTATATTCAAATTGAGAAAAAAAAGACTGATCTATCTGGATGTCGTGTTTTTTATATAATCTAGTATTTATTAGAAATTTAAGAGCATCGCAAATCACACCGGGACGTACAGTTTCAAACATGTAATTTGATTTATGCAGTATATGCCTTTTTAGTTTTATTTGTATTGTAGACATGCTATCAAACTGTCTAGGCAAAACCTTAATCATATCATTTACTTCTACGGGTATATTAACAACGCTTCCTTTTATTCCTAATTGTGGATTTAAGCAAAAGGATTTTAAAGATCTTATTTGCATAAAAGGTATGTACGGTGCTACCATTCTTTCCTCAAGTGGTGAAAGTGCTGACAAGCAAGATGGAATTTCAGGAAATTTCAAGTTATTACTAGTTGAGAATCTAGGAACTTTACCTAATAATACATTATTATTGCAAGTCTTACAGATATATACAGATTCACAATTAAATACTTTTCTAGAGAAATCTTCATTGCTACTTTTTTGTCATTTTATTTTTATTTGCGACTACAACAGAATAAGAAAAGAATAAACCCTCACAACAGCAACAAATATTTTCAGGCATATCAGTTCGAAACTTAATAAACTGTAACATTAAGTTAGTTTTGTTATTATTTATTCTTCTTAAAAAGTTATAAAAGTACTCACGGTAATGTAAGATATCCATATTTCTTAACTCTTTGATTCTTTCTGTATTCTTCTTTTGTTCTATCTGTTTGTATTCGTCTGATTCTCTCAAATACTGTATTCTTTTTAAGTTTTTTATATTTTCCATCTTCTTATATTTTTTTGTTTTTCTCATTTTGTGCATTTTGGATCTATTCTTTTCTTTCTCCGCCTGCTTATATTCTTCTTTTTCTCTCATTCTCTGCATTCTCAATATATTTTTCACCCCTTCTGTCTTTTTAAATGCTTCTTCTTCTCTTAATGATTGAATCCTCGATATATTTTTTACGCCCTCCTTTTCTTTATATTCTTCCTTTCTTCTCATTCTCTGCATTCTCAATATATTTTTTCCCTTTTCAGCCTGCTTACTTTCATTTATTTCTCTTCGAATTTGTATCCTTGATACGTTTTTTACGCTCTCCTTTTCTTTATATTCTTCTTTTTCTCTCATTCTCTGCATTCTCAATATATTTTTCCCCGTTTCAGCCTGCTTATATTCATTTATTTCTCTTCGAATTTGTATCCTTGATACGTTTTTTACGCTCTCCTTTTCTTTATATTCTTTTTTTTCTCTCATTCTCTGCATTCTCAATATATTTTTCCCCCTTTCAGCCTGCTTATATTCATTTATTTCTCTTCGAATTTGTATCCTTGATAAGTTTTTGAAGCTCTCATTTTCTTTGTATTTTTCTTTTTTCCTCAATCGCTGCATTCTAGATATATTTTCAATTCTTTCTCTCTTTTTAAATTCTACTGATTTTCTCAGTCTCTCTATCCTCGCTATATTTCTTTTATTCTCGACTTCTTTATAATCATTTGTTTTCCTAATATTTTTCTTGCTTTGTTTATTTTTGCATTTTTCAACTTCAGTGTAATCACATCTTGCTCTTATGTTTCTCACTAATTTCCTTTTCTTCGCATTTTTACTATCGCAACATTTATTGCTTTCTCTAAATTGTTTCATAAATATTTTTCTTTCTTTTCTTCTCGTTCTTTCACTTTTCTTACTTGTTTTTCCACCTCCAAATAGTACTTCATACGAGAATACATTAACTTGTTCATTCATCGCTGACAATTTCCCTTTTAAAGCATTTATTATCATTGCTGTTTAAAATTTGTCTTTAATAATTTGTAACAAGTAAAAATTTAAAAATATTTAAAGATGATAGATTCAGGGTAGCAAATTCTAACAATTCCAAATAGCTTCATTTCCAAATCTTAAGTTCGCATGGTTATATTCCTATTATTCCAAAAGTCAAGTTATAAACAAATTGCATTTAATAGCTGTAGCTGCGTTGAGAAGTGTAATTACTTCTCCGATTTCGATATTAAAATGTGAAAAAAAGCAGACGACAATTTTCATAATATTTATATTTATTATTCTAACAGTTTATTTTTGATTTTCAAAATTGCGCAGACGATTTTTTTAAATTTCTTTTTTTTTCTACATTCGCACGGGTATTGTTTTAAAAAGCACAATATTCCTTTCAATCATTTTGCGAAAAGAGAATTTCATAAAAAAAAAAAAAAAAAAAAAAAAGAGAGACGAGTAGAGAGCATTAACGATTATTTGCATATCTTTAGTATATTTTACACTTCATTTCATTTTCTGAAAGTTAATTATTATTTATTGTTATTAATTTAGAGGATGAATTCAGCTACAAGTATTATTTTTATTTTCGAACATTTGTCGTATTTTATTTTATAAAAATTACATCTGCTTCACTATTGCACATGACGATAAAAACTTCGAAAGCAATACAAATTATAGTAATGTTCCGTTTTAAATAGTTTATTAAAACGATCGTCAGTATTTAGATTCCATAGCCTGTAATGTATAACTCTTTGTACCTTCTAAACTAACTATAATTCCTACACCCATAACTATTTCTGCATCGGTGACCTAGGAAGTGTCTAGTAAATTTGAACTTAACTTAATGTAGCATTTAATTGCTATCTTGTTCACTCACACACATTACATACAACACAATTGAATATAAACACTACATTCAATTGAGATGAATTTGATAGGTATGTTACTTTATTGTAGACTATAAGTACTAGATTCACCAAAATTTATACAGATCGTAAAACTGTGACCTATAATATGTGTATAAATTTTTTGCTCAGTTTAATAAGGCGTTTAGACGCTATCACGCTTTTAAAAATTTGGTCCATAGGCCATAATGATAAAGAAATGTTCTTTGTGTCCCTATAAAAAAACTATAAGTGCCATATTCTCCAAAATCTATACAAATTAAGTACCTGTGACCTACAATATGTGTATAAATTTTTTGCTCAGAATAATAAAGCGTTTAGACGCTATCGCACATTTAAAAATTTGGCACCATAGGCCGTAATGATAGAGAATTTTTCTTTGTGTCCCTGTAAAAAAACTATAAGTGTCAGTTTCATCAAAATCAATAAGGTTCATGCTACGGTGACTTGCAACATGCGTACAAACGTATAGCTCATAGGAGCAAAGTGTTTAGACGCTAGCGTGTTCACTCACAGACATACACACACGCATACATACATACATACACACACATATATAAATCATCGTAAAAATAGTGAAAATGGACTCATGGGAACTCAAAACGTATCGTATCACCAAAATCTCGAATTCGGATTTTTGACATGATTACAATAATTTTCTTACATATATATGTTCGGAGTGACTCCACTCGACTCTCCGTACATTGAATAATTAACAGTTTTGTAGATAAAGTAGAGAAAGAGGAGTTGCTAAACAAACAAAAAAAAAAAAAAAAAAAAAAAACCATAATAGAGTGTTTGAGTATTTTTCTCCATATATCACACGATGTTTTATTTAACGCTACTGAACTTTGAGCCCGTAGATCATAATGATAAAAAATTTTTCGTTGCATCCCTGTAAAAACCTATAAATGCTAGTTTCACCAAAATGCTTATAGTTAGTGCAACAGTGATTTATAATATTCATACAAATTTTCAGCTCAATTGAATAAGGCGTTTAGATGCTATCGCATTTAAAAATTTGGTCTCATAGGTCATAATGATAAAGAATTTTTCTTTGTGTCCCTGTAAAAAAACTGTAAGTGCTAGATGCACCAAAATCTATACAGTTGGTGCAACTGTGACCTATAACATGTGTACAATTTTTTTGCTCAGATTAATAAGGCGTTTAGATGCTATCGCACTTTTAAGATTTTGGTCCCATAGGCCATAATGATAAAGAATTTTTCTTTGTGTCCCTGTAAAAAAACTATAAGTGCTAGGTTCACCAAAATGCTTATAGTTAGTGCAACAGCGATTTATAATATTCATACAAATTTTCAGCTCAATTGAATAAGGCGTTTAGATGCTATCGCATTTAAAAATTTGGTCTCATAGGTCATAATGATAAAGAATTTTTCTTTGTGTCCCTGTAAAAAAAAACTGTAAGTGCTAGATTCACCAAAATCTATACAGTTGGTGCAACTGTGACCTATATCATGTGTACAATTTTTTGCTCAGATTAATAAGGCGTTTAGAAGCTATCACACTTTTAAAAATTTGGCCCCATAGGCCATAATGATAAAGAATTTTTCTTTGTGTCCCTGTAAAAAAACTATGAGAGCTAGATTCACCAAAATCTATACAGATTGAGTATCTGTGACCTATAATATGTGTATAAAGTTTTTGCTCAATTGAATAAGGCGTTTAGATGCTATCGCACTTTTAAGATTTTGCTCCCATAGGCCATAATGATAAAGAATTTTTCTTTGTGTCCCTGTAAAAAAACTATAAGTGCTAGATTCACCATAATCTATAGGGTTCGTACTATGGTGACTTACAATATGCGTACCAACTTTCAGGTTAATCGAACAAAGCCTTTAGACGCTAGCGTGTTCACAGACATACACACATACACACACACATACATACATCATCGTAAAAATAGTGAAAACGGACTCAGGGGACCTCAAAACGTATAGAAACATCAAAATCTCGAATTCGGATTTTTGACATGATTACAATACTTTCCTCACTATAGTGTTCGGAAAGTAATAAAAATGAATATGAAATGTAAATGTACATATTAAGTATATTCAAGAAGAAATGAACTTTTTTTTCTCAATTACAATGCATAGTACAGAAAAAATACATGCAAAATAAACAATATTTTAGGACAGTTAATTTATGGTGTAGAATTTATTATTGGTCTTGATATATTGAAGTTGAATGCAAATCTATGATAATTTTGAATTCATTTATTTTTGAGGATAGTACAGATAGAGTACGATAGAAATAAAGCAAATATCCTGCAAGCACATAGTGAAATAATCTTGATGGTAAAAGACAATGTCAAAAACAATATTATATGGTAATACCATTAGCATTTTTTATAATAACGGAAGTTATTATGTCGATTAGATCTAAAACCATTATATCTTAAATAATAATAAACATTTTGTTATATCGTTTTTCAAATATTTTTTTGAAGAGAGAAAGTTAAAAATTGTCTTCAGCATTTCGATATAAACATAATGTAAAAATAAATATTTTTACACGCACAGTTTACGCGCTTTAAAAATTATTTCTAGTAAGCAATACAATGCATCACTTTTTTATTTCATATACTAAGCTTTTTCTTTTTTTTTAAATAAACTGTAGATATTCTATTAAAAAAAAAAAAAAAGTTTACATATTTAAAAACATTGACTTAAAGGTTAATAAGGGTTATTCAATAAAAAATAATATATATATTATAAAAACTATGCTTAAGAAAGATAAAAACAAAGATATGTTACTATTTATAGCGTAATTATAATAATATTCTAATGTATAAATGAAATTTTTAGTACAGTTAATTATTTAAGTATCAGCTAGGGAATTTACATTTGAAAGATCTACAATAAAATGATTTTGGTTAATTACATAAACTTTTATGTTATATAATTAAATACTAATCCTGGCATAAAAATTTCCTATAATTTATTTCCAATAAAATATTAATATTTTCTTAATCGTCCAGATATAAATATCTATATGAAAATATTAGCATGGACCTTTAAAATATATCTACACTTCAATCATTACTTTAAAAAATTGTACATGAAGTGAAAGGAGATGTATAAGAACAAAAGCCCTCTGACATTTTCCAAAGTTCTACATAATTAGAATTTTTTTTTAAGGAGCATAAAAGTAGATCTAGTTAAAAAAAAAAAAAAAGCTTTTATTTATTTATTTTTAAACTGAAATTGAGTTTCAAGATTTTCACTTTTTATTTTCTTCACTTTTCTTCAAGATTCACTTTTTATTTTCTTTTTACACTTTAGTAAAGTGTCACGATGTTCTTTCAATTTTAATTAGTGAAATTTTCTCGTAAATAATTTTATGGCGATTCGATATAAAATCGATTCGGCAGTTTATTTAATATTCATTATTTATATATATTATTATTATTTATATTTGATATTTATATATATTTATATATATGAAGTTTATTATCTATATATGATGAGATGAATAAAGGATATTGAAAATTTTCGTTTATTGATTTTTTCTTTCTTTCTTTCTTTCTTTTTTTTTTTTCTTTCTTCCAATATGTCATTTTGCTTCGTTTCCAATTTATAGTGTTCCGCTTCGAAAATGCCTACCAATATTTAATTTTACCATTTAATTTCTTACTCTATCTTAAAATATTTTGTGAAATCCGTAAAAACATTTACATATATATTTTCATTCCCATCGGTGAGGATCGAACTCGCAACCTTCGGGTTCGTAGTTGTGTACTCTGACTACAGAGTCAACGGGTCTCGGCTGAATAATTTCAGATTATTTAGACTAGTGTTTTCAGATATTTCTTTTTTTTTTTTTTTTTTTTTTTTTTTGAAAGGGTGTTAAAATACAGATATAAGTAGTCCTGTCGTACTAAATTAAATTCTGTCATGGACATAATTTTATCCATAGTATTATATATTAGTTCTCATCATGCTATAGTAATGAAGGACGTCTATGCATGTCCATAGACCTATTATGAGAATGGATGGAGCATTCCATTATTAATGGAATATAAGAAAAGGTGGCAAAGATGAAACACGTGACTACTGTAAAAAGGTTACCTTTTTTGGCATTTATCGCGTTATTGGCGATTTTTTGTTCTAAATATAAATATTATTATTATTAATATTAAAACATACAGCAAGCAGAACTTCTGTAAAACGCTACATCTACTGAAAATTATTTTTTCATTGTTATTAA
Organism: Salticus scenicus; assembly: GCA_963930645.1. NCBI lineage: Eukaryota > Metazoa > Arthropoda > Arachnida > Araneae > Salticidae > Salticus > Salticus scenicus. The sequence continues at coordinate 279,873,348 of OZ005655.1, forward strand.
CAATTTCCAACAAAGTTCAAAAGTGTTTATGTCTTCGGTTTGTATATACTCGCTTTAACTCCCATAAATAATCATGGGAATTTTTGAAATAATATAAGGTATAATATATTTAAACTAATTCAATTTAGAGAATTAAGTATCACAATTATAAGCATTTTTTAAAAATAATTCCTTACAAAGTACGAAATAATAACATATAAAAAAGAATCTTACCTATGAAATAAAATCCTCATCTTACATAATTTCTAGGGCTTTTAAAGTACATCTAATCACTATTTCTTGCTATAAAATTCTTTTTAGATTCAAAACTATTTTAACTTTTCAAGTGAAATAAAAATTTTGAAAAGAACTTTCAATGAAAAAGAAAGCAGAGTTTGGAGCATGGCGAGAAAATTTTAGTGTTCGCCAGTTTGGCTTCCTGTAGTTCAAGCAGTCACGTGACTTTTTTATGAGTGATCTTTGCCATTGAAAAAAGTTGCTATTGTCCCGTCCCCTTTTATAATATGTCTATGTGCATGCCTCATGCTATAGTAATAAAGGAATGGAATGGGATATACGTCAGCATTTTCGACCTCACGGTTTTGAAATTTTTACTCGTGTTGAGACATGAGAAATCCAAAAATAACGAAATCGATGTTGCATTCATATGTTCGTTAGTCAGTTATTAATTGATTCATTAGTTAGTTAATTTGTTAGCCTTTGTAGACAATATCTTAAGAACGGATGGTCCTAAAGTTGGAGGATTTCCTAGAATACTGGCAAAATCCTATTTATTTTAAATATTCGAATATAAAAATATCATAATTTATTCGAAATTTTTGATTTTTTTTAACATGGGAGTACAGGGAAAAATGTCGTACAAACATACATTGGAAGGAATATTTTTATCATAATGATGTCAGACTAGTTTTAAAATATCATTTCTGATACTGGCATGAGGTCATTCAGTGTGAGTAACTCTAATTTAAAAGCTTCACACATAAATTGAAATTTAAGATTTTCCTTAACGTTACAGAATAGCTGAAAATTTTGCATAAACGTTTATTATCAGGATTGTTAAGATAGAAATATATATGTAATTGCATAAAAATTAAAATATGAAAATAACCCTAATGCAAAATGAAGCTAATTTAAATGTATCGAATCGGAAGTGGGGGGACATTTCAATCTGGTTCAATTGGCTGATCGGATGAGTTTTTTTTCAAAATCTTAGGAAGAATATAATACGTCCTATAGTAGAATTCAGATCATAGTTAAATAATGCACTGTTCCATTAAATGATATTTCTCTGGTGTAACCAATAGTAATTATAAAGTAGAAAAAAAATGCTCACTAATTGAAGGAACTAAAAAAACCTGTGTTAAAAATAAGAACAATCACTACTTATAACTTCCAAAACCGAAATCAAATTAGTACTCGAATTTAATGTAGATTTTAATTCAGAAAGCAGAAAATAATTTATCAAAGGTTTAAATATATGGACCTTAATTTACGTACTAATCCAAAACACTATACAACGATGGACGATGTTCAAGAACAAATGCAATATTTTTTATTAAAGGTATGTGCATGGGGGTTTATAAGAGTTGTACAGTTATCAAATGCCTTTATATGGAAAAATAGAATTTATATAAAAAAATTTGTTATACACAAAACAGTCCTGTCTTAATAAATACAATTCTGTCTCTGATTTTATTTTATTTTATTTATTTATTCGTTTTTAAATTTGCCTCATATTTGATTATTTTTTTAAACTTTTTTCCTTAACAATTAAAAATGATTATTTTTATTATTATCATTATCATTCTAATTATTCTTCGGAAACAATCTCAGAATAATAGTTTTTTTTTTTTTTGGAAGAATAATACTATCAAGAAATTCTCATTTATTATTCAAACTTTTAGTTTATTACTTTACCAGACACGTCTTCAAGACATTCCTCGAAAAAGTAGCTAATTTTACTTAACTTATATAAAATATTTACACTTCATTGCGCTTTTAGTATCTTTATCATATGTTTCTAGAACAATTTATGAAATGGTTTTCGTGGTAACATTCTCGCTTGCAGGTGAAAAATAAAATAAAATCTACCGTAATGTACACCCATTAGACAAAGTAACAAATTATGAAACTTGACAAAGGATCTAGTACTTTTATAGCATCGAAGTATTTTAAATAACATTATTTACTAACAAATTACGAAAAATATTATATGAATTAAAAAATATTTCGACACTATATAAATTAAAATTTTATTTCATGCGTATTTAGCAATCTATATTTAGTAATTTAATTTTGTTGTTTTAAAACTGCAATATTTTTAAAAATATGTTATATATTATTTAGTTACATAATTGTTAGTTTAGCATAAACAAATTGATCAAAACTTTAACGTTTGATTCGAAATCATATATTAAGCAATTTTCTGTGTAAAAAATTCGCGTCGAAATCTAAGAATCATTATGAAGTATAGAGTGCATGCTTAACTTTTCCGGTGATGATTTTTCCAAGGGACATTTTTTCTTGAAGACGCTTTTCCGAATATACGTTTTGTGGAGGACGTTTTGACAACCGCTTGTGTTTGATTTCTGCTGTACCATAAACATTCGAGGATTAAATCTGTCGCACCATTTATTGTACCATTTCAACGGGGAAGAATGTGTGTGCAGATAGCTTAAAACCACTATTCCTATCAGATTGTCAGTATACGGTAGTTTATAAAAGAGCCCCTTTGGTCATAACTTGTGCAAGGGCAATAAGATTTATTAGAAACAATATTATTCGGAGATTCTGCGTAATGCATTACTACTGTAATAATAATAAAAAAAATAACAGTATATTTCGCAATATTTGTGAACGAAATGTATTATTTGTATGCGATAATTTTCAGTTAACACGTTTTAATGTAAGCATAATTATATAAGTTAGCATGCATAAGAAATATGTATTGTCAATCTTTTCTATGTCTGCTTTCTTTTTGTAAGCATACAAATACAATCATTATTTTTCTTTTAATTTTTTTTAAAATTCTAAAATAATAATAATAATAATAATAATAAATAAAATTGTTTACACATTAACAATTGTTTACACATTAACATTGTTTACACAATAACAATGACGCTTTTATTCAAACCTCTCTATGTTACTTCATAATTTTTAAAAAAAATGATCTTGATATATAATAATTGATCTTTATACGTTGTATAAATATGTATCGATTTTTATGTACTCCAAACGAGAATAATAACTTGTCATTCTTGTGCCTTTTTGACAAAATTCCTCGTGTATGAAAAAGCCATATAAATTGGGGATACATAATTAAAATAATAAATACTTTAATTAAAATAAACTTTGGTTAAAATAATTTCTTTATTTACTGTGTATTTATGTACGAAGCTGATTTGTGCCACTTTTATGTGATAAAGTTTTGTGATATCATTTTACATCAGGTAATCAAAAATATCCTCGGTAGTTAACCAACGATAATATAAGTTATCGTTACTGTAAAATCAAGACATAAATAAACAAAAATGAAAATAATGAATTAAGCATATATTATAAAATATTTTCACACATTACAAGAAACATTTATAAACTTTTCCTTGTTTGCGATTTTTAATTCTTTACAAATATTCTTGAGAAACTTGTTAAAAGACGACGATGCTTCTATTAAAATGTATACAATTAAATTACCTACACTACACATAATTTTTAGAACAATGCAAAGTATCGAAAATGTTTAACCACAAGAAATTAAGTGATATTTATTTATTTTAACAAAGAATGTAAGGTATTTCTAAAATCTAATTTTATCGGAAAATAAAGATAATTACTTTATTTACTGTGTATTTATGTACAAAGCTTATTTGTGTCACTTTTTAACACGCTTTTATTAGCTTCACCTGTATGTATGTTTGTATGTACGTTTGTAACCGCTCTGGGAACAAACAAAAAATCTATATTGTAAAAAAAGACTTTCCCTACGTGAACGCTGTGGCTGTGAGGTAAAGCTTCGGGCTACGAACCTAAAGGTCTAACGTTAGGGCCCAGTGAGGGGAGATTTTTTAAAAATGTTTTTGTTTAATTGTAAATTATTTTATAATTAATAACAGGAGACTTGACGTTGGAATATTAAAACTCGAATAAACGACTACGTCAGAAACGCCAAAGAAAAATATTGGAAATGCATACAGCTGTTTCGGCAGCTTTAAGCGTGCCGTCTTCAGTGCAAAAAGGGTCCTTTTTGCGCTGAAGACGGCACGCTTAAAGCTGCCGAAACAGCTGTATGCATTTCCAATATTTTTCTTTGGCGTTTCTGACGTAGTCGTTTATTCGAGTTTTAATATTTTATAATTACCCTGTAATATAGTGTGTCACTCACACAATTTTTTCTTACCCTGCATTTTAATGCTATAAAGGTAGATATTTTGTGCGTTGTAGTTCACATTTCAATAAAAGCGTGTTATTTAATTTTTTAAAAGTATAATTTTATTCGTGATAAAGTTTTGTGATATTATTTTACGTCAGATAATCAAAAATATCCTCGGTAGTTCAACGGTTTAAAGTTATGTTTAATATCTTCAATACATAATTTCTTGCTAAATGTGCAACATAGTCAAATTTACCAAATCATAAGAAGTGTTGCCATTTTATTGCCTTACTCTGATCATCATATTAAAGTTTGGACATAAAAATGTCCCTAAAACTCATTAACATTTAGGATGTTTTCAAGAAAGGTATATATTGATAATTCATAAAAGTGAATAAATTTTATTCAGTCATTAAAAATATAATTTATCACAAAAAGGCATTTTCTGCAATTAGTTAACATAACTTAATGTAATTAAGTTAATTTAGATAGTTATGTTTATAGATATTTGATATTCGTTTGTTTTTCTGTGATAATTTAAATTAAATTTCTTTTCTGCGTTAGTATAAAATTGTTTACTTAAGGGAGCATGAACTGTTCTGGCGGAAAGTATTAGTTCATTTACATTAAAATAGTTTATCACAAATTATAAATAATTGCAGAAAACGATTTATACATTTTCAATATAAATCATAATAATGCATCGAAATTTTTCTTCGCTTAATAAAAAAAAAAATAAAAAAAAAAAAAAATCATTCGTGTTATTTACTATAGGGAATGTTGATTGATAAATATTTCTTGCACGTAATTTGTTTTAAATACATTAACATTATGAAAGAGACACGAAACGAGTTATCGCACATAAATCGCAAGTAATTGATTTCGTTCAGATATTTAATTTCTGATGAAAAATTAACCAAATATTTTATAAAATCGAGATTAAAACCTACAATTATTTGAGTCGAAAACCATATATTTTGTTTAATTCAAGAATTAGTATATGAAAATAAAGTGATTTGGTTAAATACACCAAAAGAAGTACTTAAATGAAATAAAATTAAGATGAATGTTACTAGATTTTTAACGAACTAAATTTTCGTAACGAAAAATCGATGAAAATCCCTATGAAGTTCAAAAACACTTTCTAAAACAAAATGCATTAACAACTGATAGATTGTAGTGAATTTCCTTTTTAGATCAAAAACGTTCAATATTTAGCGTTTTTTTTTTTTTTTTAATTTCTCTTTATTTGCTTTCGAGATTACCCTATAATGTCATTTGAGTAAATTATAATTTAATCTGGCGTTTAACTATTATTTGTTTGAAAATACTTTTCTTTGTTTAGTGTCATAATAAGCAAGTGAGAGATAAATTACATACTAAATTATTTAAAGGATTTTTCTATAAAATAAATTTAGTAATAATGTTTCTAGAAGTTGCTGATCAATAAAAAAAAAAAAAAAAAAGTCTTAACTTTGCAAGAGATAGATTTTTTTTCGGTATTTATTAAAGATTTATTTTATTTTAATATTTTTAATTTGTAGTAAAAGTTTACAAAGAAAAATATTCAAACATAAATTTGCTGAAAAAAAGAGGATAAAATTTCCGAAATAGAACGCATAAGTATTTGAGCTGGTGATCATTTTTTTGTTCGATATGAAAATTGGCCTGATCTTGTTAATTAAATTAAAGGAACTACCAAAGCCAAATAAAATTGCGAGTCGTGTGTTACTAGCATTTTAATAAAATAATTATTTTTAAATAAAACTGCATGAAAATTCCCTATACTTCCGAACAACATTTTTTCGACAGCTAACCATTGCAAAAAAAGTTTCTTTTCAAAACGCAACCGAAAAATGACATCATTTTGTTAATTAAATTAAAGGAACTTCCAAAGCCAAATAAAATTGCGAGTCGTGTGTTACTAGCATTTTAATAAAATAATTATTTTTAAATAAAACTGCATGAAAATCCCCTATACTTCCGAACAACATTTTTTCGACAGCTAACACATTGCAAAAAAAGTTTCTTTTCAAAACGCAACCAAAAATTGACATCATTTTGTTACGTAAATTAAAGGAACTTCAAAAACCAAATAAAATTGCGAATAATGTGTTACTAGTATTTTAATAAAATAATTATTTTTAAATAAAACTGCATGAAAATTCCCTATACTTCCGAACAACACTTTGACGACAGCTGACACATTGCAAAAAAAGTTCCTTTTCAAAAGAAAAGCATTGGATATATAAAGAAAAAATTCCTAAAAGTTTTTGAATTTTTTGTTATTCGTTTTAAAGACTCCCTTCTATTCTTATTTAAGTAAATCTGAATAAAATCTGGCGCTCAATGATCTTTTGTTAAAATGTCTTCCCTTTGTTGAGCATTATAATCAGTAAACTGAAATGTGAAGTACTTGCTAATTTAATCAGATAAACTTTGAATCGAATAAACCTACTATTAGTGTTTGCAAAAGATTTTGTAAAACTTTTATCTCTGCTGCCAATCAAGAGTAAAATAGAATGCTTCATTTTTATTTTGTTATAAATTTTCTAGTTTGAAGTTAGGTTAAGTTAATTAGTAACTTAGCAAAAATAAAAACTATTTACTTTGCAAAAATAAAAGTTTTATAAGTATTTCACAAAACTTGATTTATTAATACTGTAAAACTTTCATATCTCATTCTATATCCCATATCTTTAAGAGACTCTTTGCACGTATTGGATAGAGTCGCTTGAGATACCAGCATTTTCTTACCTGTTTCCCATGTCAGATATTGAAAAGTGGTCCAGCAAAAGCATTTCTATTTTAGGGCATTGTTTCATCTGTGAGCTCCGTACACGGCGATTCATCCCCTCGGACACCAACGCGCTGGGGAAAATTTGAAAAATAAGTGCTAATGTTCTACGGATGTTCCAGAGCAACCCCTCTCTCCTGGTGAATAAAAAAAAAAAGAAAAGAAAACCTTTCATATAGATAAAATAAATAGTTAGGGCATGCATAACATATTACTTACATTTGGACGAAATTATCTTATACTATTAAGTGAGCAATATTTGTATATACGAGTGTATATGTATATTTCACTGTTCTCGAAAACGGTAGCTCGGACAGTCATGTGATTTAAGACAAAGATGCCCTCCGAAGGGTCATTGTGCACATCGAAGTCAGATTTTCGAATTTTTGATTAGTTTTCTTTTAATTAATAAAAATATGAAAATAAAACTTCCCATTTCTATAATGACGCAGAATGGAGAATCTTAGGAGAAATTTGATTGGTTTATTCGATTTTTATTGATTTGAGTGTATTTTACACTGAACTACAGCTACGGTATGAGGAATTACAAGAGATTTGATTGGTTTATTTGATTTTCATTGATTTGAGTGTATTTTACGTTGAACTAGAGCTACGTTATGAGGAATTACGAGAGATTTGATTGGTTTATTTGATTTTCATAGATTTCAGTGTACTTTACGTTGAACTTGAACTAAGTTGTGAGGAATTACGAGAGATTTGATTTAATTTTTAATATTTTAATATTATGGGACTTTTACAGAAAACAAATTACAATTGGCGCCGCAGGCGCCCGTGAGCATGTTTTTTGGTAAAAATTTTCATGGTTCTCTGGCTAGCTAGCTGGTGAAGCCAGCTAGTAAGTCCTAATGATCATATGTGAAACGTTCTTCTTTGAAGCATAGTAGAGTAAGACAGTATTAAGCTTCAAATACATTTTTGTGACTAGATGTATTGCTTTATGAACCTAATCCAAGGATGTCAACGCGAAAATAAGCAATAGCATTATTACACGCCATTTTAAATCCAACGCTATTTATAGATCTTAATATACACTATTTTTTCATAAGTGATTGGATATTTTCGATTTTTTGTCAAATATACACAAAAGCTCTTAATAAATTAACCTATAACACTGAGCACGGAAAAACATGTTGTACCTCATACATAACATTAAAAAATTAAAAAGAAAATTCAAAGTTTTTGAAATCACTCTGTAAATTTAATGCTTGAAATGTGTTCTGGCGATATAAAAGTTCTTTTTTTTTTTTTTTTAAGGCACTTTCTTTTACGCATATATATATATAAGAGAAAATATTATTTTAAGGCCAATTTTTTGAAATTTAGTTTTTGTTACATTTAAACGATTTAAAGCCCCCTAAATTAAAAAAAAAAAAAAAAAAAAAGAGAAAGAAAGAGAAAGAGAAAAAAATGTTTTCAGCGGTGATCTGTGTATGTGTTTAGATATAAATATTATTTATCCGACCGATGCTTCAGGTTAATTCGGCAAGTATTTTTCTTGACATTCAACAAAAAAATCTCTGAAATGCTTGGTTTTTAAGGTAAGATAGTGAACTTATTTATGCGAATTTTTGCCAGGATTTGCAATTCCAATGTTGTAAAAAGAATATTACATTCAATAAAATAATTTCCAAAATTAATCGTTTCATCTTTCGATTCATTTGTCAGTTTTCTATACCATCGATAGACTGTTAAATCAAATTTTAGATATTATTATTTAGTGTGTATTTTAGCCAGAATTCACGTTATCCCCAATATTGTAAGAAAATGAAACAGAATTAAAAAAAAAAAAAAAAAAATTAACATCAATCGATTACACAGCCCTGTGAAATCATACTTTTCATTTTTTTTTTTTTTTTTTTCCACATATTGGGTGTCCCTAATTTGTTTTGATACACTGATTTCAGAAATGACAGACTTTCCTTCCTATAACGTAAGAATGTTTCACAAAGTAAGTATGAAGATCGGAAGACGTTGCACAGAGGCTGTAATAATTTCGAAATTATTTATATATAAAATACATTAAAAAAGGCTATCGTTATACTTTAAATGTGTTTTTACTTTCTTCTGTATCCAATAGAAGAAAGTATTGGATTCGTAAAAATTTTCGACCCCGGGTTTTTGATGGATTTACACGTTTTGAGAGCTGTAGAACACGATTTGACCATTTTTAGAAAATGTCTGTTTGTCTGTCTCTCTCTGTGTGTGTGATAAAATTTTGTGGCAACTGTATCTTAGGAACTCCTGCACATAATTTCATACAAATTGGTATGTAGTTACACATTGACAAATTAGTGTGTATCAACTTTTGGTAAAAATTATCCAACAGTTTGCGTTGCCATCCCGCTTTTTTTAAAATTTTATCATGGTGGTATGACAAAATTTTGCATAAATGGAATTATTTTTTAATAATCATTATGAAATTTAAAAGAACTATTTATAATAGAGATAGTCAACTGGGGAAAAAAATGTGAATGAAGGAGCCTCGCCTCCACCCCCTGGAGGGGAAGTCCCCTCTCGAGGGGAGTAAATTTTCACGACTGGTATCTTTCAAAAGTGCTCGCCAATACCTTTAAAAGGAATTGTTGAACCATCGATCTGCGATAATTTAAAATAAAGTTATCGATTTTTTTCATTTTTAACAATAATAATAATAATAATAATAATAATAATAAATAAATATAATATTGAGAATAAAATTGACTTTTTTTGGATATTTAGTGCTACACTACTTCTCTCTAATATGGAAATCGTCTGCATTATCATGGAAGATAATTTTTTTAAATAATAATTTTAAAAAATTTATTTTTACGGAGTTATTGTGTATAGGAAAATATAGAAGAAAGTCGTGTGGTGGCCACAACACACTAGTTTTTTGTAGAAGATTCCATTAGAGCTTCTTCTCTTGTGCACGGTGGAAGGGGGGGGGAGGAGGTTCTGTATGCAGTATTCACCAATAATTTGCTAACATGTTAACTCTCCATCGTCCCTGATGCCTCCTCTACATTTCTTTGATGTCTTGATGAAATAGCTATCTTTGTTCTTCATTCACATCGTGCTGATTTTTCGGGAAATAACTTAGATTAAAATTGAAAAAGTGAAGCTTTAAGCTAAAAAAAAATCGCTTTTTTTGTCCAAACTGTACGTCATGGAATTTTTTGAATAGATTTTCCTTAATGAGCAATCAAAAATACACACACACACACACACACAAAAAAAAAAAAAAAAGAAAGAAAAAAGAAAAATTGTTTTGAAGAAAACAATTTTATCGCAGGCGTGTGTTATTTTATTAAAAGTTTAATAAGATGATACATAAGATAATTAAATTTTAAAATATTTTATAGTACATAATTTGTTAAATGTTAAGTTTATTTAAGAAAAAATTATTTCTGTTTAAATAGTTTTTGAATATATTTTTGAAAAAATTTTCCGTGTAAAATGATTTCTTCTCCTACATTTCAAATTTTAATGCTTTTACATTTCTCTAGAATATAACCAATATAATGATGCAAAACAAGATTTCTTTCGATATTAAATATATTCTATCTAATATAATTTCAAAATACATCGAAATTATACGCTATAATGCTTATTATTTATTTATTTATTTATTTATTTAATTTTAAGTATCTTTTGTTATATTTTTGCCGGAATAGAAAGCACCTCTCCAGAAAAAGAAATCGCGATTTCCTAAAACTAAAATACTGGCATTTTATTTAATGAAGTGAAGTAAGCCTCTCTATTTTTAGAGAGTTTTTACTAGATACGACAAGCAATGATGCTACGTTAATCTCTTCCAGAATGGAACTAAAGCTTTTTCGGAAGAATTCTGAAAAGACGATTAAACGTAATGTCTGCTATTACTGAGTGTAAATATCGAAGTTATATCAGGAAAGAATATGATTTTTCAGAGAAAAAAAAATCATTTGGAAAACTCTTTCTCTGTAGCTATTTAAAAACTATTTATTTTAACAAGATACTCTTTAAAAACTAATATTTCTTTTAACGGAATACTCTTTAAAAAGTATAAATCGGTTACAAAAATTTTGCATTCTTACACGGACAGTATTATACAAGGAAATAATTGATTGTTTAAAAATCAATAAATTATGTACTGCCTTTAATATTCATTAGAATAGAAAATGGAAATAAATTTTAACTATTATAAATCCATACTTCAATGATTATTTTGCTTTAAAGTATTTAAGACACTAAAATTGAACTGATTCTTTTCAAAACATTCAATTTTTTGGCCAATTGTAAAATTTTTATGATCCATATTAATTCTTTTATAATTTTAGTTAAAAGTGTTTTCGTTTTTATGTACACCTTTTGAGAAACTATAGAAAAAAACCGACGTAGAAGGAGATTGATAAGATGAAATTTTTAATATGTAATTAATAAAAATTATTGAAATACACATAATGAAAAACTTCTAAATTTGTTATTATAGTACCATTTTACACTATACCTTATTTGCCTTACATTATTACTATACATATTACATTACTTAATATACTTACATTATTTCATTACTTTATTTACAATACATTATTACATTATACATATAGTACCATATTACATTTTACATATTGTAATTTAGAAATTGCAACTTGAAATTACATTTCTGAGGGAAAAAAAAGACAGAACGTTTTTTAAAACAATTAAAATTTACTTTTATTTCTTAGAACTTGTTAAGATAATAGCTTAATTGAGAAGAAATCAAAATAAATTAATAAAAATTTCGAGAGCAAGTAAAATATATTGCAAAAACTCGCGACAATTGTTTTGTCTGAAAATAATAGCAACACTCTTCATTAGAGGAATAAAGTAGGCACGAGTCCTGTAATTAAGCTTACCTTATGTTCATTTACGATTTTTAACCTTGTGTTACTTTGTCTTTACTTATTTTATTTTTATTCATTACTTTTAAATACCACGTTTTACTACAATCATAATACATTTTTTTTTTTTTTTTTAAATATATCTGTCTTTATAAATATCGCACATTTGAAACACCAATAAAGTTCCAAATGTGTTTAATAAAATTTCTTTAATTTGCATCATCTGCTAGGGAAAACATTTTTATTTCTTTATAAACTCACAATTTAAATATTCAGCGAATAATAAATAATTTACATTTTTAATATTCATAAATATTTATTCATTGATCATGTATGCATTACAAAGGGAAAAAAATCCAAACACAGATTATGCTTTTATTATTTTATAAGAATTTCTTTGGTTTTCATTTAAATGCTTAATTATTATTCATTGTTGAATTTATAATAAACATCCGTTTTAGTATGGAAAGTAATTATTTAAATAGAAATACCATGGCATAAAACATAATGGGTGTGAAAGATAATGTTTGTATGCATTCTTATTTCTTTTTCAAGATATGCAAATTGATTCTTGAATTATAAATAAGGAATTTAAGAACACAATACATAAAAATTAGTATTCAGATATAAAATAATCTTAAGGGTTGATTAGGTAATTCATTTACACTTGAAAAGAATCTATGTTTATTTAAATTTAGAAAAAAAAAAATAGTAAAGTAGATCTGCCATGTATAAAACGAAATAAAATTTAAGATATGAAATATAATTTTAAAAGTTCTTTTAAGATTTGGTATTTTAAAAGATATTTTTTCTTCGAAATAGTACATAAAGAAGGTGTATTAACTTGCAATTAAGCTTAGTAATCAAAGAGAATTATTGGGTTTAATAATGTTTGAATTACTGGGTTCGAAATTTTGCTTAAAAACATAACTTATTAAAGTATAAGTTAAGAGATATGAAATTAATAGATCTTGTCTGGTACTCTTAAAACAATTTATTTTATACATGCCGGTCGACTCATTTTAATAAAACAATTACAGGAGTAAGATATTTTGCCTTCTGCTGTGTTGGTATGATATCGCAGCTCCGGGAGGTATTTAATCTATTCCATTGAGTTAAAAAAAAAAAAAAATCGAAGTTATATCTAACAAAGAGTTTTAAATGTGAATGAGAAACACAACGTAATTTTCAAAGTAAGGCAATAGACTTTGTGAACTTTTGAGAGAAGTTTGCGATTTACAAGATTCGATTTTCAGGGGGGGGGGGAAATCGAAATATTTTAAAACATCTACTTCGTTGAAAAAACAACCTTCCTTTTTTGTAAATTTTAGGCAAATTAATACTGAATTTTGATTGAATGGATGGCATTGTTAAAAATAGACTTACTCAGACAAATTCAGGATTACTTCGCGGAAAAAAAAAAAGGTTTATACCAGAATTTTTTTTATAGTAAATTGTTAAATAAATATCAACGGATGACAACGATTAGTCAAGCCTGGAATTACTATAAAGAGTATTCAAATTTATCTTTGTGAGAGCCCTGGACGTAACTGAAGATGGTTGATGGTAACAAACAAAAATATTTTTAAATAACGTTTTTATGGTTTTAACCTTTTAGTTTTTTACTTTCTCTTACCCATATGTAGAGAAAATAATGTTTTAGAGTCATATTTTTGAAATTGAGTTTTTGTTATATTGACGCATTTAGAGGTCCCCTGAAACTAAAAATAATGTATTTAATGGTTGTTCTGTGTGTCAAGTATTTAATTAAGTACAGAGTATATATGATCTATTATAGTGTGAAGAAATTGATAAATGAAAACATTGTAGGCAAACGCTATGCATTGAAAGAAAACGTGCAGCAGTTGTTTCGGGTCGAAATACTTAAACATGATCTTCATCCCTCCTCAAGTAGTTTCATACTGCATTTACTGTTCCTGTTTCATACTGCGTTTTCATCGGTAGTTTTCGCCTGATGACTTTAAGGATTCAGACACAAAATATTTGCTGCGTGTTTCCTGTATTGAAATGCTTAATAATTACAAAAAAAAAAAAAAAAAAAAAAGTCATGATTGACCAATAGGAATACTTTGCGAACGTAGCAGTTGAAAGAATGACATCACAACTAACCAATAGGAGTCCATTAAATACATCTTTGTTTTAAACTCTTAAATTATTTGATTAAACTTTTAAAAAATCTGCTCTTAGTAGAGCGGAAGGTCTAGCATAGGTTTTTTAATTGTGTGAATTTTCAGGGTTTGCGCAAAAAAACAAAAAACAAAAAAAACTAAAAATAAGTGTTTATGGACTTGGAATAGTTACCTAATTTTTCCTAAATTCCAAAAATAAATAAACATTACATCAAAACTGACATTTAGAACAATTTATTTTTTATACTCGTATTTGCGGCAAAATTAGTAAAAAGTTTTTATTTAATTATTTATTTTTTGTTTCACCAGTGGCAAAAAAATATATTCTCTATCGAAATACTTAAATTTCTGGCAATCCTGTAAGAATAAATACTTTTTTTTTTTTTACATGAATAATAAAAATTTTCATAAGAGTGAGCAAAGCATTATCCATGTATTTTGTAATATTAAATTTTTGATGCCTTAGTTTTTCATATAATCTTGGAAATACCGTAGTGAAAAAAAGAAATCTTGAAAAAAAAAAAAAAAAACCTTGTACTTGAAGATATGAAGTACCAGCGGAAAAATGCTTTTTGAGAATCGATGCGGAAAAGAAATATCAGGAGTAAATAAGAAAAATTGTACACTAATACAACTCACGAGCAAGTACTATGTGTATTGGAGCATATTATTTATTCTTTCATAATACAGTTTTTTTTTTTTTTTTTTTAATTCTACTTGTGAAATTGATACATCTCAGAAATTTTCGAAGTTGTATCTAGAAAGAATATAAATATATTCAGTGAGACATTGACATTTGTTTTCAAAAAATTAATGAATGCTGTCGTATAAGAATAAGATTTGCGAAACTGTCTATCTATCTGTATACAGGTGACCATAATTAAACTGACAGAGCAACTGTAGAGTGATCTAATTACGCGAATGGCGCCACATTTTGTAGGATAATTTAACAAGACGGGGGACGAAGGACTGCACTGAAAAAAAAAAAAAAAAAAAAAAAAAAAATATATATATATATATATATATATATATATTAGTTCCAAAAGTCACCGCTGTGTAAAAGAAACGAGAGTTCTAAAAAACGCAGAATCAATATTGAAATAAAATTACCTTTTATTTAGTACATTAGCAATTTAATTCAAGTTCAATGTGGTAACAATTTTTAAAAAAGCGAAAAAATTACATAATCAGTGATAAAGTTCCTTTATCTGCAATTTCACTTACTGGAGACTTGTTCAGTCGTCGCCTCAAATGGATCGCCAACTTCGTGCGTTGGAAAGTTTGATCTGTTGACCGGGTAAGAGACTTATTGGACAGAATCTGCCGATGGATCAGCCTAAAACACTTTACGGATTGTACGGAAGATTCCTGCAGACATGTTACTTTCCGCTGTTGTGAATGCTGTGCGCAGCATGCAATATGTGGTCCACAAAAACGGTGGATTTTTGGAACTAATATTTTTTTAGCGCAATCCTTCGTCCCCCATCTTGTTAAATCATCCTGCAAACTTTGGCGCCATTCGCGCAATTAGGTCACTCTACAGAACACTGTAAACACTGTCAGTTTAATTATGGACACCCTGTATATATTAAAAAAGTAAAAGTAAATAAAATAAATAAATAAATAAGAGTATATATATATATATATATATATATATATATATATATATATATATATATATATTTATAAAATTGCATTAAATTTATAAGCTGCTTTAAAGCTAATGAATTAAAACGCTTTAGATTAACTTATTTAATTATTAAAACTGATACTTTGAAAGTTTTAATGTTCGATACATTTTGCAAAAGATTTTAACAGATATATCATTTTGGGCTGAAGTAACAACTGAAATTTACATTTAAAAATATGTAACACTTGCTGTTATTGGATTATAATCTCCGTCTTATAACGGATTTTTCTAGCTACTCATCCCATTACTAACTGTTTCTATTAATATATGTTTATTTTATAAAGAAGAAATCTACAGTACGGCCACATATCCTAAAACTAGCAGTGAGGACACGTCCAAAATATTGGAGGGATGCCAGCTTGACCGACAGTCTGAAATTTGGAAAACATCCAACAATTCCGCGCTCTGTGTTATTGCTCATTTTCTCTGAGTCAGATGATTGTCACCCCTATTTCAGCATTGGACTCGTTGAGTTAGCACTTGCGCAAATGATTCCACGGTTTCATGAAATGTGGTCGAAGAATACAGTCTCTTTTCATATATATGTTTAATGCAGACACATTGGTTCAAAGAATAATCATTCTTTAATATTTCAGTCATCAGTATCGAAATAAATTTTTATTGTACATGATTAATGTCCTACACGGAGAAAGAAAACTGTGACGTCTTGTCTCTGGATCACACGTAAGGGTGTACACAATACAGTCGCCAATCTACCATTGCGTAGGTCTGGTACAATGTTAAACTCACTGAACCTCAACCTTCTGTCAGATCGTGTAAGTTAAGGAGTATAATTTTAAAGCAAATTTCATGTAAATTATCTATATTAATAAAATCACACTTTTGTCTGTAAATTTGTCGGATTCAAAAAACCTTGCGATATCTTCACGTTTCACACCGCATGAAAGCCGAAAATGACTTCAGAAAATTTTGCCTGTGTGTGTGTGTCATCGTGTCTGTATGTCGCTCTTTTTGTCCGGGCATCACTCGAGAACGGCTGGACGGAATTCAACGACGCTTGGCAGAAACTTAGGTCTTCACCCAACTTAAAATTATATCTATAGAAATTTTCAAAATTTTGATTAGTTTTTGAATTGTGGGAAAAAATTATGTGCGCATGCGCCATAAATATTTTTTCACTTAAAGGCTTTGAATAGAAAAATAAAATATAAAAATAAATTTTTAAGTTAAAGACTTTTTTATTTGCGTGATTCGCACTACAAATTACAAAAAGATTGAAATGAAGTGTTGTCATCTAAATTTCATACTTTAGTTAATTTTAAAAAATCTAATTGTCGTATCGAAAAACTGTTTACACCCCGGGATTCAGAAAAATCACCCCTTCCATTTGGTACTGAATTTGTAACGATAAGTCTTATATTTCTAATTTATTTTTCCTTTTTTCCGTTTTTCCGTTGCCACTTAAATTTCATACTTTAGTTATTTTTTTAAAATCTAATTGTCGCATCCAAAACTGTGTGCACCCCTGGATTCAGAAAAATTGCCCCTTTCATTTGGTATCAAATTTATAAATATAGGTCTTATATTTCTAATTTATTTTACCCTTTTTCCGTTTTCAACCCAGATTCGGCAGAAGGTTTTATATTTATATGTACGCATTTATATATATTTTTATTTTCCAGAAATAAAATGAAATATTTTTAATTTCACGTGAATAATAATAAAAATTAGAGAGAAAAATAAATAGTTAACCTACAAAAGCTGGTGACTTTTTTTTTTTTTTTAATCAGGAATTTTAGGTGGATAAATATTTTCATAGAGATATTTGGCATTAGTTTAATATTTTTATTTAATTAAGCAGTACTTTTCTTTCCTGCAGTAAAACAAAATTTTTTGTTGTTATAATGTACCTTATGAGGTCCTTTTATGTTCTCCCCTTAATTGTAAATGATTATAATTTGGTTTTTATTAAGAATTTTTTTTTTTTTTTTTTTTTTTTTTTGTAAATATTAGAAAAGAATTTTTATTTTATTTTATTTATTTATTTATTTTGTGTATGGAACAGCTTCAGTATCGGATCCCTTTGGCAAAATTTGAAATTTGGCACCGAAGTAGCTCGGACGTTTCTCGCCAAGATCTTTAATTGCACAATTGAGATAGCCAATTCAATTCATCGCAAAAATGGTTTAAAATATTTAAAGTCACCAAAGGGGTCCCATACTAAAGCTGTGCTTTTTGTATTTATCTATTTATAATATTTTCTATTAAAGACTTCTGCGGTCACGGAATTTGGTGCGTAAATTGTTTGTATGCATCTGGCACTAATTGTAACTAGATTTCACAAAATTCGAAATCCTCCCCCCCCCCTTCTCGGAGTCGGAGGGCAATAAACATGTATAAAAACATATTTTTCCGTTTGAATTCGCTTTGAATTATCTTCGAATGGCAAATTTTGGTGTGTGGATATTGATTAAGTGTACGCATTATGTACATTAGAGGGATTTTGCAAAACTTCGAACTCACCCGCCGAGGAAGCGGAAGTAAGAAGTGGGTAACTTGCTGCCGAAGGCAGTGGGGACCCAGACTCCTCACGCTGCGAGCGAGAAAAACCTCTACCAATCACAGCGAGAACTTAGGTTATTAATAAAGATATGGGATTGTGACAACTCATTTAAGTTTAATGTCCAGCGAAGCGGGCAAAGCCTGCTAGTTATGTATAAAATAATATTAAAAATGGCGTTAAAGTTGATGAATCGATAACTTAACCTTTTTTGAAGCAATTTCATTTATTACTTTCATTTATTTTTAAAAACTTTCATTTATTTTCATTGTGTTAAACTGGATGAGGTGATAAGCTTACTTTCTTTTTTAAGCTTCGTTTATTTGTGTTCTATATGGAAAATAATGTTAAAATAAATAAATAAAAAAGTATATATTAAAAAAATTGTAGAGTTATTTTAATGGTTATAATCGAGATACAAAACATTTCTTAACGTGTGTGTTAAAATTTTGGAAGCAATCGTTTTTTGAATTACAGTAAATAAAGTTATGATTCCCCCCCCCCCCAGATATTTTCTATTTTTAAAGGTATCTGAGCCATTAATAGAATATGTGCTGTCTAAATTTTAAATTTTATGAATTAAAAAAGACGTCTTTCAGTTTTTTTTTTTTGATAAAAATTTCATGCAGAATATAATTCAAAAGGAAAATAATGAACAGATGAACACATTTTTAAGGAAAATCGAAATAAAAACTTAAAATAATTTGAGTTAAAAACCATAATTTTTGTTTAATTCAAGAATTAGTATATATAAATAAAGTGATTCGGTTAAATACACCAAAAGGTTTCTTAGATCAAATAAAATTAAGACGAATGTTATTACATTTTTAACAAATTAAATCTTTTTAAAGAAAAAATAATGCAAATTCCTTACGAGGTTGAAAAACCCCTTTCAAAATAAAATATATTAACAACTGATAGATTTTAATGAATTTTCTGTTTAGATCGTAAACGTTAAATATTTAGAGAAAAATTCTTGAAAATTCTTTCTTTATTTGTTTCCGAGATTACTATAAAAACCTCATTTAAGTAAATTAGGATTTAATTTAGCATTCAACTGGTATTTGCTGAAAACATTTTTCCTTATTTAGCATTATAAATAGCAAAATGAAAGATAAAGCATTTACTTATTCAATGAAAAGAATTTTCAATAAAAAAAATATATAGTATTAATGTTTCCAGAAATTGCTGTTTGAAAAAGAAGAAAAAAAAAAAACATTTTTCAAGGGTATATATTTCGGTGAAGAAGAGGTTACGACAACAATTAGGATGCTGGCAACAAATTGAGCAAATTCAATAATGATTGTCATCACCCTGTATCGTTAAGTCAAGGAAATGATCTGTAACTTTAGAATATTGTTATAAAACCATTCTTCTGAATGGCTTCAAGCGAATCTTCTCGATTCTTTGTAATATAAAGATTGCAGGCTATTGCATTTAATCAAAATAATTTAATATTTTCAAACCATTTTAATTTCAAAGTAATAATCTTCAATCTGATATTTTAATATTCTTCTTACCTGTAAAATTCTTCGACGTCAAAAAATGAAGATTAATAACGGACACTTGTTTTTCTAGAAATAATAGCTTCTTCTTTGAGACGATAAAATATATACAGTTTATTAAATAAAGTATTTACATGAAGAAACACTATTTACAAAAAATATTTACATATTCGAAATTTCACGAAAACAATTTTCTATTCGTAATATTTTAATAACTAAGCCACCAGTTTTCTATTTCGTTATGACAATGGTGGTTCCATAAAAATAAATTAGGCCAAAGATGGCCTGAGAGCATTCTATTTCATTGTGTTGCTCTCTTCACTAAAGACAAACTAAAACTAACTAATCTATGGGCTACTTTTTCTATTTCTTCAACGGTAGCTCCATGAATAATAAAATCAGGCCAAAAAGGCCCCGAGAGCAAACTACAATGCATCAAGTCATCACGCAGGGGTTCTCTGGGAACCCACACAGAACTGGTACCGACACTCTTGATTATGCAAGCCCTCCATATATATTCTTTCTACCTTTGGTGAAGGTAAGCGGCTGTCTCGACAGCCGTAGGCACTTCTGAAGAACGTGATGATGATGATGACTATTTCATGTTGACTCGTTGCTCTCCATTCTAAAACAGAACTAAAACTAAAACTAATGTCTCGCGAGAGTAAACAAAAAAAATGTTCTTCGAATCTCATCTCAACGGGACCTCTGGCGCCCTCTAGTGAGGCAAAAGTATATCAATACCTAACATCCTCCCACCTTTAATTTTTTAGGTGAGAGCTAAAAAATTAAACAGTTAATTAATTAAGAAAATTTAAGCTTATAAAACTACATACTAAGAAAAATTAAAGCTATAAACTACAAATAGTAAAAATTTAAGTTACAAACTAATGAAAATAAAGAAAAATAAAAATAAAATATTTTAAAGTTCAATGCAATTTTAAAACAATTGTGATTGTCTTTCGAAAAGTTTTTTATAGTTTTTGACCACTTTCAATTTATTGTCTCTTTTGCTGCTTGTATCACTGGGTCCTCAGCATCTGATATCTCTAAGGGATAGAGTTTTTGAAGTGGTCTAATCAATGTCCCAGAATGCATTTTCACTTCCACAACCCTGGCACGGCCATCTCGGCTGGGAAAAATTTTCACTACTCTTCCTATTGGCCAATGTAGTCTTTTCACACTGTTGATTTCTACTAGCACAATGTCGCCTTGTTTAACAGGCTTACGTATCTAGCTACTTCGTTGTACCAACTGCGCTAGATACTCTTTTCGAAATCTACTTTGTAGTTGCCTTCGAACACTTTGGCAGTGCTTGTATCGTGCTCTCAGTTTTTTAGCATCAATGGCATCCAGATCTGGTACACCAATTTCTTGAATGTCTTGTATAAAACAGGAAGGTGTCAAAGGAATGAACTTGTCTGGTTCTTCTGATAGGTATGTTAAAGGTCGACTGTTCATTATGGCTTCAACTTCGCACAAGATAGTAGAGAGATCTTCAAAATTGAGGGAAGATTTTCCAAGAGTTCTCAGTAGGAGGTTTTTTACACTTCTAATGAGACGCTCCCACCATCCGCCCCACCAAGCAGCGGTTGGGGGGATGAACTTCCATTTTATTGGAGCTATGTCATCCGTCTTTTGAATTTGATTCCAGTCAAGAGATCTAAAGAGATTGTTGGCACCGCGAAAGTTAGTTCCATTGTCACTGTAGATTGATGAAATTCTTCCTCTTCGGGCAACAAATCTTCTTAGTGCTTGTATGAATCCCTCTGTTGAAAGATTCGTCACTAATTCCAAGTGTATGACTCGATATACTGCACAGGTAAAACTGACTATCCATACTTTGGATTTATTTTTCAGGTAAAGAGGGCCACATAAGTCGATTCCAACAACTTCAAAAACTTTTGAGTCTCTGACTCTGTCAAAAGGTAAATGGATGGGAGGAGTAACAAATGGTTTGGAAGAAAAAATTTTACACTTTGTGCATTTTATCAATTCACTTCGGATGTTACGCTTTGCAGAAACAATCCAGTAATGTTCACGTAAGATCGAACCAACTGTCTGAAGTCCAGCATGGCAATTCTTCAAGTGGCAGTCTCTAATTAGGCACCTTACAACATGATGTTTTGATGGCAACAATATAGGATACTTGAAAGAAAAAGTGTCTTCTCGATCTAACAACTTTGTTTTGACTCTTAGAATATTGTCTTGATCTTTCATAACAACAAGTCCTTTTATTGTTTCTCGCACATCACCAAAACTTTCTAACTGTATGCGTGACCAGAGAAATTTTTCCGCCTCTTCCTTTTCTTCTGCCGAAAGTTCAGCTGGGAAAATATGATTTCGATTTCTACATTTTGTTGCAAATCTTCTTATCCAACAAATAATATTTACAAGTTTACTAAATTTCGAAGTTCTTTCATAATTCATAAATGGATCTACATTTTGACTCGAAAATAATGACACTGCAGTTTTCTTTCTTTCCGACATAACTAAGACTTCATTAGGGACAATCTTCGTTTGGGGCCAGTTACTTTTTTCATTTTCTAGCCTTTTAGGTCCCTCCCACCATCCCGATTCCAGAAGGTATTTAGGACTACAACCACGGGAAGGCAGGTCTGCCGGATTTTGACTTCCTGGAACTAAGTACCACTGTTGAGGGTTCGTAAGTTGGCATATTTCTCTGATTCTGTTGCCCACAAAGGTACCCCACTGGTCATTTCTTTTAATCCAGGCCAAAACTGTCGAAGAATCAGTCCAAAAGTAAATTGGTACTGTAGGGATATCCAAAGCTTCTATGACATACTTTGATAGTCTGGATCCCAACACACAGGCAAGCAGCTCAAGACGAGGAATCGTTAGAGCCTTTTTTGGAGCCAACCGTGATTTTGCTCCCAAAAATTGAATTGAAACTCCTTTTTCTTCTTCGCACCGTAGAAAAATTACTGTTGCATAGGCACTTTGACTTGCATCGCAGAAAATATGTAGGGTCCAATCTTCTTTATTTCCATCTTCTCGGGATCTTCAATTCTGTTAGCTGTTTTAATTCGCTGTACCATTTCTGAAAGTCTCTTTGAATTTTCTCTGGAAGCGGAGTGTCCCATGCTGATTTGCTGGACCAAGATTCTTGAATTATTATCTTGGCCGGTAACAACGCTGGAGCTAGAAAACCGATGGGATCGAAAATTCCTTGAGTTATGGATAGAATTTGACGTTTTGATGGATTCACTATTTCTAAGTCAAATTTATTGCAGACCATCAAGCTATCATCTGTTCTGTCCCATTTAATTCCTAAAACTGGAATTGGAGTTGAGAAGTCTTCCTTTTCATTTTCTAAAGACAACTTTTCTATTTCTTTTACAGGACCGATTTGCCACAATCTTAGGTCCATTTTAGCTTCAGCCATGATTTCTGTTGCCTTAGATTTAAATTCTTCCAAATCGGACATGTTGTTTACAGATGTGACGTTTCTGGTGAGTTGTCTAAGAAACATATCGTGGGCTTGCCCTTCTTCTTCTCTTTTGGACAAGATTTGTGCAGGGTCGTTGATTCCTATCATTTCGAGTCGCCTCAAGTCTGGAACATTCCAATCTTTTATGTACAGATTTGCCATTAATACTGCTGTACCGCTATTCAAGCAACCCTGAGATGGAAGCCCTGTTTTTCCACAAACTGTCCATCCAAGTTTGGTTTCTATTGCTGTGAGTCCATTTTCTAATTGCTTGACTCGACCCGTTAACAGTTGACCGTAGACGTCACTCCCGATCAGGATTTCTATTTCCGTACTACCAGGGCCGATATCGGACAACCACAGCTTATTTTTCTTGAGCTCTCTGCACAGATTTCCCTTTGGAATTCGAGGAATTTCACCACAAATTTTTTCTTGTTCTAGAAGGTCAAGCTCATGTATGGAACTGACCCGATTATTTGATGCACCTACAGTAACTCTAAATATATTATGCTGTTTAGCTTCTATCTGTGTACCCCCAAAAACTGTATGGGCAATTACTTCTGTTCCAATGGGTTTGAGCTTGAGCTCTTTCGCAGTTTTCTTTAATATGTAACTTTTCTGGGAACCACAGTCCATAAGACAACGCACCCTTTTTTGGCCTTTTTCCCCTTTTATACTTATTTCTAACGTCATAAGGGCTATTTCCTGGGAGCATTGTTTGGCGACAGTGTTCTGTATTACTTCGGGAGGTTTGCTTCTACTATTTTCACCCCCTTTCCTTATCTCTGGACAAAATAGTTCTGTGTGTGGTTTCGAACAAACGTGGCACTTAATAAAAACCTTGCACGTTTTTGCCCGGTGTCCAAAACGTAAACATTTCAATCAGCAATTTTTTTCTTTTACTTTATTTTTCTTTTCGTCAAGGGAGAGCGATCTGGCTGTTATGCAGTCTTTACTCTCATGCGTTTTTCCGCAAAATATACAGCTTAATTCTTTTGCAGCGAATAAGCCTGTAGCAGTGGGGACCCTGTTATTTCTCCTGTGGAATTTATTTTTAACATTTTCCTTGGGTGAATTAATTTCAAAACCCGACCTGGCTAATTGTAACCTTTCTTCACCTGCCACTTCCCTTTTCAAAAAATTCAGCAATAGTGACAAGTTCGATTTCTGTGTGGTTTCCTTGTCATCTAACTCAGTAGAATCTTCCCTGGCCCCAACATTAAGTCTTTGAAACGTTCTAATAATATCTTCGGGTAAACAGGATTCTACCATTGGGTACAGCCACGCAGAGTTCTGATCAATGTTTACACCCATGCTTTCCAGCGATCTCAAGTGTGCTTCTATCTTGGTCACTAAATTACACAAATTTTTGCTATTTCCCCTAGTCTGTACATTAGCTGTAATTAATTTCAAAAATTCCCGAACATATACTTCGATTAAGATATCTTTATCCCCATAGCGTTCTTCAAAAGCCTTTACTGCCTTTAAATAATTTTCTGATGTTACGGGGTAACTTTCGAGTAATTCTCTGGCTCGAGTTCCTGGTTCTACGCACTGTAAAAGGTACTGAAATTTGTCAGCGTTGTCTAATTCTTCATCCTCGTGAATTTTCTTAAATTGGGCCCAAAAGGGCAAATAATTTATCAATTTTGAATCAAATTTCTTGATAGCTAATTTTGGTAATTTATATCGCTTTGTTTTCAAGTTTGTTTCGCTTTCTATTTTATTTTGGCTTGTGTAATTAAAATTTACATTTGAATTTAACTTTTCATTAATTAGTCTTTTAACTGTGATAAGTTCATCACAGTATGCTTCGCTTTCTTCGGCTTCTTTTATAATCAAAGCTTCATCGCATTTACTATCTTCCGACATAATATCTATTATCTCATTGTCGAGTGTCTTTAATTCTGTTATTAAACCCTCTAATTTATTTAAATTATCTACAAGTATACCCCTCTCAAGATCTTCTTTCTCTAGTTCTGTTTTTAAAATATTTAAAGTTTTAGTAAAGGAAGATCGTAATGGAGTTCTTCGCCTTTTTATTTTTTCCATTTTCTGATTTTTAAACAAAAACAGAACAGTTTTATGTTAATTAACCAATTACTCGTTATTTATGCCTTTTAATTTAAATGTAAAAACCTTCACTCTTCCATTTACCAAGAAGATTTTATTCTAAGAACAACTTGTAAAAAATTCTATTTGGAAAGCCATTTTCTTTTCGTAAAATGTAAACAAAAGAAAATAACCATTTATTATTTTTTATTTTACTCTTATAGCAATATTTATTTCCAACTGAATAATAATTTTTATTTATTTATTAACTGTAAAAATTTACCGAATTAAACAATCACAAAATCCAATCCAAGAAGAAATTAAAATCGAAACTTTCATTGATTGCATACTCTGTTTTCATTCATAAATTCTAAAATAATACTTTATTTCATTATCATTGCGAAACAAAAAATAAAACAATAAACATTCACTGCAATCAGATTTTGACATCATCTAATATTTAACCATGAAAAAATGCTTTTTTATTCTTTCTTTCATCAAATGCTGCTTCTTTTTCAAGGTCAACTCAATACTCAATTGCTTTCTTTATATTATTTATTTCAATCATAAAAAACAACTATCTTATTTTGACCTTGATAAATTTACGTTTTAAATGTACAAATAATAGAACGAATAAAAAATCTTGTTTTATTTCAATCAATCAGTCACTTTTAATTTTATTTACTTTGAAAAAAGAATATTCTATATTCTAAATAATTTCAATCTTAGATATCTTTTGAAAAACATTTCACATAATGATAAAATAAATTTTAAACCATTTATTGTTTCAAATGAAAATAATTCTTTTCTTTTCAGTTAATATAAACGATATTTCCTATATTTAATATAAACAATACTTCTTGTCTGCGAACGCCATAAAATTATGTTATAAAACCATTCTTCTGAATGGCTTCAAGCGAATCTTCTCGATTCTTTGTAATATAAAGATTGCAGGCTATTGCATTTAATCAAAATAATTTAATATTTTCAAACCATCTTAATTTCAAAGTAATAATCTTCAATCTGATATTTTAATATTCTTCTTACCTGTAAAATTCTTCGACGTCAAAAAATGAAGACTAATAACGGACACTTGTTTTTCTAGAAATAATAGCTTCTTCTTTGAGACGATAAAATATATACAGTTTATTAAATAAAGTATTTACATGAAGAAACACTATTTACAAAAAATATTTACATATTCGAAATTTCACGAAAACAATTTTCTATTCGTAATATTTTAATAACTAAGCCACCAGTTTTCTATTTCGTTATGACAATGGTGGTTCCATAAAAATAAATTAGGCCAAAGATGGCCTGAGAGCATTCTATTTCATTGTGTTGCTCTCTTCACTAAAGACAAACTAAAACTAACTAATCTATGGGCTACTTTTTCTATTTCTTCAACGGTAGCTCCATGAATAATAAAATCAGGCCAAAAAGGCCCCGAGAGCAAACTACTATTTCATGTTGACTCGTTGCTCTCCATTCTAAAACAGAACTAAAACTAAAACTAATGTCTCGCGAGAGTAAACAAAAAAAATGTTCTTCGAATCTCATCTCAACGGGACCTCTGGCGCCCTCTAGTGAGGCAAAAGTATATCAATACCTAACAAATATGTTAATACAGACCCAGTACAATTTGTGAATGTATTTTTGTGACGATAGCATATTAAATATCGGAGGTATAAGCATTTATTAAAAAAAAAATCAGCATGATTTTTGTTCATTTTGTACAGAGTTTTAAACGAAAATTATTCCAACTTTCAGATAAATTAAGAAAGCCAATTTTGAAACAATATACTGCAATCAGAATACAATTATCTTAAATATCTCATGAAATATGAGCATTTTTATGATAAATGTTTTCACTGCTCATGCGCAAAAGATAAAAAAAAAATATATTTTATTACATAGATTGAAAGCTAAATATATTGAACAACTTTTGTGAAAAGTTCATTTCAATGGAGTAAAAATTAAGCTAATTATCAGCAAAAGAACGAGTTAAATTTTAGGTATGTTCCAGAGTTGAAATTTCATAAGGTGTTTTTCACATGCCGCATAATTAATTTAACGATCCAATTATTACAACCACTTTGCAAGAGTTCTTTTTTGTGAGAAATCTCATATAATCTCTTAAATCTCATCAATAAACAAACATATGTTAGAGTTACAAACTTATAAGTTTTTTTTTTTTTTTTTTTTTTTTTTTTTTTTTAACAAAAAAGTATTTTTTGGAGCGTGGTTGAAATAATTGGATCTTCAAATTAAATATGTGGCATGTGAAAAACACCTTATGAAATTTCAACTCTGGAAAATACCTAAAATATAGCTCTTTTTACCGGCAATATGCTTAATTTTTACTCTATTCAAATGAACTTTTGACAGAAGTTGCCAAAAAAATCTTGTTTTCAATCTTTCAGTTTTTCTATCTTTCGCACATGCGCAGTGAATACCTTTTCATAAAAATGTTTCATTTCTTTAGATTTTTAAGATATTTGTATTCCGATAGCAGTATATTGTTTAAAAATTGCACTTTCAGTTTATATGAAAGTGGGAATAATTTTCATTTAAAACTTTGTATTTTATAAATAAAAAACTTACTTTTTTTTTTGAGTTTTAATATAAGTGCTTATATCTCCGCTATTTAACATGCTATCGTCACACAAATTCATCCACCAAATGTACTGGATCTATATCAACACATCCTAAAGTTACAGATCAATGCGTCTACCTAAGAATACAGGGTGATCGCAAACATTATTGATTTTTTTCAATTTTCTGCCGGCCCCCTAATTATTGCCATAACATACTCTTGACTGAAAAACATGATAAAGATCCTGTCCTTTACATGTTCGGTGTTTAAAAGCATTTCATATAGAGGCATTAAATTGAGGAGAAAAAAAGAACCTGATCGTTTGTAAATTTTGCTAAACTTTTGAGCAGGCATGTATAATATTTATATATTTCTTCATTTTTTTATTAATTTCTTTCTTTCTTTTTTTTTGTTGAAGATTTATTTTATATATATTTTCGTTTTCTATTAAAATTTTACGAAGAATAATATTCATATATAAACTTGATAAAAAAAAAAAAGAGTTTAAAAACAACGAAAAGGAAACGTAAAAGTAATTGAGTTGATGATCATATTTTCCTATTTGATGCAAAAATCGACTTAATTAAAAATACTATCAGCGTTACTTTGCCTTTTAAAAAAATAATTGTTTTTAAAGAAAAATGCATGAAAATCTAAACAATAATTTACAGAGTGAAATGTGCATCAGCTGACACATTGTAAAAAAAGTTTCTTTTCAAAAAGAAGACATTGAATACAAAAAAAAAAAAAAAAAAAAAAAAAAAAAAATCTTAAAAAACTTCGAATCTTCCATTATTTGTTTTAACGATTCCCATATATATTTTTTTAAGGAAATCTGAATAAAATGTTGTGTTCAATTATCTTTTGTTAAAAATGCTTTTAATCAGATAAACTTTCAATCGAATAAACCCGCTTACAATCAGTGTTTGTAAACGATTTTGTAAAACTTTTATCTCTTCCGCCAAACAAAAGTAATATAGAGTGTTACATTTTTATTTTGTTATAAATTTTCTACTTTGAAGCTGGGTGAATTTAATTATTGCGCCCACTTAGTGAAAATGAAAATTAACATTTTATAAGCCTTTCATCAAAAATAAATTTTGCGTTACAACTTTGCAAAAAATGTTGTTGCAAATATTAAATGTTTAGGTCATATTTATGAGTTAAAAAGCAATAAAGCATGTCATCATGAGACATATTAGAAGGAAATGAGGAATTAATTAGTGAAAACCAATCAGGTCATTAACGAATCTAAATATTTTCGACTATACTTTACATTGAGCTACTCAATTTACATCTGACGATTATATTTGCTCATTTGATAGTTGGAAACATTATTATCATTATTATTATTATTATTATTATTGTTTTTTTTTTGTGAATAATGACACAATTTTACGGATGAATTTATTAATATTTTTAAACTTCCACATTTTTTAGCTGCCTCCATGGCTTCAGTCCTTACACTATTACAATACATTTCCTTGTCAGCAGTATAATTTTTTACTTCGAATGTCATAATTTTTCGCGAGGGTGTAATTGACGGCGGCCAATGTATTTTTTTTTTCATTTGTGTAATAACCTACGGGTGAAGCTTAAATTAACTTCAAACAGCTGTATAGACGTAAATGGCCTCCCTCTGTCTTAACTTCAATATCTCAATATACAGGGTGTTCGAAATTAAACGACCTTAATTTAAAATTGTCTAGAGACAAAATTATTGTCGAGAAAGTTATGAAATTTTGTGAAGGACATAATGAAGATATGGGGATTTGTTTAAGCGAATAAAAGAAAATATTTAAAATTTTCGTCACCAGGAAGCGTTTTTTAAAGAATTACGCATTTAGCATGCGTTTATGATAGTTTGCAAATTTTATTACAACAAGGCACGTCCGACATGACGGTCATCATTGTCAACTATCATCTGGAATTGTAAGATAGCTTGTTCCACAGCTGACCGCAGGGTGTTGTGGGAAGTGTTAAGAACATGTTGTGAATTATCTTTAAGATAAGATAATATTTATGGATTACCACAATTTACCAGACTTTTCAAACTCCCCCGAAGCCAAAAGTCGCATTGACTGAGGTCTGCGGACTGGGAAGGCCAAGGATCATTCATTAAAAATGCCCTGGTGGCAAAATTTTGAACTTTTTTTTTTTTAATTATTATTATTCGCTTAAACAAATTTCATATCGTCATTATGTCCTACACAAAACTTTATAACTTTCTCAAGAATAATTTCGTTTGTAGACAACTTTAAAATAGGGTTGTTTAATTTCAGACACCCTGTATATCCCTATATTCCTAATTCAATATCTTTACTCATATAGGGGGTCACTTGTGGTATCAGTATTTTCTCACCTGTTCCCAATGTCAAATGATGAGAAGTGGTCCTGCAAAAGCATTTCGTAAACAGCTGTGTTTTTTAGCGCAGTGTGCTATCTTCCTATAGAAGGATTTTCACCCACGTATACTAACGTGCTGGAACTGTTGGAAAAGAAGTGCTGTACAATGCTCCCGAGCAACTTTTCACCTCCAGTGAATAAATAAATATATATACTCTCATACCCATTGAATAAATAATTAGGTCATGTATAACATGTTACTTACATTTGGTCGAATTCTGATTAAAGCATATCGCACTTCAATCATTTTTCTAGGGAGCGTAGTACAATAAGTTACTATTGAGCTTCGAATGCATTTCCGTGACTAAGATAAATAAATTTTAAACATTTTGATAGTACATAATTTGTCGAATGATAAATTTATTTAAGAAGGAAGTTTAAAACTTTCTAGTTAAATACCTTTCGAATACCTCTCTGAAAGTTCTTACTAAGTTAAATTATTCCCCCTGTTGCACTTTAAACTTCCATGAGTTTACATTCATTTCTTTAAGATAATTATATAAAAAGAGATTTATTTCTATATTAAATAATTCTATTTAATTTATTTCCAAAATCTATTAAGAACTTGCATTTTAGTATGGCCTCTTTTATTGTACTTTTACAGGAATGGAAAGTAACCTAAGAAAAGTCGAATGTTTCTAAAACTAAAATACTGGTATTTTATTTAATGAAATGAAGGGTAACCTTCTCTATTTCAGGAAATTTTTTCTAGATACGATAACCAATGATGCTACAGCAAACTCATCCAGAATGGAACTAAAGCTGTTTGGGAAGTATTCTGTAAAGACGATTAAACGTAATGTTTGTTGTTACTGAGTGTAAATATCGAATTTATATCAGGAAATGATATGAAGACAGTGGGTTGTTCAAA
Organism: Salticus scenicus; assembly: GCA_963930645.1. NCBI lineage: Eukaryota > Metazoa > Arthropoda > Arachnida > Araneae > Salticidae > Salticus > Salticus scenicus. The sequence goes on from OZ005655.1 coordinate 279,904,621, forward strand.
CAAAAAAATTCTTTTGGAAAAACTCTTTCTCAGTAGAAGTTCTGAAAACTATTTCTTTTAACATTGTATCCTTTTAATTTATGGGTTACAAAATTTCTGCATTCTTACACTGGCAGTATTATACAAAGTAATAATTTACTGTCTAAAAATCATTAATTTATGTACTGTTTTCAAAATTCGTTAGAATAGGAAATAGAAATAAATTTTAACTATCTTAAATCCATAGCGCAATAATTAATTTATTTTAAAGTATTTAAGACACTTAAATGAAACTGAGATTTTTTTTTTTAAACATTTCATTTTTTTTTTTTTTTCAGTTGTAAGATTTGATGATCAATAACAATTATTTCAAAATTTTATTAAAATGTTTTCGGTTTTTATGTATATTTTTTAAGAAACTGTAAAAAAAACCAACGTAGAAAGAGATTGACAGGATGAGATTTTTAATATGTAATTAATGTACACATTTGAAATACATATGATGAAAAAAATTCCAAATATTTTCTGCTATACAACCATATTGTCACGAACAGACACTCCTCCGTTTGATGAAAAATAGAAACATGGTTCAGAGACTTTTGAAAGTTTGAACTTTCATCTGTGTTATTAATTTTTTTTTCTATTTTGCAGATGTGCTCTTACTATACTATGCGAATTTCTGTCAATGTAGTTTTAGAAATTATTGTAGACGGACAATCTAGATCCGCCCTTAGAAAATATGAATAATTTTGAGCGTAATATTAAAGTTTAAAAAGACAAAATGATTTCTCCTGGTTATTTTCGGATACAGTTTTACTCAACCTATGCTAATGCTCTGCTTGAATAATCTTTAGTGTTGTGGTTAAACATGAAGAATGGCTGCAATCACTCCCTTGACGAATCCAGGTTTGCTTACTAATTTAAAAAAGAAATTTATTATGAAATAAATATAAAATATTCTTGATAGGATCTAAATTGAAAATAGAGAATTTATGAAAATGCATATTAGAAAATTTCGCGGCATATATTATATTATCTAAATTGGTAGTCTTATATTACAATTGCGTGTGTGTGTGTGTGGGGGGGGGGGGAGGGACAGTATGTTTTTTAGAACAATTTAAACTTATTTTTATCTCTTGAAACTTTATAAGATCATACCTTAATTCAGAAGAAATCAAAATAAATAAATAAAATTTTCGAAAGCAAACAAAGTATATTGCAAAAACTTGGGACAATTGTTTTGCCTCAAAATAATTGCAATACTGCTCTTTAGAGAAATGAAGTAGGTATTAGTTCTGCACTCGTACTTTATCTTGTGTTTATATATTTTGTGTTACTTCATCTTTTTCCTGAAGTTTTATTTTATTTTTCATTTTTTTAATTTTCAACACCACAATTTACTACGATAAAATATGTGTTTAAAAAAAATATATACAGTAACCACCACTTAATAAATTAACTGGTTAATAAATTCAGCCGCTTAATCTGATCAAATTGTCAGGACCGGAATCAATTCAATACCTTTAAAGCCGCCGCTTAATAAAATCAGCATCGCCGATTAAGAAACTCAAATATATCTCCTCAGCAGCCAAAGATATCATTTAAGCACACTTATTATTATTATTATTATTATTATTATTATTATTATTTTAATTTACATTGTAATTAAAAAGAAAAAAAACAGCATAACAATCCCTCCGTTATTACCCATTGTCGAAAATTTTACATTTGCTACATAGTTACAAATTAAACATGCCCTATAACATATCTCCATAATAATTTCAAGGAACATATTCTTCAAAGCACAGTAATATGTTACAAATTTCGTTTGATTTGCAAATGATTTATGTATATATACAGTCGGTAATAAAAGTGTCCGAACACTAGCGAAAATTCCTATGTAAAAAAAGTACACTTCATACGGTTTTATTAAATAAATCCTTGTCGAATCCTGTTCTTAGTCAGTCTAAGAACATGATTCGATAAGGATTTATTTAACAGAACCGTATGAAGTGTACTTTTTTTACATAGGAATTTTTGCTAGTGTTTGAACACTTTTGTTACCGACTGTATATATATATATATATTATTTTCAAATATAAAAGACAATTTCTAGTTGTTATTTTGAAATAACTATAAATCAAGAGGTTTAAACGAAAATATTTTAAATTTATAAGAAAAGCTTAAACTTTTGGTAAAGTAATGATGATTTTCCTCAAAGGAAAGCGCATAGGAAGTTGCAATGCGTTTAATTTACTTATATCGAAGGAACAATTAATTAATTATCTATTAAAAATTAATTAACATTGTTTACTAATTTCATTCGTTACTTTTAAAAATTTCTTTCCAAATTCAGGGAAGTAATACCTTTTCCTTGAGTGCAGGAATTTTTGACGGATATAAAAATCAGCGACTTAATAAAATCACTTTAACGACGAATGTGATTTTAATAAGCGGCGGGAACTGTATATGTCTTTATAAATATCATACACTTGAAAAATCGATAAAGTACCACACGTATTTAATAAAATTTCTTGAACTTGTATCATCTGCTAGGCGAAGCAATTTTATTTCCTTAAAAATACATAACTTAAATATTCAACGAATAATAAATAACTTACAATTTTAATATTCATAAATATTTATTCACTGATAATACATGCATTACAAAGAAAAAAAATATACATACAGATTATCGTTTTTAATTTTAAAATAATTTCTTTGGTTTCATTTAAATGCTTAATTATTTTTTATTGATGAATTTATAATAAGCATCAGTTTTAGCATGTAAAATAATCATTTAAAGAAAAATACCATGTTTGCAAAATATAATGGGTTCGAAAAATGACACGTTGTGTGTATCCCAATTCACTTTTTAAGGTTTGCAAGTTAATTCTTAAATTATAAACGGATGGTTTCAAATGAATTTAAGGACACAATACACAAAAATTAATATTCAGATATAAAATAACCTTAAGAGAGATGATTGGGTAATTCATTTATACTTGAAGAACAGCATGTTTATTTAGATAAAAAAAAATAAAACATAAATTAATAAATAAGTAGATGTGCTGTGTATAAAACGAAACAACATTTAAGATATAAAATTTAATTTTAGAAGACGTTTTAAGAAATGGAATTTTAAAGGATATTTTTTATTTATTTATTTAATTTTTTAAATGATTACTTAAAGAACGTGTATTTTAATTAAAAGTAGGAATTAAGGTTAGTGATTAAAGAGAATATAAAAAAGTTATTAATATTTTTAATTGTTCGGCTCAGATTTTCGCTTAAAGACATAATTTATCAAAGCATAGTTTAAGAGATAAGAAATTAATATAGAACTTCTTTGATATTCTTAAAAGGAAATTTACTTTATACGTGTCAGGAGACTGTTTTTTTTTTTTTTTTTTTTTTAAATAAAATAAAGAGGATCTAGCAAACCCGTGCAAAATTTTCACAGTTTATTTCTTTTCTTATTTATCTTTAAAATTTGAAACTCATATTATACCCATTTCACTACCTAATTAAAATTTTAATTTACCAGAAGCCAAATTATTATTAGAACCAAATTAATATTATACAATAGTGAAACCAAAATCATTCAAAGAAAAGTTTCAAAATAAAATTCATGGTTGACGACTCAGTTTTCATACTTAGTTAATTTATGTTAATAATTCATATTCCGTGTATATATCTTTAAAACACTGCTAGGTTTAAAATGATACTTACGAAGATTCTGAAGAAGCAACTTTTAAAAACATATTTTTCCGCAACATAGTGTCATCAGACAAATGTTGTCATTTTATATTAGTAGTTCATTAAGCTGAGAGTCTGCGTGTTTAAATATTGTTCATTTTTAAATATTTTCCTCGCGTATTTTATTAATTACACTACTATCGTATCGTTTCGACAAAAAATTAATTGTAACTGGTCCATGTTAGAGAAATATTACATAGATAGTCTACATTATCTTCTACTGCGTTGATCAGATGTCGGTGTAATTTAGGGAACCTGTCTGTTGATATACACATAAATTGAATGGAGGATATAGAACCTTACATACGACTTTCGCGTAAATAGATGGATTTTCAGAATAACGGCATCATCTGCTGGACAGTATATCCCTAAATCTGTTAATGTTAAACCAAATATAATGCACAATATATTGTATTCTAGAATCACTTGCATTTTTCCGTGTTATACAGCGCCAACAAACCCTTATAGTAACAAACATGCACAGATAGACTGTAGGCAGAATGACAGTCATTTTCTGAAAAACAGTCAAATTATGTTCAGGGCGTTTTAAAACGAAACAATTCATCGAAAACTGGAAATTCGAAAATTTACACAAGTCCAATAGTTTCTTCTTATGTACACAGAAGAAAGTAAATGTGTTCTGACAGTAGATATAATAAGTTCTATAGATCTATCATCGCCTTGTTATCATGCAAAGATTTTTCATGCCGAAAATTTTTTTGGCATCAAACATTTACCGGTATTGAAAATATTGTAAGCAATTGTATTAAGCAATTGTAATAGAATAGAATGCTGATGAATTTTTAAAATGCCGATGTATTGCGTGGCTTTCAACAGGGCCGGCTCTAGGCGGTAGGCAAGGTAGGCAACTGCCTACGGCGGCAAAATTTAGGGGCGGCAAAACCAGCTGAACTACAAAAAATAAATAAATAAAATACTTCAATTATTGAATGTAGAAAATAAATAAATAGAAAAAAAATAAGTAAATAAACAAACAAGTAAATAAATACAACAAGAATTTACAGGCTTTTCTGCCCATTCCTATAATTTGAAATGCAGACAAGAATAGACAAACTTGTAAGTTCGGTACAGTATGCATTGTATGCGCAGGCGCGATGCGAAAGGAAAAATGCACACTTGCTGATTTAATAAGCTCTTTTTCCCCTCTAATTGAAGAAAGTCAAGAATTTCCCAATTGTAGGGAATTTTAGCAGTGTTCTTCAGCATGTAGGAACTATTTGGAGGTACCCTTTCTCCCCAAGACATTATCAGTATATCCTAAGTATGAAAGAACGTCCTAGGACATCCACAGCCATAAGATAGGGACATTTTGAGTAGCCCGTAAAAACACGGCAAAATTTGAGTTTGAATTTGCAACAGTGTCAGATTTAAAACAATGCTTTATTTATGCAATAACGTCCATCAGATTCATTGGATTGGGGTGGGGGGAGATAAATTTTTGATTAAGATTACCATTGGCCAATCAGAATTTCAATGCAAATTCAATGAACATTTTAAAGGTTTTCTTCCTGTTGAAAGATCTACTCGTAAGGAACTGCCTAAAGTTTTATTAAAAGAGTTGGAAAAAAAAATGGTTAAAATTAGAAAATATGAGAGATCAAGGTTATGAAAATTGCTCAGATTTGAGAGGCGACAAATTCGGAGTACAATCAAGGATTAAATCTTTAATTTCCAGAGCATTTTACGTACATTGCAGCAGCCACTTATTAAACTCAGTAGTTAATGAGTGACTGCGAAGTTGGAAAAGTTGTACAGATTCCCTAATATCTTTATTTCTTAAAATAGAAAATATTCATGATGCTTTATTAAGCATTTATAAAAATATAGAGATAGATAATATGATTCAAAATGAGGCAGTTGTTTATTGATTACAATCGGCAGCAAAATTATTGAAGCACTAGCAATAATTCCTATAGATGCGCACATAATACTGTTTTATTAAGTAAATGTTTGTCGAGTGATGATCTTAGTCTTATACTGTTAGAAAAAAGAAAGTTGATAATAAAAAGAAGCGATCAAACTTATATATATATATGAAAAATGTGGATGTGTGCTTCAGTAACTTTGCTGCCGACTGTAGAATAAAACAATTAAAGTTTTTTATGTTTGATCGTCATTTGATACAAAATTTTGAATCATATTAATCCGATTAAGTAAGCTACGTGAAACAAAAGCTTTTGATTTATACTACATTACGCCATCATGTTCAATCTTAAAAATGAAATTTTTCTTATGAAAGTGTAGACGAATCTATAGAAAATTCAAAAGAGAAATATAAACTAGTTTTTTTTTTTTTTTTTTTTTTTTTCTTTTTCTTTTCAGCGATCAGGCGATCAGTGCACTGAAGCTGACATTAAATTTATTGAATAATCATAATCATTCTTTTGAATTTTTATGCAATGTCCACAAACTTAAAGACACGTGCAAAAATGAATTACTGGCACACTGTAAAGATTTGGGAAAAGACTTAACAGATGGTGATTCCTCTGATCTTAACATTTTAAAATTGGCTGGTAAAATATACTTTATTTTCTTCACTTTTGAAAAAAAAAAAGAATCTCCAGTTGACGTCTTTAAATTCATCACCTTCCTTAACATTGGGCCGAATTTAAGGCATTGCTTTAAAATTTTTGTTAACCTTGCTCATAACTTTTGCTAACGGAAAAAGAGCTTTTTCTAAACTAAAAATGATAAAAAAAAAAAAAAAAAATACTTTAAAACCATGTCTAGTCTAAATCAACTCAATGGGTTAGCAATGTTGGCCATTTAACATGAATTGAATAACAAATTAGATATACAAGAAGTTATTAGAGATTTGCAGAAAAAAAGGTTCGAAAGTGATTATTTTATTCAGGTTTAAATTTTGTATATTGTACTAGCATTCTTTATTCTTTGCTGTTTAACCTTCCTACCCTGTATGGGTCGATTCGACTCATTTTTAAAAAAGATTTTGTGATATCCCACAAAGATTTTAAGGCTGAACAGTAAATGGTAATAATACACATAAAAAGAAAATTGTGTAGAAAAAATTTCTTGCGGTCTAAGTAAACATATTACTACCTGGGTCGATTAGACCCATACAGGTAAAACGTAACATTTTTTCAACAGGGTAGGAAGGTTAAAAATATTGTCTGTACTAGTATTAGTTCCAAAGATTTTGTGTTTTTAACTTAAAAGAAAAAAAGAAAAGAAAAAAGAAATAGTAGTAAATATTATATGAGTATTATTTACTTAGCTCAATTCTGTTAGACCGTTTTTATGATTATATATATAAGTAAAGTTCCATGACGTCATGAAGTGGTATTTAGACAGGAGATGAGTGGCAGCAACCAAGGAATGGGAAACGGAGTTGGATGGAACGAGGGAAGGACATGTTTAGAGTTCGTCCGAGAAGATTATTCTTATTTGTGTTTTAAATGTTTTTATATATGTTTTGTGCGTTTTTAGTAATGTGTTATTAAACGTTTCGTCTTTCAAGTATCATGTCTTTTATTTCAAAGCCATGACAATTCATTTAAATTTTAAGTGATGATGTCTCCAATCAAGCAGAGAACAGGATCGAATTTTACTATATATATATATATTAAGTTTTAAAAATTGGGGAGGGGGGGGCGGCACTTTTGAGGTTTGCCTACGGCGGCAAAATTGTTAGAGCCGGCCCTGCTTTCAACTGTACAATGGTTGAAAGGGAATGTAATAGGTTTTCATAAGTAAGTTATATTTGACTAATTTATCAAAAATATATAATTTTTATAATCAGTAGCTTTGTTATTATTATGAAATAATTACCGTCTTCATATTTAATGAAATATATATCTTTTTTTAATTTTGATATTTCTAATATTTTATATTAATAAGTAATATGGAATTTTAAAAATTCTTTTCAATATAGTTAAGAGCGATGCTGGTAAAGCTCGCTACATAAAAACAATTAACTTAAAAGAAAAGAATAATAAAGTTAAATACTTTTTATTACTTTATTAAAAAAAAAAAAAAAAAGGAAAGAAAGAAAGAAAGAAAAATGAGTATTTGGAGTTTTTCATTCACCTTTAGTACATAAATTATTTATATATTTTATTTGCTAAATTATCCATGTGTATTCACTCGGAGAAAGACGGCCATTAACCGGTAAAAATGACCGTCTTTCTCGGACTTAAAAGGAATCACTTTTTCTCCCTCGATGATCAATCTGTGTCTTATTACTATAGCTATGGTTCCGACGAATGAATGTCGTTCTATAAAACAAATACGTAAATAAAAATTGTGGAAAATAAAAATTACTTTCTTGTAGGGCGCCACCTATTATCATAACGTAACGCGTATGTAACATTTAAAAAATGTGTGATGTTACTAATAGTTATTATTATTTTTTGAATTTTAATTCCTATGGTAAATAAACTATCGATTAGCGTTTTTTCCCAACAAAATGAATCAATGTCGTTCGCTTTAATATATTTAATGAAATTCTGGAAGATTCATATAAGAAGAAGAAACTGAAAAGTAATGAGAAAATACATGATATTTCCGGAACATATAAGATTGCCATAGAAACATCTTAAAGTAGTGATATTATCCTGAAGATGTCTCTGAAAACGTACTTCTTTTGACATATTCCGGCATTTCATTCAAATTTAAATGTCAAATACTTTCATCCTGTTTATTATATGACATGTAGTCAAAGTGCTTTTCGATAGAAGTGGTACAGATCGATATTACTAGAATTTGAATAAATATTCAAAAGATTTTTCAAGTTTACGAAATATGATACATTTTAATTGAGATTGACAAAACGGTAAACTTTTAATGCAAGATAAATTTTTAAGTATGTTTATGTGTCTTTTCCAAATGATAACTTTTTAAAAATGTTCACCATTAGTTTTCATTTTAATAACTCAATGAAAATAGTTATATATTTTTAACCGACTTCAAAAAGGAGGAGATTCTCAATTCAAACCGTATGTTTTTTGTTTTTTTTCTGTTATTAGCTTATAACGTCTGAACGAATGCTCTGATTTTGATACTTTTTGTTTTATTGTAAAGATCTTGGTCTGAAATAGGTCCCAATGTAATATCTTTACGATCAAAAGAAAATACAGGATGACCCAAAAAGTAAGTCCCGACTCTTTTAACTGCTGAACGGCTGCAGCTATAGTCATAAAAGTGGTATGTAGGTATAGTAAAGTGGTCATGCGATTCAACCGATACGCGATTCAACCGCCTACAGCGCCATCTGGTGGAAACAGCGGTGTTAGCGATCCTATCTCGAAAACAGTTCAAGACAGGGAGAAAAAGTGAATTACAAATATACAGAATATCATCGATTTAGTACGAAAAGACAGTTTGCAGACATTAATGCTAAAGATAGAAAGCTTAAAACATGCATTTGTTTGTCCGCAATTTCCTATTTTGTACATACTTCAATGACATTGCATGCGTAGAAGGTGGCATTTATGCTATGTAAAATTCGTGAGAAATGCTTTAATTTTAATAATTTTTTGTTGTTGTTGTTGTCATAAAAATCTTGATCTAAAATAGGTCTCATTATGATTTCATTAATATCTAAACAAATTACAGGGTATTCACAAAAGTCCGTTCTCTATAACTACTGAACGGCTGACTCCACACTCATAAAAGTAATATGTAAGTATCGTAAAGTCGCCATGCGCTACAAGATGTGACCGCTTACAGCGTCACCTGTTGGGAAGATAGCGGAGTTAGCGTTTCTATCTCGAAAACAGCACAAGGTATCAGAGAAAAGGAAAATTACAAACTTGTACAGTATCATTGAATCAGCATGAAAAGGCACCTTGTAGACATATATGCTAAAAACAGGATGGTTAAATGTGCATCTGTTTGTTTGCAGTTTTCTACACTGTAAACGGATCAAAAAGCTGTTATTTCGATGTTGAAACTTCTGTCCGTCAGCTGCAATGCATAATTTGACCTTTGTTTGAACCTTACGCTGCACATATTCCAGAGTAGCGGGTGACACATATTCACTGTAGAATTCAATACATGCCTAACCGAATTTTTGGTTACGAATAGAGCGTATCCGTACTTTACATTTCTAAAGCCTTTTTAATTTAATATATGGCCATTCAATAAAACTGACACAACTGTCTCTCGAGTGGATAATTTTCTAGATGGAGATGTAACGTTTCTTGTTCACTTTTTTTTTTTTTTTTGGGGGGGGGGGGAGGGGGAGGATTTCACATATTTTTCAGTGACAAACTCAAAATTACCATTATTTTGAGTTGTGTCACTTTTCTTGGGAGTTGTGATTTGTGAAACCGCCATCGAACGTCTTCTAGTGTTCTGCTATATGAATCAATTTTCACTGAAAAGAAAAAAAATATTTTCGTAAAAAAATAGAATAGACTCCAAAAAATCCTACTATTCAAACAACTAAAAATAAAAGAAAATTGGCATGAAATGGAACTGTAAATTGCGCATAAAAGTATAAAATAATTTTCTTTGCCAAACAACCTACAACACTTCAATTAATCATAACTTTAGAAGTCGCCGCAAAATTGAATAATAATTGATACCTTTATTCAATACAAAAATCAAATTCTGTTCAAAATATACCTCTCACTTTAGCATCTTCAAAACACAGCCGAAAATTACTTTGATTCAAATTTAAAAAATAATATTTCGTAAACTGGAAAAATTGACGAAGCTGCTGGTTTCTGGCGTAGTTGGTGAAAAAAAAAAAAAAATCGCCAAGTTATATTGGTAAACATATTTAATTACTTTGAGAAAACATAGTTATTTCAATAAGGTATATTAAGATAACAATCAAGTATATGAAATGATACTTCATACAATATATATTACAAAAATATACATATTGCGTGTATATTTTTGCATTCCGTTTTGATCGCCAAATCCAAAAGCCGCCAAGGATGATAGTTATCAAAGTTATACCAAGTGTGCAAAGAAAACTCTAGTAACTTTGTAGAAACATAAGTACCGAATTGCGAAAATGTTCACTGTTTTATGTAGATGTTACTAATGGTTCAATTGTATACTGTTTTAAAATAATAAAGGAAAATTGAAAATGGTTCATTTGAGACAACAGCATTTGTAGCTACCGGTCTAAAAACAAATCTTTAAAAACGGATTAAATTTTACTTAATTTTGAGCCGACTTCAAAAGATATGATTAATTGTAATGTTATAGGTTGTTTGGCAAAGAAAATTATTTTATACTTTTAGGCGCAATTTATAGTTCCATTTTATGCCAATTTTCTTTTATTTTTAGTTGTTTGAATAGTAGGCCTTTTTGGAGTCGGCTCAATTTTTTTACGAAAATATTTTATTAATATCTGTATATATATATAAATTACGTGTCACGATGTTTGTCCGGGTCCGGGGTAAACTCCTAAACTAAGGAACCGATTTTAATGAAATTTTGCACACTGTGTGCAGTTTGGTCCAACTTGAGAGATAGGATAGTTTTTATCTCAATTTATAGTCACAATATTGTTTTATTGCAATTATTTGTTAATTATAGACCTTTATTAAAGTTGCTCCAAAATATCTGTGAGTTCCATTAATTTAATTGTTGCCAAAAAAAAAAAAAAAAAAAAAAAAAAGAAAAATACGAGTTCATTTTCTTTCGACATAAAAATAAATACATTTAATCAAACGTGAACGTTAAAAAATTATAAATAGTTAAATTATGCATCTCACGAAAATTGACGTCATAATCAATTTAAAGATTTTATACACATTGATAAAGTGCTTATGTAGTTCTATCATAGATATAGTAATATATATAGATCTCTCATCCCCATGTTATCGTACAAAGATTTTTGATGCCGATAAAAAAAATTAATAAAAGCTTTGGAATCAGCCATTAAGTGGTATTGAAAAAAAAAAAAAAGAAAAGAAAGAAAGAAATATGAATTTGAAACTGTATCTGGCGTCTTCCATTCCCCTTTAGCAAATAAATTATTCATAAATTTTATTTGCTAAAATATTAGTATGTATTCCCGTGTGTATTCACTCGGGGAAAGACGGCCATATTTTGGTAAAAACGTCGTCTTTTCCCAAATGAAAAGGAATAACTTTTTTCTCCCCAATGATCACTCTATTCTATATATGCTATACGACTATATCTATGAGTTCTATACGCAAGCGAAGTGTGACTCACTGACCGTCTGTGCAGCCAAGAAAAAGATTTCCTATGTTAATTGCCCACTGGATTTTTTGTAAGAAATTATTAAAAATCGAGGAAATTTATTTCCCGATTTTAATCCTTATATTTGGGTATAAATATGTATTAGTTATCGCGGGTGTTAGATTGAATTATTTTGCTGTCAAATTGACAAAATTTTAATTTTAAATTTCAAAACTCTGTCGCCCCTGGCTTTTATTATTATTATTATTATTATTTGGCGATCAAAAGCGTAACACGAAAATATACATGCCAGATGTATGCATTGTACGAAATGTAATATGTATTATTCATTGTACGTATGTATGACATGTAATATGTATTGTACGAAATATTGTTTCATATTATTCATTACTCTTTTAATATAAGTTGTTAAAATAACCATGATTTTCGAAAGGAATGAAATATTTTCGCCAGATAATTTGGCGATATTCTTTTTTTTTCGCCAAGGATGACAGAAATGAAATCTATTCCGCTGCAAAATATTAGTGTCTTACATCAGATATTTTATTTAGACATTTGAAAACAAATTTGACTTCAAACTATGATAGAATATTTATCATTTTCCTTTTAATTAGTATATTATTAGTATATTAAAATTTAAAAGCATGGTATATAAAAAGTTTTTTTTTTCTTATAATTATTCTTATCTTAATCCTCAATGTTTCCCATCTTTATTAACTTGAATTTACTATTAAAATTTTAACATACTCAAAAACTTCTCATCACTTCGTTAAAATACACTAAACTTTTCCAAAATCTTTTTCTATTTAAAATGATACATGTATTTACTTTAAATGTCCAATATTTCATAAGATTTCCAATTTTAAAGTTTTAAAATATTTATCAAATTTACTTATTTTTCTGGTTTAGCCTTATTGTTTTCCTTTTTATAACTACAGCTGTTGCCCTCTTTAAAATATTTAAAATGATGAGGTCATTTTATAGTAAAATTATCCATTATAGCATATATTATATTTCACTCCTCCATAAAAATTGATTTTAAAATCGTCTGTTTCTTTTATACTTTTATTTTAATAGAATTTTAATAGAATTTAACTTATATATTAGTCATTTTAGCAATTTTATCCAAAGTAGCATTAGAAATAATATATATCACTTCTCCATTAAAATTTATAGGACCCTACAATAAAATTAGTTTGTGCTTAATATCAACACTACGAAAATTTTTATTAATCGCTTCCAAATTTTGACCTAAGTTTCAAATCTCAACCCTGTGGGTTTTTACATCAGCTACAACGTTTTCGTCTTTGTTCGTAAATAATAATTTGACTGTACTAAATAGTTTACAGCCGTATAATTCAACGTATAACTTAGTCACAGCAACGCGTGGCCGGGTCTGCTAGTATATATATATAATTAGATTTTGTTAAATAATTACACATATTATATTGAAACAGCAGAAAAAGATTATTTTTATTTTTATTTTTATTTTATTTTATTTATATAATGCATAAATCTTAAGCTATCAGTGTATCGAATATAAATATCACTGTATCAAATATAAGTATCAAATTACACTATAGTACCATTAATCAATTCAAAATAAAAATTTGGATTAAACCCCATAATATCTTACTTTGTTTTGAGAGCAGCTGAAATTTTAATCTTTTTAATCCTTATTTAATCTATCCAGTTTCTTTTTTCTTCTTCTTTTTTTTTTTTTTTTTTTTTAATATCTAAAGTATTTCCTTCATTTTTTAAGAGTAACTATACAAATTTGGCTAATAAAAAAAAAAAAATATATTTTATGAGATAGAGTAAGTGCTCCAGTGATTGGCATGTTCCAGTAATTGACATCTATCCCGAAATAATTAATAAATAAGAAAAATAATAAAAACATATATTTTACATATAAGAATTTTAACATTTTATGTCAAACACTGGAGCATAGGGTGCTAAATAACTGGTAAAAACAATAACTAGCAGCATCAAACACTGGAACATAGGGGGCCAATTACTGATAAAATGAAAAACTGGCAGTGTCAATTACTGGAACAATGAGTGGGTGTCAAATAAAAATTCATTAAAAAAAATTATTGTTATCAAATGTATATATTTTAACATATATGTGGTTTTGGATGTCTTTCATACCATACCCTAAACAGCACAAAATGTTCCAGAAACATAACAGTCATATAACATTGAAACATTATAAACATTTCAGAAACTTTTAAATTCGTTCAGATTATTTTCCGATTAGTTTCAAAAACGTAGAAATGTCCGCGATCGTAACAAAAAATCAGATACGTAACAGAAACATTACAATCACTTAACAGATAGAAAATCAAAAATGGTGAATGTTTCAGAAAGGTATTGGAGAGCATACTTAAATGTGTTACGTTTTTGAAAGATTGTAAGCTTTTTGCAACATAACTGAAACATTATGTGCTGTATGGGTATGTACTAACTTAAGATTTCTAAAAATATTTTCTGATAACTAGAACATTAAAAACATCAGAGATTGCTCTAAAGGTGTCAATCACTGGTGCACTTACCCTATTTAATATTTTTATAATCTGACTGCAGTAGGTTTACAATTTTTCTTGTAGTTTCGAGCGTAGTATGTCTAGTTTTCCATAAAAGATATTGCATAGATTTGAAAATCTTCCATGTTTAAACCGTTAGTAGTCGCTAGTTGGTCGATTCGCCACCCATCCTTCAGTGTTGCCAGATTTTTTTATTCAATAGCCACCAAAAGTTTTTAGAAGTAGAATTTGATATACATAAAACGCGAATAAAATCGAAGGAACGTTGATCACATCACTTCTAAAAATTATTGGTGAGAGTCAAATAAAAAGTGCGCAATCTCTAATAGGTGACGCTGTCTATAGCGACTACTAACGGCTTAAATAAATAAACCGTACGAAATCTTTTCATTTTGTTATAAGGAAAAAAAAAAATAAATAAATAAAACTTTATATCTTCATGAATATATGTGCTATGATATACACACATGTGTGTATATATACTGAAGATTATATATAGTATAACACATCTATTCATGAAGATATACATATTTTTTTCTTATAACAAAATGAAAAGTTTTCGTACGTTTTTGTTTATACCTTTCACAAACACACACACACACACAGACATATACATATATATATGAAAGAAGTACCATAATCATATACTACAGCTACTATATATTTTCAAACATTACTTGTTACAGGCTGAACGGAAACATTGCTTTTCCTTTAATTTGTTACTGATTCCCTTTTTGCCTTCGGGTGAAAACTTTAACTGAAACATCGATTTTTTAAGGCCTCTTTCACTAGTATTTTTGCACGATAAATTTCTTTTTAAATTTATAGGTTTTTTTATTTAATAAAAATAATTGCTGTACAAAATTAGTAATTGTGAAAATCGAGAAAATTCAAGGACCACACGACCCCTGTGAAATATGTTAGACATGTGCAATTTATAACTTTACACCTCTGAAGTTTCAGGATAATTTGAGAAGTATTTTTCCAGATATTTCATAAAACATCTAAAATAAAAAATGTTTGCAAATTTATTCCAAAGTAGTGTATATTAAGTGTTTTATTAAGTACTATAGTGGATATTTAGTTAGTTCCATAGTATGACAAAGAAACTGATGACTAGAAAAAAAAAACACACCATGAATTGGACTAAAATATGCAACAATTGTTTCGGGTCGAAATGTTTATGCACGATTCTTCATCCCTTCTCAAGCAGCATTTCCCTGCTCCCGTACTGCATTTCTCCTTATTATTTTCGTCTGATTATTTTAATGACTTAGACACAAAACATTCGTTGCAGGTTTGCTGTAATGAAATGAATTATTATTATTATTATTGAAATGACGGCCAGTGAATGGAAGTAGTTGGTATGCGCAACAGTTGGAAGAACGGCATTGCAACTAGCCAATGGCAGCTCACCACAAAAACATATGTTTGTTAAATTGTTAAATTATTTGTATAAACTTAATAAAACCGTACACTTGGGGTAGTGTAAGGTGTAGTAAGGGTTTATACTAAAATTAAATAAATAAATAAGTAAAACCAGTGTTTGTATATACTTGAAACAGTTCTCTTAATTCCCCCTCCCCCCCCCCCCCAAAAAAAAAAAAAGAAAAAAAAAATAGTTTCTTCAAAACTGATCTTAAAAAACAATATATTTTTCATACCAGCATTGCGGAGTAGTTATTACTAAGTTTTTTAATTAATTAATTTTTTTTTTCAAACAGTGGCAAAAAATACACCCTTTTTTGAAGTACTTAAATTTCTCACAATTCAGTATGAAGAAGTACTTTTTATAAATAATAAAAATGACCATTGGAGCGAGCAAAGTATTATTCATGACTTTTGCATTATTAAATTTTTTATGCCTTCGTTTTTCATACAAACTTTGAAATAACCTAGTCACGTGTTTTTGTCAACAAATCAGTGTTCTGAAGCGCTATTTAAGGAAAACTTACACAGTACATTTCTTCTTCTTCTTTTTTATTTCTTTTTTCATCTTTTTTAAAAATCGTATTTGAAGATATAAAGTACCAGTGGAAAAATGCTTTTTGAGAATCGATGTAGAAAATAAATATCAGGAGTAAATATGAAAAACTCTACACTAATACAACTCACGAACAAGTACTATGTGTATTGAAGCGTATTATTTATTCTTTCATAATACAGTTTTTTCTACTTGAGAAATTGATAGTCAGAAAATTTAAAAGTTATATGTAGAAAGTATATGAAAATTTCGGTGAGATTTTGACACTTGATTCAGAGAAGATACTTTACGTTGTCGTGCAAATGTAAGAGGATTTGCCAGAAAAAAAAATTAAAGTACGTTATTTATTTATTTTTTTTTTTTTTATAACATTGTGTTAAAATCGTATAATGTTTTAAAGCCGTTAAATTAACACGATTTAAATTAAATCATTTAATTAAAACTAATATCACTGCTCTGAAAAAAATTCGTGATCTGATACCATTCTTGCTGATTCTTATGTAAAATGACCTCCTGAATCCGAATGGGACTCCCATTTTGCCCAGTCACCCACCGTTTTCTAAACACACCACTCCCTCCCTCAATTTTTTTCCCTGTTCGATAATTTTATGACCATGAATTTGATTTGAAGAATGAAAAAGAATTCATTTAACACCTAAAAACAAAAAATATAAAGTTTAAAAAATAACGTTAATAACAGATTAAAAAAAATTAAGATATGCAATGCATAATTTCAGTGGCAAATCTCCCCCAAAAATTTTCCCTTGTCACAAGTATCCATGTTTTAAAATTTTCCAACTCTGTAGCCCCTCTGAAGATATTTAACAGTTAAAATAATCCTTTCCCCACTTAAAAATCGAATTTATAGCCATAAAATCACCGAAAAATGATAAAAATAGGGGGCCGTTCCTAAAAAACGGTGGGTGTTAGGGCAAAATGGGCATCCTATTCGGATTCAGTAGGTCATTTTACATAAGAATATGCTGAAATAATGTCAGAGGCAATTTGCATGCCGAGCAGTGTATTTTGTAAGCTTTAATGTTCGATGGTTTCGTAAAAAATTTTAATACACGTATCTCTTTGGGCTGGAATAGTATCTGAAGTCTACATTCAATAAAAATGGTAACACTTGCTGTTATAAGCAATCGCCATATAATCTGTCTAACAAAGGCATCTGCTAACTATTCAACACATCACTAACTGTTACTATAGGTTGGTTTATTTGATAAAGAAGAAATCTGGAACCTACTTTCGTATATATGTTTAATACATACAGGCACATTGGTCAAATAATAACCCTCCTTATTCAATATTCCTCTTATCAGTACCGAAGTTAATTTTTATTATACGTGATTGATGCTCAGTGTGGAGGAGGAAAACTGATGGCTTGTCTCTGGACCACACTCAGGGGTGGATTCTATACCGTCGCCGATATTGCGTAGATCTAGCTCAACGTTAATAAACCCACCTACCTTAAACTTTTACTCGATTGTCTAGGTTAAGGAATATAATTTTAAGGAAAATTGCTTGTAAATAATTATAGATAATGTACAGTCGGTAATAAAAGCATACGAACACTAGCAAAAATTCCTATATAAAAAAAGTTTAGTTAATACTGTTTTGTTAAATAAATCCTTGGCGAATCGTGTTCTTAGACTGACAAAGAACATAATTCGACAAGGATTTATTTAAATTCCTATATAAAAAAAGTAGAGTTAATACTGTTTTGTTAAATAAATCCTTATCGAATCATGTTCTTAGATTGACTAAGAACCTGATTCGACAAGGATTTATTTAACAAGACAGTATTAACTCTACTTTTTTTATATGGGAATTTTTGCTAGGGTTCGGATACTTTTGTTACCGACTGTAGTGCTAAAATTCATATTAAAAATGCATGAACTGTGAAGCTTGTTTTTTTGTAAAATTTTTCATTTATTATTTTAATTTATTTTTTTAAAAATTTCATCTATTTTCATACTATTAAAATTGTTAAAGCGATAAGCTTACTTTATTTTATTATTATTATTATTATTATTTTTAACTTTCATTTATTTGTATTCTGTGTAGACGATAATATGGCCCCTTAAGTTATGAGCGCTATGAACAACACTGTAAAAAAATAACTATTACCAGCTGCAATCTGTGATTTATTTTATCCAATCACAGAGAATTTCTTGCAAGAAATTCTCTGTGATTGGATAAATAAATTTTTTACAGTGAATGTTTGTATCACTATATGTAAATAATATGTAAAAGTCTTAGGATTTTTAGTGCATTTGAAAATATATATATATATATATAAACATATAAAATTTATTTATTAAAACACTAATATTTTTAGAAATTTTTAAGAGTAATTATTTGAATCCGCTATATGAAAATGCAAAATTTTATTACTTTCATTATTTCACTTTTGGTAAGACTGTTATAATAGACTAATTTTACCACTAAAAATATAAAGAAAGAAATTAAAGAAATTAAAAATAAAGAAATAAATAAAAATGAAAAAATAAAAATAAGATACGCGAGCTCCGCTTTCAGGCGTTTCTCTAAAACTTGTGATTAATTAATACTTATTACATACGTACATTATTAATACATATCACACCAGACGCACACACAGACACATTCATTCAAAAGTATCCATTATTCAACATCTCTTTCATCAGAGTCGAAATTCAATTTAATTTTACATGATTAAAATCTTCCGCGGAGGATCAAAAGTAATTGCATATTTTCGGATCATGTAGATCGTGAATCCCAGACTGTCGCCAATCGCCCTTTGCGTAGCTCAAGTTCAACATTAAAACACAAGTTCAACAACCACCTGACCCTCAAACTCTTACATGACTATCTAGTTAAAGAATATATTTTTAAGTAATATTTTCGCGAGGGGGAAATTGCATTTAATTTATACATTATTAAAATTGATCAACCGAAAAACGTATAATTTATTACTTCCATTACCCTACTACTGTAGGTAATGGTGGTTGGTGGTGGTGGTTGCGTTTTACGTCGCACTAATGCTGCGAAGATGGGCAATTCCGTAGGTAATGGAAATATTGTATTTGGTCAAAAATTCATTATCGAGTTTTCACCTGATTTAGATGTTTTAAGGCCTTTTGAATTCAAAAAAGTAGTCTTTGGCAATTGGTCAGTGTGTGTGCATGTACGTGTGGAATCTTCTGGCTATCAACGAAACTTCAGAATTGAGTCAGGTCTGGTGTACAGATGAATTTTCCAAATTTTGATGAAAAATGGAAAACCGGAAGTGGGTCAGTAAGTCTGTATCTCAGAAACAGCTCTAACGGTTTTTTTTCAAAGTTGCTATTTAAGGAATTTATTAGATGTCCTTTCGAATGATGTAGTTGGTTAGTTCAGGAAAATTGACAGTCGTCCTGTATAAATAGCTCAATTTCAGCTCTCGCAAGTGAGGTCCTTTAAAAACAGATGTACGGATTTTTTTCAATCTCGTCATATTAACCAATTTTTAGATATACTTTTGCATGGAATTATTGTTTTCCGGTCTATAATTGAGCAGGTCAAGTTTTGGTAAAAGATGGTGTCTCAAAAACGGCTCTAACTATTTTCTTGAAAATTGTTACATAAATCCATTTTAGATATCCTTTCTTATGTATTACGTGGTTATTACAGGAAAATTAACGGTCATCCTGATTAGGTAGTTCAGTTTTAGAGCTTGGAAATTTGTGTTTAAGAAAACACCTCTCTCTATATATATTTCTTATTTTTTAACTCGCTATGCACATGTGTATCAAGTACACGTGTATACACGTGTATCAAGTTTCTCTCACTGGAAAAGTCCAAAAAATGCACATAATATTTCCAAAAATGCATATAATACGTGTAGTAGTGTGTAATGGAAGTCATGTGGTTGTTTCACACTAGATATTTTTTTTTTCTATTGAGTTTTATATAAAAAAATTATGAGCCATGAAGGTACGAGAGCTAGAAAATAAACAATATCAGTGAGCCATGTGTAAATAAATGTGGATGTCTACGGATTTTGAATACATCTAAAAGAAGATAACAATAAACTAATGTCTTATAAAATTTAAAATGTAAATTAAAGAATATACAAAATGCAAAATTTTACCAATTTCATCATGTTTCCTACATTAAGACTGTTATAATAGACTCTTTGGAATAAATTAATTAATAAAAAATATATAATATAAAATAAAATTTAAATATAAATAAAGAAATAAACAGTAATAATAAGAGAGTTTCGTCTTTAGGCGTTTCTCTAAAATTTTCTATTAATATAAAAAAGAATTTTGTGTATTCGTGTTTAATCCTTTAAGCATCGTCCAGGGATAAAAGTTCCGTTTACTGTTCCTCTCTCTGTCTGTCTCCCCCCCCCCACTATTTTCATTTAATAATCAACATATTATTTAATCACAAAACATGTATAAAATTATTGGTAGAAACAATATACATATATATACAGGGGGGCTATAATTATATTGACAGTCTTTACAATGTTCTGTAGAGTGATCGAAGGGTGCAAATGGCGCCAAATTTTGTAGAATGATTTAACAAGACGGGGACGAAGGATCACACTAAAAAATATTAGTTCTAAAGTTACCGCTAGGCGAATATGGGGCGCTGTGTAAAAGAAATAAGAGTTCTAAAAAACGCAGAATCAATATTGAAATAAAATTACCTTTTATTTAGTACATTTAACAATTTAATTCAAGTTCAATGTGAACAATTAAAAAAAAAAAAAAAAAAAAACGAAAAAATTACATAAACAGTGATAAAGTTTACTGAGGACTTGTCCAGCCATCGCCTCAAATGGATCGGTCCGTTGTGGGTTTGGAAGTTTAATCTCGGTCAACAGATGAAACTACGGTAATTTCCGTATGGTCGGCTGAAAGTAAAACTTAAGTTATTTAAATACGAATACGTAAAACCTTATTTTTTTTTTAAATAATGTAGCATTTAAAAGAAATGTCCAAATGCGAAGCTTACTTACTTCAAAATATGTAAATATTCGGTAGTTAACATTTTGTAGAAATAAATTCGAAACAAGGTATTGTTGCTCATAGAGATATGCTTATAGAATCCGTTCTATAAACTTGCAGTTCTACATAATTAAACTAAAATCTGTTTTGGTTTAAGTTTAATTATAAAACATTCATTTCATTATTAGATCTGAAATATAAACGTTTTTTTAATTTTTTGCATTGATTTAAATCCTCATTATTTTCCAAATAGTAGAAATATATAAATACATTATATTTTTACTTGTAAATACTTCTTTAACTGGAACCGATTTTAAATTTTTACAATAACAAATTTCGAACGAAAACTTTATGTTAAATCTGTCTTTTATGCAGTGTAAAGCAGCTCAATAAAGAAAAATCCTTAACCCTCGTATATTCATTTACTAATCTGGTATAAGACTAAAACGACTAAGTAGCATTACCAACCCTAAACTTCCTACTTACAGTTCATACCATGCGTAAAAATGTTGATAATTAATGGACGTTTTCTAGAGAATGTCTTGAACTAATCCTTTTAAAGGAAATTCATACCAGAATGATTGAAGAGGCTTTCCGTTTTTAGAGATTTTTAATAATAATTTTATTTGATGTTTCTGCGTTTTCTTTTGAGTTTAGGGCATTAAAATTTATATTTATTTCAATTTACCACGATTCTAAATAAAATTTTTTCAAAAAATTTTCAATACACAGATTTTTATAACGTTTTAATAATTTTTCCCATTGATTTAAAAAAAGTTGTATTATTAGTATGCAATTAAAATGAAAATTTCGCAAAAGTTATACTTTTGTATTTCTTACGTACAGCTTTCATAAATTAGTCATTACTAACTTTTTAAATAATAATAATAATAATAATAAATGATTTTGATGAAAATCTGGCAAAAACAGAATTTAGTTTAGTACAGAGGATTATTAGTTTTTTTTTTTTTTTTCTCAAATTATAACATCGCTTTCAAATTATTCAATTATATTTTCGATAAATTTTCGATTCCGATAAATGTCCAATTATCGTAAAACTGGTAGCGTAAAATCCGTAGATTGAGAATTAAGACATAGTCCTCAGTCCTAATAATAAAAAAAACTAAATTTTGATGACTGTTTTGAAGTACCGTATTCTCAATAATTTTTAAAGGCAAACTTTAAGAATGCAAATCTGCAGCATTATAATATGATTTTTTTTTTTATTCATTTAGGATATAGACTACATAAAATTGCTAGTTTAAGTTAAACCATTTGTATTGATATCAGGTCAAATATATTTATATTTTAATAAGGTTAAAATTGAGGCTGAGTGATATATATACATATTTTTTTCTTTTTAAGTAGAGCTACGCAATACATTTTTAAAACGAACAATACATTTTAAAAGAAAATTTTTATTCACATCTATTTTTTGTTTTGAGTTAAAACATATTATTCCATTTTACCTAACTTGAAATATGCAGTATTTACAAGAAAATATTTTTCTGTTTTCTTTTAAAACTTTATTTTTTAATAATAATTTTATTTATTTTTTAATTAAATTTTTTTTTTATTATTTTTACATTTCATACATTCATTAATATATAATAAAATAAAAACAACTAATTATTATTAGCAGCTCTAAATTCCTACTTACACTCTATGAAGAAAAAATTCTGTAAATTTACTGAAATGTTAATTAGAGTCTCTGTAAATTTACAATATTTCATTTAAAAATAAATTATCGAAATTCTCAATATCCGTTCTATTTTTCCTTTTATTTATTTATTTATTTATTTATTTATTTATTATTATTATTATTATTTTCTTTTTTAGGTAGCAAACGTGTTACCCGCTACGCTTTAACGTGTGCATGTGCAATGTTAAGTTCGGGCAAGGCTCCAAAAGTGCATTGCAGCTGAAAAACAGAAGTTTGATCATCAAATAAAAGTCCCCCCCCCCCCACTTTTTTTTTTCTAAGACTGTTTTCTCACATCTTATTCTAGGCAGATGCGGAAAAACAAATGCGCATTTTAAACGTTCTGCTTTTAGCATTCAGGTCTATGAGGTGTCTTTCTTTTTTTTTATTAAATTCATTTTTCTTTTCCATCTGCGAGATTTGTATCACCCGAACTAAACTTCTTTAACCCTCTGTCAACTTGGCCTTTGCTTAAAAGTTCTTTAAGATTTCAAAAAGACTGTTTAGCCTTCCAACAAAACTCGAAGTGTTAGAACATAATATGGCTAATAAAAGTATAATTTTCGATACGCATTTACAGTATCTGAAAAGTAAAGATTATTTTTATGGGAAATAAAAAGGAAAGAAAAACTGCATTATTAAAAAAAAAAAAAAGCAGTTGGAAAAACTGAAAACCAAAAAAAAAAAAAAAAAAAAAAAGCCTTAATAATTATATGCATTATAGTTGTTCACTGTAGCTTTCAATGCATTTCCTTGCCGAAAGGTTACATTTATGTCATCCTCTAACGCCAGCACAAGGATGATCAATAGCTTAATATTGTTTGTTTAACGTTTTTTTTTCAGATGCAAAATCTTTCACAGATATTCCATAAACAGTTTTGATGTTATTAAATTTACTGTGATCAATA
Organism: Salticus scenicus; assembly: GCA_963930645.1. Lineage (NCBI taxonomy): Eukaryota > Metazoa > Arthropoda > Arachnida > Araneae > Salticidae > Salticus > Salticus scenicus. The sequence goes on from OZ005655.1 coordinate 279,928,653, forward strand.
CAGCACGGTTTTGAAATGTAAAACTTTTTAAAATTTAAAACAACATGCATATTATATTTTTACGAAGAAAATATTGTACATCATATCTTATTTTGAATTTTAGTCATTATTAGCTCTAGCTACAATAAGATGAATATTTAACAATAAATGAAAAAATACAAAAATCGATCAATCAAACTTTATGTTTCAATAATTATTATGAATTTTAGTCAAAATATACTCTATTTTCAATGTTGTAAAAATCTGAAAATAAATTAAAACGTTTCCACATTCTAAATTAATCAATTAATTAATTTATCGATTATTATATAACATTTATTGAACAAAAACGTAAACATTGATAAAAAAATTTAAAATATTCATTAATACATAACTTGTGTAATGATAAATTTATTTAATCAAAAAGCTTAAAAATATTCTGATTAAAAAGTTTTTTAAAAAATCTTCACGAATTAAAATATTTCCCTAACTTCATTTCGAATTTTTTTTTACTCTTTACTTCCTTATTACATGCATTGTATTTTATTTATTTTTAGGATTATTAAAATTAAATAATATATGCATATATTAATAATTAATATATGCATAAATGTTCTTTTTATTAAGATATCTAAGCCTCTTTTATTATACTTTTATAGGGATAGAGGAATCTTAAAAACAGAAGTTGTATTTTCCTAAAACTGAAATGCTGGTATTTCATTTAATGAAGTGAAGTAAGCCTTTCCATTTCCAGGGAGTTTTTACTGGATACGGCAAGCAATGACACTACAGTCTCTTCCAAAATGAAACTAAGGCTATTTGGGAGGTATTCTGAAAAGACGATTAAGCGTAATATTTGTTATTACTGAGTGTAAATATTGAAGTTATATCAGGAAATAATATGAAAGGAATTGGATTTTTCAAAGAAAATAAATGCCTTTGGAAAAACATTTTTCCTCAGCAGATATCTAAAAACTATTTTTTTCTTTAACAGTACATTGTTTTAAGGAGAATATATCGGTTAAAAAAATTTCGTATTATATAAATTTTTGTATTTATAATTCGTTAGAGTAATGAAAGAAAATTAGTTTTACCTATTATAAATCCGTAGGGGTCCAATCCCCCCCACCCTTCTAGTTTTTGAAGAATTGGAGAAAATTTTTAAGTTATACTTCATTTTAGTTTGATTTCTTTAAAATCGACCTATTTAACATAAGTTACTAAAGCTTGAAACCCCTCGAAATTTTTTTCTGTCTACGGCTTTGTAAATAAAGGAAGTTTTTATTAGAATATATATATCATTAGTTTAAAATAAATAAATAAAATTTTGAAGAAGAAACATTTATTATCTACTGGCAAACCCGTGCGAAATTTTCGCACTTTATTTCTTTTCTTATTTACCTTTAAAATTTAAAACTCATAAATGTTATACCCATTTCACCACCTAATTAAAATTTTAATTTGCCAGAAGCCAAATTTTATTATAATCAAATAAATGTTGTGCAATAGTGAAACCAAAATCTTTCAAAGGAAGGTTTCCAAATAAACTTCATGGTTCACGACCCAATTTTCATTTTTCCGATAGCAGTACAGTTTTAGTAAAGCACCTCCATGACGCCTTTTAAATTTTTATCTCCAAGAGTGCGATGACATTTTACTTACTTTGGCATAATTTTTTGTTAAAAATATTCCTATTTTGATTATACTTTTTATGATTGCGTTTTTTAGTCAATTTATGACACAAAAGTTCATATTCTGTATGTATTTTTAAAGTATTGCTAGGTTTAAAATGACGCTTACAAAGATTCTGAAGAAGCAACAGTTAAAAATACATTTTCCCGCAAAATAATCTCATCAGACAAATGTCGTCATTTTTTTCATTAAGCTAAGTCCGCGTGCTTAAATATTGTCCATGTATAAATATTATTTTTTATCCTCGCATATTTTATTAATTACACCACTATCGTATCGTTTCGACAAACAATAATTGAAACTGGTCCAGGTTAGAGAAATATTATATAGATTGCTAAATATTTTCTCCAATTGATTCTAATTCTGTTTGGAAAAAATGTTATCGATTACTGTCGGCAGCAAAATTATTGAAGCACACATCCACACTTTTCATATATATATATATATATATATATATATATATATATTATCTTGATCGCTAATTTTTATCATCAACTTATTTTTCCCCAAATTCTTATATACTTACTGTCATTCACTACGGCATGTTTGTGAATCTCAAGCTAATAAAAGATGCGCCTCCATTTTAAAGTAAATATAAGCTTTTTCATGTGTCTCTCCGTGGCTCAGGTGGTTAGAGCGCCATGTTAGTAACGCGGTGGTCGAGCGTTCGAAGGTCCGGACTGTTAATTTTTGCAGATGATTAGTAGAAAAGATTGCAATTGATAAAAGAAAATTTTTCGTTGACTACACAGTATCCTAAGAAATTTTGAAGAGTTTTTTTAAGAAGCCTTTTTTATGCCAAAATATGTTCGAAGTATTTTAAAATATTTTTTTTCAAAAAAAAAAAAAATAAATAAATAAATAAATAAAAAAATAAATAAAATATGCAATTCACCTTAATACCTTAAATTTTAATACATTAATGCTTTTCACCTTAATACAATAATATTTCGAAAACCATAACTTCGAAAAGATTTATGTGATACGATATACATTAAGAATTTGGGTTTTAAAAGTTTTTTTTTTAAATAGCTTATTTATAAAAAGTACATGACTAAGATCATGACTCGACAAATATTTACTTAATAAAACAGTATTAGGTGCGCATCGTTTAAGGGGGACTCTTTACTTATTGTCTCCGACAGCCGAAGTCAATGTTATTCTATGGGAAATTTCATCCCATTATAACTCATTAACTAATACATATTTTTAAATTTTGTTTTCACATTCCGAAAATTCGCAATTGGTAAACAATTTATCGCTTTCTAAAATTTGATTATTTTAATTTTTAAGATTTCATTTTTAAGCTAAAAAATGTAAAATTTCACATTGTGAAAATTCACATTTTGCAATCTCCCCCCCCCCCCCCCCAAAAAAAAAAAAAAAAAAAAAAAAAAAAAAAATCAATTTTTAAAAAGCGATAAATTGTTTAATAGTTGTGAATTTTCTGAATGTTAAAACGGAATTTTAAAATAAGTACACCCCGCGACAAAAAGATAGGTACAAAGGGTAGGTACAAAAGATAGGTACAAAAGATAGGTACAATTTTCATAAAATAACGTTATCTAAATTGTGCTTATCATTTATTATTATCATAAAATAACACTATTCCCGGACTAATTTTTGTTTTAAGACTAATTTAGAAAACAATTTAAGACAAAAATTTTTCTAATTTAAGACTACACACCGCAACAAAAAGATAGGAACAAAGGTTTTTTTTTTTTTTTTTTTTTTTTTTAATTTTTGAATATGATTATTTTGAATATGAATATTTTGAACAGGATTCAAATATTTAATATGTTTTTGATATGATAATATTTTGTTATGATAATAAATGATCAGCACAATTTAGATAATGTTATTTTATGAAAAATTACAAAAAAAAACCCTTTGTTCCTATCTTTTTGTCGCGGAGTGTAGTCTTAAATTAGAAAAATTTTAGTCTTAAAACTTTTCTAAATTAGTATTAAAATAAAAATTAGTGCGAGAATAGTGTTATTTTATGATAATAATAAATGATAAGCACAATTTAGATAATGTTATTTTATGAAAAATCAAAGAAAAACCCCTTTGTACCTATTTTTTTGTCGCGGGGTGTATTAGTTAATGAGTTATAATGGCGCAAAATTCTCCATAGAATAACATTGTCCTTGACATCCGGGGACTATAAGTAGAGAGCCCTCTTAAGTAGGAATTATTGCTCGTGCTTCAATAATTTTGCTGCCGAATGTAGTGTAAAATGCACACAAAACATAAAATATACCCTGTGCTGGTAAGCTCTACTATGCCGGAAACAAAAATGTATAGAATGCTATAGAATATCACAGATATGGAGACATTACATCATAGTCTTGAAGCATGTGCATGACATGAAAACAATTTTTGTGCTAGAATATAATAGACATTGTGCACTTATAGTAGCAAATTTTTAAGTGAACACAGTCAGAGTTTAAGACTGCAAAATTCAGAAACCTATATTTCGAAGTATTGTTGTCAATACACCCTGTAACAGTTTTTAAATAATTTTTTGATTCCAGCACTTTTTATTATGCAGCAATGAGACATGTAAAGCGACCATTTATTTTTTCTTTATAACAAAAATTAGAACAGTTACTCTAAAAAATAAACCAAAATGGAAAATAGAAAGGATTGAAGGGCGAAGGGTGATGAAAGAATGAGAGCGAAAGTTTTTTCGGAGAGGCATCAACAAAAAGAAAAGGCTGCAGAATAAAAAAAAGAACGAAGAATGGTAAATTTATCTTGAAGGAATTGCTTGATTAATTATGAGAAAAAATGTATATTTTTAATTTAATGTGATAAACTTCCACAAGTGAAGCCAGAAATTCTCCGACAGAGGTGAACTGTATTAAGGCGTATTATAACAATTACTGTATATGAATACGAATTAAAAACAGTTAAAGAAAGATTTAGAAACAGTTTTCTGTACCATAAATTTCTTGGAGAAGGGGATACTGCTTTAATTAACTCCTGTTTAAATATCATAACTAGGTATTATATTTAAACAGTATAAACATTTAATAAGGTATTACATTCAGGTCCTTGAAGACCTAAAGGTAAACAAAGACTATAAATGTAAACAAAGAACCTAAATGTAAATAAACGCTATAAATATAAACAAAAAACCTAAATGTAAATAAAAACTCCAAGTATAAACAAATTAAATTTAACATAGACATAAATGTAAACAGATTATAAATGCAAACAGACTATAAATGTAAACAGACAGTAAATTTAAACAAAGACTATAATTTTAAACAAAGACTATAAATATAGGCAAACTACAAATATAAACAAGGACCTTAAAAGTAAACAAAAAACTAACTGTAAACAGACTATATATGTAAACAAAGACCCTAAATGCAAACAAAGACCTAAATGTAAACAAAGACATTAAATGTAAACAAAAACTATTAAAGTAAACAGCTAAAAATGTAAACAGAGATTCTAAATGCAAATAAAGACCTAAATGTAAATATACACAAAGAGCCTAAATGTAAACAAAGAGAACAAATATAAACAAAGACCTAAATTTAAACAAAGATCCTAAATGTAAATAAAGATATAAATGTAAACACAGACCCTAATAATAACTGTCATTTTATCAGCAATGGAAAAGTGTAAACTGAAACATTTAATGTAAACAAACACCAAATTGTAATTAGACCTAAATGTAATTAAAGAAATAAATGTAAAAAAAGACTGTAAAAGTAAAAAAAGACCTTAAGTGTGAACAAACACTACAAATGTAAAAAAAACCCTAAATGTAAACAAATAAAACAAATAAAAACAGACTATAAACGTAAACAAAGACCTTAAGTGTAAACAAAGACTATAAATGTAAAAAAGACCTTAAATGTAAACAAAGACTCTAAATGTATACAAATACAACAAATAAAAACAAAGACTATTAATGTAAACAATGTCTAAATGTAAACAAAGACCTAAACGTAAACAAAGGCTATAAATTTAAACAAAGACTAAAACGTAAACAAAGACTACAAAAAAAAACAAAGAGCCTAAATGTAAATAAAGACCTAAATGAAAACAATGACTATAAATGTAAACAAAGCCTATAAACGTAAAAAAAAACTACAAACATAAACAAAGGCTACAAATGTAAATAAGGACCTAAATCTAAACAAAGACTATAATTGTAAATAAAGAACCTAAATGTAAAAAAAAAACTCCAAATATAAGCAAAACTAAATGAAAACAAAGACCTAAATGTAAAAATAGACCATAAATGTAAAGACATTAAATGTAAACATAGACCTAAATGTAAAGAATGACCATAATTGTAAACAGACTATAACTGTTAACATAGATCGAAATGTAAACAAAAGCTAAATATGTAAACAAAACTAAATGTAAACACAGACTTAAATGTAAAAAAAGACCACAAATGTAAACATAGACCTAAATGTAAACAATGACCATAAATGAAAACAGACTATAAATGTAAACAGAAACCTAAATGCAAACAAAGACCTGAATACAAACAAAGGATATAAATGTAAACAACGACCCTAAATTTAAATAGACCTAAATATAAACAAATATTATAAATGTAATAAAAGAACTAAATTGTAAACGAAGACCCTAAATGTAAACAAACACCCCAAATATAAACAAAGACCCTAAATGTAAATAAAACCTAAATGTAAATAAAACCTAAATGTAAACAGACTATAAGCGTAAGTAAAGACTATAAATAGGGAGAGATTACAAATAAAAACAAATACCATTAATGTAACAAAAGCCTAAAATTCAACGGACTGTAAATATAAAAAAAGACCCTAAACGCAAAAAGACCTAAATGTAAACAAAGAACCTAGATGTAAACAAAGATTTAACGTGAAATAAGACTATAAACATAAACAAAGACTACAAACGTAAATAAGGACCTAAATGCAAACAAAACTCCAAATATAAACAAAGGACTAAATGTAAGTATGTCCTAATTGTAAACAAAGTCTAAAAATTAAAACAAAGACATTAAATGTAAACAAAAGCTCTAAAACTAAACAAAGACCCCGAATATAAACGTAGGCTAAAAATGCAAACAAAGAACCTAAATGTAAACAAAGAATGTAAATGTAAACAAAGATCCTAAATGTAAATAAAAACCTCAATATAAACAAAGACCTAATGTAAACAAAGATCTAAAATGTAATTGAAGCCCGGAACGTAAACAAAGACAGTAAATGTTAAGAAACTTCCTAAATGTAAATAAAGACCTAAACGAAAACAAAGACTATAAGCGTAAACAAACATAAATGTAAACAAAGACTACAAATATCAATAAAGATCCTAAATCTAAATAAAGACCTAAATATAAAAAAGACTATAAAAAAACTAGAAACATAAACCAAGACTACAAATGTAAATAAGTACCTAAATCTAAACAAAGACTATAAATGTAGACAAAGAACCTAAATGTAAACAAAAGCTCTTAATAAAACAAAAACTAAATGTAAACAAAGATATAAATGTAAATGAAAACAGACTATGAATGTAAACAAAGGCTATAAATCTAAACAACGATTTTAAACGTAAATAGACCTAAATTTAAACAAAGATCATAAACGTAAACAAAGAACCTAAACGTAAACAAACACCATAATTATAAACATAGGTCCAAAATATAAACAAAAATATAAATATAAACAAAGATTATAAGTGTAAGCAAACACTATAAATATGGAGAGATTACAAATAAAAACAAATACTTTAAATGTAACAAAAAACTAAAAATTCAACAGACTATATTTGTAAACATAGACACTAAATGCAAACAAAGACCTAAATGTAAACAAAGACCCTAGATGTAAACAAAGATCTAAATGTAAATAAGACTATAAACATAAACAAAGATTGCAAATGTAAATAAGAACCTGAATGTAACATAGATCCTAAATGTAAACAAAAACGCCAAATATAAGCAAAGAACTAAATGTAAGCAAAGATCTAATGTAAACAAAAATCTAAAATGTAAATGAAGCCCGGAACGTAAACAAAGACAGTAAATGTAAAGAAAGGTCCTAAATGTAAATAAAGACCTAAACGTAAACAAAGACTCTAAATGGAAACAAAAAACATAAATGTAAACAAAGACTAGGAATTTAAACAAAGGCACTAAATCTGAATAAAAACCTAAATATAAAAAAGACTACAAATGAAAAAGATCCAAAATGTAAATAAAGACCTAAATGTAAACAAGGATTATAAATGTAAATAAAGACTTAAATGTAAACATAGTACATGTAGACTATAGTGTAGACTATAAGTACAGTCGGTAACAAAAGTGTCCGAACACTATCAAAAATTCCTATGTAAAAAAAGTACATTTTATACAGTTTTACTAAATAAATCCTTGTCGAATCACGTTCTTAGTCAGTCTAAGAATAGGATTCGACAAGGATTTATTTAACAAAACAGTATTAACTCTACTTTTTTTATATAGGAATTTTTGCTAGTGTTCGGACACTTTTGTTACCGACTGTACATGTAGACTATAAGTCATGTAGAATATAAGTGTAAACAAATTCTATAAATATAGACAGACTACAAATATAAACAAAAACATTAGATGTGGAAAAAACCTAAATGTAAACCGACTATATATGTAAAAAAAGACCCTAAATGCAAATAAAGATCTGAATGTAAACAACGACTATAAAAGTGAATAAAGACTATAAATGTAAGCAGAGATTACAAACATAAACAAAGATTACAAATGTAAAAAAATCCTAAATGTAAAAAAGGGTTATAAATGTAAAAAAGTTCCTAAATATAAACAAAAACTCCAAATATACACAAAGAGCTAAAAGTAAAGAAAAACCTAAATGTAAACAGACTATAAATGTAAACAAAGACGTAAATGTAAACAAAGGCTGCAAATGTGTACAAAGACACTAAATGTAATCAAAGATTATAAATTTAAAAAAGATCCAAAATGTAAATGAAGACCTAAATGTAAAAAAAGAAATAAATGTAAACAAGAACTGAAAATGTAAACAAAGACATATATATGAACAAATAAGGGCCCTAAATGTAAACAAAAACTATAAATGTAAACAGAGATCCTAAATGTAAAGAAGATCCAAAACTTAATGAAGACCTAAATGTAAAGAATAATTACAAATATAAACAAAGAGCTAAATATAAATGGACTTTAAATGTAAACGAAGACCGTAAATGTAAACAAAGACTACAAATACAAACAAACATTAAAAATGTAAACAAGCACTTAAATGTATACAAAGACTATAAATGTAAAGTATGACCTTAAATATAAACAAAAACTCCAAATATAAAAAAGAACTTAAATGAAAGACTATAAATGTAAGTTATGATCCTAAATATAAACAAATATAAACAAAGAACTGAATGTAAACAAAGACCTAAATGTAAGCAGAGACAACAAATATAAACAAAGACCCTAAATATAAACAAAGAATATAAATGTAAACATATACTAAATGTAAATAATGACATAAATATAAACAGAGACTTTAAATGTTAACAAAGACAACAAATAGAAACAAAGATTATAAATGAAAACAAAGACTATAAAGTAAAAAAAGACCTAAACATAAACAAAGGCTGTAAATGTAAACGAAGACCCTAAATGTAAATAAAGACTTAAATGTTAATGAAGACATAAATGTAAACAATAAATACAAATATAAACAAAGAGTCTAAATGCAAACAAAGACTACAAACATAAACGAAGGCTAAAAATTTAATTAGTAAGGAAATAAATGTAAAAAAAGAATATAAATGTAATCAATGAACCTAAATATAAACAAAAACTCCAAATTTAAAAAAACAAAACGAAATGTGAACAAAGACCACAAATATAAACAAAGACCCTAAACGCAAAGAAAAACCTAAATGTAAACAGAATATAAGCATAAGCAAAGACTATAAATATGGAGGGATGACAGATAAAAATAAATACCTTAAATGTAACAAATACCTAATATTCAAGAGACTATAAATATGATCATGGACCCTAAATGAAAACAGACCTAAATGTAAACAAAGATCTAATCCTAAAATAAGACTATAAACATAAATAAAGACTACAAACGTAAAAAAGACCCTAAATGTAAACATAGATCCTAAATGTAAACAAAAACTCCATATATAAACAAAGGACTAAATGTAAGCAAAGACTTAAATGAAACAAAGGTTATAAAGTTAAACAAAAATCTTAAATGTAAACAAAAGCTATAAATCTTAACAAAGACCCTAAATATAAGGGTAAATATAAATGAAGATCTAAATGAAAACAACGACTATAAATATAAAGAAAGATTATAAATGTAAAAAAATACAAACATAAAACAAAATTAAAATGTAAATAAGGGCCTAAATCTAAACAAAGACTTTAAATATAAACAAACAACATAAATATAAACAAAAGCTCCAAACATAAACAAAACTAAATGTAAACAAAGACCTAAATGTAAAAAAAGGCCATAAATGTGAACATAGACCTAAATGTAAACAAAAACAAGAAATGAAAACAGGCTATTAATGTAAACAGAGACCTAAATGTAAACAAACGCCTGAATGTAAACAACGTCCCTAAATGTAAATAGACCTCAGTGTAAACAAATATTATAAATTTAAACAAAGAACTGAATTGTAACCGAAGACCCTAAATGTAAACTAAAACCTAAATGTAAGCAGAATATAAGCATAAGCAATAACTATAAATACGGAGGGATTACAAATAAAAACAAATACCTTAAATGTAACAAAAACCTTAAATTTAACAGATTACAAATATAAACATGGACCCTAAATGCAAACAGACCTAAATGTAAACAAAGACCCTAGATATAAACAAAAATCTAAGCATAAAATAAGACTATAAACATAAACGAAGACTGCAAACGTAAATAAGGACTTAATGAAAACATAGATCCTAAATCTAAACAAAGACCCTAAATCTAAACGTAGGCTATAAATATAAACAAAGAACCTAAATGTAAAAGAAGAATGTAAATGTAAACAAAGACCCTAAATGTCAATAAAGGCCGCAATGTAAACAAAGACCTAATGTAAACAATGATCTAAAATGTAAATGAAGCCCGGAACGCAAACAAAGACAGTAAATATGAAGAAAGGTCCTAAATGTAAAAAAGACATAAACGTAAACAAAGACCATAAATGTAAACAAAAAAATATAAAAAAAGACTATAAATATAAACAAAGACACAAAATCTAAATAAAGACCTAAAAATAAAAAAGACTATAAATGTAAACAGACTACCCAAGTAGCACATAACGTTGTTTAACGTTATTATAGCGTTGTTATAACCAATTTCTCACTGTTCAAACTTATTTTCAACGCTATAACAACGTTATGTGCTACCTGGGTATAAAATAAAAAAACTACAAACATAAACGAAGAATACAAATGAAAATAAGGACCTAAATTTAACAAAGATTGTACATGTAAACAAAGAACCTAAATGTAAACAAAAGCACCAAGTATAAACAAAGTCACAGATGTAAAAAAAGACCATAAATGTAAACAGACTATAAATGGAAACATAAACCTAAATGTAAACAGATCATAAATGGAAACAAAGACCTAAATTAAAAAAAAAGACCATAAATATACACATAGGCATAAATATAAGCAATGACTATAAAGGAAAACAGACTATAAATGTAAACGAAGACCTAAAAGTAAACAAAGGGTATAAATGTAAACAACGACCCTAAATGTAAATAGACCTAAATGTAAACAAAGATCATAAATGTAAACAAAGACCCTAAATGTAAACAAAGACCACAATTATAAACGTAGATCCTAAATTTAAATAAAAATCTAAATATAAACAAAGATTAAAAGTGTAAGCAAAGACTATAAATATGGAGAGATTACAAATAAAAACAAATACTTTAAATGTAACAAAAACCTAAAATTCAACAGAATATAAATGTAAACATAGAACCTAAATGCAAACAAAGACCTAAATGTAACAAAGACACTAGATGTAAACAAAGATATAAATGTAAAATATGACTATAAACGTAAAGAAAGACTGCAAATGTAAATAAGGACCTAAATATAAACATAGATTCTAAATGAAAAACAAAAACTCCAAATATAAACAATAGACTAAATATAAACAAAGACCTAAACGTAAACAAAGTCTATAAATGTAAACAAAGACCTTAAACGTCAACAAAACTATAAATCTAAACACAGACCCTAAATATAAACGTAAGCTATAAATGTAAACAAATAACCTAAATGTAAAAAAAGAATGGAAATTTAAACAAAGACCCTAAATATAAATAAAGATCTAAAATGTAAACGAAGCCTGGGACGTAAACAAAGACAGTATATGTAAAGAAACTTCCTAAATATAAATACTGACCTAAACGTAAACAAAGACTATAAACATAAACAAATACATGTTAACAAAGACAACAAATATAAACAAAGACCCTAAATCTAAATAAAGACCTAAATACAAAAAAGACTGTAAATGGAAAAAGAACTAAAAACATAAACAAAGTCCTTAAATGTAAACAGACTATACATGTAAACAAAGAAATGACGTAAACATGACGTAAAAAGTATAAACAAAGTCACAAATGTAAAAAGACCATAAATGTAAACAGACTATAAATGTAAACATAGACCTAAATGAAAACAGGCTACAAATGGTAACAAAGACCTAAATGTAAATAGACCTAAATGTAAACAAAGATTATAAATGTAAACAAAGACATTAAATGTAAACAAAGACATTAAACAAAGACTTTAAGTGTAAGCAAAGACTATAAATAAGGAGGGATTACAAATTAAAACAAATACTTTAAATGTAACAAAAACCTAAAATTCAACAGACTATAAATGTAAACATAGAACCTAAATGCAAACGGACCTAAATGTAATTAAACACCCTAGATATAAACAACGATCTACATGTAAAATAAGACTATAAACATAAACGAAGTTTGCAATTGTAAATAAGGATCTAAATGTAAACATAGATCATAAATGTAAACAAAAACTCCAAATATAAACAAAGAACTAAATGTAATCAAACACATAAGTGTAAATAAATAGTCTATAAATGTAAACAATGACCTTAAAGTAAACAAAAGCTATAAATCTAGACAGAACCTAAACATACATTTAGACTGTAAATATAAAGAAAGAACCTAAACGTAAACAAATAATATAAATGTAAACAACTACCCTAAATGTAAATAAAGACCTGAATGTAAACAAAGACCTAATTTAAACAAAGATCTAAAATATAAATGTAAAGAAAGGCCCTATATATAAATAGACATAAACGTAAACAAAGAATATAAATGTAAACAAAAAATAGAAATTTAATCAAAGACTAGAAGTATAAACAAAGAACACTAAAACTAAATAAAGACCTAAATATAAAAAAAAAAATAAATAAAAAAAATGTCCAAAATGTAAATAAAGACCTAAATGTAAACAAGGACTGTAAACGTAAAGACTTAAATGTAAAATTAGACTATAAGTGTATACAAATTCTATAAATTTAGACAGACTACAAATATAAACAAAAACCTTACATATGGAAAAAAAACCTAACTGTAATCCGACTATATATGTAAAAATATCCTAAATGCAAACAAAGATCTAAATGTAAGCAACGGATATAGATATGAATAAAGACAATAAATGTAAACACAGATTACATGACGTATTACATGACGTAAACAATGACAGTAAATGTAAAGAGATGTCCTAAATGTAAATAGAGAAATAAACGTAAACAAAGATTATAAATTAAACAAAAAACATAAATGTAAACTTGAAATATAAACAAAGACACTAAACCTAAATATAAAACCTAAATATAAAAAAGACTATAAATGAAAAAAAGATCCAAAATGTAAATGAAGACTTAAATGTAAACAAGGAATACAAATTTAAATAAACACATAAATGTAAAAATAGACTATGAATGTAAACAAATTCTATAAATATAGACAGACTAAAAATATAAACAAAGAACTTAAATGTGGAAAAAACCTAACTGTAAATCGATTATGTATGTAAAGTAAGACCCTAAATGCAAAAAAAGATCTAAATGTAAACAACGACTATAATTTGAATTAAAGACTATAAATGTAAACACAGATTACAAACATAAACAAGGACTACAAATGTAAAAAAGACCTAAATGTAAAAAAAGATGCTAAATGTAAATAAAGATCCTAAATTTGAACAAAAACTCCAATTATAAACAAAGAACTAAATGCAAACAGACTATAAATTTAAACAAAGACCTAAAGGTAAACAAAGGCTGCAAATGTGTACAAAGAGCCTAAATGTAAAAATAGAAATAAATGTAAGACTATAAATGTAAACAGCTAAAAATGTGAACAGAGATCCTAAATATAAAGAAAGCTACAAAAGTTAATGAAGACCTAAATGTAAACAATAATTACAAATATAAACAAAGAGCTAAATGTAAATGGACAATAAATGTAAACGAAGACCCTAAATGTAAACAAAGCATAAACAGACTAAAAATGTAAATAAGGACCTAAATGTATACAAACACTATAAATGTAAACTATGATCTTAAATATAAACAAAAACTCCGAATATAAACAAAGAACTAAATGTAAACAAAGACCTAAATGTAAAATAAAATCCTAAATTTAAACAAAGATCTAAATGTAATAATAAGCTGTAAATGTGTACAAAGACCCTAAATGTAAACAAAGATTATAAATGTAAAAAAGACCAAACATGTAAATGAAGAAAAAAAGAAATGTAAAAAAAGAAATAAACTTAAACAAGGACTGCAAATGTGAACAAAGATAAATGTAAACAAAGACACTAAATGCAAACAAAGAACTAAATGAAATCAATGACCCTAGATATAAACAAATATCTGAATGCAAACAAAGACTGTATATGTATTCAAAGACTACAGACAAAAACAACGACTACAAGTGAAAAATGTACATAAAAGTTAACATAGATCTTAAATGTATACAAAGCTCCAAATATTAACAAAGAACCAAATATAAACAAGGCCAAAATGTAAACAAAGACTATAAATGTAAACAACGACCTTAAATGTAAACAAAGATTATAAATCAAAACAAAGACCCTAAATATAAACGTAGATTATGAATGTAAACAAAGAACCTAAATACAAAAGAAAGAGTGTGAATGTAAACAAAGATCCTAAATGTAAATAAAGACATAGATGTAAACAAAGAACTAATGTAAACAAAGATGTAAATGTAAATAAAGACCCGAATGTAAACAATGTCTATAAATGTAAGGAAAGGCCCTAAATATAAGTAAAGACCAAAACTTAAACATAAACCCTGAGTTTAAACAAAGAATGCCAATGTAAACAAAGACTACATATATTAACAAAGAGCCTAAATGTACACTAAGACATAAATGTAAAAAAAGACTAAATCTAAACAGGCCCAAAATATAAATAAAGACTACAAATATAAACAGAGAGCCTAAATGGATATAAAGATCTAAATGTAAACAAAGAATAAAAATGTAAACAATGACTTTAAATGTAAACAAAGAACCTAAATGTAAAGAAAACTACAAATATAAACAGAGATCCTTAGCGTAAACAAAGACCATAAATCAAAATAAAGACACTAAACATAAACAAATACAAGAAATAAAAACAAACACTATAAATGTAAACAAAGACCAAAATGTAAACAAAGACCTAAACGTAAGCAAAGGCTATTAATATAAACAAAGTCCTAAATGTAAACAAAGGCTATATATGTAAACAAAGACCTAACCGTAAAAAAGTCTATAAAAGTAAAAGAAGGTCTAAATATTTATAATGACCTGAATGTAATCAATGCTTGTAAATTTAATAAAGAGTCTAAGTGTTAATAAAGACTCTAAAAGTTAATAAAGACTCTAAAAGTTAATAAAGACTCTAAATGTATACAAAGACACTAAATCTAAACAAAGACTGCAAATATAAACAGAGCTTAAACAGAAATAAAGAGCTAAATAAAAACGATTATAAATGCAAACAAAAACCACAAACATAAACAAAAACTACAAATGTAAACAAGGACCTAAAGGCAAACAAAGAAAAAAATGTAAACAAACAACTTAAATGTAAAGAAAGACTACAAATTTAAACCGAAACCCTTATCGTAAACAAAGACACTAAACATAAACAAATACAAGAAATAAAAACAAATGCTATAAATGTAAACAAAGAAAAAATGTAAACAAAGACCTAAACGTAAGCAAAGGCTGTTAATACAAACGAAGTCCTAAATGTAAACAAAGGCTATATATGTAAACAGACCAAATCGTAAACAAAGTCTATAAATGTAAAAGAAGATCTAAATATTAATAAACTAAATGTAAACAATGCTTGCAAATATAACAAAGAGCCTAAATGTTAATTACGACTCTAAATGTAAACAACGACAACAAATCTAAACAAAGACTGCAAATATAAACAGAGCTTAAATAGAAATAAAGACCTAAATGAAAACGATTATAAATGCAAATATAAACTACAAAAATAAACAGACTACAAATGTAAACAAGGAACTAAAGGTAAACAAAGACAAAAAATGTAAACAAAGAACCTAAATGTAAACAAAAACTCTAAATATAAACAAAACTAAATGTAAACAGAGAACAAAATGTTAAAAAAGACAATAAATATGTAGACAAAGATCTAATGTAAACAAAGGTCTAAATGTAAATAAAGACCCGAATGTAAACAATGTCTGTAAATATAAGGAAAGACCCTAAATATAAGTAAAGACCTAAACGTAAACAAAAACCCTGAGTTAAAAAAAATACCGATGTAAACAAAGACTACATATATGAACAAAGAGCCTAAATGTACACTAAGACCTAAATGTAAAAAAAGACTAAATCTAAACAGGCCCTAGATATAAATAAAGACTACAAATATAAACAGAGGGCCTAAATAGAAATGAAGGCCTAAATGTAAACAAAGAATATAAAAGTAAACAAGGACACTAAATGTAAACTAAGAACCTAAATGTAAAGAAAGACTACAAATATAAACAGAGACCCTTAGAGTAAACAAAGACTGTAAATCAAAAGAAAGACACTAAACATAAACAAATATAAGAAATAAAAACAGACTATAGATGTCAACAAAGACCAAAATGTAAACAAAGACCTAAACGTAAGCAAAGGCTATTAATATAAACGAAGTCCTAAATGTAAACAAAGGCTATATATGTAAACAAAGATCTAACAGTAAACAAAGTCTATAAATGTAACAGAAGATCTAAATATTTATAAAGACCTAAATGTAAACAATGCTGGCAAATTTAACAAAGAGCCTAAATGTTAATTAAGACTCTAAATGTAAACAAAGACACTAAATCTAAACAAAAACTGCAAATATAAACAAAGAGCTTAAATAGAAATAAAGACCTAAATGAAAACAATTATAACTGCAAACAAAAACTAGAAACATAAACAAAGACAACAAATGTAAACAAGGACCTAAATGCAAACAAAGACAAAAATGTAAACAAAGAACCTAAATGTAAACAAAAACTCCAAATATAAACAAAACTAAATGTAAACAATGAACTAAATGTTAAATAAGACCATAAATATATGAAGACTATAACTGTAAACAAAGACCTAAATGGAAACAAAGGCGTAAATATAAACAAGGACTTTAATTGTAAACGAAGACTATAAATATAGACAGATTACAAATATAAACAAATATCTTAAATATAAACAAAAACCTAACTGTTATCAGATTATAAATGTAAAGAGAGATCCTAAATGCAAACAAAGAACTAAATATAAACAAAGACCCTATATATAAACAAAGATCTAAATGTAAACAAAGACTATAAATGTATACAAAGACTACAAACAGAAACAAAGACTACAAATGAAAAAAAGACCTAAAAGTAAACATAGATATAAAATGTAAACAAAAACTCCAAATATAAACAAAGAAGCAAATGTAAACAAAGACCAAAATGTAAACAAAGACTATAAATGTAAACAGCGACTATAAATATAAACAAAGATTATAAATCTAAACAAAAACCCGAACTATAAACGTAGACTATGAATGTAAACAAAGAACCTAATTGTAAAAAAAGAGCGTCAATGTAAACAAAGACCCTAAATGTAACTGAAAACCTAAATGTAAACATAGACCTAATGTAAACAAAGATCTAAATGTAAATAAAGACCTGAATGTAAACAATGTCTATAAATGTAAGGAAAGCCCCTAAATATAAGTAAAGATATAAACATAAACAAAACCTCTAAGTTTAAACAAAGAATGCTAGTGTAAACAAAGACAACATATGTGAACAAAGACCCTAAATGTATATAAAGACCTAAATGTTAAAAAGAGTATAAATCTAAACAGACCATAAATATAAAAAAAGACTACAAATATAAGCATAGAGGCTAAATGGGAATAAAGACCTAAATGTAAATAAAGAATATATATATAAACAAGGAATTTAAAAGTAAACAAAGAACCTAAAGGTAAACAAAGACCCTAAATATAAATAAAGACATAAATAAAAAAAGCTATAAATGCAAACATAGATATTAAATGTAAACAAAGACAATAAGTATAAACGAAGACAACAAGTATAAAAAAATAATAAAAATGTAAATAACGATCGAATTGCAAACAAAGAATACAAATATAAAAAACCTCAATGTAAACAAATACCTAAATGTAAACAAAGATTTTAAATGAAAACAGACTGTAAATGTAAACAAAGATTTTAATGTAAAAATTTTATAAATGTAAAAGAAGACTCTAAGCGTAAAGAAAATTTATAAATGTAAAAAAGACCCAAAATGGAAATAGACCTAAATGTAAACAAAGACCTAAATTTAAAGAAGGACTATAAATGTAGACAAAGACCCTAAATGTAAATAAAGACCTAACTGTAAACAGGCTATAAATGTAAACAAATATCTTAAATGTAAACAAAAACTATAAATGTAAATAAACACCCTAAATGAAAAGTATAGACCTAAATGTACACAAACACCTAAATTTAAAAAATATTTAAAATGTTAACAAAGACACTAAATGTCAATAGATAATAATGTAAACAATGATCTAAATGTAAACAAAGCCTATAGATATAAACAAAGACCAGAAACGTAAACAAAGACTATAAATGTAAACAATGGCCTTAAATTTAAACAAAAACTATAAATGTAAACAAAGATCCTAAATGTAAATAAAGACATAAATGGAAAGAAAGGCAGTAACTGACATTTTTTTTGCAAAGGAAAAGTGTAAACAAAAACCGTAAATGAAAATAAAGACCTAAACGCAAAGAAAGACCTAAATTTAAAAAATATTTAAAATATTGACGAAGACCCTAAATGTAAATATACCTAAATGCAAACAATGATGTAAATGTAAATAAAGACTATAAATATAAACAAAGACCCTAAATTTAAACAAAGCCTATAGATATAAACAAAGACCCTAAACGTAAACAAACACTATAAATGTAAACAAAGGCCCTAAATGTAAACAAATACTATAAATATAAACAAACGTCCTAAATGTAAATAAAGACATAAATGTAAAGAAAGACCCAAATAATAACTGACATTTATCTGCAAAGTAAACGTGCAAACAAAAATGCTAAATGTTAACAAAGAACCTAAATAAGCACCTAAATGCAAACAAAGACTATAAATGTAAAGAGAGACTACTAACGTAATCAAAGACTACAAATGTAAATAAGGACCTAAATGTAAAAAATGACTATAAATGTAAAAAAAGATCCTAAATGTAAACAGAAACTCTAAATTAAAAAAATTAATTGCAAACAAAGACCTAAATGTAAAAAGGACTCTAAATGTAAACAGACTCTAAATGTAAAAAAAAGGCCATAGATGAAACAAAGATCTAAATATAAACAAAGTCTGCAAATATATTCAAAGAGATTTTATATAAAGAAAGACTTTAATAAAACCTGCCATTTTATCTGCAATGGAAAAGTGTAAACAAATACATTTAATGTAAAATAAAACTCGTAAACAAAGATCGTAAATATAAACAAAGACCCTAAATGTAAATAAAGATCTAAATGTAAAATGTTTATAAATTTAAACAGAGACTCTAAGTGCAAACAAGACTAAAAATTTAAACAAAGACCTAAACGTAAAAAAAGGCTATAAATGTAAACAAAGACACTAGATATAAATGAAGACCTAAATGTAAACAAAGATTACAAATATAAAGAAAGAGCCTAACTGTTAATAAAGTATCTAAATTTAAACAAAGACCTTAAATGTAAACAGAGACGTTAAATGTAAATAGACTCTAAAGGTAAACAAAGACCTAAATATGAACAGACTATAAATGTAAACAAAGACCTTAAATTTAAACAAAATCCCAACTGTAAACAAAGATTATAAATGTAAACAAAGACCCTAAATGCAAACAAAGACCCTAAATGCAAACAAAGACCTAAATGTAAACAAAGACCTAAATGTAAACAAAGACCCTAAATGTAAACAAAGACTTAAACACAAACAAAGTCTATAAATGTAAACAAATGCTATAAATGTAAACAAAGACACTAAATGTAAATGAAGACCTAAATGTAAAGAAAGATTACAAATATAAAAAAAGAGCCTAAATGATAATAAAATCTCTAAATGTAAACAAAGAGCTTAAATGTAAACAGAGACGATAAATGTAAACAGACTCTAAAGGTAAACAAAGACCTAAATGTGAACAGACTATAAATGTAAACGAAAAACCAACTGTAAACAAAGATTTTAAATGTAAACAAAGACCCTAAATGCAAATAAAGACTTAAATATAAACAAAGACCCTAAATGGAAACAAAGACCTAAATGTAAACAAAGATTTTAAATATAAACAGACCCTAAGTGTAAGCAAAGATTGTTAATGTAAACAAAGACGTACATGCAAACAAAAACCCTAAATGTAAATAAAGAACCTAAATGTAAATAAGCACCTAAATGCAAACATAGACCTAAATGTAAACAATGTCAAGATAAATAAACAAAGACCTTAATGTAAACAAAAACTCCAAATATAAAAAAGAACTATATGTAAAGAAAGACCTAAATGTAAACAGAATACAAATGTAAACAAAGACATTAAATGTAAATAAAGACCTAAATGTAAACAAAGACAAAAAATGTAAACAAGACTATACATTTAAAGAAAGACCGCAAATATAAATAATGACTATAAATGTAAACAAAGACCCTAAATATAAATAAAAATCTAAATGTAAAAAAAGAACTAAATTTAAAAAATACCTAAATGTAAATAATATTCATAAAAAATAAATAAATAAAAAAATAAATTAGGGAGTGTCTCTAGTCAAAGTTCCAAACGTTAAGTAATTAACGGGTGTTTAAAAAAAGTAAGCGATGTCGTTAAATAAAATAAAGAGAAAATTATAATAGGTTCTTTCAGCATTTTTCTCCTTACAATATGTTGTTTAATTTAACGCTAATGTACTTCAAATAATTTAAGCCTATAGATAAAAAGATACAAAATATTTCGTTATGTTCCTGCAAAAATCTAACAGTGCTTCATTCACCCAAATCTATACACGTCGTGTGACTGCCACCTATAACATGTATGTAAATTTTCAACTCAATCGGATAATGCATTTAGACGTTATAACACTTTAATGGAGTTGAGCCCATAAAACGTAATGTTAAAGAATTAATTGTTCATTATGTCCCTGTAAGAAAACTGTAAGTGCTAGATTCACCAAAATTTATGCAGTTTGTATAACGTTGATCTAAAATATGTATATAAATTTTCAGTTCATTCGAATAAGGAGTTTAGAATAGATCTAGCATAGATATAAATGCTCGGTGAATTTATATCTATGCTAGGGGGGAATCTAGAATATCTATGCTAATTCGGGGAATCTAGCATAGATATAAATGCTAGATTTCCCGAAATCAATAGGGTTCGTGCTAAGGTAAACTCTGACATACGTAGCAATTTTCAGTTCATCCGAACAAAGCATTTAGACGCTGTCATGTTTACTCGCGTAAATACACACATGCATACGCACATACATTCTTACATCACCGTAAAAATAGCAAAAATGAAATCATAGTACCTGAAAACGTGCAGAAAAACTAAAATCTCAAATTCGGATTTTTGTCATGATTGCAATACTTTCTTAACATAGGTATTTTCGGAAATTAAGAACTGCTGCTACCAAATTTAAAAGTTTATTCAATATTGTTCAGACAATTTTCACGTACATCACTCCTCAAAACGTGCAGAAAAACTAAAATCTCAAATTCTGATTTTTGTTATGATTGCAATACTTTCTTAACATACGTATGTTCGGAAATTCAAAACTGCTGCTATCAAATTTAAAAGTTTATTCAGTACTGTTCAGACAATTTTCACGTACACCACTCCTTAAAACCTATCAATCTTGGAAAAACATTTCAAATGACATCGTCAATTGATCCTTAAGACAGTGTGGCCAGGATTGTACAACTTTTTTATTCAATAGCCACCAATATTTTTTAGAAGTGGTATTTGACATACATAAAAGGTGAATCGAATCGATGAATCGTCGATCATCTATAACAAATATCACTTCTCAAAATTATTGGTGGCTATTGAATAAAATAGTCGCGAAGCCTTGCAACACTGCCTTAGAATAGCAAATTTAAATTTATTGCAATTATTTGTTTTTTAAGTTATGCTGATAACACATATAACACACAGATCAAAAGATAAAATCTTGATTTAGGTGTTCAGAGATTTTGATACTGTGTAATTATTGCAAAAAACATATTTGAAAATTAAACTTCAAACAGTATGTTGTCTAGAATATGGATATGAAACAATAATTATCATTCTTAAGCAATTTTTCTGAACTTGGTAAAAGGTATTAAACACATCCATCAAATGCATTCGATAGAAATGAATGTTTTCTGCTAAATTTCAGTAGCACTGTACACAGTCTATAAATTATGTACACACCGTTTAGTGTACCTAAATTTAGAACAGTACGAAAACACATAAAACAACTTGAAATGAAGTTATAAAAACTTTAAAGTATAGCTTTAATGTATCCAAATCCTTTGGTCCGAATTCTTGCGTAAACGAATGGTGAATGGTGAATGGTTTTCAAAACGTTTACAAAAAACATGCTATAAAAAATATATTTCAATTTTATTGTGTTCATGAATGCTAAATTTTACCTACTGAAATTTTTTATCATAGACATAATATATTTGAATTATCTTGGGTGTCCCTGTACGGGAATTATTTATTCGATTTTACCATAGAATTTCAGTTAGTACCTATATATTACAAAGTTCAGAATGTGAGTTATAAAGCCCGATAACATTTGTTTTTGAGTTATGGCAATAACGGGCACACAGGCCAGACACTAAAAATCTGATTTTAGAACTCAGGGGAACGAGATGAGTTACATTTTGAGAAATGTAACTCAAAATTTGTTTCCATTATTATATGGAATATGGAACATAATGGAATATATATGAAACATTTAAAAAATGAATACTATTTTCTTTTTCTTTTAGTGCTGTTCATCGATTAGGTTAATTTATTTTACTTATTTATTATTTTAACAATTAAATGTCCTTCACTTTAGATACATTTAATGAAATTCTGGAAGAATCTATAGAAAAGAAGAAACTCAAAAGTAACGAGAAAGTACATGATACTTCTAAAACATCTAAGATTACCATAGAGGCATCTTCAAGTATTGATATTATACTGAAGATACCTATGAAAATGCTCTTCTTTTGACATATTCCGGCATTTCATTTAAATTTAAATGTCAAATACCTTCATCCTTTTTATTACATGACATAGTCTAAGTACTTATCGATAGAGGTAGTACAAATCGATATGCCTAGAACTTGAATAAATTTTCAAAAGATTTTTTCCAGTTTAGAAGTTTTGATACGTTTTTACTTTCTCTTACCCATAAGGTAGAGAAAGTATTGTTTTTGGGTCAAATTTTCGAACGCGAGATTTTGTTATATTTACACGTTTTGAGGTCCCCTGAATACGAAAATCATGTTTTTAGCAAATGGTCTGTGTGTATGTCTGTGTGTCTGTGTATGTGTCTGTGTGTCTGTCTGTTATCAGCATATCTCAAAAACAAATTATGGCAGAAAGTTCAAACTTGGTATTCTAAATGTGTATCATATAGGGATGCTACAGTAAGCTTTTCGTTAAGATCAAGCAAATGGTTCGTGTACAGGGACAATCAAGAGAATTCTAATAATGGGGGAAATTGCATTAAAGTAGAGTTTAAAGTCTATAGACTGCACTAAACCAAATGAAACGAATATATATTTTTTGTAATAGAGATAGTTAACTGGGAAATTTTTTTTTGTGTATGTAGGAGCTTCGCCTCCCCCCCCTGGGGGGGAAGTCTCCCCTCGAAGGGAGTAAATTTTCATGATGGGTATCTTTCAAAAGAGCTCGCCAATACCTTTAAAACGAATGGTTGAACCATCGATCTGCGATAATTTAAAACAAAGTTATCGATTTTTTTTTTTTTTTTTACTTTTAACGAAAAAAAAACTTAGAAAAAAATCGTACTTTTTTTTTTTTTAAATATTGAGAATAAAATTGACTTTTTTTGGATATTTGGTATTATAATACTTCTCTTATATGGAAGTCGTCTGCCTTATCATAAAAGATTATTTTTTTAATAATAATTTTAACAAATTATTTTTTAAAAAGAGAATTATTTTTTAATAACCAAATTAAATTCTATATAAATGTAGGTGCATTAATGAAACGGGGGGTTGAGGGTGGCGGCAGCCCCCCTTCACACAGAACTAATTATCATATAAAACTCTTCAGAAGCCTAGTATGAATTGTTTAACATAGGTTTACATAACAGTACTCGTTATCTTACCTATTATTCTGCAACCTGTATTTATAGTATTAAATTTCAGGGTAAGTCGTGTGAGTGACACACCAGATTATTAAGTATGTCTGTGTGTCTTTATCATTTATTATTTATTTAATAAATACTTAACGTAAATTGGAGAAACTCTCGATTTTCCGCGGTATTAAATATATTTTCTTGATATTTTATTTTCACTTTTTACTTTTACATGAAATTAAATTGTTATCAAGCATTTTCTTAAGTATAAACTGCAATTGCAATATTCAAGTTAATGATAAAAATAAATATGAATGAAAACTTTGTAAGCACATGCTACAAATATCGGAAAGCAGGCAACAATTATCTAGAGTCGAAATATTGAAGCACGACTCTATATAGGCCTTTGAGTATTTCGTTCATGCTTTAATGCTGTATTCTCACCTACACGTTTTCACTTGATGAATGTTTGTTTTTAATGGTTTCGACCCGAAACAATTGTTGTGTGTTTGCCAACAAATTTTAATGAATGACGTATAAGTCTGTACAATAAGAAATTTTGATGCCCAGGTATAGCCCGGTATTCACAACTAAAAGGTCAGTCTGGGGCCAGCGGTGCTTATTTATTTATTTATTTTTGTAATGTACAGTTATGCTCGACCTGATCAAAATTTTGTAACATATTAAGTCTTGCCCGGTCGGATCGAAATAATAATGATAAATAATTACAAGATAAAAACAACTTTTTATATACCACGCTTTTAAATTTTCTGTTGAATTATATAAACTTGATAATTCTATGTATTAATAAATATTTTTTAAAAAACATATTTGATGTATTATTCCACCAACTTTGAAAAAAAATTGATCAAAGGCGTAATAAAAAAAAGCAATTATAAGAAATTTTTAAACATTTATTAATTGAATAAATATATTAAAAAAATGCATTGTCATCGTGTTCTGAGCATTTCTGAAAGTTTCAAATATCAAGCTGTTCAGGAAGTTAGTTAAAAGTCGATTGCAAGATTTGTACTGGACAAACAAACAAACAAGAAAGCGAGTTAATAAAAATATGATAAAATGCATATATTTCTAAGGAATATATTTTTAGTATCTTACTGTTCAGAGGTTTGACATATATCCAAGCAGTAGAATATCAATTAAAAAAATTCCTAATCACTTAGACCTGGACAATTACATACAAAAACAGAAACTGATTAATGATCGATGCAGTTCGTAATAAAAAATTATATATGACTAAAATAAAACTTAACAATAAATTTGTATACCTAAAAGTAAGTTTCGAATGTTTCATAAATTTTTGCATAATACTTTTAGAGTAAAAATTATTTTTATGATATTTTACATACCTTGAATTTTGAAATAGAGTGAATTAGAGATAATTGACGTTTAGAGTTTACATAAATTCCTGTAAATAAAAACATAAATACTAAAATAGACTTTCTGCAGGAAATGTGGTGTAGTATAGATGGAATTAACACCTATAATTTTTTTTCGGCAATCAATTCAAATTAACGAAGTTAATGGAAATTGCGGACAGGCAGACGGACACCCACATAGAATCAAAACAAAATCGAACAAAACCCCATCACTATAATTTTTTTTTCGTCATTGTGTAGTATTTTGAGATTTGTATTAAGTAAAAAAGAAAAAAGAAAACTAAAATAATGTTTATTTACACTTGATGTTGCACTTGAAATAAGAATAAACTTTATTTCAAAAATTATTTTTAAAATCATTTATTTTATTTTTTACTTTTACTTGAGCTAATGATATACACTCACACACAAACGCACACATATATATTCAAACAGTGGCAAAAATACATTCTTTATGGAAATACGTAAATTTCTTTTAATTCAGTAAGAAAAAATGCTTTTTTATGAATAATAAAATCGTTCATTGGAGCGAGCAAAGTATTATTTATGAATTTCGCAATATTAAATTTTTGATGTCTCAAGTTTTCAACCACTCTTTAGCTAATCCAGTCACGTGTTTCTGTTAGCAAATCAGTGTTCTGAAGCTATTTAAAGAAAGCTTATTCAACGCATTTCCTTTATTTTATTTTATTTTATTTTTTTCAAAAAACCTATTTGAAAATATAAAGTACTAGTGAAGAAATGCTTTCCAAGAACGGCTGTGGAAAATAAATATCAAGAGTAAATAGTAATAGCAAAAAAAAAAAAAAAAAAAAAAAAAAATCTACGCACATTCAGTTCACGAACAAGTACGATGTGTATTTGAGCGCATTATTTATTCATACATAATACAGTTTTTCCTTTCTTATTTTGTTCTATTTGAGAAAATGATACATTCGGGAAATTTCGAAGCTATATGTAGAAAACATAGAAAAATATTCAGTGATATAATTACATTTGTTTAAAAAAAAAAAAAAAAATTAATGTTGTTGTATAAGAATCAATATAAAAATCCTTAACGGGTTAAAAGATTGCACTTTAAGTCTATATGAATTTTAAATATACGTCTTAAAAATAATGATATCAATTTTTGAGTGATTCTCTACTATTAATTTAAAAAATATATAAATATTTTTATTTCATCATTTACTTTTTTGTTCAGCTCATATTCACAATGTAAGCATTATTTTGTATACGAAAAAATATATTAAATTTACTCAGTGATGCTTTTTCATTTATATCTGTCATAAATCCAAAATATCTGATTTAAAAGAAATGATATCGAAATTCCAGTGACGCCTTGATGTTACTTCAAATCTTTAAATTTCATTAACTACTTTAACGTTGTCTAAATAAAGTGCATTTGTACATTGAAGTAATGCTTTTAATGAATGCTTTTAAAGTTACTTCAAATAAATTACCGAATACCGAATAAATAATACCGAATTTTAATACTTTTAATGTTACTTCAAATGTTACTTCAAACCTTTAAATTTCATTAACTACTTTGATGATGTCTAATTAAAGTGCATTTATACATTGAAGTAATGCTTTTAATTTTTTGAAATACACTATCAATTATATCGCACTTTCACTAAACTTATATTATGTAATGAAATATGTATTTATTTCAATAAATTGATTTATTGTTTGCATCACGCTATCCAAAATTGCAAGTAAAAGTTATGTAAGTATTTATTTTTATCCCTTCTAAGAGAAAATGTATTGAAATAGATACTGTGATGCAAAGAACACACATATATATATATATATATTTTTTTTTTTAATTAAAATATATATATATATACACTACCGCTCAAAAGTATTTGCCCACCTTGTTTTTTTTTAATATTTTTACCATATTATTTTTTAGACATATAATTTTTATTAATTAATAAAACACACATCTAATCATTACTAAATATTATAAATTAATTAAGATATAATTATTTTTCAAGAAGTAAATTGATTTTATTAAAAACACCAATGAAAATGAAAATTTCATAGACGTTGTTTTTGGCTTATATTTTTAATTTGGAGATCTTAATTAACTATTTTATTATTTAATAATGATAATAATATACTATGTGTCTGACATATATATTTTGTTTTATAGGTTATCGCCATATTTGTGCTTTAATCCATTAATAATTGAGTAAATTGACAGTGTTCAATTAATACAAGTAGAAATTGAAATTATGCCAAAAAGAAAGGAACTTTCTACTCAGAAACGAGCTATGATTATTGGTCTACATCAGAGTGGTAAATCTAATCGCCAAATTGCGAAAGATTTACGAATTCCACGCCGAACTGTAGATTATAATGTAAAAAAATTTCAAGTATCAAATAGTTTTGCTAATAAAAAACGCAGTGGAAGGCCCCGCAATACAACTTCTACTGATGATAGATATTTAGTTACAACATCTAAACGTAACCGTAGACTCACGGCACCTGAAATCACTGCCCACGTAAATTTAAATAGAGATGTACCCATTAGCGTTTCTACAGTTAAACGAAGACTTCAAGCTGCTGGTCTTCATGGTCGTATTGCTGTAAGGAAACCTTTGTTACGAGCTGTAAATAAGAAAAAGAGACTCCAATGGGCCAAAATACATAAAGACTGGACAACCAAAGAATGGGAAAAAGTATTATGGAGTGATGAATCTAAATTCGAGATTTTCGGATCTAAGAGAAGAATATTTGTTCGCAGATCAGCTGGAGAAAAAATATTAGATCAATGCGTAGTACCTTCAGTAAAGTTCGGCGGTGGTTCCGTAATGGTATGGGGATGTTTTGGAGGTGGTTCTGTTGGAGATCTGGTTAAAATAGATGGAATATTGAAGAAAGAGGGGTACAAGAGAATTCTTCAAAAGAATGCTATTCCATCAGGGAAAAAATTAATTGGAAAGGAATTCATTTTTATGCATGACAATGACCCAAAACATTCTTCAAAGCTATGCAAAGCGTATTTGGAAACACAAGAACGAAAGAATGTCTTAAAAGTAATGCAGTGGCCTCCACAGTCTCCCGATCTAAATCCGATCGAATTGATGTGGGATGAATTAGACAGAAAAGTCAGAAAATCATGCCCGACATCAATTACCCATTTGTGGAGCCTTTTGCAAACAGAATGGAAGAAAATCGGCAAGGAATGCTTGGAAAAACTAATCAAGAGAATGCCAAGAATATGTGCTGCATTAATAAGAAATAAAGGAAACCATATTGATGAATCAAAAATATGATTTAAATATTTATTTTGTTTATCTTTCAGTTTACTTACATCTGTATTTTTGAATAAAATATAAATTATTATGAATTGTCACAATAAATTATTATTAAATCGTCTTACAGCATTATTTGGATGGTGGGCAAATACTTTTGAGCGGTAGTGTATATATATATATATATATATATATATATATATGTATATATAAAGCTGATTGTTTGTTTGTCCGGATTTTAGTTCGCTATACAAATCTACACTGTTCAATCTACACTGTTCATTCTTATATGTAATTTATGTGTAACTTATGTGTAACTTTTTTTTTTTTTTTTTTTTTTTTTTTAACAGCTTTAGTTTAGTTTGGCAAATATAAAATTTGGCACTAAAGTAGCTCGGACGTTTTTCACCAAGGTCTTCTTCTGTTACGCATTTTCGATAGCCAGTTTAATTCATCGCAAAAAAGGGCAAAAATATTTAAAGTCGCCAAGGAGGTCCCATGAGAAAGTTGTGTGTATTTATTCATTTATAATATTTTCTATTAAAGAATTCAGAAAATCTTTTTTTTTTCCATTTACACCTTTATTCATTAATTTCAAAATTCTATAAGCACTACTTCGACTTAGGCAACGCCGCACCGGGCAGACCTACTAGTTTTTATATATATAACTGTTTCTTGCTTTCATTTAAAGCCTCCTTATTTTAAGAATAATAAAAGTACGTAAATACTTTTCCTTTTTTACTGAAAATACTTCTGTAAACAGAAACATTTTTTTGAACTTTTACAATAACAAAGTTTAGAAGAAAAAATAAAAATTATACTTGATCTGTCTGTTGTACCGTATAAAAGAACCCAAATTGGATAATGCTATTTTTTCTGCAATTCGAATGTTCATTAACTAATACGTAATAAGATTAAAGCAGCTAAATATGATTATCAACTCCAAATGTTGTACTTAGAGTTCACGCCCTGAATAAAAGTGGTGATAATTAATGTAAGTTTTCAGGCGGATGCACTGGTGTAATCCTTTTAAAGAAACTTTGGACTAGAATGGCTGAAGAGGCTTTTTGTGATTAGAGATTTTTTAAATAAAGTAGTTATAGTATTAAATAATATTTAAACGAAATTTTCAAAAAGATATATTTCTGATATTTCTTAAATATAGTATTCATAAATTAATCATTACCAAATATTCAAATAAATATTAATAACTGGCAATTTTAAATACTTTTCTTTCTTTCTTTTTTTTTTCTTCTTTTATATGTAGATTTTTTTTTAACATTTTCTGAAATATTATATGATTACGAGTACTGCAATATGATAGTACGATTTCATTTTTATTAATCATTCTTTTTAAAAACTACGTAAAATTACAGTTTTAGGTTAAAATATTTGAAATAAAATAACGTAAAAAATATCTTTACATTTTAATAGGGCGAGAATTTCTTTTAAAGAAACAAAGTAAAAACATTTTTTGAACATCTATTTTTTCTTTTGAGTTAATATTTTTCATTTTATTACCTAGCTGGGAATATATAATTTTCTGAACAATATTTTTCTGCTGTCTTTTAAAACTTTACTTTTTAATAGTAATCCATAATATTTAAATCCATAACCTTCTATTATATATTCCATTTATTATATATATATATATATATATATATATATATATATATATATATATATATATATATAAATCTGAAATTAAATACTTTTTTTTTTTCATTTTTATCATGAAAATTTACAAAGAAAATTTAACATTATTCTGTATATAAGACCGCAATTAATAATAATAATAATAATAATAATAATAATAATGATAATGATAATGTTGATGCTTAGATTTCATACATTCATTAACTAATATGCAGTAAAATTATAATAACTTGTTAGTAGTAAG
This sequence comes from Salticus scenicus, assembly GCA_963930645.1. Lineage (NCBI taxonomy): Eukaryota > Metazoa > Arthropoda > Arachnida > Araneae > Salticidae > Salticus > Salticus scenicus. The sequence goes on from OZ005655.1 coordinate 279,959,852, forward strand.
AATTTTTTTGTAAACGAAACATAAGTAGAGACTTCATAAATTTAGAAATTTTTTCATTTAAAAATAAATAACGGAAATTCTCAATCTTTATTTTATATTTTTATTTTTAAATTGTGTTATTCTGGGATGAAACGGTTATTTGTTTTTTATTTTAATTTTATTTATTTTTTTTTTTTTCGTACTACTATTTTTTAACAAAAATTTTCTGTTCTACAAAATTACAAAAATAATTAAAAACTATAATAAAGAATTCCGTATGAAAATACTGGTGGCAGAAAAAGCAAAACACTTTCATGCCTCATTATTTCTCAATAAAATTTAAAAATGAATAATTCTAATTCACGAAAATTATTATAAATCATTAATATACTCTCGCCAATATTTAATTAAAATAATATTACCCACGAATAATGTATCCCATGTATCACAACTTCTCCGCAGGACGTTTTCAGAATATTCTATAGAGATCTGTGCTATAAAGGGACATACTGTAATTTTACACTAGACAGAAAATAAATTATTTTCTGTAAGTTTCTTTTTGATTATTATTTTTTTGGCGTGTGTGTATGTGTGTGCGTGTGTTTAAATATACATATTTCATTGTAATACACAGGTTGAAGTAAGTATGAACTTTTGGATATTTTCCTGTTTTCATTTAAAACTTCATAATTTGACGAATAATCATAATCTAGAAATAATTTGCATTGATTTTTTTTTTATCTCTAATTATCGTTTGCTGAATTTTTAAAATTAGCATAAAACAAAATACCATTATTTTAAATGCTGAATTTTTAAAATTAGCATAAAACAAAATACCATTATTTTAAAATTGTCTTATGTACCACATTTAAAAAATTCTACTCTCTTAAAATAAAGGAATGAAAATAACTCAGCTTCAGTGAATTTTTCCTTATTTGCATTGAGAAAAAATAATATGTACCGCCTTTCTCTAGAATGAATAAGTTACCATTTTCTAAATCCTTTAATTATAAATATAGATTTCCAAGCTATGCCCATAAGGCACACCAATAAACTGAATAGACGAAATGATCGAGAATTTCTAGACTACTCATTTCTGGATGGTTAAACAATATTCTGAACATTCCAAATATTCTGAATCTTTTGTATTGCGAGAAATTCTCGCATTAATTTCTAGAATTGGGTAATAAACCAAGATTATAGTTGCTGAAACACGCCTCTTGTAGTCTCATTTCTTTGCAGAGATTTTTAAATAACTCTGCCCTCGAGAATATAGGCAAACGCTCTAAAATTCTAATGGGGGCTTCTAGAACTCGCTTTCCAAGAGGACTAGAAATTATATGGATGACATGGAACTATTTTTTCTAAAGCCACAATTTAGATTCTAGATGTCAGTTATAGAATTTTTTCTCAGTGTGCCTAGAATAAATGCGCCCTCTCATCTTGAGTTGAATTCAAGAAATTGAATGAGTTAACATAATGGGCTCAAACTTGAGTTATTTATTGTATTTGTGTAATTTATTTATTTTATTAATGATTTTAATACGAATGATTTTAACAAAATGGATCACTTTACAATGGTGTTGCCCGTTGCACCTGCATGCTACTGAAGAAATTCGTTGCAGTGAGAGCGTTGTTGCCACTTAAACGTGATTGCGTTAGCAAAAATAACTCAAGAATCGATAAATATCGATAATTCAAGTTCGCTCAAATAAAAAGCTACTAATTAGCACAAATAATTGCATTTTTAACTCCAACCGATTAAAAAAAGAATAAATTATAATAACTTCTTCTAGACATGGTACACCACAAAAAGATAGGTACAAAGGGTTTTTTCTTTGATTTTTTTTATAAAATAACATTATGTAAATTGTGCTTGTCATTTATTATTATCGTAAATAACACTATTCCCGGACTAATTTTTGTTTTAAGAATAATATTTTCTAATTTAAGACTACACTTCGCGACCAAAAGATAGGAACAAATGTTTGTTTTTGAATATGATTATTTTGAATATGATTGAAATATTTATGCTTAATATATATGTTTTTTGATATGATAGTATTTTGATATGATAATAAATGATCAGTACAATTTAGATAATGTTATTTTATGAAAATTTTTAAAAAAACCTTTGTTCCTATCTTTTTTTCGCGGAGTGTCGTCTTGAATTAGAAAAATTTCATTCTTAAAACTTTTCTAAATGAGTCTTAAAACAAAAATTAGTCCAGGAATAGTGTTATTTTATGTTAATAATAAATGATAAGCACAATTCAGATAACGTTATTTTATGAAAAATCAAAGAAAAAACCCTTTGTACCTATCTTTTTGTCGCGGTGTGTAAATTAAATCATTTAAGAGAGTAATCCCTCTAAATTTCACATTTTTATTAACTTATGTGTAATAAGATTTAAATAACCAAACAGCAACAGCTTTTCTAAATATTTTATTTACTATCATGCGTAAAAATGGTGTTAATTAATGCAGGTTTTCGGTCGGATAGGCTGGACTAATCCATTTAAAGGAAATTTATACCAGAATGATTAAAGAGGTTCTTTGTAGTTATAGATTTTTAATTACAATTTTCTCAGCCGATTATGAGCATTATTTGTATGAGTCTAAGCTATTAAAATACTTAATCTATTTGAGTTTGCTATGATTCCAATTATGTTTTATTCATTAAGATTTTTTTTTTTTAATATAGGAAATTCTATAATGATTAACTATTGTATTTTTACAAGAAATAAAATGTTAATAGCATTTAACATTATTGTATAAATATTTTATAGAATAAGTATATATATTTTTGAAATATAGTTTGCATAATTTAACCGTAATTAATTGTGTATATAAAAATTTTGCTGTTTCCAATGTATCTAAATGATGATGATAATAATAATAAAAAAATAAAATATATTTTCTCGCGAATAGAATTATAAAAAAAGTTTTTTGAGAAAAAAAAAAAAACTTTTTAACACTGTTTATAACGAAAGTGTCAATCGCTTAAAAAAACAATATAATACTCACTTCTGTTGCAAAACAAATAAAAAGTAAATAGGAAAAAATAAATCCAGAAAATAAACAAAATCATGAACCGTTGTATTGTATTTTAAGAAAGTGCACATGCAGATCTGATAATTTTCAACTAAAGAAATTTTAACTCTAAAATATTACCCGTAAAAAATGAAAAAAACTTGTATAAAAATTAGAAATCGAAGCCAATTTCTGTTTTCTAAATAAGATATGTAAAATTCTTTAGAAAACAGAGTTTAATTTCGAGCGACAGAACTTCTATTTTAGTCGATTCTTCCATATAAAGGCTAGCGTCCAGTTTTGCTGTAGGTTTTCAATAATTTTGTAGAATGTCCTTTGAATGAGGGGGAAATTTCGTTTTTCTTTTATTATATTTTAAAATCCGATACGCATACCCTCTAATTTTTTTTTTCTTTTTGAACCTAAACGTTTTTACTTCCATTACCCGTCTAAAAATGCGATATCAAGTTTTCACCTGATTTACATGTTTTAAGACCTCCTGAGTCCAAAAAGGTAGTTTTTGGCAATTGGTCAGTGTATGTATATGTGTGTGTGTGTGTGTATGTGTGGCATCTTCTGGCTATCATATCTCCGATAAAACTACGAAATTTCAGAATTGATACAGGTGATGAATTTTCCAAATTTGGTAAACCGGATGTGGGACCGTAAGTCCGTATCTCAAAAACAGCGCTAATGATTTTCTTCAAAGTTGCTATATAAACACTCAATTAGGTGTCCTTTTAAATTATATAGTTGGTTAGTTCAGGAAAATTGACAGTTGTCCTGTATAAATAGCTCAATTTCAGGTCTCGCAAGTGCGTTCCTTTAAAACGGACATACGAATTTTTTTTTAAACTCGCCATATTAACCAGCTTTCAGATACACTTTTGTATGTAATTATTGTTTTCTGGTCAATAATTGAGTATGTCAAGTTTTGGTAAATGTTGGTGTCTCAAAAACGGCTCTAACGATTTTCTTGAAAATTGTTACCTAAATCCATTTTAGATACCCTTTCTCATGTATTACGTGGTTATTACGGGAAAATTGACGGTCATCATGATTAGGTAGCTCAGTTTTAGATCTCGGAAATTTGCGTTTAATTTTTTTTTTTATTTTTTTATTATTTTTATTTTTTTAACTCGCTATGTAAACTCTGTTTTATACTTCTTTATACGTGTATCAAGTTTCTATTACTGAAAAAAAAAAAATACATATAATACGTGTAATAGTAGATAATGGGTGTCGTGTAGTTGTTTCGCACCAGATTTTTTTATTTAGCAAAATATCAGCTTATTGGGATAATGTTACCACGTGCTGAATTGACGTGAAAATCCTAATATCTATATTACGATTTTACCGTCAATTCTGCTCGTGTTAACATTATCCCAGAAAGCTGAAACGTTGCTAAAAATGCTTAGGGTCAAATAGAAAAAAATTAGAGGGTATGCGTATAGGATTAAAAAAAAAAGTAAAAAAAAAATTCCTCCTCATTTAAGGAACACTCTAATATATATATAAGAACACTTTTTTCAACAGACAAAATTAATTAATACTCTCTCATTAGGAAAGATGCAATTAATAAATAAACAACAACGAAAATTATATATTACTTATAATCGCATAGATTACAAACGTTTTCCAATTGTTGCTTATCCGTTGCATTGTTCAACCTTCATTGTACTGTCCTTCCATGACGACACTTTGAAACCATATTATTTTTAATAAAGAATTAAAAAAAAAAAAAAAAAAAAAAAAAAAAACTTGAAAAAACTGTTTTTGTAATTTTTCTGCATTTTGAAGAAAAAACGTATAGTAGATTGCTTTTCTCGAACCCTTACGTACAGGGATTATAGCGTTCCGCTTGCTCTTCCACCAGTATTCCTATCCATAAAATTTTATCATATTTTTTAGACTTATTTTTAGTGGTGTTATTGGTTAGAAATTTTTGTAGGAAAATACTGGTGGCGAAAAAGCGGAGTTCTTTCATCCCTGCTTAGGTAGCGATTTTTTTGTTATCTATTGTCTAAAAGCAGCAAGCCTACAGAAATGAATTTTGTATGTAGGTAGTTATGCGGTGAAAAGTTTCGAAAAAGCATATTTATAGCTTTACTTCTAAAGAGAAAGTATTAAAAAGGTTGTTTTTATATAACCCCGTATTCTGGCTAAACTTTCCACAGATGTACTAAAAAAATTTCCCCTTATAACAATTTCCCTTTATATCTCATAATGAATCAGAATAAATGTGTGGGACCCTATAAACCAAGCAAGTAAGCTTATTTCACGAGAAAAAAAAGTTTTGTGTACCTTAAAAACATATTTTAATTTCATTACGTTGCATGCAGTATAAAGATATTCAACTGTTCTTTAAATATGCTTCTTTCATGCATAGACAGTAATACATCGGAAATTTTCTGCAAGTCCTTATAAACAAATTACACTGCGCTGAAAAAAAAAAAAAAAAAAAACTACCCCTGACACCATTCTTGCTGATTCTTATGTAAAATGACCTTCTGAATCCGAACGTGACTTCCATTTTGCCCAGTCACCCACCGTTTTCTAGAAACACCACTCCCTCCCCCAATTTTTATAACTGTTCGGTAATTTTATGGCCATGAATTTGATTTGGAGAATGCAAAAGAATTAATTTAACACTTAAAAACAAAAAATATATAATCTTTAATAAATAGCATTAATATTAGATTAAAAAAATATAAGAAACTTAATACATAATTTCAATGGCAAATCCCCCCCCCCTAAATTTTCCCCTTGCCACAAATGTTAATAATTTAGAATTTTCCAACTCTGTAGCCTCTGACAAGATATTTAACAGTTAAAATAATCCCCCCCCCATAAAAATCAAATTTATGACCATAAAATTATCGAAAAGTAATAAAAATAGGGTGCCGTCCCTAAAAAAAGGTTGGTGATAGGACAAAATAGACGTCCTATTTGGATCCAGGAGGTCATTTTACATAAGAATTTGCCAAAATGGTGTTGGGAGCAATTTTGAAGCCGAGCAGTGTTACTAGCGCTGTTTAAACCATTTTCAATAGAAAATATGCCATAGTGAATTTGAATAACTTAAATTAGTTTCATGCTATCATATCATATCTTAATACAGAGATATAGATTAATTGAAATAGTAATTGCATTTAAACATTGTAGGAAAGTGTTATAAACGCTTCGGAGACGAAAATACATTTCCATTGATTTCTAATTATACCCATTTATGTATCTGAATATTCTTGTTTCACCTTATAAAGTTGAATGCAAATCCCATTATATTGTATTAAAAACAGTTTTTTTTGTGCATATGAGTAATGCATATGAATTATATGATGATTTGTACAGTACACTACAAAGTTATTTAAATATATATATAGGAATAAAATATCATAAAATATCTCTTATATATTATTTAAATATACACAGAAATAAAATATCATAAAATATCTTCATAGAATGGAATGCATTGGCATCATTTTGTGTGACCTGTACACAAAAGAGTTGATATATTTATACCATTTTCAATAAGGAAAATGGCATAGTGAACTTGAATAACATATATCAGTTTGAAGAAATTATTTCTTAAATTTTATTTAATAAATGTTTGGTAAACACAAACTTATATTCTCTTTGCTATTAACGAGTCCGGCGGAATGTATTGACGCCTAAAAACTAAAACTTTGTTATGACTACTTTAACACGTGCAATGAAATATTTTTTATTCAAGTTTTTAAAAATAAAACGATTTTATTATCTATGACTGAAGCTGAGATCAATGGTTTCTAGAGATTTATCATTTCAAAAATAAATAAATAAATAAATAAATAAAAATAAGTAAAATAAATAAAATAAAATAAAATAAAATAAAAATAATTAAATAAATAAATAAATAGGGTTAGCCTATATTTTTTATTATTTTTAACAATAAACGGGATAGACACTTAATTTTCATTTGCTACTCTTAATATTTCTCTACATACATACATAAAATTCCATATATCTTCTATCATTATCATTATTAAATCGGTATTTCTTAATAAGTATGAATATCTAATTAAATATAAATAAATGAAAAACAAAACGAAACAGGGTTTCATAACAAAACTGGATTTATTTTTGAACTGTAATTTTTATTAAGTTAAAATCAACTTTTGCATTTAACTTTCTAAACAGAAAAAAAAAAAAAAAAAAAAAAAAAAAACCTTTCGTAAAAATTTATTTATAATTGTGCAATAAACTCTAAAAATATGTTTAAAAAAATCCTTATAAAAGGCGTAATAATAATAATAATAATAATAATAATAATAATATATTGAAAAAAAAATACCTTCATGGTTTTGTTAGTAAGTTCTGAATTTAACTAATAAACTTACATTAAATTCTTTGGATACATTATATTCACCATGTATCACGCTTCGAAATATCGAATTATAATTTGTTTATATTAAAACCTTTATAAAATATGTAACTAGATTTTAAATCCTTTAAAAGGATATATAAATATTATTATAATTTCAAAGAACATTAATAAACATTCTTTGTGTACTTATTTAATATTGGTTTAATCAACGCTAATAAACTCATACGGTCTTCTGCGTTAAAGAGAACTCGTAAGTGTCTATTATGCATTACATAAATGTAATGACCAGGCGCTGCACATGGCATTAGCATATTTTCCATTGATTCTGCTGAGATTAAATCGACTTTTCCGAAGAGCGCCATTTAATCAACGATGATTGAAGATGGAACAAATGATTTATTATTCCTAAGTTCGTTAATATAATATAAAATATATGTGTGAAGATGATTAATTCAGTTTTCGAAATTACATTTCCTGAACATTAAGCAATCAAATGATAAAATGAATCTTTTAGAGGATTAATATTACTTATTATATTTTAATAATTGATTTATTAATCTAAAATCTAAAAAAAAAAAAAAAAAAAAAAAAAAAAAAAATCTGGAGCTAATTGAAGTTGAACTAAAAATTTAGTAATTTTAGAAACTTTGTTCAAGTTCATGAAACTTTGTTAGAAATAGTTATTTCAAGCTTAGAAAATTATTTTTTTAAAAACTTTTTGCAGTTGTTTTATTATATTCCCCCCCCCCCCCCATTATAATCTGAATATATTTTTGGAATGGGGTACTATATGAAATTCGCGTTTTGAAAAGGAAGTGTAAAGCTAAGTATTGGCCAATGGTTGGCGGAATCCGTGATGACTCCACGCTATTGATTAGCTACTGGTCGCAACTGGTTGATTTTGTTTATAAAACAGAAATATAAAACAGAATTTTCCCCTCCCTTCCACACACACACATGCATGTACAACTAAGCAAACATGCATATACAGCTAAGCACGCATGCATATACATACATAGGCACATATTTTAATATACAGGGTAGGTACAGTCCATGAGATATTTAATGGTCTTACCAATTTTAGTCCATCATCTCTCCTGTATATACAAATATATTTTAATACATATGAGCATATCTCAAACATACTTATTACATGTACTCATACACATTTTGTTACGTATTTATACTCACGCATTCTAATATATTATACACAGAGTTTTTACATTTACGCATACATATTATAGATACACATATTTTAATATATCATAAACATTATTTACATGATACTATTACATATGCTATTACATGAATAATTATTATCCACACATATTATGTATACATGCTTGTGAACACATAACACACATTCTTGATTTTAAATATATTGATGTTTCAACTGTTCTCCGTGTGAGTAATGTGTATATTCTACACATGCAAAGTAGAAACCTTTTTATCCTATGTAGTGTACTTTTGTATTATTAACATACTAGCAAACCCGTGCGAAATATTCGCATTTTATTTCTTTTCTTATTTACCTTTAAAATTTGAAACTCATAAATGTTATACCAATTTCACCATCTAATTAAAATTTTAATTTACCAGAAGTCAAATTATTAATAAAACCAAATTTATATTCTACAATAGTAAAACCAAAATCATTCAAAGATAGGCTTCGAAATAAAATTCTTGGTTCACGACCCAGTGTTCATACTTGTGCAGTACAATTTTATTGTACGACTCCCACGACGCCTTTTAAATTTTTGTCGTCATGTTGGCGATGACTTTTTATTAATTTTGGTATATATAAATATATATATATATGCATACTTTAAATAAATAAATAAATAAAATAAAATAAAATAATTCTTATTTTGATTATATATTTTATGATTGTGTTTTTTAGTCAATTTATGACACAAAAGTTCATATATTCTGTATATATCTTTAAAATATTGCTAGGTTTAAAATGACGCTTGCAAAGATTTTGAAGAAATAACTGTTAAAAATACATTTTTTTTTGTAAAATAATCTCATCAAACAAATGTCGTCATTTTTTCTTATTAGTCTCTTGAGCTAAGTCCGCGTGCATAAATATTGTCCATGTATAAATATTAGTTTTTGATCCTCGTGTATCGTATCGTTTCGACAAAAAATAATTGAAACTGGTCCAAGTTAGAGAAATATTATATAGATTATTTGGCTTACTGAAACATCTGTTTTAAAACACAAACTCCTTTTTATATTTTCTGAACCAGTGATCGGTGTAATGAATGCTAGATTTTTCTCAAGCCGATCAGTTTACGTTCGTTTGAGTTTAGAACAATAGAGTTCTGCGTCAATGGTGCGACCATTTGGAACTAGCTTAAAGTAGATTAAACTCCCAAAATTTCTCAACCCACCATACAATAAACTTTCCTGGAAAACCGGTCTCAGTCTGATCCCGATTCTGCCACTAGTTTTTGATCCAAACATTAATTTATTTCTCTTTAATGTTGAATAAAGAGGAGAGAATTAAGGGAGAATTTCTGGAAGAATTAAGGCTGTGTTGCAATTTGTACTACTTAACTATTTAATTGCGTGATTCAGTGCTAAGAGTTCAGCCTGAAAAGCTGAATTTTCTCTGGTAAATACAACTTCCATGCGTACAGTCGGCAGCAAAAGTATTCTAACACTAGCCAATAATTCCGATATCAAAAAAGTACACTTAATATTGCTTTGTTAAATAAATCCTTGTCGAATCATCTTCTTCGACTGACTGAAAACATGACTCGACAAGGATTTATTTAACAAAGCGGTATTAAGTGTACTTTTTTTGGCAGGGATTATTGCTAGTGCTCGGATACTTTTGCAGCAGACTGTACATTAATTAATATTGTATAAAATGCACAGAAAATTAGGCCTGTGTTTTCTTCTTCCATTTTAGAACCGCCTGTGTAATGTTTTAGTTATTATTTTCTATTAATTTTATTCCTTCCCATTTTGTTTTTAATACGAGTTGAAATTTTTTATGTTTTATTTACGGACAAATCTATTCTCTATTAAAGATTAAAATATATCGATCTGCCAGTACTCCGCTTCCTTTTTATTAACTGCAAATGTAGTGGCAGAATGTTTGGTAAAGTTTGTAAAGCTACTGTTGATGCTTCTTGCTAGGCTTTCGGGTAGCCGCTGTTGATCTTAAAAATAGCTTGAGATGTCGAACAAGTGATGTCTCTGCGATGTCGAGATTGGTCGACGATGTGAATATTTGTTGATGGATTGGTAGGACGGCCCGAACTTGGCTTATTTTTGAGGTCTGTGTGTACATCACTGAACTTTTTGAAACTTTTTTGCGATGTAAGACATGATACAACAACGTTTTCTTCCACTTCGCATATTTCTTTGATATTTCAGTAGCGTTAGGACATTCCTTTTCACTAATGACGTACAAGTACTCGATCTCGAAATTTCCCATATTTTGCTAAAAGAAAAAAAATATCATCAAATTAACTCTAACTAACACGTAAATATTAACTAACGTTTCAAAAACAACATAATTATGTATATTTGATTTATGTAGAAAGTATCTCGATTAACGTAAATATATATACGGTATATAGAAACTAAAAAATATAAGATGAAAAAACACAATAACATTTACATCACGCCGATAATGTAACATTTTGAAGAAAAATTAAATATCTTGAAAAATAAAAAGTATCATTAGCATAATCCTTGTAAATATTCTCTATCTGTGTACTACAGTTATAGTTTAAATATAAAATTTTTCATTTTTACTTTTATCAACTAATATGTAACGATGAAAATGGTATATTGTATAGTTATTTGTTTCAGATTAAAAAAAAAATCTTTTCCATATATTTGTATGAAAAGATAAATGGTTTAAATAATAAAAATCTCTTAAGAATTAAAAAATATTTGATTTATGTTTTGATTTATTTTCATTATTTGTCCATTGCTACTATATAGTAATTTTAATCACTCCTTTAAATACTTCTCAGAGTACTGTAAAATCTGTCTAGGGAGAAATTCTTCAACCATTTTAAATGAAGTTCAATTAACTATGGCTTCGTGGAGTCCATTAAACTATTTTCCTGCAACTTTAGGATTTAATTATTTTAAGATGGAAGAAAATCACTCTTCTAAATTTTCTTAAATGATCGCTTTGAGAATTACAAATATTATACATATTACATATTACTCAAAGTCTAAACCACTTTTAAGACTATTTATTCTAATATAATAAATTAAGTTTTTGAACTAGATATTGCATTACAGAGATCATTGAAATCCTACTTTTCATTTTTTCACCGCATTGCTGTGGGCGTTTCTAATGTCTTTTGATAAATTGAATTCAGAAGTACGGATCTTTCCTTCCTATCACGAAAGAGTTTTTTACAAAGTTAGGTTGAAGATCGCACAAATAGACACAAAGGAAAATCTTTATGTATAAAATGCATTAAAATAGGCTACTATTTCTGTACTGATAAGTATAAAGGATTTAAGCCCAAAAATGTCGATTTTGAGTTAAGTACATAGTCAGACCCCCCCAAAAAAATTCTCTATCGATTGATATAAAGGATTTAAATTCATGTCATTTAGCCTTTGAGAAAATCCATTGGTGAAAAAAGATTCAAGTCAGAAATTTAGCATTAATCTTTATATAAAATATTTAATTCAATTTTTTCCCTTTATTAAATGAAGGTTGACAATCACTGAACAGTATAAAGGGTATAAATCAACCTAATCCCTTTTTCCCAATCGATTCTTTTGATTAGTTTTTAGTTAGTTTAACTTTATTTTTCGTCTCCTGAAAAATAAAAAATATGGACTTAAATCCTTTATACTTATCAGCATAGATTTATACATGAGTATTTAAATTTTTCTGTTTCTTTAGATCGAAGCTACATTTAGAGATTTTTTGCAGATGCACAGTTTGACGGTACTCTCTATGCAGCCTCTAACAATAATCTGCTAACATGCTAATATTTCATCGGACCTGATACCTCATTGTTTTTCTTTCATGTCTTGGTGAAATCGCTCTTCTTCACTCACATTGACTGGATGTTTAGATCCCAAATCCCATTTTCTATCTAAATATTAGAATATTTTTTCCTTAATCAGTATGCAAAAATACATCAGAAAAATGCATCTTCTTGAAGAAAAATATATCATCGCCGACCTATTTTACTGGAAATCATGTATTGCTAATGGAAATTTGTAAGCACAAAAAAAATATTGAGGTACACTCAATACGAAAGTCCAATTTATAGCGGTTGATCTGTATGCATATCTGTTAGCAACAAAGCTGAAAAACAAATAATTGCAGGAAATTCAAAATTGGTATTTTGAATTTCGACTTAAGTTGCTACTTGAAAAAATTTGTTCAAGATGGACACGTTTGAATGCAAACTAATAACAGCTCTGAATAAAAAAAAAAAAAAAAAAAAAAAAAATGCAGGCACTATAGTCGAAAATGGGTTTGTGGGGGACGGTAGACCCCCTCACACTGTTCTTAAAGCTATATTAGAATATTTGAAAAATTAGATTGAACTTTAATATCTTATGTTTTTGTACTTACGAATTCATCTGCAATCTATGTTTGTAGCACTGAAACGCTGGGGAAGAAAAAGTCATATGAGGGACATACCAGATTATTTTTAAATATCGTTTGTGATTATGTAATATCTGAGCTCCAAAATTAAGAAATATTCAAATTTTATTCATCCGCACATATAAGCATTGTTTAATATTCGTCCAAATATTAAACAAGTTTAATATTTAATAAAGATGTTTAACATTCATTCACTTTTACTTTGATCTAAATAATTAGTATGTTTACTTTACCAAATTTCACTACAAAATACTTTAAAAGGTAATTAAGATTTACTACAAACATTAAAATTCATTTAAAAATCTGTATTATGCATTTTTATCAGAAGCACGATGGTTTTTAATGTTCAATTTACAGAAATACTGTGTTTTCAATTCGCTTTTAGGAATTTTCCATAAATGTTTTCGTTACTTAAATAATTTTCTAATTTTGTTAAAATATACTGGAAAAATGTTTCACGTAATTTCAATAATTGTAATTATGTCTAACTTAGCAGCTGTTACATTAACGACACGTTTTCTGAATTTCTGGATATTCAATACGTAATTACTTTAAGAATAAATTAAGTTAGATACTTAAATATTCTAACATAACACTCTTTTGGAGTTTATTATAACGTCGTATTAAATAATATTGACATAAAGCTGTAATTATCACAATCTGTAATCGCATTAGCCTTCATTAAGTCAATATACTTATATAAACAATATAACATGTAAATTTTCATAGTAATAGAATTTGTTAACAAATTTAAAACGAAATAACTTAAGTAAAATTGAATTTTGATTGACTTACAGCAGAAAAATCAAGATTTTATTTAAAAATCTTTCTTTTTTATTTCGGAAATTAAGCATTTTTATAGGAAAAAAAATTATAAATAAAAAAAATGAAATTATAAATTTAGAATAGTTGTTTATTAAAAATAAACAGGCCAATAGTAAATTTCATTGTATTAAAAATTTTTTCTTTTCTGATTGTGTAACATTATTAATTTAATTAACAAAATTTGAGAAATTTGTAATAAAGAGGACGTAAGAAATTACTTATATTTTTTAAAGAAAATAAAATTCTGATTAAAAAAAAAAAAGAAAACGAAAACAGAGGTATGGACTTTACACAAAAGTTTTTGGATTAAACTGGGCTAATATGATTATAAAAATATAAAGCATAAATATTTTATAAATACAACATTATACATGTTAAAGTATTTAATCATAATAGTTATACGAAATTAATTGCAATAATGAATTGTATCACAGTTACAACATTAAAAAGTTGTAATTAGTATTAGAATTTTTACTTTCTTCTTTACTCAATGGAAAAAAAAAAAAAAAATGGATTCATAAAGATTTTCGGTTTTCGATTTTCGATTGATTTGCAGATTTTAAGAGTTCCATACATGATTTCATCATTTTTAGAAAATGTCTGCCCGTGTGTCTGTGTGATAAAAATTTTGTTCCAACGGTATCTCAGTTACTACTGCACAGAATTAGGTATAAATTGACATGTAGATGCACCATTAGTGCCTATCAACTTATCATGCAAATCGCTTGACATTTCGCGTTTCTGTACTGCGATTTCTCCTATTTAAGGGAAAGCTGTATGTCAGGTTATATAGTATATAATAGAAAAAATTTTCATATGTGAGATGAAAATTGAAGTATTATTTTACGACCCCTTAGAAAGGCCGCCGCGCAGGGTACATCTCCTCAGGCCTAGGGATGTTTATCATGTAGGCCGTGCCTTTTTTGTTTATAGTAACATGCTTAATAAATATAAATAAATATCATATAAAAATCTAACCACGGTACATCATTTCCTATAACTAGCATTGTTTTTATAATTTTAATTGACATGTATAACATAATGGACATATAATAAACATAACGGACTTTCTTCTGCAGCATTATGTTGTTATCAAATTGCATCTCAAGCTGTTATTGTTGGTAGATTTTAACCCTTTATCTACTTTAAAGTACCATTAGATTAAAAAACGTAAAAACTAATTTAATTAAAGAAATGTCAAAGGTATTTGTAAGAATAGAATGTGTATATTTTGCAATAATCTGTATACATGGCATTATAGATTACATGCAGCCTTTTCTGTCCAAGAAACACTGAGAAAAAATTCTGTAACTGACATCAAGAATCTAAATTGTGGCTCTAGAAAAATAATTCCATATCATCCTTATGAATTCTAGTGATCTTGGAAAGCGAGATCTAGAAGCCCCTATTAGAATTCTAGAGCTTTTGCCTATATTCTGGAGGGCAAAATTGTGGAGAACGAAAGTTATCCATCCTCTATTTAACTTTAACTTGAATCTGTAAATGAAATACTTAAACTACGAAGAAATGACAGAGTCCAAATATATAACATAAATGAGCTTTACTTGAGCATAAATAAGAAGGAGGGCGCTGGACTATCATAACATCTAGTAACTTACGACTTAAAATGGGCAGTCCTCTTAAATACTTTGATATTAATAAATAACCCCATTACTTTACTTTACTTTTCTTTACTTAATTACTCGCAAAGGATCTCAACTACTTTTATTTAAATTAGCTTCTAAGGCCGATTAATCTTTCGATTAGCAGGAGGATTCCCTGACACTGCAATCTACTTGACTTACATCCAACCGCTGCTAACTCTCCTAAACAATCTTCCTACCAATTAAGTTTAACTCCTCTCCAACTGACTTTCAAAAGCAATCTTCTTTCTCCTTTTATACTATTCAGTTTCCAAAATATTAGTATATTTCAATTTGCAATTTTAGCTTAGGATCGGCACTAATTCTATTACTCAAATCGAATCCTAAAACAGCAGATTCACGTTTTACCCGCAAAGTGCGAGTTTTAATTGTAGCACATTGCTATACCTGACAGTTCCTCCCCCGAAAAAAAAAAATTTCGCGGAAAAAATCCCCCAACGGGTTTTTACCCTTGCAAATTTTAAATTATTGCAATACTATGCAAAAAAAAGTTAGCTGCAGTGACTGACTGCTAAAATTCAACTACCTAATGTTTTAGAAAAAGAGAGAAAAAAAAAGAGGGGGGAAACTTAAATTTAACTAGACTGCCCAAGAATAACTATTTTAAATCTAATAGTGAACAAAATTTTTAAGAGTACAGGGCCAAAAAACTGGACACTTACATATAATTTTAAGTAGCTTAAATAGCTTTTAAAAAAAATGTTTCTTATGCTCAATGTAAGACGCTTTATTCCAGAAAACCGTTTGTACTCAATTTAGGTAAAGAAAGATATATATAGTTCAGCGTAATTACAGCGGGGAAATACAGGCACATCTTTCCTTAAAACAAATGGAAAGGAAAAACATTCTCATTACTTTTTTTAAAAAATTCAGTACAGGCGGATCGCTTTAAACAGAAAATGCGATCAGTAATTATTCAAATTTTAAATTGTGCAAAAATGATAAAAAAAAGAAAGTCTTTATTGGAAAAAACTTGAACTGTTGAGAGCCACTGCAGACCAGTCTAGGTCCAGTATCCTCGGCTAGGAAAAATACTTGAAACTGCATCCGCAAAAAAAAACAGAAAAAAATTTCAGTTGACCATTCTCATATGAATCTTGAAAGGGATCCGTTGGCAAGCGTCCAAAAATCACC
Source organism: Salticus scenicus (assembly GCA_963930645.1). Taxonomy (NCBI): domain Eukaryota; kingdom Metazoa; phylum Arthropoda; class Arachnida; order Araneae; family Salticidae; genus Salticus; species Salticus scenicus. Next base: position 279,976,464 of record OZ005655.1, read on the forward strand.
TCCTTTAGCATCAAAAGTAACATCAGCGTAGATTTTCAGACCAACGACTGGACGGAGGGTTTGAATCAGAGAACTTCTAAAATACAAAAGTCTTTTGAACGTATAAATCAAAAGGTACACTACACTTTTATATAGGTAAATGACATAATTTTATACATAAGCCCTATTTTATCTATGCTGTTCGCATAAGGAAAAAAACTACAGTGTTAGTGTATTAAGGTTAATTTGTTAAACGCGAATTTACATGCAGAATAGCTTTTAAAAAAAAATTCTTTTTTTACCCCATACGTAGATATACATACATTGACTTTTAGTTAAAAATACAAAAGTTACAATAAGAAAATTCGTTTTATACAACATTTAGAAAAACATAGATAAGGATACCAAAATTTTCAAAACTGCAGTTGATGGCTTGAGAAAAAAAAAGATTAACGTACATACATATCTACATTACATTTACAAAACGATAGAGAAAAATGGCTATACACTTATAAAAGTTTATTTTCTACAATTTACGACATTTAGAAAAATATATATAATGAATAGATATATATACAAATTATTAAAAAGGTTTTTTCAAAACCGCCGGTGTTGGCTAGGAATGAAACATTAGAGTACATACGTATCATAAGTTACATACATATCATAACATTTAAGTACATTCAAAAACTAAAGAGGGGTAAATGTATATACAAAGAGAAAATTATATCTTACTAATCACTGCAGGTGATGGCTAAAACAGAAGGCATTTAAGTACATATACATAGATCATTCAAAAAACTAAAGAGGGGGAAAAGTTTATACAAAAATTCAACAAGGTTTTTTACCAAAAACTGCTGGTTTGGCTAGGAATTAAAAAAACATTAACGTACATACATGCATATATTATATACAGAAAAAAATTTATGACATGTAAACAGTACATGAAATTTCGAGAGATGAAAGTTCATGCCATACGTTTAAATTTTGCATTTTTAAATTTTAAAAAGTTCATGCAGCAAGTTTAAATTTAAATTTGTGATATTTTAAAAAGTTCATCTCTTTGAGAGAATGATTGAAAGTCCAGAAGAAAGTCCAAAATTCGTTACATGTCGTATATTTCCTCACTGCTCTACTAGAAAGATACTTTACAATGGAAAAAATAATTAACCATAGCACCTGATAGCGTGATTCCTTGACATCAGCAGAATTACAGATGTGGTTCAGACAGGTCTGCGGAGTTGTGGTAGCAATTTCCGTGCTGGTGGCTTGTAGAACGGAGTCCGGTATCGGAGAGGCACTTTTCTGGGACGGACTCGAGCCCGGTACCTTGTGAATGTCTACCGGTGCAACAGAAGACTGCGTTCGCTTTGTGCTTTTGAATGCAGGGCTGCTAGCTGATCTAGAGGCCTCAGAGGAGGTTGGCTGCACTTTCGAAATTTCCTTTGTTAACATCACATCATTTTCTTTCAGTTTCGGCGGCGGGTCATTTTGACAATTTAAGTTCTCGTTCACCTGAAAATTATTTGACTGTGTCGGCTGTATAGATTTAAAACTGTTTTCTAAAGGCGAGTTACCAAGATTAACCGCATCATTTATTGATTTTACACTTTCGCTTATTTTAACGGTTACCGCAGCAACAGTTATTTTACTTGTATTTTCCTGAAAAGCAGTTGCGAGATATTTAGAAGCGCACTGGTTAACCTTTTCAGTTTCGTTTACTACAGTTTGTGCGAAAATAACAGAGTCCGTCGATTTGACTGATTTTAAATATAAAGCAGGAGATGAATTTAAATCAGTAGAAAAGGTAGCCGGAACATTTACTGGTTTTACACTTTCGCTTAGTTTAACAGTTTCCGCAGCCACAGTTATTTTAATTGGATTTTCTTTTACAATTCCCGTCGCAATAGGACACAATTTTTCGGATTTCTTATCCGTAGCTAAAAGCTGACTAACAGAAGGGGATTGGCCTGTAGTGCTATTTAAAGGTGAAGTGTGCTCGTTTTCATTCACTTTTATTTGACTTTCGTCAGAAGGATTAAAGTTTTTGTCGTCAGTTTGCGGTTGATTTAAATTAGTAGAACTTTCTTCTTGCGACTGAATAACTTGTGGTTTTTCCACATCCTTTATTACCGCTTCCCACTGACGTTCGTTAGGGGGGAGGGAACGGTCATGTTCCAATCGTAGTTTATCATACCGAGTGGCGAAAAGATCGATAACTTTGCGTTTTAAATCATCATACGTTGGATTTGGCCCAAGTGAATGGCAGGCGATTAATCTATGCCACTGTTTCGGTTCTCCTTCTAGGGAGTAGGCTAGCCAAGAGTAGTGGTTTTTAACATTGATTTTATGAAAATTGAAAAAATATTCTAGCTGCTCAAAAAATTGCAGCACACTATTAGTGCCGTCAAAAAAGACTTGCTCGGGGGGGGGGGGGGATTCGAGCAAAGTTGGTCGCCAATGTGGAGAACGAAAGTTATCCATCCTCTATTTAACTTTAACTTGAATCTATAAATGAAATACTTAAACTACGAAGAAATGACAGAGTCCAAATATATAACATAAATGAGCTTTACTTGAGCATAAATAAGAAGGAGGGCGCTGGACTATCATAACATCTAGTAACTTACGACTTAAAATGGGCAGTCCTCTTAAATACTTTGATATTAATAAATAACTCCATTACTTTACTTTACTTTTCTTTACTTAATTACTCGCAAAGGATCTCAACTACTTTTATTTAAATTAGCTTCTAAGGCCGATTAATCTTTCGATTAGCAGGAGGATTCCCTGACACTGCTATCTACTTGACTTACATCCAACCGCTGCTAACTCTCCTAAACAATCTTCCTACCAACTAACTTTAACTCCTCTCCAACTGACTTTCAAAAGCAATCTTCTTTCTCCTTTTATACTATTCAGTTTCCAAAATATTAGCATATTTCAATTTGCAATTTTAGCTTAGGATCGGCACTAATTCTATTACACAAATCGAATCCTAAAACAGCAGATTCACGTTTTACCCGCAAAGTGCGAGTTTTAATTGTAGCACATTGCTATACCTGACAAAGTTATTTAAAAAATCTTTCAAATAAATGAGTGTCTACAAGAGGCGGGTTTCAGCAACTATAAACTTGGCTTATCACCCAATTCTAGGAAATCTAGCGAGAATTTCTCGCAATACAAAAGATTCAGAATATTCAGAATATTGTTCCACCATCTAGAAATGTGTACACTAGAAATTCTCGATCATTTTGTCTATTCAGTTTATTGGTGTGCCTTATGCGCATAGCTCGTAAATCTATACTTCTAGTTAAGGGATTTAGAAAATGACCACTTATTCGTTCTAGAGGAAATTGGTATATTTTTTTCTCTCAGTGAATGATTTTGTAAAGTGCTTTTACTGTTTTTGCTTAGTATTTTTCATGGTCTTCACCTGTATTACAAGAAATTTATATAAGCCAAGAATCTACCATTAATCTTAGGAAAAATATAAAAAACATAAAAAGTAAATAATTTTTTACATTTTTTTAAAGGTCCTGACCTTTTTTTCGACCTCTCTGTACCAATGGTATAGAAAAATTCCACCTTTTCAAATCCTCATTATGCACTAAGATAAGGTAATATACATAATTTTTATTGTATATAGCTTCAAAAATTAACCTTATGTAACTAAAAATATATATTTCTTATACAGTTTTTGTCTGTTTCATAAAGCATTTGATAAAAGGTTAAATAAAAAGATATTGTCTGCATATCCCTATAAACGAAAATTAATATTACGCACATAATTTATTTAAAGAATATCAAGAACAATACTTCAGTACGAAATAAGTGTTTCTGTTATGTTTGAAAATGTATAACTCTTTTCAAGTTACATGAATAACTTACCCCGCAATGTATCTGAATTTATTAGTGCGTCTCTGCAGTTATGCCAGGGGGTCGAAAATTATTTCCCCAAACAGGTCTTCAAATTTCCCCATATCAGGGTTTTTTTTGAAAAAATCCCCAACTTTATTTCTACTAAAAAGGGAAAATAAATTAAATATATATATATATATATCAAGTAGATTTTTCTATAATTTAAGCTCAGATTTTTCCCCAAATGAACGCAATTTTTGAAAAAAAATCCCCAAATAACAATAAAGCTATTGAAAGTCTCTATTCGTAGGGATAAATAATTACGTTGCCAACATTAACAGAAAGTTGAAGAACTCTCCAGATTTGTCCCCAAAAATTTTAGAATTCCCCAAAAAAGTCCCCACAAACATTTGGTACATAAAATTGTCCCCAGAAGCCTCAAAAATCCCTAAAATAGGGACAAAATCCCCAATCTGGCATCACTGCGTCTCTGCAAAAATGAACACTAAACTCATATATAATTAACCTTCAAAAAATAGTGATAAATATAAAAAAGAATTCACGATGGAAATATTCACGATTTATAAATCAGTTCAGAATGGGTGCATAAACATTAATTGTTTTTGTAATTAGAACGTTAAAACTCTTATCTCAAAATTTATTCTGTAGTTACATAGAATTTATATGGCTAATGAAGTTTTAATATTTTCTCTCTGATAATAATTTCAAAACAATAACCGAAGTCAGTTTCACCTATAAAACGAATAATTCACGCTATTGAAAATATTTTATAACCAGAAAACTGATTAAGACTTTACTAATGGATTTATTGATTTCCATCATGATTACTCACTATTTCGTAAATGTTTATAAATATACGTTATGCGCGCCTAAGTTTTGTGCTGATTGAAGATAATTTACGTATTTATTACTTAAAATGAAAAAAAAAAAAGTTTGATCAAAGACATGTTTGAAAGTCGTTATTTCTTTTTTAACATTTTAAACACAAATCCTTATGTGTTTATGCTATTTCAGTTAGAGACTAATTATACATATCTGCGTTTTCATTTGTTTGTCTGAATACATGTAATACTTTCTTTAATACGCTTAGATTACCACTTGTCTAAGTTGTGAAATGCATTTTTGAGTAATGGTTTACAAAAAACACTGAACACGAAAACTATGATTTAAAATATTATGATGCATGTGAATTTAAATATTCATGAGCGATTTTTTTTTTATTTTTGTGAGTGAGAATGTTTTGTTTTTTACTATATTAACTATCTACAAACTTCTTTCCCTTTCCTTTCAAATGCGTTATTTTAAATTATGCACATAAGACTATTGTTTACTAGTCAAACTTGCATAGTTTAAATTTTAATGTAATTACTTGTAAAGATCACTTTTTAGAAAAACTTATGTTAAAATATTTTATATGTTGTAGCTAAAGACATATCAGCAAAACAGTTCAATGGTTAAATGCAATTTTCAAAGTTTGAAAAAATCTAAAGCGTAACATATTAAACACTCTAGTGGCATGGTACGTTCATTATTTAGAAGGAAATTTAATAAAGTATTTCAGGATTAAAACAAAATCTCAGCATCTTAGATTTTTTAAATCCTGAAACTTTTGCATTTATTTGAAACTTTTTTAAGAGTAACTATTTAAAAGAAATTTACAAGCTTATTACTGAGGGTTATATAACAATTTCAGACTAAAGAAGCAAATACGCATTCAAAAATGTATGAATGTAGCCAATTAAAAAGTGCATTTCATTAAATGAAGAATTTGTTTAAAGTGTAAAGGAATATAAATTTATTGCTTATACAAACAAAAACTAAAACATTCTTCTAGAAATGCTGAATATGTATTAACACATATGATAGTTATTTTTACTTGCATATTAACCATCAAATTTGAAACAATATCTCTGCTTAAACATGGTCTACAGTTTAATAATTATCGTTAGAATCACCGCATAACTCAAAACTCATTTTTAAAAATAATTGAAAAAAAAAATGCACTTGACATTTCGAATATTTATTTACAAAGCGTTTAAAAATATATAAATTGATTTAATAAACAAAAGTGAAAAGTATATATAGCTGTTTCAGTAAAATTCGTATGTTTATGATTCAAAATTATTTTGTGTCCTTTACAAAAATACTATAAGTTGTAAATAATAGTATAAATTGTATCATATTTATATTCACACTCTATCGTATTCATTATCCCACATGAACGCATATATACATCATCTTCAAAAAAAAAAAAAAAAAAAAAAATGATTAAGGAGACATCAAAATGTGTAGATATACCAAAAATCTCACAATCGTATTTTTTTTATGATTACAGCGAGAAAAACATATACCGCCTGAAAGAATAAATAATCATTTACTGAATCCCCAAACTAGAAATATAGATTTTTGAGTTATGCGTATAAGGTAAACATATAACCTGAATAGATGATATGATCTAGAATTTCTTGTCTACAATTTTCTAGATAGTGAAACAATATTAAGAATATAATTAATTCTTTGTATCGCGAGAAATTCCCGCTTGGTTTATTAGAATTGGGTTATAAAACAAAATTATATTTACTAAAACTAGCCTCTTGGGTTCTCATTTATTTACGGAGATTTTTTAATGGAATCGATCCTGATAAAATAGGAAAACGCTCTAGAATTCACTGAGAAAAACAAAATATACCGCCTTCATCTAGAATGAATAAGTGGCCATTTTCTAAATCCCTTAACAAGAAATATAGATTTCAGAGCTATGCGCATAAGGCACGCCTATAAACTGAATAGACGAAATGATTGAGAATTTCTAGTCTACACATTTCTCGATGGTGAAACAATATTCTGAATATTCTGAATCTTTTGTATTGCGAGAAATTCTCCTTGATCTTCTAGAATTGGGTAATAAACCAATATTATAAATGCTGAAACCCGCCTCTTGTATTCGCATTTATTTGCAGAGATTTTTAAATAACTTTGCCCTCGATAATATAGGCAAACGCTCTAGAATTTTAATAAGAGTTTCTAGAACTTGCTTTCAAAGGGAACTGGAATTTATAAGGATGACATGGAACTATTTTTTCTAGAGCAACAATTTAGATTCTAGATGTCAGTTACAGAAATTTTTCTCATATATACAGTTTTTCATAAACAAAAAGAAAAATATATAGTAATATACCACCTTCATCTAGAATGAATAAGTGGCCATTTTCTAAATCTCTTAACTAGAAATATAGATTTCAGAGGTATGCGCATAAGGCACGCCTATAAACTGAATAGACGAAATGATCGAGAATTTCTTAGTCTACACATTTCTAGATGGTGAAACAATATTCTGAATATTCTGAATCTTTTATATGGCGAGAAATCCTCGCTTGATTATCTAGAATTGCGTCATAAACCAAGATTATAGTTACTGAAACCCGCCTCTTGTATTCTCATTCATTTGGAGATATTTCCAAATAGGTTTGACCTTGATAAAGCAGATAACGCTCTAGAATTCTAATAGAGGTTTCTGGAACTCGCTTTCAAAGGGGACTAAAAAATGTAAGGATTACATGGAACTATTTTTTCTAGAGCCACAATTTAGATTCTAGATGTCAGTTACAGAATTTTTTCTCAGTGTTGTAATAGAAGTTTTTAGAAATCACGAGCAAAGGGAACTAGAATTTGTGAAAATGACATGGAACTATTTTTACTAGAGCCACCATTTACTTTTTTAAATGTCAATCACAGAATTTTTTTTTCCAGTCTATAATATTTGCCTTAAGTATACGTTCCAAAATTAATAAATTAAAGGGTATTAACGTATTACTGAATACATTAGTATTCTTGTGCAAATATACTAAATATCATAGTCTGTTTAAAGAATTTTAAAAAGAGTATCTTTCATAAAATGTGAAATATTTGATAATACTAAATTACATCAATAAAATATAATTTGTAAAGTTTGCCATAAAATGACATAGCAAAATACTTGTACAAAATGCAGTTAAAAGGATTCTTATTTTTATATCTTTTATAATAAAACATATTTAACGATCTATAATTTTCCCGATTTTTACTATAAATTTCCTTTTACAATAGGGGTGTCATATTTTCTTATTTCACAAAAAAGCATAAATTTTTAATGTGTGCACTTTATGCCTTTTATATTTTTTTGGTAAAAGTTACAGTTATCGACGAAAATGAGTCTGATACAAAATACATTGAGATATATTTGATTATGATATGATTTTATCTTCAACTTTTGTTTAAAGTGACTTTTTTAATGTTCTTAAACAATTTTTAATGTTTTGGTACAGTGTTTAAAACTTTTATGTTCAAATAGGTGAATCAGCAAGTTATTTAAAAGAAAAATAGAAACTATTGAACATATTTTTTAATTATGTTCAATCAGCTTTTACAATTAAAAATTGATTTTTCCAATTATCTATTTCTTGTGTGAACAATATATCGATGTTATTAGCTATTGTGTTTGGTTATTTAAATAATTATATTGAAACTAGTATATAAACCCGTCAAAAATGACGGAATGTGAAATCAATTAAGGTAGTGAATCAACGAATGCTTGGCCTGCTTCGTTGGACACTATATTTAAAGGGGACTAATGTGCAAGTTGCACCTGACGGGACTAATATGCAAGTTGCACCTGACGGGACTAATGTGCAAGTTGCACCGAAATGAACAAACTATTTCTTTTAACGAAAATACCTACTCACCCAAGACGATAGGTCTAATATAACGTATAATATTTTATATCGTATTTATCGTAATATAACTCAGTACTTATTTAGATTCCTTCTTCGACTCGTTTTAATAAGTATTTTTTATATGCATGGGCAAATTTAATACTTTTTAATTTTTCGCGTGAAAACATTTTTTCATCTGATGCCAACCCTCAATATACATATATATATATATATACATATAACAATAACTGGTAAATTTGTTTGGCAACAATCATAAATTTAAATGTCCAATTTTGAAATTATTTTCATATTTTAATTAATTCTAAAATATCTAATCAAAACTTCGTTACAAATAAGGTACCAAATGAAAGGTACCATATTTGTAACGAAGTAACCTTAGGTACCTTATTTGTAACCTTATTTATTTTGACTGATTTGATAAATATGACGTCACAATCAACTGTTTGTTTATATCAGATAAGTACATTATCATGATTGCAAGAAAATGACGTAATAACTATTAGCCCATATTTTTTATGATTGAATTTTATATTACATTTTAATTTTATCCTCCATGGGTATTTTAGAATTGCAATGGTAGTTATAAACTTTCGTTGAAATCTTTTTACATATTGAGATTAAGGGAAAAGTGCAAGCACAAAAAATGTTCAGTTTTGAAAGATCTTTCTAATGATGTAGCATTTATGCAGATAAATACAAAATAAATAAATAAACAAATAAATAAAAATAAATATACATAGCATTTCTAAGGGAAAGAAAAAAAAAGCTACCAAAAGTCTCTGTTTTGAAGCGATATAAACCAGAATCGTGCCTGACAGAATATAACTACTAGCAAGAGTGAAAGTATCTCTTATTTTCTGTTATTAATATTTACACATAGATTTTTTTTTTATTGTATTTTTACAGTAATTTTTGTGATTAAAAAGGATCAAAGTTTATTGTTGAAAAATAACTGTGAATTTGTTCGCCTTAAAATTAATGCTTTCATCTCTAATTATTAGCTACTGGATGCTGATTTAGAAAAACGCGAAACAAAAGATTCAAAGTTAACAAGGATGTAGCCACTGTCTGACGAGGGACAAAAATCTCAACCCGATGTGCACAGCCTCATGCAGACACTGTTGAAGCAGGGTGTGCACTCTTCTTTCACCACATCTAATGAGAATTTCTTGTTTTCATGGAAGGAATTGTCCAGCAGCTATGTGCCTCACAATTTCATCGGAATATAAATAAGAGGAATATAAATCATCTGTATATATTATTTAAGTTCATGGCATAGCACAACTGATTTGTGAACAGATACATCCAAACGAATGCCAGTGCATTGCATTTTATGATAAGCATTTTTATAAATCATTCTTAAGTAAATTTGTCCTGCATAAGTCATAATAAAATGAAGTTTATTTTTCATGTGCTAAAAAAATATTGTCTAATTAATATGATATGTTTAGTGTTAAGATTCCCAGATATATACTAAAATATTGAGCTACATCAAGGGCTAAAATTGGAAAATGCTAGAAATGCATTTCCATTTGTGTTAAGCGTTTTAACACTTTGCAATAATGTTTAAGATTGATTATGAATTCAGTTTGTCTATTTGTCTGTATTTCTGTCTTACAACCTGTCCGTTGTATGATCAGGTAGGTAACGTACATTGAATGTTAAGCAATGCAACGAGCACGTACATTTGGAAAGTGTTAATAATGTATTTGAACTGCATGATTTTTCGTTCTTGTTTATAAAATAATCATATGCGGATCTCCTTGAGACACTGGCATTGCGTGCAAGGATGAGCCTTAAGGCATCATGTGAGTTTGTTGCCTCGTTTGAAATGCTTTTCTTAAGGGTTTATCAGACACACAGACTTTTGAAACAACCAATTTTTGAGCCAACTTTAACGCCGATTTTTCTTCGCCGAAAACACCGTAGAGGTTACAACAGTCGGGTGAAAAGTTGGATGAAAGAAGTCTAACTTCTGACGCTTATCACTTTTCTTGGCGCGAATAAAATATGCAATGGTTTGTATTAAAATTCCTTTTCCTTTGTGTAAAATATCGCATTATTATATCTACTTTGATCTTTGTTACAACTATTGTCATATCGCCATACGAAAATAAAAAAGATTAGTTCAAAATTCTTATCATTTAATGGTAAAATATATGTGTTTAACGATGATATTTCTTGATCAAATGTCCACTTTAAGCGATTTCCGTGTTCCGCCATGTTGGAAATATGATGTATCAAAATAGTGCATCCTGATTGGATGGGTCTGTGGAAAAGTTGAATATAGAGAAAACTTTATCAAGATAGCACTGGAAAAGATGGGCAAATCCGGTGTGCGCTATCACATTTGGAATAAAGACAATTTCCTCTGGAAAATCGGCGCTAATCAATGGTTGCATCTAAAATCGCCTGTAAAGTCGTTGTGTCTGATAAGGGGTTTAGCGTACAAATAACGTTGTCCACGCAGGAAAACATTCAATGGTAACCTCTATCAATTGGTACTCTTTTTTCAGCTTTTCAATAATTTTTTCCAAGTGTGAAATCATTGATTTAAGCATTTAATCGATTCATTCTTTCTATTTTCCCGATAATTAATATGTAGAGATATGAAAGAAAATGTCTTTAAAAGGAAAAAAAAAAGTAAATTCGAACTAAAATAATACAGTTTATTTTTAATGAAAAATGTATGAATTCCTATAGAATACTTTTTGCAAATTGTGAGGTGAAATTCTAGCATTAACGGCTAAATTTTCGTATTTTCTATTTTACTGTATGTTGATAGTTAATATCACCCGAAATCTTAGTCATAAAAACATTATGCTTTAAAATAATAATAATAATAATGTATATAATTTAAAAAAATTCAACCGTGTTGAACGAAAAGCTATGTACAGTCTTTTAAATATAAATATCATAAAATAAACTAATTTATTTCTTTTAAGATAGTTATTGTGAGACTGAGACTACGTATAACGAGAAAAATAAAATGTTTAAGCCACTACCAAATTTTCTTTTTACGCACCTATGTATACTTTCACTTTTCGTTAATTAAAGTCGTTTATATTTCCTTCTAAAAAATGTAAACATTTTTATTTTCTCTTACTCATAAGGTAGAGGGAGAAAGTATTGTTTTTGGGTCAAATTTTCAAAAGTGAGATTTTGTTATATTTACACGTTCTGAGGTTCCCTGAATACGAAAATCATGTTTTTAGCAAATGGTCTGTGTATATGTCTGTGTGTGTGTCTGTGTGTGTGTCTGTCTGTTATCAGCATATCTCAAAAACAAATCATGGCAGAAAGTTCAAACTCGGTATTCTGAATGTGTATCATACAGGGATGCTACAGTAAGCTTTTCGTTTAGATGAAGCAAATGGTTTGTGTACAGGGACACTCAAAAGTATTCAAATACATAACGTCTATAGGAGAAATTGCAGGTAAGTAGAGTTTAACAGCTATAGACTGCACTAAACCAAATGAAACGAATCTATTTTTTTTGTAATAGAGATCAGTACAAAAAACCCTTAACGGGTTAAAAGTTTGTGACGCCGCTACTTTGTGGCTATAAGAATAAGAATTTGAAATATGAGTCTTAAAAATAATGATATTAAATTTTAAGTGACGCTTTGCAATTAGTTAAAATATACATAGATTTTCTTATTTGATCATTCACTTTTACCCTTTATATATATTTGTAATGCAAACGTAATATTTTTAACTTCAAGATCAGACAGATATATAAAATACACTCACTGATGCTTTTTCGTTCGCATTTCAAATTCAAAATAACAGTTTTAAAAGGAATGATATAAAAATTCCAGTGGCGCCTCGGTGTTATTTTAAAAGATTTGTTTTTAGATTCCATTAAAATTACTTTTGTTTTGTCTAATAAAGTATATTTACACATTTAAACAGTGCTTTTAATTTTCAAATATACTGTCAAAATATCATACTTTCACTGAGTTAGCATTATAAAGTAAAATTATTTATTTCAATAAATTGATTTATCTTTTGCATCATGCTATCCAAAACATAGTATCATAGTGTTCACCTAAGTGAAAATTTGCTCAAAGAGGTAGTTGTGACGTAAAGAAAACATTTACACAAATTTTACTTGCAGTTTTGGATAGCGTGACGCAAAAGATAAATCAATTTATTGAAATAAATAATTTTACTTTATAATGCTAACTCAGTGAAAGTATAATTATTTGACAGTATATTTGAAAATTAAAAGCACTGTTTAAATGTGTAAATATACTTTATTAGACAAAACAAAAGTAATTTTAATGGAATCTAAAAACAAATCTTTTAAAATAACACCGAGGCGCCACTGGAATTTTTATATCATTCCTTTTAAAACTGTTATTTTGAATTTGATATGCGAACGAAAAAGCATCAGTGAGTGTATTTTATATATCTGTCTGATCTTGAAGTTAAAAATATTACGTTTGCATTACAAATATATATAAAGGATGAAAGTGAATGATCAAATAAGAAAATCTATGTATATTTTAACTAATTGCAAAGCGTCACTTAAAATTTAATATCATTATTTTTAAGACTCATATTTCAAATTCTTATAGCCACAAAGTAGCGGCGTCACAAACTTTTAACCCGTTAAGGGTTTTTTGCACTGATATCATTACTTTTTAGTGGTTATTGATCAAAAAATTAAAACAAGTCCTTCTGGCTCCTAGGAAGGGTAAACTAATTTAATTTTTCTTATGAAGTTGTCACCATTTTTTTTCAAAATGGCAGCTACAATTTATTAATGGACTTAGTGGATTTATAAATGAAGGCTATGTATATATGGAGTTGTAAGCAAATCGGTTCATAAAACCTTTCTAATGTAAATTTGAAATTTTCAGTGTGCTGGCACAGGGAAACAAGAGGGTGGATTAAGTTGGCAAATGAACATATCAAATATATTTCTAAGATAAATCTACACTACAAATTTAGTGTGAAATAATTCAGTATTTCAAACGTTATCATACTGACAAATTTTCAAGTAGCCTGTCACTTGGAAACAAAATGGAGAAGCTTCGCACTAGAAAAATTTATTGACTGGGATTCTCAAACTCTTAAAAAAAAAAAAAAAAAAAAAAAAAGAAAGAAAGAAAGAAAAATAAGTGAAAATTTTCAAATATAAGTTAGAATTACGTAATTTACATTTTGCAAATTTCTTTTTAGAGAATTACAAATTAAACAATAAAAAAAAAAAAAAAAAAAAAATCAAGTAAATGTTAAAAATAGAATTTTATATATTTTCTTTCCCCTTTTGAAGCTAAGTATACTGCTCCAATATTCACAATTTAAATTTTCATCAAAAGTGCAGGTAAAAATTACTTCCTATATATTTTCATATAAAACGTTTGGGGGAAAAATAGACAAAATATAAACTAAGCTTTACATTTCTATAATTTTAAAAATAAGATAAAATCACCTGGAGAAAAATTTTATGGAAAATATAAGTTAAGCTTTAAAAAAAAAAAAAAAAAAAAAAAATTCTGCGTAAAAATACTATTTTATAAATATATTTACAACTACAATAAACAAAAAACCCTCCTTTAATTTTAAATGATTATTTCTACATGTTTCGAAGCTATTAAAAGTTTTTTTTTTTTTTTTTTTTTTTTTAAGAAAAATAAATTAAATGTAGTGGCGCCATCTAGTAGTTTATATTAAAATCATATACATACAGATTTAATTTTTTTTTTCTTCGTTAAAAAAAAAAAAAAAACTTGTTTAGAAACAGGTAGAAATAGTTATTTAAAATTAAAGGAGGATTTTTTGTTTCCTGTAATTGTAAATATATTTATGAAATAGAATTTTTCATGCACAAATTAATTAATTAAAAAAAGAAAAGAAAGAATAATTTTTTTTAATAAATTAATATGGGTTTCAAAGTAAAGATGTTATTTATTTATTTTGACGTGATTTTTAATAATTGCTATTTGACACATTTTTTAGTTTATTAAAACACTGTTTTTTCTAATAAACAGTGTAAACACTGTTTCATCCCCTAGTCATTATTGCTTTGAATAATAATAAAAAAAAATTGATTATGTTAATATTTAAAAAATGTATCATTTTAAAGTCTGAAAAATAAATAAATGAATAAACTCTAACTGTATTTTCAAAAGAGATTTTTAATTTTTAAAAAGAAATATACATATATATATATATATATATATATATATATATATATGTATTTACGAAAGAGTATGTTTTAAATAAAAACGATAGATGGCGCCAAAACTCTATTTGCTGTTTTTTTTTTCATTCCCGGCGCGTAAGGATACATGAACAGGAATCGCAAATCATTGAGTTATTATAAAATCGATGTTCATGAATGATTAAAAATTTTTTCGCTTTAAAAAATTGTAAATTCATCATTATTATGATTAAATGGAATATCTAAAATTACAAAATACTTCCTTATTTAAAATATTATCTAAATATTTTTTTGACTAAATATGAAATTTTGAAATCAAAAATATTTTTTTCATAACACAAGAGAAAATATATTTAAGTGAATTTGACTTAGTATATATACAATAAATATTTTAAACATGTAATAAAGTACTTTTGCGTTAAAAAAAATTTTCTAAATAATTCATTGGCTGCATTCAAGTCGGTCAATAAACCAACCCACATACCTTACAAGTAAGAACCGCATAACATCGTTTTCACCCGAAGAAACACATGTAATTGGCGGAGTAATATAGTTCCATATTTAAAGCGATTTATATAAAAACAAGAGTTTTCCTGAAAAAAAAAACGAAAACGTTACTAGATTCAGAAAGATCCTATTAACAACATATATTAATTATATGAAAATCCTTCGAGCCGTTTTAGAGATATTTTTCAGAATTTCAGTCTATTACACCAACCTTTTTCCCTTTTTGGCTTTAAATTGAGATTCAGATCTCAAAATATACTGCATGTAGAAATGTAAAATTATCAGGATAGATTAAGACCGAAGAGAAAAGACTATTTTGAAAAGATGAGAACAAAATATGGCATATTTGCTGAGATATTAAGTGTCGGCTTTTACAAATCTCTTTGAAGTCAAACTAGCCGTATATATGAGTTCGCAGCGTCCCGTTTGTCCCTCCGCTTGCGTCACTCAAAAAACTGCCGTTTTTCATGATAGTCAACTGGGAAAAAAAATTGTGTATGTAGGAGCCTCGCCTCTCCCCCTGGTGGGGGGGAAGGGAAGTCTCCCCTTTAGGGGAGTAAATTTTCATGATGGGTATCATTCAAAAGATCTCGCCAATACCTTTAAAACGAATGGTTGAACTATAAATCTGTGATAATTTAAAACAAAGTTATAGTTTTTTTCACTTTAAACAAAAAAAAAAAAAAAAAAAAAAAAAAAAAAAATCGTAATTTTTTTTTTTTTTTTTTTTTTTTTTTTTTTTTTTTTAAATATTGAGAGTAAAATGGATTTTTTTTGGATATTTAGCGTTACACTACTTCTCTAATATGGAAATCGTCTGCATTATCATAAAAGATAATTTTTTTAAATAATAATTTTAATAAATTATTTTTTTTAACACAGAATTATTTTTTAATAACCGAACGAAGTTCCATATAAATGTAGGTGCGTTAATGAAACGGGGGGGGCTGAGGGGGGCGTTAGCCCTCCTCATACAGAACTAATTATCGTATAAAACTCTTCTGAAGCCTAATTTGAATTTTTTAGCATAGGTTTACATAACAGTTCTCGTTATCTTGCCTCTTAATCTGCAGCCAGTATTTATAGTATTAAATTTCAGGGTAAGAGAAAGTCGTGTGAATGACACACCAGATTATTTAATTAGTGTTTCTTACGTTCTGAAATAGCTGAAAAATGTTTCAATACGATATTTTTTTTCAATTTCTTCATTAAATATTAAAAATAGTTTATAAAATTTGCATTTATGATGAAATTACATTCCACAAATTTTATTTAATAAACATTCGTTCAATATATTGATTTATTGAATGGAATACTTTGGTTTTACAAAACCGTTGCATTGCATAATTCATTTGTATAAAGGCTTTTCCGCAAAATATATTATACGTAATTTTAGTGACATATCTTCTAACAAATTAGATTGTAAACGATAATTTAGGGAGAAGTGACAAAATAATTACATTTATTTCAGAAATAGGAAAACATAAAATTATTTTATAATTATTTTTATTGTCATTATTTGTTTAAAGGAAAACATGAATATGTATAATTAATGAGAAAAAGGGTCAGTTTCAAAGTATTTTGATTATATTTATGTTTTGAAAACATTTTGTACATAAAAGGAAATAAAATTTTGCAACGTCTTTATATGTTATTTGTGATGTTAGTAAAATAAATGTTCTTATTGTCAAATGTTTTTGACATAATTAAAGTGTATATTTTTAGAAGATATAAATTTAAATATTTTATTTCAAGAAAACTACTGCTAAAAAATATAATAAATTACTTATTATTAGGAATTTAAAAATAAACATTATTTATTTTATTTTGCAAGTTATTTTTGTTATCATTATGTTTGTATAATTAAATATTGAATAGGTGTAGTCATTAGCCATAGTTCTTTGCAGCATTGAATATTTGTGAATTTTATTTTGGAATATTGTTATGCTTCAAAATTTAAATAAAGAGATTATATTAAATAACACCGAGCTTAAAAAAAAAAAAAAAAAAAAAAAAAACCTTGATAGCATTTTTGCTGATTTTTATGAAGTTGAAAATTAAATTTCTTGAAAACAGAATAGCGAAATAAATAATGCAATGTGTGGGAACAAAGCCATTGGTTAAGTGTGTGTTATGCATATGTAATATTTCTTTACTTTTTTAACATTAACGTACAGGAATCTACCTTTGCCTTTATCTTGCCGAAAAGGGTTTTTTTCTCTTATTTTTGACCGTTGTCGGTTTTCACATTTGTGATTGTGAAATTCTTATGTCAATATTTATGTGAAATGTTGTATTTTATGCTGTTTTCATCATTTTTGTATTTTCTCCTGTTTCTTTTTTTAATACAAATTACTGTGGATAATCAAACATTTATTCCATTTTTTTTTTTTTAATGAATTTAGTTGAAGGGCCGGGCTGTTATTTTGACGTGAAACAACTGTTGGAAGGTTTAAAAACTTCTAGTCTGTACTTACAAAGTTATGTATTCATTAAATTATTATTATTTAAATTTAATCAGATTAACATAGAGATATTTCAATCGAAAAATTTCTTGTAAAAAAAAAAACAGCTAAATTTTCTTTTTACAAATTTACAATCAACTGTGTGTCTAATAATAATTTTTGGCATTTATTAGTTAAGAGATAAAAAATTGCGTTAAACGTTCAAGGGTTAAAACAAATTAGTAACCAAAAAATACCTTTTAAGAATTATCTTCTTTAACTATAAATCTTTTTAAAGATTCTTGCAGATTACGCTTCTATTTTTTGGATTAACAAATTAACGACCCTTTCTTATTTAAAGAATTTTCATAAAAATTTCAAATTTTAAATAAGGTAGAATACTTGTTACATTTCGTTACCTCATAAAAGAAACATGAAATTATTTTATTGGCATTTTCCACCGCCTTCTTGTCTTAAAAATAAACAAAATAAACTAATCCACGGAAAGAAATTCGGTTACTGGAATTTTTACGGTCAATTCTATTATGATAAGATCTCACTGGTTCAAGAGGAAAAATTTAGTACCATTTAACTACCGTACACTGCAATAAATTTTATTTTCAAATTCTTAAAATGCAGTTAGAGTATATTTCACAAAATTTGATAGAACTGTATAATAATTTTTTACATGTTAATTAATCATATATTGATTAATTTAAAATATACATATTAATAAGAGATGATAAATTAAAATGAGTTTTTTGCACCTATCATAAAACATTCTTCTATATTACCCAGACAAATTCACCCAGTTCAAATTATTTTTTTAAAGTTTTTTCCATGGGGGATACTGACGATTTTCATCTCAGAAAAGTATAATACATGCTAGATACCAAGAGAAAATCAAGTTTATGCCCTACAAAAAACATCTTAGAAAATACAATTTTTTTCAGGATTTTTTAATTAATTAATTAAATTTTAGTTAAAACTTAAAAAAAAAAATCAATTTATTTTATATACTCGCAGATCTATAATAAAATCACTCGTTTTAAAAATATTGACGAGTTCTTTTGAAAAATATATTGGGGGGGGGGAGGGAACGATGCCCCACCTATATAAAAATTTTACTCTGCTTGATTATATTATATTCTCTGTAGTCACTAATTTGAATACCACTTTTTATATAAAGCAATTTCTTATATTTATTTTTGTCGTGATATGTACTACAAACTATTAATGAGATATATAGTATTATTTCGCTAACTAAAATATTAATTATACTATTAAAAAAAGTGGTATTAAAAATAGCGACTCCTGGGAACCCTATAATTATAATACAGGGTGGACAAAAAGTCACAAGTTTTTTAAAGCAAAGTTAGGCATGATCACCAATTATTGGTTCCAGCAAGATGGAGCACGCCCCCACTCAACTGAAGAGAATTTGAAGAGAATTTCTGATGTCTTCCAAAACCGAATTATCGGTCTAGGTGCTCCGGAGAAAACTGGAGGAGGTATTGATTGGCCTCCGTATTCTCCAGACATAAACGTCTGCGACTTTTTTCTGTGGGGTGCCGTCAAAGATAAAGTCTATGCGAATCCAATACAAGATTTGGAGATGCTTAAGGATAGAATACGTGAGGAAATTCAAGCCATTCCAGAGACACAAATTCATGCTGCAATTGAGAATTTTTACATGCGCATCCAACACCTTGTTGCAATTGACGGACGACATTTTGAAAACTTGATACATTAATGCCCATCATTTCGCAATAAAATACCTTTCATTTGGTTTTTCTATCTATCATGGTTGCTTTTTTATTTAATTTTTTAAAAACTTGTGACTTTTTGTCCACCCTGTATATGATTTCTTCCTTTCTTTTCCTTTCCTTTTTCTCTTTTCTTTACTTAACATAACATTAAAACGAGCAAAACTACACTGAGAAAAAAAATATACCACCTTCATCTAGAACGAATAAGTGGTCATTTTCTAAATCCTTAAACTAGAGATATAGATTTCCGAGCTATGCGTATGAGAAAAGCCAATAAGTTGAATAGGCGAAATGATCAAGAATTTCTAGTCCATACATTTCTAGATGGGGAAACAATATTCTGAATATTCTGAATACTATAATAAAATAGAAAAAACGAAGTGTACTTATAATTAAATACATTTAAATAAAAAACCTAGTTATTTACTTCGTGCGTCGTTTTAGATCTTTCGAAACCGGGTACCCGGTCCTCTTCAGAAACGAGCTTCTGTGCTTGAAACTTGAAACTGAGTGTTCCTCTGTTGATTTTTCAGCAGATGGCTCCATGCTCCGTTTGGGGCTACTGCCCCCTAACTTTACCTATTCCATCCCATACGATCGCGGAGCCGCCTGCAAAATTAAAAATATTGCTAGTTAATATGGTATAAATATCCCTATTAAACCAAACAAGAATATTTTTCAATTCATCCGAAGTGATAAAGACCCTATCCCCCCTTTAGAAATCGCGGGCATTTATAAAATCCCTTTTACAGATGAAAACAATAAACCAGGCTCATATATTGGTGTTACTAAGAGAAAGATTAAAACTAGGATTAACGAACATAAAAATGACATAAAAACCGGAAAATATAATACCGCCCTGGCCAAAACACACAATAAACAAAATATTAAAATGGACTTTGACAAAACCACTAAAATAGCCGATTATGAAAATTATAATTATGCGATGTACCGTGAATCGATCGAAATATCTACGAATTATTACGTATGCAATGACAGCGGCGCAGTAGCCCTAAACGGAGCATGGAGCCATCTGCTGAAAAATCAACAGAGGAACACTCAGTTTCAAGTTTCAAGCACAGAAGTTCGTTTTTGAAGAGGACCGGGTACCCCGTTTCGAAAGATCTAAAACGACGCACGAAGTAAAAAACTAGGTTTTTTATTTAAATGTATTTAATTCTGAATCCTTTTTATCGCGAGAAATTCTCGTTTGGTTTTCTGGAATTGGGTCATAAACCAAGATTATAGTTGCTAAAACTCGTCTCTTGTGTTCGCATCTATTTGCAGAGATTTTTAAATAAGTTTGACATCGATAATATAAGTAAACGTTCTAGAATTCTAATAGGGGTTTCTAGAACTCGCTTTCCAAGGGGACTAGAATTTATAAGGATGACATTAAACTGTTTTTACTAGAGACACAATCTAGATTCTAGATGTCAGTTAAATAAATTTTTCTCAGTGTATAACTTTTTTTATTTTCGTTTCAAGTAAATAAAAGAAAAATACAAAATAGAAAGAAGACATATTATTATGTAATTCTTAAAAAAAAAAAAAGTATCAATAATGATTTGTTAACTATTTTTATTATACACAAATTACATTGATTGATATTTTTTGTTGCCATGTTCGCTGAAAACAGCAGTAGATCTTTAAAATTTTTGGATAGAAACAATACGATTGGAAACCTGTTCTTAATAGAGTTTCTCTATTGACGATAGATCCTATGAAATAAATTAGAATACCTGATGTTTCCCAACGTGCAAAAAATATTTCGTTTCTCTCCCACTTACTCATAATAATTTTTAACTTATTGCCTTAAGCAGCAATGATTAAAACGAATACAAAAAAGAGTGTAATTTAAGGCCATTTTTCTACGTATGGAACCTAGACAGTATAGGGATATTTTCTCTGCGGGGCGCTTTTCTAAACATTGCTGCTGTTGCTCGTAGTTTTAGTTGTCTCATCCAGTATTTTTAAACACTAATCTTTCGTAATAATTTTTACCATTCGATTAAAGGAAACATTACTACATTAATACAATTGTGTTTAAAATATCTTTAGCTGACAGTTTTTTTTTAGTTATACTAGGCCATATTTACGTGAGTTTCAAGGAAAACCAAGAAAAACTCCAAACGGTTTCAACGAGAAAAATTTGGGGCTGGACCCTTATCTTCCGTTCACTAATATTCAAAGTTTAAACTAGTGTTGCTAAAATGCAGGGACTTGTATATTTAATATCTACCAGAAATTTTAATGGTAAATTCTGTCTGATTATGTGTTCGTCCAATCGACTGTCAAATACACCAGCCGTCATTCTTGAAAATTAGTGGTGGTAAATAAATAAAAAATTCCTTACAACTTGACAACACTGGTGGAATCTCTGGTCTATGAACGGAGCCGAGAGGATGTGTGTCTGCCAAAATTGGATAGATAAATTAAAGTAGCCAATATTTATAATTTATTTCGTAGCATTATTGGTACCCACCTTCTTTTAACGCCACTTTTCTGAAAGAGTATTTTATACAATATATAATTACATTAAATCATGAAGAAAATTACTCTTTAAAAAATTGTGTGAAGAAAAAGTAGATACGGAAAACAGTATCACGGAATACATTAAAAATGTTGGTAGCTGTGGATAAATAAGCACATAATATGAAAAGTCTATTTTTGATCTCAATTTTTAAACCCATCCTACTATTCATCTGAAATTGTTGCTTCTAAAATTTCAAAGCATTTTTTTTCTTTTGTAGTTTTAAATAAATAATGCTATCAGAGGTAGTACAATATAAATAAAACTATTAATTTTGATTAAAAAAAGCAGTAAAAATTTCGTTGTTACAAAGAAATTGAACGTAAAAGTAAAATTTTACTGCCACCATAATTTTTTATAAGGTCTATATATAAATAAATTCATGTTATCGAAAATTTATTTATTCTATTTTATTAATGAAAATCCAAGTTTAAAATGCCTGCAAGCTCAGTTGTGGCTTGTAGACGTTATCGAAAAAGCAATTACTTAATGTAGAAATTAATAAAAATGCCACCTGGTGCCTGCGGTGGAAACTAACGAGATAAGGAAAATTTCAATAGAAAAATGTATAGGAAGTTAATACGTAGCTGGCAACATATACATTTTATTTATAAGGCTTATTATCACTATATTTTTGAAATTTTAATGTTTTTAATTTTCTGCGATTTAATATATTGAAATTTACTATAATTTATTACTGTTAGGTAGATAATTTAATATTAATTTTTAATTTTTCATGTAAATTTTTTCAACCATTTTATTGAACTTAAATGATACTAGGAATTATTATTAATTGGGAATAATGCCAATAATAGGTATACATGAATTAAACTTTGGAGGTGACACACATTCATATTGTTTCTAATTTACGTTTTAAATTACAAAACCCTAATTTTGTAAAATTATTTTTTGATTTTAGAAGTTACACTTTAATATTCAAAGTGACACTCACAAAAACACACACACAGAAAAAATAAGTTAACATGACCAGAGCTGAATTTCAATTATTTAACTTATTTCAAAGCTTAGAACAAACTTAGTTCAAAGCATGTTGGTAGTATTTATCTAACAATAATAAATTATAATAAATTTCAAAATATTAAATCGCAGAAAATTAAAACCATTAAAATTTTCAAAAATATAGTGATAATAAGCCTTATAAATAAAATTTATATGTTGCCAGCTACGTATTAACTTCCTATACATTTTTCTATTGAAATTTTCCTTATCTCGTTAGTTTTCACCGCAGGCACCAGGTAGCATTTTTATTAATTTCTACACTTAAGTAATTGCTTTTTCGACAACGTCTACAAGCCACAACTGAGCCTGCAAGCAATTTAAACTTGGATTTTCATTAATACAAACTGGCAATGTACAAACTGGCAAATACGGACCAGAAATTCAAAAACACTGACTAACAGATGTTTCAAAAGTATTTCATTTATTTGATTTTATTTAATTTGGAAATTTCTGAAGCCATGAAAATCTAAACTGTCAGTTTTTCCCCCTTTTTATAATCAATTAATGAACTTCGAATTTTTGCGACCGATTTAAAAAAAAAAGCGACTTTGTTATCGCTGATTATAAAAATTCTCAATATTTTCATTTTTAAACATATTTCACGTTTTTTCTTCATTGGTGATTTCCGAAATAAGTGATTATTCAGTAACTAAACGCGTTTCTAAGTGGTTGTGGTTGGGTTTTACGTCGCACTAATGCTGCGCAGATGGGCAATTGGCGACGGTCTGGGACACACCCCTAAAGGTGGTCCGGAGACATGCCATCACAATTTTGATCCTCCACGGAAGGGATGGCTCTCCCGCTTTGGTGACCCCCAGAGGTATAATTTTTGATGGGAACATGGAGGACTTTGCGGCCACGACAGATTTTACGTGCACCAGCCACTATTAGTGTACACGACGGTCTTTGGCCGGCTCGAGTACCGAACCCGCAATCTTCCAATTACGAGGCCGGCGCTCTACCGACTGGGCTACCGCGGCCGCGTTTCTAAGTGGAATTCAATGTAATGAATGGTCGATAAAGCTTTCTTCAACAATTAACCCTTTCAGGGGCGGTGATGCGACTACAGCATCACCTAATTTTAATTTTCAACTGCAAAAAATCACCCCAGATATTTTTTAGCAAAATTTTACTATTATAACATAGCAGAAAAGGTCGTCGATTTCTTTTCTTTTAATTTTGTTCGTGAATTCAGGTGGCAGTGTAATTTAAATGATCCCAATTATCTTGCGCCGCAAAGGGTTAACAGAGTAGATTTGCGTCAATATATTATCATTGCAGTAGTCATATATAACCTCCCATATATATATTAATTCTTTATGCAGGAATTATTCTAAAATAACAAATATAAACTCTATGTGTGTAATGACCATTGGCAGTTTTCATTAACACGCTCCATAGTAACTTTTTAGAATAGAGTTTTAACTCACGTAGTTGTTGATTTATTGGTTGATGCAATGAAGACATATTTATGTAACGCTTACTATTTGTTTATTTTATTCTTATATTATTGTCTCCAGTATTTAAAGTTACATTTGCTTGTGTTTAGAGCATTTTTATTACCTTTTATTTTAGAAAAAATAGATTTTTTAATTAAAAAAAAAAAATCTCCAATCCGTTTCAGATATTTCTGCTTATCCAGACGACATTTATCTTTACCGTGGTTATATATTGCATTTATATAACACTAAATTCGTAATGCTTACAATTTTCTAGCAAAAACTTTCACCATATGCCTTGTATGTTTAACTTAGAGTTTTATAACATGATGTTTAATGAAATTTCTCATCGTGCAAAATTTATTTTAGCAAAGCAAGTCATGCTAGACTGTAATTCTAATAATTCACTAACCATTTGCCATAGAAAGGATTTGAGTGTTCTCCTTGTATATATTGTTGCGTATTTGGGGAATTCATGAGTTGTCTCTGAATGAAATGCTAAACTTGCAGAAACGCAACAGTTCATTTACAGAAATTTCTAGAAAAATTCAGCTCTACAAACCAAGTATCAACTTCACTTTCCCTAGCAAACACCGCTTAAATAACTGCTGTCAACAGCAAATTCACAGTACAAACTGTATCAGAGCATTAACACACACCAGAGCAGTAATAAAAAAAGACAAGTCAGGAGAGCTCTTTATCGTAAGGCAGTTGACGAGAGACTGATTCACTTGGCGCGATGCAACTCTTTAAATACCTGTGTAGAAAAATCTGGAAATTTACAGTATCTCGTTAGCCAGTCATGTTAGTGCTTCCACCTTTGGTATATCGATAATAAGGATTTTCTCGCCAAAGTGGCCAAAAAATCGCCAAGGAGCGAAAAGTCGCCAAATCTGGAGCCAAATCCATTATATGTCTTATTGGAAGACATATAATGGATTTGGCGCGTTTTTTAATGCGTTTTAAGGGGGAAATTAGCTATTTTAACGACAAAAAGAGCTAGAAATGTAGAAGATTGACATTTTATCACCTAAGCCTCTTTGAATGAATTTACATAAAAAAAAAAAAAAAAAAAAAAAAAAAAATGCGAATTATTTACAAATTCGTAATAATATATACAATGGTATACTTTCTAGATTTTGTTTTACAATAAATTTGCCTTTATTCATTAATTTAACTATATTAGACATTGTTAAAATTATAAAAGACCTTTATATATAAATAAATAAATATATATATATGCCTTCAGCGTTACAAATTAGGTACACCCGAAGTGCGTTCAAAGAATCACATTTCACACAAAAATCAAGCTCAGCACAACAACTTTTTGCAATTAAATATTGTAATAAATAATAATAATAATAAAATAAAATAAAATATTTAATCGTTAACTTCGAATGTTTTTCGGAAACTTCTTCCTAAGAGAGGTTTAATGCTCCCTTCTGCATGCGACAAAAAATAAATAAATAAATAAATAAATAAATAAAAAATAAATAAATAAAATAAAATAAAGTAAAATAAAATAAATAAAAATAAAATGAAATGAAATGAAATAAAATAAATAAATAAAACACAAAGTTATCTATGTGGTTCTTTTATGTCAAATATTTTCGTCGAACGTGTTAAGCTTAGCGCGTGAATGTTAGGCGCTGCCTCTCGTACGATGCAAGCGAAGTTCGGTTTGGCAAGCGAACTTCGGTTGCGCAACTTCGGTTTGGCAAGCGAAGTAACTTTGATACATGAGGGTGCTAGTCCTCACTTTAGTGGGGGATATTTCTAGGAAGGTCTTAGCCCGTATTTATGCGAGTTTCGGACAAAACGTTGGAAAGCTCCGACCAACAAAGTCGTCGAACTAACAAGAACTGGGATCAAACCCGACTGTTACAGTCTATTAGCTTCGAGAGCAGAACAAATAATAGAAATAAAACCACTATTAAACTAAAGGGATGCGCTGGGTGGCAACATCAAGTAGATTGTTCAATGCATAAGGAACATTTAATGAGACTATGAGAACATATAATTCAGTAACCGATGGTAGACACACATTGTTAGTATTGTATTTAAATATAATAATTCTAATTTGAAATTTGAAATTTATTTATTTTGTGTGCTGTTGGTATGCAAAAGACTTGAGTAATAAATTTTGCTTTTCTTCTCTCTAAATCTTTGACACCCAATATGTTTATTTTAATATTTCATTCAATATATGTATATATATATATATATATATATATATATATATATATATATATAAGCAAACTGAGGATAAAAGAAAATTAATCACAAAACACACGAGGGCCTTCTTCAGAGAAGCCACTTCATGTAGGGAATGGAATATGAGAAGTTTCTGACGAAACGTAGGATATTTGGCCAAAAAACACGTTTCTAGCCCCCGATTTCTCAAAGATGAAAGCAAGACTATATAGCAAAGGAATTGAATTAATACAAAGCATTAAAAAGCAAATAAGTTCATAAATAAAGTAAAAAAATAAATACATCAATACAAAAATAGAAAAATATAAGTAAATACAGGGAGAAACTTAAAAAGCAAGTAGATTTATTGAATCCCCCCATCAAAAAGAGAGAACCCGCTTCGGCTGGTAGGTCCACTTACCAGCCATTTTTCATTCCATTTTTGGCTCGTAAATAATCTTCCCAATTTGCAACGCTGGTTTCATATTACTCATTTATTTATTTATTTGTACTTACTTATCTATTTATTTTATAAAATAAGTATAAATATTTATCTTATTGTTTTATGAGTGTCAAAGAAACATAATCTTATTTATTTTTTATGGTTTTATATTTCCTTTTGCTGCATTTGCGCATGGGTTTATAAATACTCCAGTTCCAGTTTTACATAAAAAATTCAAGTTTTATTTCTTCTAATTTTTAAGATTTATCATATATATATACAGTCGAACCTTGTTAACGTGAATTACTTTTAACGTGAAATGTTTGCACAATCCCCGTCAAAATGAAGATTAGTTTAGAAGATTGGTTACTGATAGCATGAACTATTGATAACATGAACACATTTTTTATCCCCCTTGAGATTCACGTTAACGAGGTTCGAATATATATATATATATATATATATATATTAACAAAATAACTTGGATGCTCTCTCTCTCTCTCTTTTTTAACAGTCACTTCTGTGATTTTTGAAAATTTAGTTTTTTTCCCCCTTTCTTTCTTTCTTTCTTTCTTTCTTTCTTTCTTTATTATAAATTATGATTTTATACTTTAAAAGTGTATAAAAGGTTGGATTGAATATGCATTAAGATTAGGTAATGGCTCACAATTATTTATGTTTGGCACCTAAATCTGTAAGCTATATGCCATTTTTGGCTCGTAAATAATTTTCTCAATTTGCAACACAGGTTGCATATTATTCATTCATTTATTTATTTATACTTATTTATCTATTTATTTTATAAAATAAATAGGAAACCTTTAAAATAAACCTTTATCTTCTATTTTGTTTAGTGTCAAACAAACAATCTTTTTAATAATGCACTTCAATTCATATGAAAACTCTATTGAGAACTTAGAAATTGGTTAAAACAAAATCTTTAATGAAATATATATAAAAAAAAAAAAAAAATACCATAAATAAATCAATCACTAAAAAAAAAAAAAAAAAAAAAAAAAAAGGACAACTATTTCTTTTGCGCAGATAAAAAAGAAAAAGAAAATGCAACAGAATTTAAATCTGAATTTAACCACCTCTGTTCATTTTTACTGAGCTACTGTTTTCTTTATAAACAAATAAAAATCAGACCTTTATGTTTCCACAAAATGTCACGTAGTTTCTTTAAAATTTGACATTCCTCTAAAGATAAATTATTTTTTTAAGATTCTCCCCAAGGTTTATTTTTCGTGCATTTATTTTAAAGAAAGAAAATTATAAAATGAAAATTCTATTTGAATTGTTTGTATTTTCTTTAGCATTAGATGCAAATTCTGATTTATTTTTAATGGATACGAGATATATCTAGTGTATTTAAATAAGATAAAAGGATATATCAAGTGTATTTAATAGGTGGAATCTGCTCAGTTACTCCTCAATAGTTGTTCTCTTAAATTTTTCTTGAATGGTATATTATATTCACGATAAGAGAAATGAATTTGGACGATTGCTTGACACGGTCGCAGACTAAAATGCTTCATCTAGAAAGCTGCCTTTCTTTTTGTTTGATAAATTTACTGCATCCTAATTTGTTGACTAATTTTTTTAGAGCCATTTTCGTATTTTAGTTTCCATGCAATTCTATATAATTTTCAATGGAATGAACCCGATAATGCAAGTTTATGTGAAATATTGTCCTTTTCTGCTACGTTATAAAAATTTTAAATTTCGAGTAACTTTTGAAAATTTTGAATTAGAATGTTCATAGTTAATAAAAGTCATGCCAGTATCAAAACTGATATTCAAAAGCTAATCTAAAATTTTTGCGATAAAAATGGTTCCCTTATTTTCCCAAATAAAGAAATCATAAACTTAGAATACCTTACAAAATTATTAAATTAGAAGGTTGCTAATCAATAGGATTCTTGACTGTACCATAAGTGATATTTTAAAATTGATCCGACCCTTTAATGATCTTTCGTTCTTGCGATATTTTCTACACAGCATAACACACTAACACATTAACATCAACACCCTACAGATGGACATCATACCAGTTTTGTTAATTTTTGATTTCCACACCTTAAGTTCTGTAAAAAAAAAAAAAAAAAAAAAAAAAAATAGAAAGGTATAAATATCGAGGTTGCAAAATTTTACGAATATATAAGTTCCCCATACCTAGAGTACACTCTAAGACAAGAAAAATTGACACACCTAGAAGGAGTAATGAAAATTTGGCACAAAATTAATATGAAAAGATTTTTATGGCAAACACAAAATTTTAAAGCTTGGCAGCAAATGAGTGAACGTCGAAAGCTGCAGCGCATCTTACTGCGCAACTAGCGGAATATTGAAGAGGAGAAATGTCGATTCCAGGTCATAAACTCTTTGAGAATTTTATTCCGTTTATTCAGATAGACAATAACTTTTCCTGGCATACTGGTGCGCGAACAATATGTGCACATTTTAGTATTTGAGAGAGGAGGTATAGTTGGGCTCAAAGAAGCCGGTTGATGTAATCGGTGAATCGCTCGATATTTTTACAATGTCACATCATCATCTGACAATATACGGACTCGGTTTTAGGTATCTCAATATTTAAATTCACAGGTTCTTCAATGTCTAGGTTATGCTCTCTCTTACCTCCTGAACATATTTAATTTTTCGTTGCCATTAATGAACTTTCTGCCTCAATTTCATGTTACAAGGCTATCGTGATATATTGTTTATTCTCAACACAGGCAGTTGAAAGTCAAGTATCTTTCCATCTCTGCCGTTATGTTTACGTAAAATACAATTATACTTACCTATTTTTATTTGCACAGCTTTTCTACCTTGTTTTGTCGAGGGTTTAAATAAAGAATAAATAAAGAAGAATATAACAATAAGTCCAGAATAAAAATTAGGGGGGGGGATGGACAATCAAGTCTATCGCTTCTATTAAGCGTACGCATCTATGGTCTTGAACCGCCTATTCTAAAGGCGGTATCACGTGGGAGACTCGTTCGACAATTAACGCAGCACAATATTATGGCGATTTTTTTTTAATGGTACTCGAGAATTCTGACTAATAGAAAATGCCGTAACTTATGTGTAAAATAGAGCATGATCAATGAACACTTGTTCTCCGTAATGGTGCGTTGCATTCAATAGTAAACAAAAGCCACTACAGTGCAACCACATATCCTAAAACTAGCAGTGAGGATGCGTCCAAAATGTTGGAGAGATGCCAGCTTGAACGACAGTTTGAAATTTGGAAAACATCCAGTAATTCCGCGCTCTGATATTGCTCATTTTCTCTGAGTCAGATGACTGTCATTCCTGTTTTAGAATTGGACTCGTTGAGTTAGCACTTGCGCAGATGCTTCCATGGTTTCATGAAATATGGTCGAAGACTAGTGTAATATGACATTTATGAAAACGACTATATTGTATCTTTTTAATATTCTTCGGCTAATCGTTTTTGAGTCATATAAGATAAAACACACGTTTCAACTGTTGTAATCACACCATTTCCTTAATTCGATACAAGGAATTAAAAAAAAAGAAAAAAAAAAGCTCTATTCATAGTAATAATAATAACAAAGTCGATAATAATATTAAATACATAAAGAAGTAAAGAAAGATTAGATAACCGAATAAGAAATCATAAAATATTTAAACCTTAAAATAAAAAGGAATAAGGGTTTTATTTCATGTAAAGAATGATTTAGTTCAGTAATGCATTAAAATTCCCAAAATTTCTTAGAAATATATTTTTTCATTTTTTAAAAGGTTAAAAGCTTTGTCCAATGACATTTTTTAAAGAGGATTTTTATGGTAAATAAATTTATCTTATTGTATCGGTGCACACACACTTTTTATTCAATAAACTGAATAAAAATTATAAAATACGGAGTTATATGAGAATTTGATGCTGAAATATCTCTGACAAAAGTTTTTATATAAAATAATAATAATAATAATAATAATAAAGCATTTTACTTCAGAAGAATTACATAATTTCTCTAGATCAGATTTTTCAAAGAAACTTTTTCTTCCATTATTTCTGTATATGAATATGATATAACGCAAGATACATTTTATAAAGTAGATAGACCAAGTACTATATAAAAATAGAGGACCTGGTATACTTCGACCTTATTCTTTTTTTTTTTTTTTTTTTTTTTTTTTTTTTTTTAATAATTGCTTCTCAAACTACTTGTTAACTTTTGAAGTACTCTATATGCATAAAAATTATATATTTATTTCAGATCTAATTAAACAAGCAAAATATTGTAAAACAAGAACAACCTCTCATGTCTCCTTAACAAATATTTGAGAAGAAATTTATCCACCAATATATTGATAAACAACTAGTCCACCGTAAGAACTCGAATAACTTTAAAACGTATAGGTAACATTAGAGCCAATATATATCGGCACGTTTCTTTGGGAGGCATAAACAAAGTCGGATGCTTTACGACTTATTAAGGGTAAATTAGTTAAGCTAAATTTTATTGTATTCTTTCTCATCATTATATATGACAGCGCCACCTACCGATTAGCATGTTTAAAAATTTAATTGTCAGTTTAGAATTTAATGCAATTTTAATTAACAGATGCCGAGATATAGCCATCTGAAAAATACAAGAACGCCTCTTTCGAACGATATACACACAAAAATAGGATGCGTATATTTTCATGTCTGTTTCGCTTACCAAGTTTGGTATATTTCTACAGCATAGAATCTAAGAAATACCCTTCTTTTAAATGTGGTTAAATTGCAGCAGAGCACTGCAAGCTGTCGGCTGATATGCACTAAAATTAAATGGTAACTTTTTAATCGGGCTGCTTATGTATAGCAATATTTATTATATATATATTATGCACTAATACAATATAAAAGCTTAGATGTAGCATTCTCTGAATTAGGAGTAATTTCAATATGACAGCACTCTCTGTTGGGCAATATATCCCAAAAACAAATCAGCACCAGTTTCAGTCAAAATCCAAGTAAATATCGCGTTTTGTTAAATTTCGTTAATTGATTTATGACATACAGTATTTACAAAAATTTGTTAACACGTACATACAGATAGACATTTTCTAAAAATGATCAAATCGTGTTGAGAATATGTCACAACTTGTAAATACATTAAAAAATGGAAGGCGAAACTTTTTACAATTAGACTATTTTCTTCTTGTATAGAAAAAAGAAAAATGTAATATTATAAACGAATGGCAAAATTAACGGAGAGAGATTTTATTTAACTACATTATGCCATTTCTCGCAAAATTAATCTCGATCAAAATTTCCTCAAATGAAATATTTTGAAAACATATCGTTAAGAACTCAAATTCACACTGACCGTCTAATTATTCTTTTGATTTGTGACTAATTATATCCCAATTTTATTCTCTTAGTTCTATTTTTCTTTGTTCTTATAGATTCTTCTGTAATTCTAGAATCAAGTTTGATTATGTTTCTCCTACATTTTTACTTTCTTCTATATTCAATAGAAAAAGTATGGGGTTCTTAAACATTTTCGACCTCGGTTTTTGGATGGATTTACGCGTTTTCAGAGCTGTAGAACACGATTTTACCATTTTTAGAAAATGTCTGTCTGTGTGTGTGTGTGTGTGTGTGTGTGACAACATTTGGTGGCGACTGTATCTCAGGTACTACTGCACAGAATTTCATACAAATTGGTATGTAGCTACACATTGACATAAAGTAGTGCCTATCAACTTTTGATAAAAATTGTCCCGCAGCTTGCGTTGCCATCCCGCTTTTTCTAAATTTTTAACATGGTGGTATAGGACAAAATTTTGTATAAATGTACATAAACAGAAGTATTTTTTTAATAATCATTATTAAATTTAATAGAATTATTTGTGATAGAGATTGTGTATGTAGGAGCCATGAGTATGTAGGAAAAAAAATTGAGTATGTTGGAGCCTTGCCTCCCTCCCTGAGGGGGAAGTCCTCTCTCGAGGAGAGTATTTCATGATGGGTATCTTTCAAAGGAACTCGCCAATACTTTTAAAATGAATAGTTGCACCATCTATCTGCAATAATTTAAGATAAAATTATCGATTTTTTTTCATTTTTAACAAATATATATATACAGTCAGTAACAAAAGTGTCCGATTACTAGCAAAAATTCCTATTTAAAAAAAGTACACTTCTCACGGTTCTGTTAAATAAATCCTTATCGAATCATGTTCTTAGACTGACTAAGAACAGGATTCGACAAGGATTTCTTTAACAAAACCGTATGAAGTGTACTTTTTTTACATAGGAATTTTTGCTAGTGGTCGGACACTTTTGTTACCTACTGTATATATATATATATATATATATATATATATGTATATGTATATATAGATAGATATAGAGTTATTATTATTATTTAATGGAATAAAATTGGCTTTTTTTTGGATATTTAGAGTTATATTACTTCTCTAATATGGAAATCGTCTGCATTATCCTGGAAGATAATTTTTTTAAATAATAATTTTAATAAATTATTTTTATTGAGTGAGTTTGTAATAGGAAAATATAGAAGAAAGCCATGTGGTGGCCACAACATACTAGTTTTATATTCCCTTCCATAAAATTCTGGATTCCATGTATGTTTCCATTAAGATACACATTTGGGGGAGGGTAAAATCACCTCAGAGGGGAAGTCATCCCCTCCGTGGAGAATCAAAATTGCGATGACATGTCTCCGGGCTGCAAGCAATAAAAACTGCAACCAATGTTTTCAGAAATTTGGTGCTAAGTTTGAGCATTTTAATATTAAATTCCACTAAAAAAGTTAAATTAAGTATTAGATTTGTAAAAATGTTGGTTAATTAGCCTTAGTATACATTTTTTTTTTTTTTGTCTGGTCAAAACATTAAAATTTCATTCTAAAATTATAGGGAATGAATATGAATCCTGTTGGTCCTGTATATATTTCTTTATACTGATTATTTTCATTTGGAAATGTGCATAATTTAAATGGCATATGTCAAAATATTCCATATATAGATGTAGTTATATCTCTGGGGATCATCGAAGCGGGGGAACCATCCCCTCCGTGAAGGATAAAAATTGTGATGGTATGTTTCTGGATCATCTTTATGGGTGCGTTCCAGACCGTCGCCAATTACTTATTGCACGGTATTAGTACGACATTAAGCACAACCAACCAACCATAGGTGTAGAGCAAAAATCGCTTAAATTTATTTATTTATTTATTTTTTAATGTTGCATTAAGCACTGGAATTTATTTACATTTATTTATCCTTCTTATTTTATTTCAGTTACGTTATTATTTACATAAATGGCAGCAAGGAAAAAAAATATCTTATGTCATTCTGGTTTTCCATAATAAACTGTAAATATGCTTATTATTATAGTTTTATATTATATAATTAATAATTCCGCAGTATATTCCAATCACAAGACAGTCGTAATTCAACTTATTAAGGTTTACAGACTGATTTAATTAATGAAAATATTACATCATAATTTAGAATAATGATGAATCAGTATTAATTAGATTACATAACTTATGAAAATAATTACGGAATGTCGAAAGCCATTTTCATTTTTAACGTAATTAATTAATCATATTGAATTCAACAAGGAATTCTCAAATGAAAAATAATTTTAATTAATAGGGATTTATTGAGAATATTTTTTCATTAGTTGCTTTAAAAAGAATGGCTTATGCACTTAAACTTCTATATATACGTGCAGTCATTACCGGAAAAATGCAGAGTTTAATAAGTCTACATCGAAATAATATTTTAATGAATAAATTAAGTGACAGCGTACATGATTGTCGAGAAGTTAATGAATTTATAAATAAAACAAGATGATAAACACCAATAATAATGCAGTAATTAGGACACATGTATGCCATTTCTTTTATTGTAGATTTCATTTAATGAAAAATATGTTATATTTGCTATTAATTATTTGAAACGTATAATATTTTATTATATTACATTATTAGTAAGTGTATATAAAGAATGTCTTGCTATTTTATATTAGAAAAGAATAGTAATGTACAGTTTTAAAAATAAAGTTCGATATTTCACCAAAAAATCGATGCCAATCTAGATCAAGTTAGTTGCAAGAACATATATATATATATATATTTTTTTTTTTACTTTGAATTTCTTCATTTTAGTAATATGAGTTTATTAATAAGCTTTACTAAAATGGTAAAACCTATTACTAAATTTCTAAAAATATATAGTACATACATTAATCTAAATTTATATATATATATATATATATATATAAAATAAACATTGAAATTATATTTAAACAGTATCTTTATAGAAATATTCCGTGATATTAGTGAATCTACAATGACAAAATTTATCAACCATTCCAGGAACGTGCAGAAAATGTATAGAAATTCAAGAGTTGAATTATGATAAAGCACAATTTGTTAACAAACTCATAGATTTATTCTTACAGTGGACGGAATATTGCTTTATTACGAGAGTATAAGGAAGAGTGGTAAAGGTATGTCGGCTGATTGCAGGGGAAAGTTTAAATATTTTCGAAATTATGTCGCGTTAACGGCGATTATTTGTTTTTATTTTTATTTTTATTTTTTTTAATTAAAAGTTAAAGCAAGCAAAACATGTGTAAAACATTACATTTTCAGCTTTTCAGCTTTATTGATTTTGATTTAATACAATCATTTTGAGATAAGTAGAATTCCCATAAAAACAATATTGCATCCACACTTCCCCCCCCCAAAAAAACATGCAATTGTTATTTTTTAAAGAACTAAATGCTTCAATTATAAACCTTTTACAAAAATAATTACTTAAAAAGTACGAAATAGTAAAACATAAAGAATCGTACCTATGAAATGCCTAACCACCGTTGCTTGCGTTAAAATATGCTTTATATTGAAAACAATCTAACTTTTAAAGTCTGTATATATATAAAAATTACGTGTCACGATGTTTGTCCGTGATAAACTCCTAAACTAAGGAACCGATTTTAATTAAATTTTGCACACTGTGTGCAGTTTGGTCCAACTTGAGAGATAGGATAGTTTTTATCTCAGTTTATTGTCACAATATTGCTTTATTGCAATTATTTGTTAATTATAGACCTTTGTTACAGTTGCTCCAAAATATCTGTGAGTTCCATAACTTTAATTGTTGCCAAAAAGAAAAAATACGAGTTCATTTTCTTTCGACATAAAAGTAAATACACTTAATCAAACGTGAACGTTAAAAAATTATAAAAAGTTAAATTATACATCTCACGAAAATTGAATCACGAAAATCTCCTGAATAATCAATTTAAAGATTTTATTCGCATTGATAAAGTATGTAGTTATACACAAGCGAAGTGTGACGTCACTGACCGTCTGTGACATCAAGAAAAATATTTCTTATGTTAATCGCCTATTGTATTTTTTGTAAAAATTTATTAAAAAACGAGGAAAATTATTTCCGGATTTTAATCCCCATATTTTTGTATAGATATGTATTTTTTATCATGTGCATACGTGAGATTGAGTTATTTTGCTGTCAAATTGACAAAATTTTAATTTTAAATTTCAAAGCTCTGTCGTCCTTGGAGTTTTTCGCAGTTGGCGATCAAAAACGTAACACGAAAATTTACAAGCTAGATGTATATTTTCGTAATATGTATTGTGCGAAATATTGTTTCATATTATTCATTACTCTCTTAATATAAGTTGTTAAAATAACCATGAATTTTGAAAGGAATTAAATGTGTGCGCCAGATAATTTGGTGATATTATTTTTTTCCGCCAAGGATGATAGATATGAAATTTATTCTGCTGCAACATATTAATATCTTATATCAGATACATTATGTATATGCTACAATTTATTTCACGTGACACGTGTGTTAAAAATTTATTTACGACATAACCTTGCTTTTTCAATTTTTGTTGCATTATTCTAATCTGTATCACTTCGTTTTCTTTAAGAAATTTGTGATCTATACATAAAGTTCTAAATAAAAAGTAACCATTTCAATATTTTAAAACTTATATTTAAAAGTCTGTTTTATTTAACATTAAATTTTAAAACTTAATTTAAAACTTATTTAAAAGTCTGGAAGAGTTTAAGTCTGTTTATTTGTTTTGTAACGCTAACCTATATGATCGATGTTCGAAACTTTAATTAATTATTTCTCTTATTTTTCTTTACTTTTTCTTTAATAACTTACCAATTTAACGTTCCTGATTAAATTTGTGATTTATATATGTATTTTGCATTAAATTTTGACTCATATTTATTGCTGAAAATGCGATCTTAAAATCTTGCAATTTTCTTATCTTAATCCTCAATGCTTTCCTTCTTGATTAACTTGAATTTAAATTAAAATTTTAACATACTCAGAATCTTCTCACCACTTCGTTAAAATATATTAATCTTTTCAGTAATATATTAATCAGTATATCCCCACAACAATATTTGGCGATTTTTTGTTGGCGATTATGGCTAAATCATAAATCTATAAAACATAAATGATAAATGATAATCTAAATCATAAATCAAAAACATAAAATAATAAATCCAAAATAAACAACATATAGGCTGCCATATTATATCACAAACAGTCCAGAGCGACATCGTTATCGTTCAAAACGGCGCCAAAGAAAAATTGCCAAATTCAGCTGTGGGGATATACTGAAGTTATAAATATCCGAATATAATTACTGAAGTTATATTATAAGTTATAGTTGTGGGTAACAACTATAGTATTTCCCCACAACTGGATTTGGCGATTATGGCTAAATCATAAATCAAAAAATCATAAATGATAAAATCATAAGCTAAATCATAAATCTAAAATAAAAGCATGCAGGTTACCATATTTTATTGCAAAGAATCCAGAACGACTTCGTTATCGTTCAAAAAGGCGCAAAAAAAAAAAAAAAAAAAAAAAAAAAAAAAAAATCGCCAAATCTAGTTGTGGGGAAATACTATATACTTTATAAAATTATCAACGTATTACTTAGCCGCAGCAACGCGTGGCCGGGTCTGCTAGTAAAATATAAATTTTAAAAAAGAACTTTCGAAAAATTCAACGTTGACTAGTTTGGCTTACTGTAGTGTGAAAAAAAATCATGTGACTTTGAGAACTTATAATTATCCCGTGATTATTTTTATGAATGATCTTTGTGACATAAAAACATTGCCATTGTTACGTCCAATGTAATAATAGATCTCTGATTAAACCTCATAAAATATACCAGATTTTTTTTTTTCGTTGTCCCTGATTTATTTTTATTTTTATTTTATTTCATTTTATTTCGAGTAATAGCC
Source organism: Salticus scenicus (assembly GCA_963930645.1). Classification (NCBI taxonomy): domain Eukaryota; kingdom Metazoa; phylum Arthropoda; class Arachnida; order Araneae; family Salticidae; genus Salticus; species Salticus scenicus. Next base: position 280,014,869 of record OZ005655.1, read on the forward strand.
AATTGCAGAGCTGCCAACCTAATCCGGCTAATTGCTAGTACCGCCCCTTTTCCTACACCAGTCATTTCTTAGAGTTTTCTTCTCCTTAATACATCGCAAATATATTTGAAGAAAATTACTTTAAAAATTAAGTGGTGTAGAAAAAGGGGTGGTACGAACAATTTGCCGGATTAGGTTGGCACTTCTGCAGTTGTAATGATATAATGGTTTTATTAATTTAATTAATTTATATCTTTTTCGATTTTATTTAATACAAGGTCCCCCAACATTTTTAACTGTACCGTAAACTCCTAATTATCCGCCAAAGGAATATGTGCGTTGTGAATTACACGCGGGTGCGGGGAAAGAACGTAGCCAAAAAAGCGCAGGCTAAAAAAAAAAGTTTCTCAATAAGAACCAAAAACAATATATATATATATATATATATATATATATATATATATATATATATATATATATATATATATATATATAACTCATGTTTAATCTTTATTTGGAAAAATTCCTACAAACAAGACATGGGAACCAAATATATATATATATATATATATATATATATAAACTTACAAACAATTTGTTGTAAAACTGGTTTATATTATTTTTCTACATTTTAAAATATTATCTTTAATTCATATTTTTGCGATATTTAAAATATTATTGAATATCTGGAAATAGTAGTATCTATAAATAGTTCTTTTTGAAGAAATGTTTGTAATTGATTATCCACACTTTTAAAAATAAATTATTATTATTATTTTTTTTTTTTTTGAAATTTTTTTGTAATATTTTTGTTGCTGATTCTTTGAACGTACAATGTAAAAATTAAATTACACATTTTTTGAACACATTTGAAAAGAAAAAAAAAAAAAAAAAAAAAAAAAAAAAAGAAAATATTACACTTAAAATATTCTTCCGAGTCAAAAAGTTAATGAGAACAAATTTCATATGTTTTTTATTTGCAAAATCTGAACTAGTGAAACTGATACATTAATCACAATAATTAATATTACAGTTATATATTCGTTTTTCTAAAAAAAAAAAAAAAAAAAAGCACTTTGAAAACCACATAGTGAAAATGCATTAAGGGTGTATTTTTCTCATTGAATACTAATTAAATTTTAAATTTTCATTAATGAAAAAACTGATTATACATTCTAATCATAAAACTGAAAAATCTGCGGTGTTAGGAAATGAAACAACTAATATAAATAAAAGGATGTTTTCTACAGCGAGAGTTTTTTACGACTTATTTAATACACCGTATATATTAATTTAAAATAAGTGAAGGGAGCACGTTTCTGTGCTTTTAGAGGATAATTGGGGAGAAACAGAAACAAAAGAAGATATAGCGTGAAATCATGGATTTTTTTTTTAGAATGTTGTTATTTCTCTAGTAATTAAATTAATAAAAAAATAAAAATAAATAAAAAAATAAATAAAAATTCTTTTCATTTTTATAATTTTAATTAAATTTTCTGAAACGATAGTATTGCTCACATATGTTTTATATTGGTTGCAATTTATAAGAATAAAGTAGCATAAATTATTTCTGAGTGAAAAAAAAAAATTAAAAAATGATGTAATTATTTCAGTAAAGAGTAATTTTTCTGTAGAAATATGTCGAATACAATATTTTCTATTGGTTGTAATCGATGGAAGCGTCTTACCAAAATATTGCTATCTAGTAAATAATTCATCACAAAAGCTTTCACCTGTGGACTGCAGAAAAAAAAAATCTGTTATACTATTACAGAAAATTCCTAATATCAAAATTGTTAGACAATATCCGTATGCTTTTTCGAAGAATATGGTAACAAAATTTTTCTGTAACAGAACAATGCAGAGAATATTCGTACACCACAGGTCTTTTCTGTAGTGCACAACGTAAAAGTTTTCGCATTATATAAATTCTCCAATTCATCGAGCTAGGATCGAACCAGAGTCCACCGTATTGTAAGCGACGATATATCTCTAAGCCATAGAAATACAATTTGCTTTCGGTTGCTTCTCCATCCTGCTTTGATACCAATTTTCTGTACGGAAACCAGGTATAGTCTGCATCAATAGTTGTAAATTTTATCTGCGGATACAGAAAAAATATTTATTTTTGTCACAATGCGATGTAATTTTAAACTGAACTTCTTTAGTTTTTTCGAAAACATAAATTTTACGTAGGGGATTTTTCCATTTTTACAGAAATATTCTATTTTTCAACAGATTTCATTTATATATATATATATATATATATATATAAACTGTTACTGAGGGTTCAGTTACAAATAAAAATGAAAATATGCTGGCTGATTTACTTCACGATTGTTTTATTCCGGAATTTGTACAGCACCCCTCAAACACAATATATCAACCAGCTATTTTCTGCCCTGCAGAACTTATGTTAAAGCACTGGCAAAATGCAAAAATATAAAAATTGTACCATTAGACTGACGTTGGAAAGTAGTAATTAAGAAAAAATGAGTAAACGCCGTAAAATGAAAAAAACCACTCAACAATTATTTCGGTTTGCAATAACGACGCTGTGTCAGCGAACAAAATAGGCACGGATGCTTATTTTGTTAATATAGTGTAACCACGTTTCCTACGCCTAGCAGTGAGGATGAGTCGAAAATCTTGGAGGGTTTCCAAGGTGACCAACAGGTTTGAATTTAGTAAACATCCAGTCATTCGGTGTTCCCTTATCGCTTATTTTCTCTCAACGAAAAGCTTGTTTCCCCTATTTTACTAGTGGACTCGTTGAATCCGCATTTGCGCAGAGGCTTCCATGGTCACAAGAAATGTAGTTAAAGAGTATTGTTTGTTTTGTATTTATTTAAAGTTTTTTACTTGTTACTGGAATGATGTGTAACATAATATTTTGATCTTGTCATACCTCTGGAACTTTTTACGATATAATACTGAATTTTGTCCATTCCCCTTTTTTTAGATTACTAAAGCAATTTTTTCTATTTGGGAACCCAAAACTATATAAAATTTCAATATATACACGATTGCATTCTGAATGTATGGGCATGTAATTCTCATTAGATGTATTTTCTTTGGGCTCCGAATAAAAGTTTAAATTTTGTAACTCTAGAAATCGAATCTTCTAAAAATTTTAATTCATTTTATTAAATTCTGTATACTTTTCTTTCTTTCTTTCTTCTTTTTTTCTTTCATGAATTTTTGCATATTTATATACACTGTTAAATCTAGAACTGACAAAACAGAGGTATTGTGGTGGTGTTAGTATTAAGAACGATTCACTTCACTAGGGTCTTAGGCCTAAGATAGAGTACCCTCCATGGGGCTTTTTTCTAAGGTTCTAGTCTATATTTACGCAAATTTCCAAGAAATCCACGGAAAACTGCAAACGGCTAGGCCGACGAGTGCGACTTGGGATCGAACCCGGCCACTCACCTATACCAGCTTTGAGGACAAAAACTCTTGGTCGCAGGTGGACTGACACTACAAAGAGAAAACTTCTTATATTCAAACAAATCGTGTACTCAGGCTACTGTCGAATAAAATGGACTTAGATATGAAAAAAAAAAAAAAAAAAAAGTTGCTCTTATTTGTTGCTGTTTTCTGAAAAACGATACAACAAATGCTTTTTCTTTTTGAAGGATTCCTTTTATCGAAAGTGATCCAAATTGTTTTTAAACTAAAACAAAATATAATACTATGTATAAAAATAATAAAGACTTAAAATATATATATATATATATATATATATATTAATTATTCCTAGATAATTTGCTTAAAGTAGCTATAACTAAATTTACTACAAGTATGTATAATAAAATTATTTCTAAAGTTCTGCATGTGATAAAATAAAACATAACATTTTTTTTTTCTACACTATAAATATCAAGATACTAGAGGAATATGTTTAAATTATAGATTATTTTTAATAAATTCTGCTTTCGTGCAAAGAACTGTTTCCAAAATAATAATTATAACACTAATAATAAGTTAAAGTTAATATTAATTACTAAATAAGTAAAGGGCATTAAGTTGAAACCATATGTTTCTGACATATTTTTCCCGCACTAAAGTTTTAATAAACCCGAGATTGATTTGTCAAACAAAATCTAAACGAGATATTTTAACGCGTAACTTTCTCGTTCAAAGCAGTTTAAATACTTTGAAAGTCATTTATGCGGAACGGCAAACATTTTCGAAAGTTTCCAAAGTAAATGATTTACCCCACTTAAGATAAACTTCAATGAGGAAAAGAATAATGTATTGCGATCGGAATGTGGATATTTCCCTTTATAATTATCATAAAAGTATTTCACACATATAGTTTTAAAACATGCATCAGTATTTTAACCTCCTTTAAGAATTGTAATAAATGAAAAAAAAAAAAAAAGATTAAATATTTATAAATTATAATAATATTGGCTGTATTTCTCAAATATATTGTTATAATGGATAAAATATTTTTCTCTGTATCATTTGTCCTGTTGCAGTGAAAGTAGTTTTACAGTCAAATAAAAAATTAACTTTGTTTCAACTCACTTAAAGTAAGGTCGGATTTGGCGTCAAGTTTGCCGACTTGGCGACCAAGTCAACACGAGAATTGATGCAGGGGAAAGTATTTAACCCTCGCTTTTCCAAGATGAGGTCATTTTGACCCCATTTTGAAGTTGAAATTTAGTTAAGCCCGCCTCATTCAAAAAGTGCGCTAATTCGCCAGATATAGCAAACTTAACCAGTGAAATGTTGCAATTTCTAAACTATACAAAAAGGTGCGGTGCTGGTGATTTTCGCCAAGCGGCACCTGAAAGCAATTTTTCTGCAGTAACGCCTTGATCTAGGGAAAGCGAGGGTTAATCGGTTGCAACTTTATCTTTACTTTTTTATATGAAGTCAATAAAGATGCTAATAGATAAATGCGAGAATAACATTTTACAGAAGATCTTAAAGCAAAAAAATATATATAAGTACATAATAAGAAATAATGAAATTCATGAAAATTTTCGACCACTGATTTTCGATGGATTTATTTGTTTTGAGGTTTTTTGAAAATGATTTGACTATTTTTAGAAAAAATAAGTATGAGCGTCTTTATTACATATATAAGTAAGAGTGTACCTATTACAATTTTGTGAGTGCTGTATGCCAGGAAACAATGGACAGGATTCTTTAAAACTTGAGTTTTAGTTGAACCTTTGCAGAGAGTAGTGTGTGCTTATTAATTTTTGTTATAGATTGTCTAGTAGGTGACGTTGCTATGCTGCGATTCCCCATTTTTAGGGAAAGCTATATCTCAGCTTCTATGTAGAATAAGTGCAGAAAATTTGATTTGTGAGAGTACTAGTATGAAAAATCTTACTGATTCAATTTTGGTGCTTATCAGTCGACAGATGGTGCTACTATGCTTCATTATTTCTTGTTTACGGGATGACTACAACTGTCTTTTATAGCATATAACTGTCCCAATTTTAATATATGAGGAATTAAACGGAATGATTCTTAGCTATACAGTTGGTAACAAAAGTGTTCGAACACTAACAAAAATTCCTATGTAAAAAAAAGTACACTTCATACGGTTTTGTTAAATAAATCCTTGTCGAATCCTGTTCTTAGTCAGTGTAAGAACATGATTCGATAAGGATTTATTTAACAAAACCGTATGAAGAGTATTTTTTTTTTTACATAGGAATTTTTGCTAGTGGTCGGACACTTTTGTTACCGACTGTACTTAAAAATGTTCACTTCATTTGTCGCGGTTTCTTTTATTGAGCTTGATTTATACTTGTACTAACAGGTTTTGTCCATATTGCTGTCACTGGATTTAAATGAATGATAATAATAATAATAAAAAAATAAAAATAAAATCACATTTTTTTAAATAAATAAAAACTATTAAAAACTAGTATATGTTGTGGCCACTGGAAGATTTTATTCTGTGTTTTCTTACACAAATTTACGCAGTGCAAATTATTTATGAAAATTATTTTCTCTCATGAATGCAGAGAATTTGCATCTTAGAGAATCATATTACTAAATGTCGAAAGAAAGTCAATTTTATAATCTTCATATAATATCATTTAAATATATATATGATATTATATGAAGATTTTTTTATATATTTTTTTTGTTAATAATAATAATTTAAAAAATATATAATTAATTTTAAATTATTACAGATCGATGGTTCAACCATTCGGTTTAAAGGTATTGGAGTTTTTTTTTTTTTTTTTTTTTTCAAAAATGTCCTTGTTTATAATTTAATTATTGTAGTACATATACTAAAACAGTGTATTATTTTAATATAACCAATTCAAATATCTTACATTACAACTGTAAAAAGTGTTTATAAAGTCTATAAAATTCCCCAAAACATTCTCAGTATATACATTAAAGCATTCCAATTAGCTATACATATTTTATCTTTAAATGAAATATGTAACGAAATGACTTTATAAAGACATTTTACGGTTATAATGTAAGATATCTGAATTGGTTATATTAAAAGAATACATAGTTTTAGTATATGTACAACAATAATTAATTTATACAATGTAATCAAATTATATTGTTTATAATTTGCCTCTTTCGGGATAAAACTTGAAAGGAACGATATTCGTACAAATATATATATAGATGAGAGGAGGGTACTATGGAATACCATTTACATTTATTAAAATAACTTTACTTTGTTTCTAATAAAAGTCCCCAAAATCATGATGAGTACATAGTGCAATTATTTGTAATGAATTGTCAATGAAAAAAATTCCAAAAAATTTTTGTTGTTGTTATAAAACGTTTACTTAAAAAAAAAAAAGTTACAAATGGAGGTTAACATGAAATAATTGGGTAACATGGAATAGGTGGTTTAAATTGTTAAACCATAGAAAAAACTAATTAGACTTCATAAATTCATCTATGGAGAATTTTTTGTGACAGAAGATACATTCGGCATCTTTATTTTCTGTTTCTTTAGTTGAATGCATGAAGTCAATTTCAGATGATACTATGAAGTACCTAGTATTCCATAATACCCGACACGCCATCTTTAAAAATGAACTTTTAAATTAATGGACAAAATATTTTCAGCTAAAAAACGACCAATGTATAACAAAATACAATTCTTTGAGCATACATTATGCTAAACATCAATGCTCAAATCACATGTGTACTAGTAAATTTAAATGTTTGAAAACTTACCTGCAAAAACTTTTAAAAATCACAAAACATACTTTGTTCTATAGAGAATGGTACAACAGCAACAAGCGGTTGCTTCTTACTGTATTGCTTCATGGGAATAATTCTTGAGTAATTCATAGTATTTTGAAGAGATAGCAGCACTAATCAGAGCCGAAACCTCGGTATTCCATATTTCCCGACTATTCCATAATACCCTACACTCTTCTCTCTTTCTTTATATATGCATATATATATTCTAGTTCATTATTTCTATTATAAATAATTATTATTACTTTTACAATCCTTCGATAAAAATAATTCACATTGTTCATATTTGTTTGAAATTGTGTCCTAAACCGCATTATTAATAATTCAGACAACACGGAATCATATCCTCACCTATTAGACAGATTTTACAAGAAGTTGATAGGCGCTAATTTCTATGAAGGTAGAACTACATATCAATTTATATGAAATTCTGTCCAGTAGTTTCTGAGATGGCACAAAATTTTGTCACGCAAATAGAGAGAGACAGACATTCATTTCCTAAAAATGATCAAATCGTGTTCTGACATCTCAAAACGTGCAAATCCCTCGAAATTTCATGCATTGAATAAATAAATAAATAAAGTACTTAAATAATTTTTTAGAAGATATACAAGTGGCAAACTTTCTCTGTTTACACTTAAAAAAAGGAATAATCTGGCGTGTCACTCACATTACTTTCTCTTACCCTGAAATTTAATACTAGAAATACAGGTTGGAGATTAAGAGGTAAGATAACGAGCACTATATTGTAAACCTATGTTAAAACGATTCAAATTAAGCTTTGGAAGAGTTTTATATGATAATTAGTTTTGTATGAGGGGGGGGGGGGTTAGCGCCCCCCTCAACCCCCCGTTTCATTAATGCACCTACATTTATATAGAATTTAAATCTGTTATCAAAATTAAGAGCACTTAAAATTAAACAGAAAAGTTTCACTTTAGTTTCAACATTCCTTGAAATGTATCAGTCTCGACAAAATGCTTCCGGCAACAAACATATATTAACTTGAAAATACAACTTTTGGATACCCTGAAATTATTCGTTTTTAAGCAACTCTAAGAGACATAGGCAAAGATCAAACGTCAAAAACTTAAGTATTCAGGAAATCTGAAAACGTGTAAATATACAAAAAACCAACGATGAATATTTAGCTGAAAGAATACATTAATTACCACATGGGTATGAGGAATTAATTTCAATTTCTGAGCAGCTTCCCTGGACATGGTAAAATATTAGAAAAAATCACTTCCTCTAACAATAAAAAGAATGTTATAGCTTAAATATTAGCGGCCCTGTGTATCATTTGAAAGTTATATACACACCATACGGTGCAAATAAATATGATCCCATATTAATAACACATGCCACAACCTGAAATACACTTCCATCAATTTTCAAGTATTGTCGCACTATAATCTAGTTCTTTTGTGTAGCCCTGTAAACGAACAGTGAATGATTTGTATACCATATTCTACATGAAACATGCTATTATGCATACAAAAAATATATGTTTGTTTCATTTTGTTTAGTGCAATCTATAGATACATAAACCCTACTTACCTGCATTTTCCCCCATATACTTAATTAATGTATTTGAATTCTCTTGGGTGTCCCTGTACACGAACCATTTTCTTGAACTCAAAGAAAAGTATAGTGTAGCAACACGATATGATACACATTTAAAATACCGAGTTTGGTATTTCTGCTATTATTTGTTCTTCATATAGGCTGATAACACACAGACACACAAACACACAGACCAACCGCTAAAAGCATGATTTTTGGATTCAGGAGACTTCAAAACGTGTAAATATAGCAAAAACTCACTTTCAAAAATTTGACCCAAAACAATACTTTCTTTACCTTATGGGTAAGAGAAAGTTAGAAAAAAAAAAAAAAAAAAAAAACTTATTACAAATAATTCAGTCTAGTTAAAAAAGAAGAAAAAGAATTATGTTACTTAGAGTTTAAATTTTTTTTTTTTATATTGTTTTATAAAACGTCAGTTTTTATAGGCTTACGTTGCAATCTAATGATTAACGAAGCAAAACCGAAATGAAATCATTTTTTTCCCCAAGACATTTTTTCACTTTCAGATTATTTATAAAAAAAAAAAAAAAAAAAAAACTAGAAGAATAAAGAGAGATCGTTCCTTGAGATTTCTTTGTAATTTCCGCTTCTGTTTGATTTATCACACAGTTGACGAATAAAATATTTTATCCATATAGGGGGAAAAAAAGCAATTGTTATATTTATCGGAAATAACAATATTATTTATACAATTTCCCATATAAAAGCACAAAAAAAAAAAAAAAAATCCGTGATTGTTATGAATAGTTTGCACCTAAATTAATTCTTAGATACCAAATATAAAAGTGACATAACTCGAAGTTTTAGAATTAAGAACATTCGATATTTAACCCTATTTGTTAATTTTTATATTTAAACTAGTGTTTGCTTAAAAAAAAAAAAATAATAATAATAATGTTTACACACTTTTATTGGTCAAGTTTTTAAATCACAATGTCAAGGTATTTTCTTTTCTTTCTGATAATTTTTTTAAACAAAATATTAATTATAGCGACAATTACTTGAAATTATCTTGTATGGTACTCACATTTCCTACCCTGCTAGATTTAGAAACTGATTTATATACATTTCTATATGAAGGCAGCAACCGTCTTCCTCAACCCATATCCCACCTTTATTATTATTTTGCTTCCATTCAGAAAGCATGTAAGGCTGTTATTAATTTTAAAATTCTATTTCAAATTTTACAGGCATTTTTTTTTGTACACCACATTTAAAACTTACCGTAAAATCCCGAAAGTAACCCCCCCCCCCATCGAATATAACCCCCCTCCCTTTCCTCGCTGAAAGTGAAATGTCTCTGTTATCCTGAAAGTAACCCCTCTCCCCCTTTTTTTTTTCTCCATCCAACAAAGCTACACCCAATCTTCGGGCGCACTTACGGTATGTCGGCATTGCAAGTTAAGGTTGGCATTGAATTAAGTTTTAATATTTATATATTATTTCTAATTTAACTAATTTTTCATAAAGTGTCGGATGCATGTTATCAATGGAATCATTACACAGTTTTTTTTTACCTTTAATGTAAGAAATTACCTTTAATATTTCCTTTTAAGTAAGTACCGTAAAATCCCGAAAGTACCCCCCCCCATCGAATATAACCCCCCTCCCTTTCCTCGCTGAAAGTGAAATGTCTCTGTTATCCTGAAAGTAACCCCTCTCCCCCTTTTTTTTCTCTCCATCCAACAAAGCTACACCCAATCTTCGGGCGCACTTACGGTATGTCGGCATTGCAAGTTAAGGTTGGCATTGAATTAAGTTTTAATATTTATATATTATTTCTAATTTAACTAATTTTTCATAAAGTGTCGGATGCATGTTATCAATGGAATCATTACACAGTTTTTTTTTACCTTTAATGTAAGAAATTACCTTTAATATTTCCTTTTAAGTAAGTACCGTAAAATCCCGAAAGTACCCCCTCCATCGAATATAACCTCTCCTCCCTTTTCTTCCTTTTTTTTTTAAAGAATCTTGATTATAATCCCCCCACCTGAAATTTATCCGTTTTGCTTTTTTAAAAAGGGGGGGGGGGGTTACTTTCGGGATTTTACGGTAATTATTAGTCATATGTTTCACGTAGCATCCGCGAATGATCTTCAATATAATAAATTTCAAATTCCTTTTTTTTTTTTTTTATTGAGTTATGATAACAGACATACAGACCAGCCGCTAAAAGCTTCATTTACGTATTCAAGAGTTCCGAATACGCGTAACCACAATAAAACCACAACGTCAGGAATTGGATTCAAAGCAATACTTCAATATTTTGCATACCATATGAATAAGAGAAAGTAATTTTTATTTTTAAGCACAGAGTATAATTTGAAAAATACTTTCATCAATTCAATCCAATAAAAAAGAACACATTCGCTTAATTTTGGATACATCTGTATGTTGTCTTTAAACCGCGTATGTACCACATATACGAGGTAAGTCCATAAGTTCAGACCCACTCATGCCTGTTGTACAGCTGAATCGAAATAACGATGTGGTTTGCAAGTATGGTACTCTGTGCACGCGTGAGGTGTCACATGATGCCGCAGCCTCTTTTGTCAATGTAGCAAAATGTCTTATTTGGAGCAACGCTCCGACATTAAATTCTGCTACAAATTAGGAAAAATTGCTGAAGAAACATTACGGCTATTGTAACAAGTGTATTTAGACGAAGCTATGTTATGATCGAAAGTTTTAAACGGACAGCTTGTTTAAAAAGCTACAGATGATCCACAAAGCAGGTTGCCAGTGACCCACGAACGTAAGCTAACATGCAACGGGAAGGACAAGTGATCTGAAGAGATTGTGGGCAGACAGTTGATGAAGTGTCCGAACAGATTGCGTTTCCACATGGAACATGTCACAAGATCTTATTTTTGGATTTGCAAATATCTGGGCCTCCAGTGCACATTATTTCTCGCAGTTTAACCGAGGATCAACAGGCTCAGCTCTGCACAACTGCGGGCGATCTAATTCAGTGCTGCCAACAATGATACGGAATTTTTGTCCCAAATCATCACTGGGACGATGCGAAAAGCCACTCTGTTTGACCATTGCGTCAGCTGTTTGCCCACGATCACTTCTGATCACTTCTCCTACTTGTTGGATGTTTGCTTACATTTGTGTAGTCACTGGCTGCCACTTTCGAGGATCATTTGTAACAGCGTCTCTCTCATTTTTAAACATGCCGTACATTTGAAAACTTACGATCATCACATAGTTTCGTCTCCATACACTTGTTGCAATAACCATAGTGTTTCTTCGGTGGTTTTACCCAATTTGTGGTAGAATTTAATGTTCGAACATTGCTCCAAAAAGACATTTTGCTACATTGACGTAAGAGGCTGACAGTCTTTAACCGAATGGTGATCTGATCGTTTTATTAGTTTTGCAAAGCATCATATGACGTCTCACGCATGCCTAGAAAACCAATTTTGTAAAGTCCATTGTTATTTTGGCTCATTCATTCACTGGACATGAATGGAGAGGGTAGCATCCGAACTTATTGACTATACCTCGTCGTATACTTAAATTTAGCGTAGAAAAAGTAATGCATATAAGAACACTTTAAAAATATTTTGAAGAACTTCCAGACATAGCCTCTATTACATCCAAATTCTTTTGCGTGGCTCTATAAAGGAATATTTAATCCTTTCACAATTATATATAATACATGCTTTTACGCTTATAAAAATATAAGTTTACTTTATTATATTTTATGAAATTTGAAGATGTTAAAGTGTACCAATGAGAAATTTTGCCCACACACATAATGTATCCAAATTTTTTCTGAATGACACTAAAAACGTATTATTTACTCGATTTCTATAAAAACTTTTAAGTTACATCCTTAAGTGATAGAGATTTAGGCTACAGAGTTTGGACTTTCGGTTAATATTTGTTTCAAAAACTCAGTTATCGAGAATTCTCCCCCCCCCCCCCCAAATATATATATATATTTTTTCACTGCCATACATTGGTAAACAAAAGTAAAAATATTGCATTTAATTATAATTTTTTCTGTAACTACTAATTTTTGACATTGGTAATTGATGTTTCCTTCTTTTTTCCGAATGGATATTTGAACATACATAATTTATTATATTATGTAGGAAAAATAAATTTTAAAAGTTTATTTTTAACATATCAGTGCGATTTTTGCACTTAACTTTGAAGGGAAAAAATGTTTATAAACAGTTACTTATAGATTACCAATGAAATACTTTTTAAACTGACTTCAATGAAAATTTTTATTAGGGTATTTTACGTGCATATCCTGCACTTGTATTTTATTTATTTATTTATTTTTTTTTTTACATTACAAATAAAAAGTATATTTATTAGAATAGAAAAAAGAAAGAAAAACTTTTAGCATAGAGGATTTTTCATTTATTTAAAAAAAAAGAAAAAAAACTATTCTTTATTATTTATCGTATATTTTATGATTAAAGACGAAAAAAAAAAAGAAGAAACCTTTATCCTTAGATATTTTTCTGCTTTAATGGAGATATGGTTAGTATAAATCAGAAAGACCACTCTTATCTAACATTAAAAATATAACATTTATTTCACACTTTTCATATCATTCTTTTATTCTCATCTAGTAATATTTTTTTCTTCTAAAGATACATATAAAGAAAGTATTGGATTCGTGAATTTTTTTCCCTCATGTTTTTTATGAATTTGCACGTTTTGAAATCTCCTGCATACAGTTTGCCCATCTTTGGAAAATGTTTGAATACGCGGATTTAAAAAACAAATGTAATACTGTATTTCCAGAATTAATTAAAGAAAAGTAATATAAGTTGAATTTTGACAAAATAAGATGAATTTTAACCTAAATTGGGGCTGATTACATTTCAGGATCAATCGCTCCTTAGGCGGCGCTGTCATCTCATTTTATTCACAATTTTTAATATGGCATTATAGAAAAATATTTTTTTGTAAGAATGTACATAAAGAGATATATTTTTCCCTTTACAATGTTAAATCATATATATATGTTATAGTCAACCAAATAAGATAAATGTATATGTAGCGGTGTCACTTACCCCTGGGAATGTTCATTTTCAATATAGGTAACTTTCAAAAGGAAATTCAGTGCTTTCGAAACGAATGGTTTAATCATAAATTTGTGATAATTTAGAAGAAATTATCGTTTTTTTCATTTTTAAAGAAATAAAAAAAAAAAATCCTAAATGGTTGTAGAGCAGAAAATTGACTTGATCTGAGATGAAAATCATTTGCATTTATTATAGAAAATTATTTTATTATATATAAATTTAAAATAAATGATAATAAATAATTTATAGTGCGTAAATTTGTCTAGAAAAATATAATTGAAGAATTTTTGTGGTATCTACAACATACTAGCTGTTATTTTACATTGTTGTAAATGAAATTTACATTTATTGATTTATTATTTGTAGAAGTGATTAGTGAAAAAGTGAAAAGATCACTTGTATCCTTTATCACTATTCTGAATTATCAGTTTATAATTCAGAAAGTGATTGTTTGATTCAGATTTCGATGATTTAACCTTTAAAGTACTTGGTCGAACTGACTGACTTTATAAAAATACATTTAAATATTATTATAAGAAGATGAAAAAAGAAAAAAAAGTATATACTCTGTCGAGTGTCTTGCACAAATGTCTCCAATACTGACAAAGGAATATATACGTATATTTACTCATTAACGCCCCTAATAATTCGTTAAAATTTAAACAACTCTTGTTTTAATTTTTAAACTACTACACGTTCTCTTTTGAAGATGGCTGTGAAAAAAATATTTGAGATAAGTAAATTTCTTATCGCACATTAACACATACCCTTAATTGCCAACTTTTACATTTTTTTGGCTACCAGAAAAGATTAATATAAATAGTTTTCATTGTTTAAATAAAATGACAATTTCTATTTAAATTTTTTAGTATGTAAAAAGCGTAATTTTAGGCAACTATACATACTTCTAAAGTAAAATATTGTGATAGATATTATTCTTCACATTTAATTAAATCGGACAATAAGCAAATGCATGCGTGCGAGGACTGAAATGTTATAATACAGCGAACCATAAAATTTAAATTGACAGCGGCCACAGGGAAATTTGTGGAATAATTTATAATGCACAGTTATTGTTGTGTTTTTCAGTAAATAAAGTATCTGTATATATATCAATACAAAAAACCCTTAGCGGGTTAAAAGTTTGTGACGCAGCACTGCACTTTATGGCTATAAGAATTAGAAATACGGGTCTTAAAAATAATTATATCAAAGTTTCAGTGACGCTTTGCTATTAATTAAAAAATACAGAGATTTCCTTATTTGAATTTGTTTTTTTCTTCTATTTATTTTTACAGTGTAAACGTTATTTTCAACATAAAATAATATATAACATTTACTTACCGATACCTTTTCATTCACATCTTTATAATATCAAAATATGTGTTTTAAAAGAAATGATATGAAATTCCAGCAACGCAGTGTTGTTACACTAAATGATTTGTTTTTAAATTCCACTGCAATTATTTTGTTTTGCATATTAAAGTATATTTGCACATTGAAATATTGCTTTTAATTTTCAAATACGCAGTCAAATATATCACTTTCATTAAGTTTATATTATGTACTGAAATGTATTTATTTCAATGAATTATTTTATCTTTGGCGTCACGCCATCAAAAACTACAACTAAAAATTTCGCTTTTTTTTTTTTCAGTACACTATCTACTTGCATGCTTTTTCAATTAATTTGGATAAGATGGCATAAACATTTCCATAAATTTTACTTAAAGTTTTGGATAGCGTGACGCAAAAGATAAAATAATTCATTGAAATAAATACATTTCAGTACATAATATAAACTTAATGAAAGTGATATATTTGACTGCGTATTTGAAAATTAAAAGCAATATTTCAATGTGCAAATATACTTTAATATGCAAAACAAAATAATTGCAGTGGAATTTAAAAACAAATCATTTAGTGTAACAACACTCCGTTGCTGGAATTTCATATCATTTCTTTTAAAACACATATTTTGATATTATAAGAGATGTGAATGAAAAGGTATCGGTAAGTAAATGTTATATATTATTTTATGTTAAAAATAACGTTTACACTGTAAAAATAAATAGAAGAAAAAAACAAATTCAAATAAGAAAATCTCTGTATTTTTTAATTAATAGCAAAGCGTCACTGAAAATTTGATATCATTATTTTTAAGACCCGTATTTCTAATTCTTATAGCCATAAAGTGCAGTGCTGCGTCGCAAACTTTTAACCCGTTAAGGGTTTTTTGTATTGATATCATTACTTTTTAGGGGTTAATGATTAAAATGTAAAATTAAAGGAGCATGGCAATGAGTTTGTAACCCTAAAATGTGCAGTTTCGTAGTTCATACCACATAACTAAATGGAATTTTAAAAATTTATGAAAAGTGATAAATAAAAAACTTTAAGAAAGAATATTTGTTGTGTGATGGAAACACGCAACATTACAAAGGCATAATATAGTATATTTTAAAAATAACAAACAATTTCTACAAAAAAAAAAAAAAAAAAAAAAAAAAAGACAGAGAGAGAGAGAGAGAGAGAGAGATTTTATTTTATTTAATATTCAATTTCTTTGGTTCAACGGTTCATCTGTTTCTTAAATAGTTCAACAGAATATTTAAAATAAATGTTCAAAAAATAATTTGTGTACGAAAGTTTTTGTAAAAAAGTGTTATGAATAAGTTTTTAAAGAGCTCCATTCACCGTATAGATTTTGGTTAGATAAAAAAAAAAATTAAACACAAGTTTTTAAATGGTCCAATTGAATGAACAAAAGATTAATATTTTGTTATATTTTTAATTGGAGATGTTTAAAGTAAAATGTTGTAAGGATTTGACAGTAATTTTCCAAAATACCTAACACCATGGGGGTGGGGATCAGATCCTCCTTTGGAAACTCTGATAATTCTAAAAAAGATGCTTAATCAATCTGAGGGAGATTTTGTTTGGTTTAAAATTAATTCAGATGGGGAAAATACGAGGGGGGCAATCAGTTAGACCACTTTGAAATTTTAATCGGGAAAACGTTTTTAAGAAAATGTTTTGTTGAATGTAGTTTTATTCCTATCTGGTTAAATATACTGTACATAGTTCCCACATTCTTCCTGGCTAGAATTCCTGAAAATTTTCTAAAATGTGTTGAAGGGATTTTGGACATTGCCTCATTTTCTAAAATTGGGTTATGGGGGCAAAAAGTATACTAAGAGATCTAACATTAAAATTTTAAATGATAAGGATTTTTTAGCACTTCGAGAAATCTTCTAGATACAATCACTTCAACGATACTTTTTTAAGGTTGGTTGGTAGTAGGTTTTAAGGCCAACTGACTACGCTAGGGTCCTAGGCATATAGGTAGAATGGCCTCCATGAGGTCTTTCTAAGGGGTCGAGGCCCGTATTTAAGCGAGTTTCGGATAAATACACGGAAGGAACGGCTAAGTCAAAGAGTGCGGGATGGGATCGAATCTGGAACCTCTCATCCACCGCTCGGCAGCTGGTGGGGCATTTTTAAGGAACTTATAATTTTTTTTTTTTTCTAAAAGTCCCATCATCCTCCCCAAATCTATCGGAAACGACTCGAAATTTTTGAAAATTGTAAGAAACGTGCAAATTGAATATGAGTCTGTAAGTAAGAACTTTGAACGAGCTCTTAACCCCCCTAATTCCCCTCCAAATTTTACTGTTTGCTTTCTAAGGTTCCCCCTATCGTAATACAGCTTCAATTTCTTCTTCTTCTTCTTCTTTTTTTTTAAGAAGTTGTTTATGTTTATAGAAGACATTTTCGACAAACTGAAAAAAGCAATGCATTTGTTTAAAATTTCAAAGATGCGCTTTTCGCTGGTCCCTGTTTTCGAAATTTCCAAATTTTTTTCAAAATTTCCAAACAAAACAATGATCCTTCAAACTGATTAAGCCCCCTCTTTTTTTTAAGTTTTTAGAATTTCCAAGGTGTTTTCGAGACCCAGGGGGAAGACTTTAAACGAAAAATTTTCTTTCATATTTTTCTAACTAATAATTATAGAGAAAAACATTTTTTGTTAAAATCTTGTTTTGAAGAGGTCTTTCCATCAAAGTAACAGATTTTCCCCTTCCCCCAATTTTCACATTTACAAAATTAAAATTTGCCCATGTCTGACGCCTTGTGCCACCCCCACCCCCTTCCCCCACCATACATATTTGCTTTTTTCTTAACTAAACAAAATCCCGTAAAATTGTCGAAGGCGTGTTTTACAGTTTTTAGAAATTCCGAAAATTACTGGATATAGAAAAACAAATTGAATAATTCGTATTCGACACTGTTTTTCAAGATTTTGTATGAACTTCAGAAACACACTTTTCTAAAATCGATTAACCAGGGAAGTCCTAGCGGTACCGTTTGTTACCAGCAATCACTGTTTAAAAAATACCCATTTTGTGGGAGAAAAAAACCTGATGTTCTGAAGGCAATAAACTGCAATATCTGAATAAAGGCAATAAACAAAATTTGCAAAATAATACAAAATTTGAAATGCATTATTAATTTTTAATTTAAAGGTTGCAGATGCATGGTAATTTCATTTTATATCAATATTATATGTAAGAAATAAGTCTGTACAAGTGAAGGAGGATTTTTTTTTTCTTTTTTTCTAGAGTAGCTTTTATCGAAGCAGGTCGTTTCGACGCCGACGGTTCGACGCCAACGGTTCGACGCCAACGTTTCGACGCGGGGGCAGTTCGACGCCGTACGTTTCGACGCGGGGTCAGTTCGACGCCACATTTTTTTTCTCGTATTTTTATTTATTTTTACAATAAATATGCAGTATGCCTGATATAATATATATATTTTATATATGATATATATGAAGCGTGATTCAAATAAATAAGTAATATGACTGATTTTTATTTATTAAATTAGCGATTGTTTGCATGCATATTTGAAATAAATAGTGTACATGTGTACAAGTTTTATAGATTTTTTTTTTTGTGTGTGTGTGTGTGTGTCCCAGATTAGTGAGAAGTCCCCACGCCAACTTTAAGCCCCAGGGACATGAGGGAGTTTTATTTATTTATTTATTTATTTATTTCACAAAACAGCATCAAAAAGGCAAAATACAGAAATGGTAAATAAATTTATGGTTACAAAGAAGTTATATTGCAGACAAATATAATTACAGATAAATAAGATTACACATAAATAAGATTACAGTTAAATAAGGTTACACATAAATAAGATTACAACACAGAACTGTTATTATACTAATCCATTGCAAAATTATGCGCCACACCTTTCAGGTATTCCATTATTTCTCGATTTTCAAAATCTTCAACTATTACTTTATTTCTCATATCAACTCGCAGATACTTATTCCGCTTGTGCGGCGGTTCATCTCCACTTACAAATTGTTCATAACATTGATTAATTGTTTTTTGAACACGTCTGAGACCATCTATGAATTTCCATAATGTGGGGTGTGAAATACCAAATTCGGCCTGCAGACGCCTGTGCGCTGCTTCCGCGAAATTATTGGTGCGTCCTTCGTTATTTTAGGTTCTAGCATAACATGACCACATTTCTGGTTTAAAAGTAGGACGACGGCGACGATTATTTCTCTGAATCCTTCCAACGTAATAATCTTCAAAGTAATCAAAAATTGGGGTTAACTGATTAGATAAATTCTCAGTCAAAGCTTCTAAAGCATTTTCAAGTTCTTCGATAGGCATTTGAATCACGCTTCATATATATAACGTATAAAATATATATATTATATCAGGCATATCGCATTTATTTGAATGATGATGCAAACTTATTCCAAAAATAAATAAAAATACGAAATAAAGTATGGCGTCGAACTGACCCCGCGTCGAAACGACCTGGTGTCGAACTGCCCCCGCGTCGAAACGTTGGCGTCGAACTGACCTGTACCGGCTTTTATTGTTATATTCATGCCTGCTCCCTACTATTAAATTTAAGAAAGAAATAATTATTATTTTTGATGTATAGATTTGATTAAAAAGAGAAAAATAAATAAAAATAGAAAAATCTTTAAAATGTGAAACTTTTATACTGGTAAATATTTAAGTAGTATAGTTTTTTACTGGAAATTTAATGAACAAAGTAATTTATAAAATAATACACTGTATCATTCTTAATTATTTTACCAGTATGCTTTGTAGAAATGTATTATTTCGTAAAATTAAGTATCACAATGCGAAAAACAAAATTAATTAATTAATATTTTTAAAAATATATTATGGGTTTAAATTAAAGTCAAATAAAGATGTATTTTACTTCATTTTATTTTATTACTTATTTTACTAATTTTAATTTTGTTTTCAGAGTTTTTCCAATGCATTTAAGTGTTTGGTAACCGTGTTTTTTTTTTTTCATTACAATATTATTTTATAAAATTAAAAAATAATAATAATAACAGAAAACATGAAATTTTAGATTTGGATTTGATATATTATAATTATTACAATCTTTGTAAAATATTTCATTTACATACTATACTATAGAAATTTAATGAGCAAATTAATCAATTAATTATTATTATTATTATTATTATTATTATTCAGGATTTTTTCTATCCATAGTTTAAGTGATTTATCACTTAGTTTTTTTAAAAAAATTACAAATATTTGCATATGATTATGATATTATCTATCATTTTTATGAAAGTAAAGAAAAAGGTTTTTGTTGTTGCAATCACTTTTTAAAATAAACCAATTTTGAAAGTTAACAACGTATCAACTTGAAAACAATGGAATTGAATGAATATTTTTGATAAAGAAAAATATTATATAAAATACAAATCTCTAAATAAATAACTCATTTAATATATATATTAAAGAAAGAAAAATATTTTATTTTGTAAGTTTGTTTTTGACACTAATTGCCGATAGATGGAGCCAAATTACCCATCTGAGATTGAATATTTCAAATGGAAACGAAGACTGTATACGTCCGCGAACATTCCAAACCGGATTACATAAAATATATTTAAGTGAAATTTTATTTCGTATATATACAAACAATAAATATTTAAAAGAAACAATAAAGTTTCTTTCTTGCATTAAAAAACAAAATCTAAATTTTTTATTGACTGCATTCAGATTGAACCAACCAACCAACTACAAGACCAACCGAATTACACCTATTGAGAATTCTGAGAATTAGCAATAGAAATCTTTGCATCGCGGAGTAAAAATAGTTCGATTTTTAAACTGAGTTATAAAAATAACAAGAGTTTTCCTAGGGAAAAGGGAGATGTCAGGCACATCCGATAAAAGCGATTAATATCATATATATATTAAACCACATTCGCTCGAGCCATATTCGAGAAAAATTTGTTCCTCACATAAGCCGGCCATTTACAACTTAAATGAGCCAATTAATATCTCGAACTATATTGCACGCAGAAATGTAGCGATTTCAGGGTAGGATCAGACAGAAGGTGAAAGACTATTTTGAAAATATCAGAACATAACCTCCCATATTTCCTAGATATTAAGTGTCGGCTTTCAGCGGTTTCTTTGATCTAAAAATTGCTGTATATATAAAGTGTCGTAGTTTTCGTTCGTTTTTCCGTTTCCGCTCTCATGATCAGCATATAGCATATATAGTTACGTTCATCAGTGCCTGACTCTGTCACGCTTAAAAAGGAATTCTTGGACTCTGTGTCTGTGTGTGAATGCAAGTTGTCACCTAATTTTCATACTTCAGTTAATATTAAAAAATCTAATTGTCCGATCGATAAGCTGTTCAATCCGACGGATTCAAGAAAATCGACCCTTTCATTTGGTACCTTATTTTTAACGAATTTTTTATTATATTTTTTAAAAATAATAAAAATATGAAAGTAACAGCGTTAAAATAGACATTTAAATTTTTAATTATTGCCATTTTTTTCCAGCATGAAATGAAATGTGCTTTCACGTGAAAAAAAAAATTATAATAACAATAATAAATTATAAATAAAATAAAATAAAATATTAAATTTGCTCATGCATATGAAAAAATAACGTCTATAAAATAATAATAATAATTTTAAATTTTAAAGGTAAGAAAGAGATAAAGTGCGAGAATTTCTTACGGGCTTGCTAGCAAATGAATTATTTGAAGTGAGAAATAAATAAAATGAAATGATCATTTTTCAACGGGCGCTCGCCCTACAACTAACTAGTTCTGTATAAAGAGAAATGGTTTTTATTATTATTATTATTATTATTATTATTATATTTTCTCTTCGTTAGCTTGTAATTTTGCTTTACTCTAACTTTACTACTTTTTATACAACAGGAAATGTTCAGGAACAATTGTCTGTGAGTAGACAAAATATGTTTTTAAAAGGAAATGGATGTAAAAGGCTCGACAGAATATTAATGAAAAAAATGTAAACTTCATAAAATAAATCTAACTTTGTCTGTACAATTAATACACTTATTTGGTAAATTTCTATAAAGTTGATGTGTTAACATAGCTGTTTAAGCATTTTCTATTACAGACGAGTGCACAAACTGCTCGCCATACTTCCATGTAATAGAAGCTAAGCTTAAAGCATAAATTTCAACTATTAACAATTTTGAATCAACACCATAAATTGTAAGAATTCGCAACAATTGCTTCAGGCCGAAAGAAAACACGATGATTCGTTAATCGAGCGAAGTAGGCACGAGCACTGCAATGCATAAAAGCGGCAACGCACTATGTTTCCATAGTGCGTTGCTGCTTTGTATGCATTCCTGCACCGAAGGCTCGTGTTTTCATAAAACAATTGTTGCGAGTTCTTGCATTTAATTCATATTTCACCAACGTCCTAAAAATAGGACACCATGCATAAGTAGTATTTATATAAATTTTTTTGAATATTTTAATTGAAATTAAAGGCGATATAATATTTAAAAGTCCAATATATACATATGTATCTTTATCGTTAGTTTAAATTAACGTTTAATATATTTTTTTAATTTTTAAAATGACGATTTTTAAAGATTTATTCATTACATTTTCAACACATTATTACTTAAAAATGTTTTACGTTCAAGAATAACGGACACATAAATTTATTGAGGTAATATTCTACACTTTTGTACTGGTAAAACAATTATATAAAAATATATATATATATATATATATAGATGGTCTGTTTTCCTTATATTCCCGACTGTCCTAAACCATTGTCCTATTTTTTTGGGACAGCCTGTACCGATTAAATTAATGAAAGGGTTTTTTTTTTTTTTTTTTTTTTTTTTTTTTTTTTTTTTTTGTATACACAGGCTTAAAGAAACATATATTTAAGATTTTATAAAGAGAGAAACATTTTTTGAATGCTTGGTACGATATGAGTTAATGGTGCTGATTCACAGTTTTGTGCTTATTACTTTTAAACGCGGTACTTTCTTATAATTATGAATTTTTTTTCAATTTTTTTTATAGAACTTTCATATAAATTAGAGTATTATAGTAATATAAAGATTAGAGGTGGCAAAGGTTGCAACAATGACACCACTATTTTTATACAGCAGTCTTTATATAAATTTTCTGAAATTCAATACAGAAAAATTTTGTACTCATGAATAGTATGTAGTCTGCGTTTACAGTAAACTACACCCTCATAGCATCTAAACTGTAAATTGAAAATATTTTTTCTAAATCTATAAAAACTGCTATTCTTCATTTTTAATTTTTCTATGTGGCTGCCCTCAAGTTATTTAAAAAATATATATAAATACTTAGGAAAATATTGTTCAGTTTTAAACAGTTGGGAGAATTTAGAAAATAAAGCTATAGAAATATTTTTAGTGAAAGTCTTTACTTTAATAACATGTACTTCAGCGTTTATTTAAAAGATTAATGTCTCGCCTGACAAGTTGCAAAGTAGTGAAGCAAGGATGTTTCACAAATCGTTGCACAAAAACGTGAAAGCTTTAAATAAATCTTTTTCAGCTTTACTTTGTGTCTTCACATTAAAAGTTTTATATTTCAGTTACATATGTTATTTAATTTAATTTTTATTAAAAAAAATCCATGGTGTTCTTATTTTTCACACATTTTAAAACTCATTTTTTTTCCTCGGAAACTATGACTTAAAAGATGTGTGAAGATTGTAAAAACCTATGTTTAATATATTTTTTTTTCTTTTGGAAAACTCTTATGTTAAGACATTTCTTTTAATTATTTTTAAATATTTGCCAGATAATAATAATAATAATAATAATAATAGCATGGTTTTTTAAGTATTATTTATGGAAAAAAGATTTAAAAAAAAGGAAGAATCTGCTTATATTACATAGTTTTATTACAATTAAAATAAAGTCTTTTTTTTTTTTTTTTTTTTCTATTTACATTTTCAACAACATATTCTAGACAAAAACTAGAATTTTTGCGTATAAGCTCCTATTTTATGTATCTGCGTCATAAACATATGCATATTTCAAACAAAATTAACTAAACATAATTAAAAGTACGGTTGTACAAACTCCCTCATAAAGAAATTATGAAAAATAAATCTGTTTGTAAATTACTAAAATCATTATTATTATTATTTTTTTTTAAGGCATGCATGTCAACAAAGAAACACACACACAAAAATAAATAAATAAATAAAAATAAATAAAATAAAAAATAAATAAATAAATAAAAATATTTAAATTCAATAATATTTATTTTTACTGATTTGAATTGCAAAAGGAAAATGATAATTAAAAGAAAGAGGAATTTTCAACATTTCATATGAACAACATTTTCACACACAGTTTTCAACATTTCATTTACCATAATGAAAGCTAGTATGTTGTGACAAAAAAAAAAAAAAAAAAAAAAAAAAATCCTTTTAAATTTTTCTAAATAAATTCGCGCGCAGTACCAATTATTTATTAAAATTGTTATCTATTAAAACTACTTTCCATAATGAATGCAGGTAATTTTCATCACATAAAAGTATATAATACTTAATGTTTTTAAAAATTCCAATTTGTGATCTATAGACGACATTAAACTAGTTTTAAACTTCTAAAGTAGTTAAATGCAGAAAACATGATATGGGTGAAAATTATTATAAAAAATTATATTGCTTCAATTCAGGTGGAATTTAGTCGAAAGATGGCGCGGCTTTTCTGCTATTTATACCGTTCACGGAAAGACTACATTTCAGCTTCTATAGTATATAAGTTAAAAAACTTGATAGTGATTGTCATTTTAAGATATAGGCTTTTATTATGTATCGACTGACATGTGGCGCTGCTATGTTGCCGGATTTCCTGTTGATGAAAAGTGATGTTCTAGTTTCAATGATATGCCAATGCATATATTGTAAGGTTGGAGTCACGTTAGCATAGCGCTGCAGCGAAGAAAACAAGTTGCGAAGCGCGAGTGAATACGAAGAGGTTTTAGAGTTGTTAAATGAAGTGAGTGGAGTTGATGAAGATTAATTATAAATATAAATGAGTATGGTGAAGAAAGTTGTAGTGTGTGGTGGTGATGTAGAGTGTGAAATAGAACAGAATTGTTCTTGGGTGATTAAGTTCTTAGTTCGATAAATGTTATGGTGATTTTTGAAGGTGCTTATTTATAGTGTAGAGTTAGTCGGATTCAGGGAATCCTTTTCGCCTTTAGCCTACGATTAGTAAAGTGCTGTGGACCAGCGAGAGCAATATTCTTACTACGTTATCAACTGTGGGTGATATTTCTTTCTGAATATATTTAAATTGTTTATTGAAGTTATCTTTCTAAAGTATTTAAGATTTTATATTGGTTTGGCCCAATTGTCCTCCCTGCACTTAAGCTCTAATAAAACTTTATTTGCATTGCAATTTGAATCTCGTACTATTTCTTACTTACTACTTAAGTTAATTAAGTTAATCTCTGAGGAATGGAGACCACTAATTCCTCACAATATGATATATGATATACTTGATGTATGATACTGATACTATAAAAAATTATGTTGTTCCAATTTGGATATATATCAAGTGACAAAGTTACTTTTCACTTTGTACGATGTTACAAATGATTGTTTGTTACCATCTATTGGTTAATGTTGAACCAAACATCGTACATTATAACTTGACTGTAAGAAGCTGAATTGATTAGTTTTATGTGCATGTTAATTAATAAGTGGCTCTTTTATATAGAATGTTATAAAGAAGCTTTTTATAATAGCCACAGCATAAGGTAGGTGGACCAAACGTGGCCATTGTTCCTAAAATAGCCTACCCCTCTGAAAGAGGTTTAATTTAATTTTTAGTCACAAAATAGGTGTTACTGCATTGTGAGTCATATATCTCCGGGGTATGTGACTGAATTTGAAGAGATTATCTTGATCGACCGCCATTGTATGTAGCGATTTCACGTTAGAAGAGTAGTCGTTCTAATTTCTAGGCAAGGAGATATTTTACCCTTTAACCGTTGCAAACGGCTTTTTCCGTCACTTAATAGTTGAAATAAGAGGCTAATGTGGCAAATTTTGGAAAAATATGATATTTTTCCCTAGGACATAAGATTACTGAGTATCCATTGATTTCAAAAACTAATATGCTTTATCCCTACTTCACTTAGTATTGATTTTATGAGTTATTAAACAGATATGCTAAAAAAACTCGACACGGTTAAAGGGTTAATTTACATGCGTTTAAATACTTAAAACTTTGAGCTGTGATATGTTTTCTGAAAATCCATTCCTCTCTCTTTAACCACATTAACTTCATTTCTAATAAATTTATAAGATTAAAATTCAAATTCCATGCAAATGGTGATACTATGCATGTTCACATAGCGGCTCAGACGTCGGGAAACCTTGGGACACGTGGGCAACTTAACAAATATATACGCAAATCAGTGTCATAAGAGTAAATATTTTCGAAATTTCTGCTTAAATATCAGAAAAAAAACTTATTATCATTTATTCTCTAGCAATTTCCACACTTCTGAGAATGCCAGAGATCTCCCGAGAGAAGTCAATAAATCACAGAATAGGAGTCCTGAACTACTTTACACAAAAAGTGGCTGAAAGTCCTTTTGTGTCAAAAGGAAAGATGAATAAGAAGAAAAATCCGAAAAATAGCAAAAAAGAGCGTTTTAAGCACATTTTAAAAATGGTTTCAATGTATGGGCCACCTTTCGAATACTGTGCACCAAAGGTGACCCACACTACATTTTTGAAATTGTTTTATAAAAATATCTAAATTACATTTTACAAAGAAAATTATATTTGATATGTGTAAGAGATAAGTGTAGCATTTTACGAAAAAATAATTCAGTTACATACATTTAACCAGAAAATTATAAAAAAAATCTCAAATCTTAACTATAGCCACCTTTGGCTCACCTACCATATTAGTTTTTGAAAAATCGACGTAATGACTATAAAAATGACTGAAAGCATTTGGCCACGGAATAGTAATTTAAAAGAGAAAATGCTTATAAAAGTTTCAGAAACTTTTTTTCAAATTACTTCTGTTTTTCAAACCTAAAAAAATTGTCCATTGTTAGGAAATTCGAAAATCCTTTTATTCATTGAAACAAAACACATTTTTACTATGAAATATTTCAACATACATTTAAACGAAAAATATTTTGAAATGCATTATTATGTAGCAACTACAGCGACAGCATTTTGAATGCGCGTTATGTCTTTTCCATAGAAGTTTGAAAACATCATTTATCCTCTAAAATCGATGAAAAAATGCAAAAATGTAACCCAAATAAATATTTAATATTTAGGGCTTATCTAAAAATCCTTTTTATGTACATACATAAGAAATAAAGTACTTTTTAGTACTATCTATATTTTTATGCAGTGCAAAAAATTCTATTAAAAACCGAAAAATTCTGTAACTTACCAGCAAACAAATTTTGTTTTCTAAAATTACAGAACTTCAGTGCAAATTTACATCTCAATCTCTCAAAAGACATGTTTTTTCTATATCCAGATAAAATCTAAATGACTGAGCGGTTCTGCGCTCAGCGCTGTTAGACGAGAAGTGCTGTTAGAAGGCTCGATCCCAGGTCACTATCGTCGACCTAGACGCTTGGTCTTTTCCATGGTTTCCTCCGAAACTCGCGTAAATACGAGCTATGATCCCTTAGAAAGACCACCAAGGAGAGTAGTCCATCTAGAGGCTTAGAAGCCTAGTGTAGTCAATCGGCCTCAATCCCTACAACCTTAGAACAACCAAATAAAATCTGTAACCATGCATGCAAATTTTACTTGGTAGGCATATATTTTTTTCTGCTTTAAGCACAGAAAAGTTGGGATGAAAGCAGGATTGCGAACGGCTAAGTAATAAAATAAAATGTAACCCTGTGACTAAGAGGTAACACCATTGCCTAGTATCAAATTCTCCTATAATAGTACATCCGAACTGAGCTTTACATCACGTAACATAGGGCGATTATATCTAATCAACACTTCTTATGTTAGATATAGGATGATGGGGATTGGATGAAATCGACTGACCTTACGTGATGTAAAGCTCACTTCTAAGGCATTATTATAGGAGGTATTGCTACTATGCAGTGGACCGTAGCTCGATATTGGTTGGTCTAAGTGACGAATTTTATTTCACTGGCGTTCTTTTTTTTCTTTTTTTTTTTTTTTACTATGAGCCCTATGGGAAAAGCTCTCTTGTACGAATATTTTTTGTATTTTTCCGGCTATAGAAAAATTTTGTCAACGTACTTTTTTCCAATGCATAAGGATATTTTCTGGTAACTTTGAGACCAAAAATTTTTCATAATATAATAAAAGTTTGTTTACAGTGCATATCCAGTAAAAATAAAGCTTCGATATTTGTATATTTTTCACGAAGTGTATAATATTTTGTAATAAAAAAAAGAAAAGAAAAGAATAACTATTTTAAACGAAAGCTGTTAAAGTACTGTTAAAATACCACTTGTTAAGTACATTTGTGATATCATAATCACATATATTATAAGACTTTTCCATTTGATTTTAAACTGTATTTCATTTTAACTTATGAATCAATATAAGTATTCATTCAGTTTATCTATGTAATTCTTCTTTTCCGTATTTTAGTAAATAATAAAAGGAAATAAAATAATCTTTTTCCCTTCTTCTAAGCACAATAAAACCTCCCTGAAATTTTACGTCTATTAAAGGGTCACCTCCGTTTTTCTCGATCCCAGATGGTCTCCATACAACTCAATTTCTCTTCATTAAAAACACATATATCAAATTGCTCTCTTTATTAGGGGTAAAAAGTTTTAGCGCAATGACAATTTTACTTTTACCTTCTTAAACTGACCACCTCATATATAACCGAGGTTAATCTCGATGTGGATGATAATCTGCGTGTAGATAAAAAAAAAAAAAATGTATATATATTTCTGAAAATGCATACATAAATTTTAAGCTTGTAAAATGGAATTATTGTTCACAATTAGTTACATAACAAATTTAAATGTAATGCTTTCTAAAACGATAATGTTGACTTCAAATTGCAAACTTAAGTTAATAAACCTATATAAGATTAAAAAGTTAAAGTTAAATAACATATAGGGGTCAACTTATTCGGATTGACCGTTATCTTTATACCAGTATTTTTTTATAGCATTCATTTATAATATTTATACGCAAATTAATAAGACGAATATTACTATTTGTATGTAGTGATATGAAAATTAATTACAATTACAAAATTATCACAAATTGGCAGCTATAAATAAGTATTTTATGTAAAGAAAACATTAAAGAAAATATGTGGACTATAAGATTATTTTTCGTCTCCGAAATGTTGATAAGCTAACCGTTTTGTTCTGGTATATATAGGGTGATTATAATGAAAGTTACGATTTCAAAACGCTATAATTTAAAAAATACCCATCAGAGCGATTGGATATTTTACCAAAGCAATCGTGAGGCAAGGAAATTTTGTTTTGGGGAGGAAAAAAAGTAGTTCCAGCATGTTCCTATAGATGGCGCGGTCAGGGTAATGTCAGGGAAAACGCCTAAATGGACTCATTAAACAGAGGAATATTGTTAGCAGCACAATGGAATAGCAGGAAACAATAGACTTAAGGGTTTACTGCATATTTTTTTTTTTTTTTTTTTTTTTTTTAGCAAAAAGACAAGAATACGTGTTTACAGCGGAAACAGACATAGTGAAAAGAAAAATAAAGAGTAGCTTTATGAGATAAATACTTTACGGATAATTAGCGGCACATTTTGAAACTATTTTTTTTTTTCTCTTCCAAGCAAAATTTCACTGCCTGACGATTGCTCTGCTAAAATATCAAATCGCTCTGATGGGTAGTTTTAAAATTATAGAGTTTTGAAATATTAACATTAATTATAATCACCCTGTATATATATATATATATATGTATGTGAAAAAAAAAAAAACTTGTAAAATAAAATTGTTGCTAAAAACATTTAAAAATTAAAATAATAATAATAATTTTTATTAGAAAGCTATATTGACAATTAAATAAATTTTAAATCATTAAAATCATATAATTTACAGCATTCATTAATAAATAAAATCTTAACATGTTTTTCCAATAATGTATTATTTAAAAACTTCTTTCAATAGAAAATGTGTTCCTAAATTCATACTTTTAGTGATGTCGGTATATATTCATTATTTTTTTTAATCCACGGTTGTTAAAACTAAATTGATGGTGTTCAGAGTCATAACTCCAATACCACAGAGTGGGTAGAAATTAACACTCTCTATCTCTCTTTTTTTTCAAATATCCCACCTGAATTATTGTAGGTATAAACTAAATTTTTTTCACACAAGTAGTTTATTATATACTATTATTTTTCTAAAAGTTACGTGCTCCTAGTGTTTTCTAGACACTGTCATAAACGAACAGGTACGTTTGCTAAGACCTTCCTCAAGAACTCATCACCGACCCTATTTATGACCTGACGGATATTTTTCTCAAGTTTGCCAAAAAATTGATTTGCTGCGTTACACTAAAGTATATCGTATCGCAGTGAACCTCAACCTTTCGGTCTGAGCAAACGTACCACATCTTCGTTAAGTCAGTGTCTAGAAACTACCGGAGCATACATCAAGTTGTAACTTTTATGAAATTAATGGTATATAATAAAATACTTGTGTAGAAGAGAATTTATTTTATACTTACAATATTTTGGAGTAAAAAAAATATTCAACATACGAAGCTACTTTCCTCCCATCCAGTACTGATCGGATCTGACTGAAACTTCATAAGTATTATGTAGATTATGAGGTAGAGCTTTACAATGAAATAAAAATAGTTTTAAACATTCTCAAAAGATGGCGATTTACAACCTAAATTAGGTACAATTAAGTAAAATTGGAATTAGTTTCGCTACTAAAACAACTAATGTATGCATTCTTTCTTGTCCAGCGTTATACTCACTATAGGAAAATGATTCGTTCTAACGACAGGCATCACTTATATAACAAAATTAATTTTCATCTGCATTAGGCCCCAGAGAGACTTTCTTTTTCGAAATTTGAAACTTTTTTCGATATAGACCTCGGAACCGAAATTTACGTCACACAGATTTAGTTTCTATCTTATCCATGAGTAGAACCAAATCTGTTGCCCTCTCCACAGCTTCATTTATTCAATTTATTTTATTTTATTTATTTTTTTTATCACCTGTATGAGAATAATTAATTTAACTAGCAAATCTGTAATATATTGTTAGTGTACTAAACATTTCTCAAAACAATTAACGCTTATATTTACTCAGATTTTAAATCTAAAAAAAAAAAAAAAATATTGTTTAATTCATTGTTTAAAAAATTTACTTTCAGTAGAAAAATTCATACAATTTATAGAAAGTTCAGTTGGAACTTCTGTCATTCAAATATAAAATCGTGCATTCTTAGACAAATTTGAAAACTCTTTTATTGATTGAACGAAATACATTTTGACTATAAAATATTTCTAGGCAAATCTGAACAAAGAAAATCTAAGTATGTAATATTATGTAACATCTCCAGAGATGGCATTTAAAATGCGCGTAGGGTCTTTTCTGTCGAAGTTTAGAAGACCGCTTTTATCTGAAAAAATCGATGAAAGTTTAGAAAACTTTCGCTCTCATAAATAATTCGTGCCTGTCTGAAAATATTACCTTCTTTAAATATATAGAAAATAAAAAATTGATAATAATGTACTAACTATATTTTTGTAGTACGATAACAATATTATAATATATATAATAGATGTAAAATAATATAGTTAAATTAACTTTTTTTTTTCTTTTTCAAATGTCATGTAATATAAATACAGTTTTTAAATATAAAATTAATGAATACAGCCAGATTTTTTTTTTTCTTTTTAACATTAAAAATTTTTTAATCGCTTTTGTAGTAATATGTTATTTACTTACTACGTTTTATGTTCATAGCTTTTTACACCCGATTTGTAGTACCTTTTATTTGAATCTTTAAATTATTCCCTTCATCCAGACCTTCTTCACCATTCGAATTATTTCTTTAAATAAATAAATAAAGTAAAGTAAAATAAATAAATAAAGCTGCGGTAGTGTTAACCCCCTTTAAAAAAAAATATTTTGACTGTGTTTTCTTTACTATGTTTTCTGAAATATTAAATTTAATAATAATAATAAAAAAAAAATTCTTATTTTTTATTAAAATAAATAAGTTAATTTCCCACACTTTCTTTTGAATACGACAGAACTTTTGATTTCAGACAAAATAGACGACTTCAAAACGTTTTTTTTTATTTTTGGAAACAAATTAAAAGTATTAAAAATAAGTTTAAATGTTATAAAAATAAAACTGAGAGAAAACGTTCGAAAGAAATGTTAAAAAATGAATGTACAGTCGGGAACAAAAGTCTCCGAACACTAGCAAAAATTCCTATGTAACAAAAGTACACTTAATACAGTTTTGTTAAATAAATCCTTGTCGAATCCTGTTTTTAGACTGACTAAGAACAGGATTCGACAAGGATTTATTTAACAAAACTGTATTAAGTGTACTTTTTTAATATAGGAATTTTTGCTAGTGTTCGAAGACTTTTGTTACCGACTGTAGTAACTGTTACTAAGGAAGACAATCTCTTATTTTAAGGTAAAACATTTACTATTATTATCATTATAATCCTTTAACTTTCTTCTGTATATTTAGATCAAATATATTTTTTCTTGTCGCATCTAGTTAAAAACTACAAAAGTTTAAATTGAGAGAAAACATGCGAAAGCAATTTTAAGAAATGAATATAGTATTCTTTGCTAAAGGAGGCAATAGATTATGAGAAAATAGACCAAAAAAAAAAAAAAAAAAAAAAACATTCTAAATTAAATTCTGTTTTGAACGTAATTCTATATCTATCACTTAGAAAACAAAAATAGACTTCGATTTATTTTCTTCTTTTTTGTTTTTCTTCGAATAGTCTTGAGTTGTAAAAACTTTAATCCATATTTAGTTATAGATATTTAATCGAACCTTGAGTTGTTTTTGTTAATTCATGTTTGATTGTTACAAGTCATTTACTGCATTTACTGTATTTACTGTAATATTGCTGCGCTCGATATTGACTATATATTGAATATATCATGGATATAATCTTTAAGATGAATATCTACATATCATGAATTAGGATTACCTTACAGACTTATAGTTTATATAAGAGGTGGTAAACTTATTTTTAGATGTAAAATAGCTTTAAAATTATTAAAAAAAAATTGAAAAATAGAAATGTTGACGAATATTCGTTTTTTTTTTTTTTTTTTTTTTTTTTTTTTTATCTTAATTTTTATGTTAATATTAAACCCTTACTTTCAGAAAATATTAATAAGAAAATGTTTTGGAACTAAGTACTTCACATTGGATGACTTGGCTCTTTGACGTCGATTGACGTCCTGATGACGATTTCTTTTTTTAACCTATAGGTGTCTTAATTTAACCCACAAACAGTTGGAACATAAATAATCATAGAGCAGATTTCCCTTACAGACATTTAATGTCGTTCTAGTCTCCATTGTAAAGACATATTTATTTTCTTCTGTATTCGTTTGAAAATAGGTTCTGGTTTCATATTCGAATTTAAATTTTTATCTGTTCAGTTTTATGTATTTTAAAAAGTCCTGGACACTTTTTTTTTTTTTTTTTTTTTTAATAATGTCTCTCTTTGTATAAAAATGAAAAAAGTTGGGGGCAGCTCTACTTACGAAACATTATGGAAATTTTAAACGCGAAAACTATTTGAATATCGTTGTTTACAAAAAAAATTAGTGATATACAAGATGCCCCAGCTAAGATGTTACAAATATCGCAGAGAAGTAGGGTATATCAAGATAACTCGAAATCACATAGGAATGCATGGTCGGAAACGCCTTCCTAACGCAGTAAAGGCATTGAAAAGACTTGATCACATAAAGCTGATCATTGGCCCCACAGTTGCGAGAATTGTACTAGTGGATAAAACGAGCAGGTTTTTCAACGTAAAATTTTTCCAGAGAAAGTGTTAAAGGGTTAATATGTAAATTTCTCGCTGGAGAGTTGAACAGCAGCCAGAGGGACACCACGATGAGGATTCAAGCTGAGATGAAGCTTTGTTTCGCTTGCAGACAGAGAGGCTGTAGGATGGCAGACGACACGAACTCTGAGAAAGTAGATATGCTTCTAGTGGGGCAGCTCAGAGGTTATGCGCCAAAGGTATCCGTTGAGGCAAATTCCTGCCCATACCATATTTACCGCCTACATCAGCAATTATGTGACAACGGTTCTTTCCATAAGGCCACAATAATCGTGATAGAACGATATGTATGTCAGCCAACGAGGAAACTAAGCTAGGTCTGGTAGAGGAAGCACTTCCAATAGAAGTACACGAGGTAACGTGAATGAAATCGGAATTGTTATGAAGGCGTTTTCTACCCGGCATTCCTATGTGATTCCGAGTCGTCTAGGTGTACGCTCCCCCCCCCCCTCGAAATTTGTAACATCTTAAATGGGACAACTTGTATATAAAACGAAACTTATATTTTCCGATGCAAAGGCACATTTAGAATTTTACAAAATATTAAAAAAATAAATAAATAAATAAATAATAAAAATATAGATTTAAAATTTCAGTAATACAATTTACTTGACATTAAACATTATACAGTCGACACCGGTTATAATGTACCTGGGATATAGCGTACTTTCGCTTATAACGTACTCAGATGCTTGGTCCCGAATGAAACCCTATATAATGTAATGGTTTACATCTTCATCTATAACGGACTATGCAAAAGCCTAATCTGGTTATAACGTACTTTTTAGACTGGAATGAAAAGCCAAAATTGGATGTCAACCTTGTATTTCTGGTTTGGAAATCGGTATATTTTCTTGGATACCGTCTTTCGATGTCTCCTTTATCGCCTTATATCTCCTTTATACCTTTAAAACTTTATCGCGGTTCGTTGAATTCCATAGTTACTATTCAGAGACTGCAAAGTTCCATTATAAATATTGAAAATGTAATTTTTACTGTGTCATCTAATCAAAGAAAACAACGAAAAATAACAGATTATTTTTCTAAATAAACATGTAAGTAGTAAAATGTTTTTTTCTTTTTTTTTTTTTTTTTCTTATTATTAGAAGGTTTTTAATTGAAATTGACTTGGTCATCGTGTCTTCGTGTCACGCTAATAAACAAGGCGCCTTCATTTTAAAGTAAATATAAGCTGTTTCGTTTGTCGCTCTATGGCTCAGTTGGTAAGAGCGCCCCGTTAGTAAGACGGTGGTCGTGAGCTCGATCCCCGGAAGGTCCAGCTTGGTAATTTTTGCAGATAATTAGTAGAAAAGGTATCAATTGATACAAGAAAATTTTTCGTTGCTTACACTAAGAATTTTTCGAAGAGTTTTTTTAAGAAGCATTTTTTTTTTCTTTTTTCTTTTTTTTTATTTAGATATTGGAAACACAAAACATTTTAGATATTAAAAAAGCGCAAAATAAAATGTTTTAAGTAAAAAATACATAAAAAAATATCTTTAGAAGCTTTATATATATGTATGCATATATATATATATATATATATATATATATATATATATATATATTATATATTACTATTATATGAAATTGGATTTGTCATCGGCTTTTTGTCACGTTAAAAAACCAAGGCGCTTCCATTACATATATATTTAAAAAAAAATGTAAGCAACTCATTGTATCTTTTAATGAATCAGCTGGTTACAGCGTCATATTGATAATGCGAGAGTCGTGTGTTCGATCCTCGCCGGGCCGAGGTGTTATTTTTTGCATATAATTAATAGAAAAAGTGTCAATTGATAAAAGAAAATATTTCGATGTGTACACAGTATCCTAATAATTTGAAGATTTTTTTTTTTAAATAGCTTTTTATCTAGTAACGAAAAAGCACAAAATAAAAATTTAAATAAAAATAAATAAATAAATAAATGTTTTTTTAGAAGCTTTTTATTGAAATTGTATTTCGTTATCGCGTCTTCCTGTCGTCACTCTATTAAATAAGGCACCCCAACTTTAAAGTAAATGTCAGCAGTTTTTACTCGTTGGCTCAGTTGGTTAGAGCGTCAAGTTGCTAATACGATGGTGGTGAGTTCCATCCCCAAAGGATCGATGTGCTAAATTTTGCTGATGAAATGTGTAATAGAAAATGTGCCAATCGATAAAAGAAAAATTTTCACTGTCTCCACAGTATTCTAAGAATTCTTGAAGAGTTTTTTTTTTTTTGAGGAAGTCTTTTTTTAGATACTAAAAAGCACAAAATATAAAGTTAAATATACATATACATATATATTTGAAATTGGATTTTTATCATCGTGTCTTTGTGTCATCCTGAAAAAGAAGGCGCCTCCACTTTAAGTAAATTTAAACAACCTTTTTCGTCGCTTGTTAGCGCATTTGGTTAGAGCGTCATGGTGATAACGCGATGCTCGTGGGTTCGAACCTCGCAAGCCGATGTGTTACTTTTTTGCAGATAATTAATAGAAACGATGTCAATTGATAAAAGAAAGTCATTCGTTGTCTACACAGTGTCCTAAGAAATTTTGATAGATTTTAAAGAAACTTCTTTTTGAGTTACTAAACGCACAATATAAAAACTTCAGTAAAAGTAAAAATAAAAATAAAAATAAATATTTAAATATATAAAAATATAAGTAAGTAAATAAATAAATAAAAATAACACTGAAAGTTTTTTATTATTGTGGAGCCCTAAACAGCCTAAAATTAGAATTTATTCTTGCAGAGACATGCTATAAAATCATAAAAGTTTCAACAACAAGAAAATTTTAAAGAAAAATACAGATATTTCAATTTTGCAAAACATGAAAATTTTTTTTTAATTCCAAACATTTTAAAAAGCATTCGAGAACAATATTTCTTTTGTGTAAGTATTTGTTAAATTTTTCTAGAATGTTCTATGATTTTTCTTGACAGTCCTTAGACTGTATGTTAGAGCGTCATGCTGATAACACGGTGGTCCTGGATTCGATCCTCGAAAGACGATATAGTACTTTTTTTTGCAGATAAATAATCGAAAAAAATGTCAATTGATAAACGAAAATAATCCATTGTCTACAAAATATCCTAAGAAATTTTAATTAGTTTTCTTAAGAAGCTTTTTCCTTTTTTGTAACTAAAAAGCACAAAATAAAATTTAAGTAAAAAATCATTTTTTAAAGTAAGAAGCTTTTTATTGTGAAGCCCTAAAAAGCATAAAATAAGATGTATTCTGGCAAAGACATACTACAAAGAAATGAAAGTTTCAACACTAAGAAAATTTTAGAGAAAAATATAGGTACTTTCCTTTCGCAAGAGATGAAAATTTTTTAATGTTCAAAATATTTTAAAAAGCTTTCGAGGCATTTGAGATTTCTGGCCTAACGAATGATTTTACAAAAACTAATAACTAAGAATATTGATCTCGAAAGCTTTTTAAAATATTTTGAACATTAAAAAATGTTCATCTCTTGCGAAAGGAAAGTACCTATATTTTTCTCTAAAATTTTCTTTGTGTTGAAACTTTCATTTCTTTGTAGTATGTCTTTGCCAGAATACATCTTATTTTATGCTTTTTAGGGCTTCACAATAAAAAGCTTCTTACTTTAAAAAATGATTTTTTACTTAAATTTTATTTTGTGCTTTTTTTTTATTTTGAGAAAATCATAAACTTTCTATTTAAAATCTCTATATGCGAGTGCTATTATGCCCCTTTTTCTTTCGTTAGGCACTAAATTATATTGGAAATATTGCTTATAACGTACTTCGGTTATAACGTACCATATTTTCTGGTCCCCTGACAGTACGTTATAACCGGTGTCGACTGTATAAGAATCATATAAAATTTATTATGGCATTATTTAAATTTCATTAGAGAAAAAACACGGAAATATTTTCATAAAAGTTCCAAAATCAGTGAATCACACCAAAAGCTACTGCAAACATTTTTATAATCTGGAAATATTAACTATACTTGACATGTTGTCAGATTTTCTTTTTTCTTAAGTTGTAAATTTAGGAAAATATTTCCCTTATTTTTAAGTTAATTTACACATGATGCAAATTCCTTTACAGTCACCATAGGTACAACATTTTATTATAGAAGTTCGTATAATATATTTTACAAACAGGTGGAATAAAACTTTAAAAATGTGCATTGTAGAATAGCTTAAAATGCCTTAAAAATTCCTTACTTCGCAAAAATTTACATACTTTAATATTAATTAAGAGAGCAGAGCAAAATTTTGCTAGAAGTGTTCGAAAACTTTTTTGACTTAAAAGTAAGCATAAAAATGGTGATGCTATTCTGAATATTTTAATTGCCAAAAGAGATTATTTTCGGAACGAAATAAAAAAGCAGTTCACTCTTTGACTAGTCAAAAATATCTTGTCGAGATTCACAGTATAATTATTTTACAA
This sequence comes from Salticus scenicus, assembly GCA_963930645.1. Lineage (NCBI taxonomy): Eukaryota > Metazoa > Arthropoda > Arachnida > Araneae > Salticidae > Salticus > Salticus scenicus. The sequence goes on from OZ005655.1 coordinate 280,053,571, forward strand.
TTACATGAGATTAAAAACTGTTTGAAACAAAACAAAATCCCGTTACATGAAACAATTTTAACTTTTAATCTTTATATTAACCATAGGGTTTCTAAAGAAGCTTTATATATGTATTAAAATCTACACCGTTCAACTGACAACTACTAAAAGTGGTACAGATATTATTATTAATCAAGAAAAAAATTAGCTAACGCCATATTTATTAGTCCAGTCGGATAATCGGATATAAAAAAAAATAATACCCCCCCCCCCCCATTTTAACATTAAAATGATTTAAAGGAAATAAATATTCGATGCCAAAATAAGGAAATAATTTCCCCCTTTTTTTTTTTTTTTTTTCGGAAATAAAGTCTATAATCTATAGGCAAGCATGAAATTTGTGGTACAGTTTTAACATGTTAAATACGGGAGTAGAGTATTGGAAGTGGTATCATTCGAAAGGTACGATTAGTCAGATTTACAGAATACAAAAATTATTTTCTTGGCAATGTCAAAAAGATATTTATTTATTTTTTTTATTATTATTTTTTGTGCCTATTGTATTTTTGTATTTATAATATTTTCTATTAAAGACTTCGGAAAATGTTTCATGAATTTCTCTTTCCATTTTGCAGCTTTATTCAGTACTTTCATTGATTTTAAAATTCTATAGACACGTCTTCAACCTGGACATCGCCGGGTAAACCTGCTATAGTCGGCAGCAAAAGTATCAGAGCACAGCGAATAATTCTGATATAAAAAGAAGTACACTTAATACTGTTTTGTTAAAAAAATCCTTGTCGAATCATGTTCTTAGACTGACTAAGAACATGACTCGATAAGGATTTATTTAGCAAAGCAGAATTAAGTCTACTGTTTTAAGACAGGGATTATTGCTAATGATCGGATACTTTTGCTGCCGACTGCAGACAATTTATGAAAGTCGGAAATCTGTGGAATATCAAAGAAGCTCATTGAACCCCGAACGCCCAGCAACATGTGAAATGATTAACAACTCATGCATTTTCTCGCCATTCTATAAAGTGTCAAATGATAAATAGATAAAGTATAAAATATTTTGTCAATTCATCCAATTCGTTTCTAGCCTAAGAAATTGCCATTAGCATTGAGAATTATGAAAATGAGCAATTTTACTTATATTTATTCAACAAAAATTATTATTATTATTTACGATTCTGTAAAATATTGAAGAATAAGATCTTGTGTGAGAGAAGGAGTCTTCATGAATAAATCTGCAACAATGATTCGTTCTAAATTTAAGCTAATGATGTAAAACACAGTGTATTTTCAACCGAAACTACTTTTCAGAAGACCATAAATGATGTAAAAAATCAAAATGTCTACTAAGAAAGATGTTATTGGTGGTGATAGGAGAAATATAAAAAAAAACTCATTTATGAAATGAAACGTTAAGTTTAAATGAAACGTCAGTAGAACACAGCATCAAGTCATGTACTATGAGGTATTTCATATTACAGTTCGTTAAGCTAATTTTTTTGGGGGGCACGAAGGTTGTGATAAAATGTTAAGAGAAATGTAAACCAAATACAAAAGCGTTATGCATTATGATGTTATACAGTAATATATTCAACATCCTCACTTTGCCCGAAAAAAAAAAATTAATTAATTAATAAATTAATAAAAAATAAATAAGTAAATAAAACAGAAAGGTATTATAAAATGATTTTCTGTAAAGTAGATCAGTTTTTTTTTTTTTTTTTTTTTTTTTTTAGTATTTAATTCTTGATATCAGGCATATCTTATTACTTTTCAGTTTCAAGCGAAGTAGAAAATACGAATTTGTTATTTTATACTAAGTTCTTTTCACAAAATCTGTGATACTTAAGCCTCTCACGTTAAACAAATCTGAAGAATTAGTCTAATAACCTAGTGGAATTATTTTCACTGATTGGGGCGTCGTCCATATTACTGTCTGACGATGGTTGGGAATTCGCCAAAAAATATGGTGACCAGCTTGAAGATATTTAGACGATATTGAAGATTACGCATAAGAAGTATCGTCATTCACAAAGATGAAATATTGTCGAAAGAGCTAATACAGGGAAACAATTTTGACTGAGTTAATTCACTGAAAAATATGGTGATCAGCTTCAAGAGATTTAGACGATATTGAAGATTACGCATCAGAAGTCACGCCATTCACAAAGAGGAACTCTTGTCGAAAGAGCTAATACAGGGCAACAGTTTTGACTTAGCTAATTCGCTAAAAAAATGGTGATCAGCTTGAAGAGATTTATACGATATTGAAGATTACGCATAAGAAGTGTCGTCATACACAAAGATGAAATCTTGACGAAAGAGCTAATACAGGGCAACAATTTTGACGGAGTTAATTCGCTAAAAATTATAGTGATCAGCTTGGAGAGATTTAGACGATATTGAAGATTACGCATAAGAAGTGTCGTCATTCACAAAGATGAAATCTTCTCGAAAGAATTAATACAGGGCAACAATTTTGACGGAGTTAATTCGCTAAAAAATATAGTAACCTACTTGAAGAGATTTAGATGATATTGAAGATTATGCATAAGAAGTCTCGTCATTCACAAAGATGAAATTTTGTCGAAAGAGCGAATACAGGACAACAATTTTAACGGAGTTAAGGACATTTTCGTTAAAATAACGAAAATTAGAGATTACCATCGTGGGATCAAAAGAATGCCTCCTGAAACTCTTTTTGGCTACGTACCTAAATAAGCCATAATTCTTCTTTTATATCACAAAATGTTTTAAGTTAGAAATACACAGAATTAGCAGAAAAAATAATAAATAACATTAAAATAATGCAAAAAAAATAAACTAATTAAATTATGCAAGAAAAAAAAACCTGTTTCAAAAAGCACCATGAAAATTTTTGTGGGCAATTTTGTTGGTGTTATGGGAATAATCACAAAATATTATATAAGTTGTAATAATTTAAAGTTGCTTACATTATAACAAAACGTATTAGAAACTAAAAACAAATACATTGTTTTATTTTCAATGAAATAAAACACAAAAAAATTACAATAAGGGGAAAAACAAATAACATTTTTTATCTATATTTCTATTTTTATTTTACTGAAATTACTCAATTTATCTGCTGAATGCTATCGTTTGTTAGCATTACAAAGTTCTTGAATGCTTGAGCAATACAGAGTCTTCTAATTTGAATTTTATTCATCTCATGCATAAGGATGAAGTAACGTAAAGCATGTTTGCAAAGGCTTTTAAGAAAATGCAAACAGAATCTTAAAGTTTCTAGTGTGATGCTAAACGTGACATTTCTAGGACGATAAATATCTCCTAAGAGACTATTTTGGAGATTCACAGTGAAATCCAAGGAGGATTTTAATGACAATTTAAATCATAAAACAACTTGTTGCTAAGTAAAACTAAACGTAACGTTTATTTGTTTTTTCTAATGTTTTCTGTTAATGGTGCTTAAAATTAAACGTAAATTCCATGAATATAAACACAAGTTAAAATATTTGTAGGCAATTTTGACTTAGTGAATGGATGAATGCTTCATGATAATTGTTAGAAATTTATACAACACACACACACACACAAAGCTGTTAAAAGTACAGGAAAAATCTGGTAGCTGGGTTGCCAGTATTTCTCCATGAAATATGCACTTTAAAACCGTAAAATTGTATCACTGACATATATTTTATACAGGAATCCTGTAAATCAAACAGGTTTTTTGTTAAAAGTACAGTTTTGCCCTGTATATTTGACAGAGAAATACTGGCACCCCAGCTTCCAGATTTTTCCTGTACTTTTAACAGTTCTTTTTACAGTGTATTGGGTGGTTAATAATTAAATTTCCCTATAAACAGCATCCTACAGTGCAAACGGGTGAACGGAATGCAACGAATTTTGGTATATAGACCGAGATGCGCTCACGGAACTTTAAAAAAAAAAAAAAAAGAGTTCCAAAATGTCCACTAGAGGGCGCTTTTTATGGAAAAACATTAAATTTAGCACAATAAACGACCAAAACGGAATACAGAAACAATATTAACATTCCAGAACAAGAATCATGAGTAATAAAGTATAAAACCAGAAAAAGCTGTCAATTCTAGGAAAAAAAAAATGTCGTGATTTGCATGCTTGCGAAGAAGAGGAAGCTTTATGCAAAACGGGTATTACTTAATGTGGTTCGATGACAAGGTGAACAGATACTAGTCAATAAATGTTAATATTGTTTCTGTATTCCGTTTTGGTCGTTCATTGTGTTAAATTTAATGTTTTTACGGAAAAGGCACCCTCTGGTGGACATTTTGGAATTTTTTTTTTTTTCGAAATTCCATAAGCGCATCTCGTGTATAGCCTATACACCAAATTTCGCTGCATTTCGTTCACCGGTTTGCGCTGTAGGATGCTGTTTATACGGGAAGTTTAATTATAATCAACCTGTATAGTACAAAACAAAGTAATGATGCTATTAAAATCTGATAGTAGGGGAGAGTGGGGATGAATGGGACATATTTCATATTTTTATTGATAACGTCTGCCATATGTAATTCAGAATTTTGCAACATTGCTCATAAGTACACTTCAGTAATCAGTTACATATTAACCTACTAACTTTAATAAAAAGTTATTATTTTTAATTAATAATAATACTTTTTACATGCATGTGTATTGTCCCATTCATCCCCACCTATGGGGATGAATGGGACGGGACTGGAGTTAACAAAGAAAAGAAAACAAAATAGAAAGTAAATAAATTTTTAAAGTTAAATTGGTTTATGTGATTTTATTACACACTATGAAGTTACTGAAATTAACATAAACTGATGTATTGACTCAAATTAACATCAAAAGACAAAAGTCCTTCGGTTCGTGCAGTTCCTAGTGCTCTATGCTTTGGTAATTCAATCTAATAAGATATAATATAAAAATAAGTAAGACACTAGAAATATATAAATCATTATAATAGAGTACAGATTATCCAGATAAATTTTTGTTTTCGACTGATCGTGAAAAATAAGCATTCTATTCAGTATTACTTTAATAATCACCAGGATTTATTTAATTAGCTTGATTGAAATTGTGATTTAAATCAAATTATTATTAGTTTATTTATTTATTTTTTTAATTATTGATATTATTGATTTAAGTTGCATTGAATATTCTAACTTATAATTTTTTTAATCATAATTATTATAAACCAAAATCGGAACAATTAATTTCAATCTGTTTTTCTCTAAATCCATGCTTTTTTTATAATTCCATGTTATAACTACTGAACTACAAGTTATAAAAATATTGAAAATCTATTTAAGATTTGTTTTAATATAATTTTTGTGTACAATTTTAAATTAGCATATAGTGGGGAATGTCCCATTCATCCCCACCACCACATGATCATATAAAACAGGAAATATGTTTAATGAACAATTGTCAATATTCTTCTTGAATATCATAAACACAGTAAAAGATTATGCCTTTTCATCATATAAGAGATATATTAACTTTAAGCAAATAGTTAATTTCTTAACTACTACCTAATTGAATCAGTAAAAGTTACTTTAGCAGCAGAAAAAGACACTTTAATTTTTTTCTGCCCTTCTATAGATGACACAATTCTGAAACTACACTTGATGAATGACCTCAGTACTGCCATATATTAGGAAAATTGTCAAGTTTCTGGTGCTTGCAAAACATAAAAATTTTGCTACTGTCCCATTCATCATGCGTCCCGTTCATCAACACTCTCCCCTATATGTACTTTCTCACGAACCGCGGAATGCTGACAGACGTGAAAGGTACCAAAATATGCAAAATAACCGAAGAATTCCGAGTTGACCATTTAAATTAAATTGTTCTTATTAGTTAAAAATTATGAAATAGATAAAAAATGTATTTGAAACACATTTTGTTTAGTTTCTTAAGAGTAAATTTTTAAAAATATACGCAAGAAAAATTATGCAATTCACCTTATCATAGTAAACAATGAGGATTTCGGAAAATAGTACTTTGATGTATCACTGGTACATAGAAGTCGAAATATATATTTGGACTTTTAGAAAATATATGAAAATGCGTTTCCTTTTTATGTTTCTTATACTTTATCTGAGATGGATGAGAGATTCTTGAAGTAATATAGGAATTAATTATAACATGCTTGAAGAATGTGAAAAATTCCATGGGAAAACAGCTATAGAACTCTCTAAAATTCATTCTAGAACAAATATTCTACATGTGGCATTTAATGGCTCATTGTGATATGAAAGTAAGGTATACACGTCTTATTCTTACAAATACTCTGACATTTATTCCATAAATTTAATTTTTTGCTCTTTTTAAGCTAATGGTATTTTAAAGTGCCTTCAGTTGATAGAGAGTTAAAACACAAAGCAGATACGTATAAGATAAGTGGTACAACTAATTGCTAAAAATATCCGTCCAACTACCTGAAACGATTGGTCAACAAAGTATAACCAATGACAGCAGGATAGGTTAAAGGTTATGGCTGAGTGGAGTTAATGTGGCATTAGAGCTGCTCAGTGGGCTGGAACTGCATGAGGCGTTTTTTTTTTCTTTTTTTTAATAAGGCAATATAAAAAGTAGTGTTTAAATTTTTCTAAAAACTTATTTAACCCTTTACCTGTCCCAACGATCTAAAGCGCAATAAACAGTGTTGAAAAATTTAGAGACTCTTGTACAATTATCTACATACATAAACAGAAGTATTTGTGTATCTATGTGTGTGTCTGTCTGCACTCTGGTGCTCAGACTACTGGTCGTAGACTTCAAAACTTAGCAGAATGGTTGCTTGGACCCTCTAAGTGTGTATCTCATTGAGATTTTTTTTCGAATTTCAAATTTGAATTTTTTTAATTATTATATTTTTTCGATTTTATCCATCGACATATATATTTCATTTTCTAAAATTTATTCTTTCATTTCAATCGTCAGCGTATCTTGGAAACAGCAAGTACACTATTTATTTTTAGGTTAATTTCTTTAGATATCAACCTATTTCAATCACTTCGTTTATATCTATCTATATATATATACATAATGGAAATTTTGTCATCGCGATAACTTCCAAAATAATGCTCTAAATCGAAACAAATTTGTACAGCGAACCTATCTTATAAATGTCTTGGGTGAGTTCGTTAACCAAGCTTCTTCATCATTTTGTTTTTAAGTGGCAGCCACTTGAAAATTTCAAATCCGCATTGAAAAAACCGTATTTAAAGCCAGATTTACTTGAATTCTGATATATACATAGACCATATAAGGGTCTCAACAAAGTTTATTAATAAACTTTATCCGCTATTTTTAACTAGCAGGCTACGCCCGCTTCGCTGGTCACTATTTTTAAATGAATCACAATAATTAATGAATTCTCAAAATTGCATTAATTTGTATCATGTGATAAAAAAAGAGAAAAAAAAAATTCTGATCGGGAAAAATGCCGCACCGGGTCCCCACTGCCTTCGGCAACGTAGAACCGTGCGCTGCGCGCACGTATTCCTTCACTATCCTTATGACTTCTCAAAATTCAATGTTATTACTCATAAGCTTTCATTCTCAAGAAAAGGAATTAAAAAATATATCATTTAGCATCGGGTAAAAACTCACACCGGGACGCCACTGCCTTCGGCAGCGCAGGCCCATGCGCGCTGCGCGCGCACGCTTGAGGATATACGTGCGCTGTACACGCATATTCCTTCTCAACTCAAACTTTTATTATTTAGAAAGTAAAATAAAAAAGAAATCTTTTATCATCGGGTAAAAATTCGCACCGGGTCCCAAACCCATGCGCGCTGCGCGCCTATTCCTTCCCCACCGTTCCAGCCCCTCCTAATTAACTTGCATATACCAATTTTGAACGGTCTTACTCAATTAGCTGAGATGCAAAAGAAAACCTGATCAGGACACTTTAAATTGTAAATCAGGTGAAATCTGGAATTCCACTTTCGATAATGTAAAAGAACTTTAAAATATCTTTCGAATGATGTATTAGAAATAATTTAATCATAATTAGAATATAAAATATTGAAATTTAAAAATATTACAGCGCCATCTGGCGGTAGAAAATTCTGTAATCTATTGTTCCATTCCAGATTAACAAATCTTTCAAATGATGTATTACTCATGAAATTATTTTAATTAGTAGACGAGATACAAAAGAAAACCTAATGAGGACACCTCAAAACGTGTAAATCGGGTGATATCTCGAATTCCATTTTTCGATAATGTAAAAGTACTTTAAAATGTGTATCAACTAAAATAAGCTTTCAAATGATGTATTACTTATGAACTTTTTTTAATTAATAACTGAGATTAAAAAAAAAAAAAACTGATTCAGGATACCTCAAAACGTGTAAATCTGGTGAAAACTTTCGATAATTTAAAAGAACTTTAAAATATCTTTCGAATGATGTATTACAAATAATTTAATCATAATTAGAAATTGAAATATTGAAATTTTAAAATATTACAGCGCCATCTGGCGGTACAAATTTCTGTATTCCACTGTTCGATTCCAAATCAAAAAAGCTTTCTAATGATGTATTACTTATGAAATTATTTTAATTAGTAGCTGAGATACAAAAGAAAACTGATTCAGGACACCTCAAAACGTGTAAATCTGGTGAAAACTTTCGATAATTTAAAAGAACTTTAAAATATCTTTCGAATGAAAAAATAATTTAATCATAATTAGAAATTGAAATATTGAAATTTTAAAATATTACAGTGCCATCTGGCGGTACAAATTTCTGTATTCCACTGTTCGATTCCAAATCAAAAAAGCTTTCTAATGATGCATTACTTAAGAAATTATTTTAATTAGTAGCTGAAATTCAAAAGATAACCGATTCAGGAAACCTCAAAACGTGTAAATCAGGTGAAATCTCGAATCCCACTTTCGATAATATAAAAGTACTCTAAAATATCTTTCGAATGATGTATTAAAAATAATTTAATCATAATTAGAATTTGAAATATTGAAATTTTAAAAATTCACAGCGCCATCTGGCGGTAAAAATTTCTTTAATCTACTGTTCGATTCCAAATCAACAAAGCTTTCAAATGATGTATTACTTATGAAATTATTTTAATTAGTAGCTGCGATACAAAAGAAAACTAATTCAGAAGACCTCAAAACGTGTAAATCTGGTGAAAACTGTAGATAATATAAAAGAACTTTAAAATATCTTTCGAATGATGCATTAAAAATAATTTAATCATAATTAGAAATTGAAATATTGAAATTTGAAAATATTACAGCGCCATCTGGCGGTAGAAATTTCTGTAATCCACTGTTTGATTCCAAATCAAAAAAGCTTTCTAATGATGTATTACTTATAAAATTATTTTAATTAGTAGCTGAGATACAAAAGAAAACCTAATCAGGACACCTGAAAACGCGTAAATCGGGTGAAATCTCGAATTCCATTTTCGATAATGTAAAAGTACTTTAAAATGTGTATCAAGTCAACAAAGCTTTCAAATGATGTATTACTTATGAAATTTTTTTAATTAAAAACTGAGATATGAAAGAAAACTGATTCAGGACACCTCAAAACGTGTAAATCTGGTGAAAACTTTCGATAATTTAAAAGAACTTTAAAATATCTTTCGAATGATGTATTAAAAATAATTTAATCATAATTAGAAATTGAAATTTTGAAATTTTAAAATATTACAGCGCCATCTGGCGGTACAAATTTCTGTATTCCACTGTTCGATTCCAAATCTAAAAAAGCTTTCTAATGATGCATTACTCATGAAATTATTTTAATTAGTAGCTGAGATACAAAAGAAAACTAATTCAGGAGACCTCAAAGCGTGTAAATCTGGTGAAAACTTTCGATAATTTAAAAGAACTTTAAAATATCTTTCGAATGATGTATCAAAAATAATTTAATTGGAATTTGAAATATCGAAATTTTAAAATATCTGGCGGTAGAAATTTCTGTAATCTACTGTTCAATTCCAAATCAATAAAGCTTTCAAATAATGTGTTACTTATGAAATTATTTTAATTAGTAGCTGTGATACAAAAGAAAACCTAATCAGGACATTCTAAAACATGTAAATCACGTGAAATCTCTAATTCCATTATCTACGGTAGTTTTATTAATGGAAGTAAAAAGAAAAATAAATATTTTTTATTTCGCCAAAACCTATATATATATACCACGGTAGTCGGGTAATGGAAGTAAAAAGAAAAAGAAAAAGTATTTTTTAGTTCCTTCAAATGTATTTTGTTGCTATGGAAACTCCTATCGTCTATTGAAAGATAGATTACGTGTTAGAATAAAATTTAATTAGCAATTAAAATGTAACTGCTTTGTTTATTAATGAAATTTGATGAAATTTTAACTGCAGGTTGGTTTTGTGCTGAATAGGTTGTATATTAAGTGATGTGTACGAAAAAGAAAATTTGAAGCACTTTGAAATTTGCAATTTTTAACCCCAGTTAAAGATCATGTTACATTAATGACTTGCACATGTTTTTTTTCCGTTAGAGACAGCCGTTAAAATCGTCTGCTGAATGCTGATAGAATGCCTCTTTTTAAGCAATAAGGATTTTTGGTCATTTTCGCGATCGATATGGATCAGCATTTTAATTAATATCTCCGAAACTAATTAAGATTTTTAAATTCTGTTTCGAGGAGAACATCGGAAAGGCTACAGAGCATCCGTATGTCAATTCTTGTACTTCTGCGTTCAATAGGGGCTGAACGTATAAAAGAACAGACAGACAGACAGACAGACAGACAAACAAACCTTTCCATTTATTATTATAGATAACGTGGCAGATATCTTAAATTATGCGGGGCAATTTGAAATCCGGCTACCACTTCAAAATTTTTCATTACGATAACTTTCATAGTAATACCGCAAATCGAAATAAATCGAATTAAATCGAACCAAAAAAAAAGTTATTGAACAGTGAAATTGAGTTACAGAATTAAAGGAAAAAACAATATAATTGAAACAGAGGAAAGAAGATTGGAGACCGAAAAAGAATTTAAACAAACGGATGTTAGAAAATAGTTGTAAAACAACTGTGGAATTATTGTCCAATGAGAATGTACAAGCTGAAACGAAAAATAAAGGATGGTTAAAACGGTCTAACATACAAAGAACAAAATATGGAAGAGGCATGAAACTACGAGAAAATATTTTAGAACCGTAAAAAGTTACCAATGTGGAAACAAATCAACGATATGACGTAAAGAAAGTTGGGGACCATGAAGGTCCACGCCAAACATCTTCACCTGCCGAATATACGAAACCGTGTCCTATGATTTAAATATTGTCTATTAAGTAGTGTGTTATTTATAGTGTGCTGTGTTTGGAATTATACATAAAAAGTGAAAATTTAAATATATTTGGTGATATGATCAAAATTCGAATACCATTTTCGTTGGGTCACCGGACTGTCGGGATGACCGAATGTAGGATGATTTTTTGTAATGAAGTTATTGACAGTAGAATATCATAAACTCTAGAAACTGACAATGCATTATTATAAACTCGAGAAACTAATAGTTGCATGAGTGATTAAAAACAAAAAAGCATGTGCAGTCGGGGACCCCCGTCAGGAACGAAGTTCCTTACACCTTTTCTCCAATTCCGGATTTGATTTGATATAGAGATCTAGATTGTTCATTCTCTCTCTCTCTCTCTCTCTCTCTCGTTCTATTTTATTGTTTATTTTCTTTTTTTTTTCTTAATGCAAATAATGTAAAGTAAGGAAACAAATTAAAAAGTTGCATTTCGTATTTTAGCGAAAATAATTTTTTATTAAAAATTAAATACAAAAAGATGAATTATAAATTAAATTAAAAAAATAAAAATAAAATAAAACTAGTATGTTGTGTTCTATGTTTTCTAGTTACTAGTTCTATGTTTTTTTTTTTTTTTTGACAAAGGATAAATAATTTATTAAAACTATTATTTATTAAAATTATCTGACATGGTGAATGCGAATGATTTTCATCTTAGAGAAAACTAACACTAAATATCCAAAGAAAGGCAGTTTTATTGTCTATAAATGACATCTTAAAAAGTACGTTTTTATAATGGGTTATCTCACATTTCAGATTTCTTACAGTTATATGCCATACAAGTTGAGATATAGCCTTCCCGTTATCGAGGAAATTTCCCGTGTAGCATCTCCATCTATTGGCCAAAAAGCATCTAACTTGAACCAGCCTAATGTATCATAATGGCCTTCTCACATATCAAGTTTTGTTTGATTATCGCCATAGAACCTGAGATATAGCCTTTTCTTAATTTGCAGAAATCGCTGTGTGGCAGTGCCACCTGTTGACCGGTTGACACGAAAAGTTGATAGAAACAAATTTATGTGAAGGTACATCTACATATGAATTTTTATGCAATTCTTTGCAGTAGTCCCTGAGATATAGCCTCCCCTTAAATTGCGTAAATCGCTTATATAGCAGCGCCACCTGTTGGCCGATAAGCATTCAAATTGATACAGCATAGTGACTCATAATGACCTTCTTACATATCAAGTTTTGTTTGATTATACGCAATAGAACCTGAGATATACCGTCCCTTTAAATTGTGGAAATCGCTATATAGCAGCGCCACCTGTTGAACGGTTGACACCAAAAGCTGACAGGCGCTAATTTAGGTCAAGGTGCATCTACATATAAATTTATATATAATTCTGAGCAGTAGTTCTGGAGATGCAGTTGCCACAAACAAGCGTAACGCTTTTTCGTTACGTGACGTTTTCTGCTAGTTATCTCCCTACCGCAACCCATGTTAAGGAAATTCGTTCCAAAAAAAAGTCTGAGAGTTTTATAATATCTGATATATAGAAGAATGTAGCAGTGTGAAAATATAACGGTACTTATCGAATTTTAGTTGAATAAAAATTGCTATTAACAGAAAAGTATTCAGTAGGTCTTTTAAAATAAGTAAATCCTACAGCATCTTATTCTCTAAATCGATGATGCTCTACAAATATGTAAATCACGTTTTTCCCCCTGTTTACTTTACGAACACTATAGTGAGGAAAGCATTGTAATCATGCTAAAAATAGTTTGAGATTTTAGTGTTTCTATACGTTTCGAGGTGCCCTGAATTCATATTTACTATTTTTACAATGATATATGTGTGTATGTATGTGCATACGTTTGTGAGTGAACACGATAGTGTCTAAACGTGAGCTAAAAGTTGGTACGTACGTTATAGTTCACCGTAGCACGAACCTATTGATTTTGGTGAATCCATTACTTATAGTTTTTTTTTTTTTTTTTTTTTTTTTTTACAGGGACACAAAGAAAAATTCTTTATCATTATGATCTATGGGCCCAAATCATTTTAAAGTGTGATAGTGTCTGAATGCCTTATTAGACTAAGCTCAAAATTTATACACATATTATGAGTCACCGTCACACGAATTGTATAAATTTTGGTGAATCTAGCGCTTATAGTTTTTTTATAGGGACACAAAGAAAAATTCTTTATCATTGTGGTAACATAGGCTAAAGTTCTTTAAACTGCGGTAGCGTCTAAACACCTTATTTAATTGATCTGAAAATATATACATTTTTATACACGATTTATACACGATTAATTTTTCCGTCAGATTTGGCATTGTTACAGGTCACCGTTGCACGAAGTGCATAAATTTTGGTTAATCTAGCATGTAGAGTTTTTTTTTTACAGGGACACAACAAAAAATTCTTTATCATTATGTCCTATGGGTTGCAATTTTTCAAAGTGCGATAGCGTCTAAATGTCTTATCAGATTCAGCTGAAAATTTATATACGTGTTAAAGGTCACCGTTGCTAGAAATGTATAGCTCATGGTGAATCTAGTATTCATAGTTTTTTACAGAACCACAACAAAAAATCCTTTATCATTATGACCTATGAGCTGAAATCATTAGCGTCTAAATGCCATATCCGATTGAGCTGAAAATTTATATACGTACTGTAGGTCACCGACAAATGAACAATAAAGATTCTGGTGAATCTAGGTGAATCACTTATGGGTTTTTTACACAAAAAAACATTCTTTATCATTATGCCTTATAGGCTCAAATTATTTAAAGTGAGATTGCATCTAAACTCCTCATATGAATGAAGTGAAAATTCCTACACATGTTACAGGTCACAGTCCCACAAAACGTATACATTTTAGTGAATCTAACTTTTATAGTCTTTTTTACAAGGACACACACAAATATATATATATATATTATACTTTATCATTGTGGCTTATGGACTTAAATTATTTAAAATGCAATAGCGTCCAAATGCCTCACCCGATGGATCTGAAAATTTATATGCATGTTATAGGTAATTATCGCACGAACTTTATAGATTTTGGTGAGTCTAGCACGTATAAAGTTTTACAGGGACACAACGAAAATTTATTATCATGATCTATGGGCTCAAGTTATTTAAAGGCCAATAGAATTAAATTAAACAACACACTATATGAAATGAAGAAAAGTACTCATACACCCTATTTTAATTTTCTATTTTGCTTATTTAACGATTTCTCTTACTTTAATTTATTTGTATAACCATTAATTACTTAATGTTCGGAAAGTCGAGTAGAGTCGCTACAAATTTTTAATACTGTTTTCAAAATAGAAAAGCTAGCTTCGCCAAATATCTCCATGTGGATCTGTTAGCAGTTTTATTTATTAGCGAACAGCACCTTTATCTTACCTAGAGACCACTTTTATTATAATGGAAGATTTCAGCAGTTAAAAGGACGTTAACGGACTTCAGTGGACATTATGTATATGTCTGCACGTAAACATTTTTATAAGATAGAATAAAGTAAAATAAAATGCTCCTTTACAATGCCATACTACATGTATTGTGAGTGATAGTTCTGACAATCGGAGATAATTTTATAAGAACATTCTATGAAAATATTTTGCATTATGTTACAGTTTACGATGTTTTTCTTTACTTTAATCTACAATTTCAAATAAATCAATATACTAAACTTAAATGTTTGAGAAATCAACGACAGGACATTCACTATATTTACGAAGAATTAACACAATGTTTATCATTCACTCAAATATTCCAAGCAGAATGGCATCCCCTTTGTAAACCGTTCTAATCTAATGTTTAGTTGTTTGACATGCATGGGAATTTCTTTACTTTTCTCATCTCTGATGATGTGTACTTTTACCTCGTGCATATAGATGACATTGTTTGCGAATTGATTTCTGTAAATAAATGTGAAGATTTTGAATCTCTTTACGAAAAAGAAAAATAAAGAACTTCCCTAACAACACACTTGCACATACTTCCTGAAAATGTCCATAGATGCCATTTTCATCCATAAGACATGATGAGGATGTCATTTGGAGAAGATGTACTGTTAAGGTTCCGAGATATTTGTTAAATGAAGATGTGAAGTTTGCGTTGATGCAAACTCCATCTTAATAACTTAATTAGATAACTAAATGATAAGTAAGAGAGTACAAGAATTGAATTAGACAATAAGTATAAGTTTATTTGAACAGACTTAATGGGAGGGCGGTCTGGCAATCAAGCTAGCTCAGTCAGCGTACTTAATTAATCAAAATATATGTATCAGAAATTAAATTAGATAATCTTAAATATCTCACACCAGCAAATAAACGAAGGTGTAGAGACGGTTGCACTCATATACTCTGTTACTACGACTTCTCCGTGGATTCCGATCCAACTTTACCTCTACGAATGCTAGTAGATACTCGTACCTACACTCATCACAACTTAATCTCCATACAACTAAATCTCCACTATTCCACTATAATATACATCACCATCCACTATAATATACTCCAACATCCACACCAATCTACTAAAACCATCTCCATCTTATATTTTTTTCTACCAACCTCCTTTCCCTTCATTTCAATCAATACTTTTAAAATCACTTCACTTTCATCTAACTCTCCGAACCTAATTCGTTCGTTGCAGCACCCTGCCGACTCAAAACTAACTCGACCTCAACTTTCGCCGAGTCACTGGCGTCGAAGTAATTTAACCGTCCCCACTTTCTACTTTGCTGGATCCAGCTTAATTTTACACAAACTGTGGTGACGTTCTGACATCTCAACCTCACAAAGACCTCTTTAAAGAATCATCCATTTGCTTTGATTAATGATATAAGAATTGTGTGAATGAATGTTCTATTCTTCTCCAAAATAGTCGCTTCTCATTTTAGCAGTAGAGTTTTAGCGTTTTCATTGTCATTATAAGTTAAAAAGAAAATTCTGTCTATTATTACGACAGGATTACTTATATTACTACTTTAACACCTTTAAAAAAAAAAAAAAAAAAAAAAAAAAATCTGAAAACGCTAGTCTAAATAATCAGGGAAATTTTCGCCGTGAACAGTTGGTTCTGTGGTCAGAGTACAGAACTACGAACCCGACGGTTGTGAGTTCGATACTCACCGATGGAAAGTGAGAAAAAAGAATTACGGATTTCACAAGACATTTTAAAGAAATTAAATGGTAAAATTGTATGTTGGCAGGCATTTTCGAAGTGGAACACTATAAATTGGTAATGACGTAAAACGCCAGATTGAAAGAAATAGTCCTGTCTCACTAATAAACAGCTTCCTTTATCCTCGAAGATTATTATTTTGTATGAAAATATGACGCTGTAGTTTAATGTAGCATTATTCATATTTAAGCTTCTGTCAGCAATAAAAAAAAAAAAAAAAAAAAAAAGACATTATTAAGTTTATTCTGTTAATTTTGTCAGTTAATTATATACTTGTTGTTTATTATTATTACTATTTTTTTTTTCTTTTTGTTTATAAAAAAGTGCATAGCTTTTCTTAAATTATACATTTTGTGTGCACATTACAATTGTGTTAATAATGCTTTCTTTTATTTAATTTAAAATAATAGCTGTGCGTGGAGGTTCAATTTAAGTGTATTTACGTTACACTAGAGCTACACAATGTACGATAGGCGATGGAAATTGCTATGGTCAATAAAAATAGTATATGTTTTGACCACTTCAAAATTTTCTTGTACACAATTTCATGCAGTGAATACTTTTAATTAAAATTATTATTTATGAAGTTATATTTCCCATGGTGTGTGAAGATGATTTTTATCTCTGAAAAATATAACCCTAAATACCAAAAGAATGTCGATATTGTGACCTACAAAAGATAATTTTAAAAATGCCTTTCTTAAAAAAAAAAAAAAAAAAAAAAAACTTTGTTTTTAATTATCACAGACACATATTTCAACCATTCGTTTTAAGATACTGTTGAATTTGTTTGAAAAATAGTGAAATTTAAAACTTTTAACTCCGCCTCTTTAAAGGGATAACAATGCTTGTACATATACTACAATTTTATCCTGATTGATAGTTATTAGTACAAATATATATATATTATTTTCACAGTGATTGATTAAAATTATTTCTCCTTGTGTGAATTTATACGAAATAATGTTCTATGCTTCCATATTAAAAATTATGGAAAAAAAAAAGAGGACAGTTTTATTAGCCACCGAAAATATGTACCAATTTATAGGAAGGTGATTTTTTTTTAAATAAAATTTTATGCATTAGTTCTCGAACTACAGTTAGTAAAATTTGTTTTCACACACATACAGACAGACATATTCCAAGAATAGACAAAACGGGTGTTCAGGGTATCTCAAGATATGCAAATCCAGAAAACTTTTTACAAATCAAATACTTTTCTCCATTTGATATATATATATATATATAAATATAAGAAATAAAAATAGAAATACTAAAAACGAAAATAGAAGTAAAATCAAGAAACTGTTAAAAATATATTTTGAAATTTTGTTTATTTATTAATTTATAAAATTTTTTATTAGTACCCGTTTAATTAATCTCAATGCTTTATAAATGACAGTATATATTGAGAACCAAAACCAAAACAAACTCCAAAAATGCATAAAATAATTTTACCGTAATTTGCCATTCGAGGAGTTTTTATTCATTTATTCTGCCAGTGTTGGGCATAATTGATTAAAAAGTAATTGAATTACAATTGAATTACAATTAAATTGCAATTATAATTATTTTAGCGTCAATCGATTAACAAGTAATTGATTGACAGTAAAATAATTATAATTGTAATTTAATTGCAATTCAATTGTAATTCAATTACTTTTTAATCAATTATGCCCAACACTGTATCCTCTTACAAAGTTTTTATTCATCTTTAAAAATGACTACATGTTGTTGCTTAATCATTTAAATAAACCTCTAATAATTAGAAAAAATGTACTACATTCTTTGAAAAACAAAAACAGAAAACTCTCAAAAATAGACAATAATAATTTTTCTTTTGAATTAAAAAAAAAAAAAAAAAAGAAAGAAAAAAAAGAAGAAGAAGAAGAAGCATTGTATCACACAATATTGATTTTGATAAAGATATGAAATGATCGAATCTATTACCGAATCCATCATTTACGTTATTCATAAAAAAAATTTCCAAATCACGCCAGAATTACAGGTTGGTGGGCATAAAGTCATCATCGCTATAAAAATGGTAATGATAATTTTGTTATGCAAATGCTATGTAGAAAGGTATAAAACTTTTGGATGTATCATAATTTTCGAAATTTAAAATATTTGAATAATGATTATGGTATTTGAAAATGTGATGTATCAACGAAAACATAAAAAGACGAACTCAAGAATATTAGTTTTGATGATTCATTAAAGTAAAAAGGGTAAATCGAAACAGCGTAATATAGCAGTAAGAGCTGAAGATTATATTTATTGTCCGTGACAAACTTTTAAATTGTTATGCAATTTTCATATTTGTGTATGTTAGAAAAGTGTACATAAAGTCTTAATAGTATTAAAATTCCTTTCTATAGGACAGAATATAATAATTTTTCTTATTTATTTATTTATTTAATATTTCTATATATTTTTTCGAATATTTTTGAATTAATAATTTTCAACTCTAAGTAAATTTTGAATTCATAGTAGAAAATTTTTTTGAATTAAAATAATTTAAATTTACTTAATAATATAAATTATCAGTGATGAATTATTTGAGACCAGAAAAATATGTAATTTTTTTGTGTTATTTAGAATGCTGTTAATAAATAATATTCATTCACTTTTTTAGAATTATTCACCGCATGTGTTAAAAAAAAATAATTTTTGTTAAAGAGTAATTAAAGAGATTTTTGTTGGACAAAATAATAGGAAAAAATCTTAAAAAATCTCTTAAAAAATAAATAAATAAATAAAAGTATTATTTATTTATTTATTTATTTTATTTTTTCTGCATTATTCAGTTATAATTAATTATATTTTTTCTCTGTTGAAAGTTTAAAAAACGAAAATTAAATGAAAAAAGAATTTTTTTTTTTTCTAGATAGATATAAACTTTTTATTTCACTCAAGAAAAGCAAATTTAATCCGAAAATTGCAAACTTAACAGTTTACAATTCATCTTTTAAATCAAAGTTATCTTTCGAAATTTTTCAAAATAGAAATTTTTAACAACCTTTAATAGAATCGTTCAAATATTTTCATTTTTTAACATATTTATCACAATCATAACTGAAAATAAATTTTAAAGTGACACTTCTTTCCATTTTAACAAGATTTCTTTTATCTTTTTTTTTAGGTTGTATAGAACGCTTTGAAAAATTCAGCATATGTTTGGCTGACAAATAATTGAGCAATAAGTTCGTAAAAGAAATTGATTTCACTCCAGGGAGTATGCATCGATAAACTTGAGAAAGAGTAACTTATTTATTTCCACTCTAATGACACCATTTTATTTCTATTGAAAAGCAGAAGCGATACGAAATTCGATAATAGATATCGCTTAAATTTTAAATGTTGTTGTATTTTTTTCTTGTTATTTTATTTTACTTACATTTGAAAATATCTTTCTTATTTTGTAAGATATTATCATAACTTCCTATTTTTTCCCCTTCGATTTCTGTTATTTATTTTTAATCTTATAAACTTTTTACTTTCTCTCTCCCTGTCCCCCCCCCCTTTTCTCTCTTCCATATTTTCCTTCTATATTTCTACGATAAAACTTTCATTTGTATTTTCCTATGAAATATCTCTTAGTACGAATTATTTATTAAAATTTTTATTTGTTAAATTATTTTTTATGAAGATGATTTGCACCAGAAAAACAGTAACACGAAATGTACAAAAAAAAAAAAAAGAGTCAGTTTTGTGCCGAGGTCCGAGGAAATGCATTTTATTTATTTATTTATTATATATATAAGATAAAATTTAAATATAAGATGGAGTAAGACTTGAATTACCAAATATACAGAACTAGAACAGAGTTTTTATAAACCAATGCGCAAATGCAGCAAAAGGAAATATAAAACTATAATAAATAAGCAAAATAATTAAAGCCAGATGAAAAATTAATCCCAAAACACATGAGGGCCTTCATAAGGGGAGCTCCCCCATGTAGGGAAAGGAAAATGAGAAGTTTCTGACGAAACGCTGGTAATTTAACCAAATAGGCCCCAACGTCTCACAGATGGAAACAAGATCATACAGCAAACGAATTTTAATTAATACAAAGCATAAAAAGCAATTAAATTCAGAAATCAAGTACAAAATATAATACATCAATATTTTGTATTTTGGGATTAATTTTTATCTGGCTTTTATTTTGCTTATATATATATATATATATTAATTCATGTCTGCATCTTTCGGTATTTAGAAACATCATCATTAACCATTTATTTCGAATTAATAATTTATGCTCTGCAAAGTTTAAAAACAAGAATATTAATAAACTGATCACAGCCACTGATAAAATGGGTTTTCCTAAAAACTTTGTATTTTCTATTTTATATCCTTAACCATGTCTCTGTCAGTACAAAAAAAAAAAAAAAAAAAAAGCTGTGTACAGTCTTGTGTATATCAACAAAAAATTATAAAATAATAAAAGACAATAAAAAAGGTGGCGGTTGGGTGGGCAGATGTTTGATTACGGAGGTGGGGTGGTGTTGTAAGGCTGGATGGTTGGGTGGGTTTGTGAAATTAAATTAAAAAAAAAAAAAAAAAAAAAAAAAGTAGAAGGCTTGTTGCATTTGCTTTGTATTACTATGCAAACTTTCATTTTCCATTAAAATTTCAGTTTTTTCCTTTTTGAGTTGTCAACTATATTTAATGTTCTAATTATACTGTTAAACACAATGTGATCAATCGGTGAATTTCATTGTGGCTTCGTGGTTTCATTGTTGTTCATCTGCTTTGAAATTTGCATTTTTAAATCCATATAGTTCCTGTTCTGGTTGTGGCAGGCTGGGGGAGTGTTGCCGGCATAAAACTAGTGTAACCCCACAGGCAAGTCACAAGTCTTGCCGCCTGCCTCCTTCTTCCTACCTTGTGTTTCTTAGGTTGTTTTTTTTCATTAATTTTGATAAGTTTATGGTTTTAAGTTAAGATTTGTTGTTTTACTTTATTGATTCGTTTGTTTTGCAGGCTGTTAATTAATAGATCTGGTTTCTTTACATTAGTGTATTTCATCCACTGATGATTTTTTTTTTTTTTTTTTTTTTTATCTTATTGGTCATTGGTGTTTCAGTGATCTTCTATCTGTTGCTTGGCTTCTACTATGCTTAATAGATCATCTTTATTATATATATATATATATATATATATATCGTTTGAAAAAAAAAGGGGGGGGGGTTAATTTTCTTTTAAATTATCATAGCTCTATGCTTCAATCATTCGCTTTAAAGATATTGACGAGCTATTTTAAAACATACCCTCATTGAAACATTATAATCGCTGGTGGGATTGCACCACCCATCAGGAGGGGGAGCGATATTCTTACATTCAAACGATTATTTCTCTAGTTTAGTATTACTATTATTAATTGTACTACTACTATTATCTAGTTTAGTACTACTATTATGAATTCATTTCGTCTGTGTCTGCGTGCACTTGTTGCCGTAAATAATTTTAAAACGCACTGAAAATAGTACAAGTTTTTAAGGTTCACTGTAGCACATTTCCTACGAATTGACGTAAAGAACACACCTGTTTTATGTACAGTGGCTCACAAAATAATTCGGATAATTTAACTAAAGCAAAGTATGTTTCAAATGAAATTTTTGTCTATTTTATAATGCGGTAGACAATGGGTTAAAATAAAATGTGTTTTAAAACGTTTAGTAAAACTGATCGAATATTAAACGAGGTGAAAGATGATGTAACAATTACCAGTAAAAATGAAAAGTGTTGTATAACTCATGCAAACAGCCTCATTTTTCTTTTTTGTTTACATATTTTTTAGATTACTGATAAAAAATGACAATGTAACGTTAACAATCCTGGGGAAAAAATATACTCAGTTAAATATAAATTTCTAATATAAAATAATGTATTCTCTTGGTGTAATTTTATGTTAACACTAGGAGATAATTTAGAAGCATAAAATGTGATGTCATTATCTACCTCAAAATAAGTCGTTTGCATTCAGTTTTAACGCATACCCTAAAATAAGATTAAATGGGACATTTTTGTTCGTAGGAAAGATGAAACGGTAATGATAATGACAATGAGGTAGTTTAGGTTGAGATAATGCATCTTCATATTTTTCACGAAAATGACTTGCTTGCATTACACTTTAATATAAAACCTGAAATCAATTTACATTTTATTTCGATACATGAATAAAAGCTCAACGATTGACTGAGTGAGTTAATGAGCCACGCAATAGCTTGGTGTATATAATTAATATATATATATATATATATACACTGGTGTTCACAATTAAAGCAACAACCTGTTTTCTCGTTTTCTTCTTTTGCGCATAATTTTTAAACAAATAAACATATGAACATAAAATTTAGATGGCATGTTTGCTATACCATTAATCGAATTTTACCATGAGTAATACTTTTTTAACTCATAATTATTCTTTTTTTTTTTTTTTTTTTTTCAAAAGTATGCTTTGGAAAAAAGGAAAAATTTCAATTATTTTAAAAAGAAAACTTAATGAAAAGTGATGTTAAGAACGCATTACAGGTAGATAAAGACGTACATGCCTTGAAATGTTACTCTAAGTCTCAATTTTTCTGTCTGTATTTACTTTTCTTTTACTTTTATAATAGAATTTTAATATATATATATATGTGTATATATATATATATATATATATATATATATATATATATATATATATATATATATAATTAATAATTTATAAACTATGAGCATCACTAGAATAATAAAAATGTCGATAAATAGTTTTATAATGAATATCTTATCCAATTTTCATGTTCGTACGTATATTTTTTAAAAATGTTATTCACATGCGAAAAAAAGAAGAAACAGAAAAGTGAATACAGGTAAAAAGATCAGGTTTTAATCTAACACATGGATGCATGTGCATCTTCACCTATCTGTAATGCCTCCTTATGCCCATTTTCATTAAGTTTTCTTTTCTAAAAATGTTGAAATTTTTCCTTTATTCCAAAGCTTATTTTTCAGAGAAAATGAATATTTATGTGTTTAAAATTTATTACTTATGTTCAAGTTATATAAAATTTGGTTAATGATATTATAACGAACATGCCATCTAAACTTTATGTTTATTTGTTTAAAAATTATGCGCAAAAGTAGGAAACGAGAAAACAGGTTGTTGCTTAAATTTTGAACACTAGTGTGTATATAAAGTGTCCACCAAAAGTTTCACACCCCCTCCTATGTCGGGAATGAGTCGTAATTTGGAAAAATGGCGAAACATATGTTCAATGAATACGATGGGGGGCCTCTTTTGGTATAAACATTTGGGCCTCGGGGTGGGGTGGGGGGTCTAGAGTTACTACTAGGGAGGACAACTTTAAAATTTCAAATGAGAAGGTATGATGGGAAGTGAACACATCCCTGGAAACGTCTGTTTAAGACAATGAATTTGATATACATAGGCTTGTCGTGAGATGATTATTAAAGAAAACACATGAGTATAAAATCCACATTTCAAAACTCAAAAAAAAAAAAAAAATGTCATAATAATGAACACGGTATATTTATGTAGGTAAAATTATATAAACCTTGAAAACAATTAAATTATATATATTTTTAGAATCTTATTAATTTTTTATTGATCATTATAATAGAAAAAATATATTGTTTTTTACACTAAATATCTATTCTAACCAAATTTGGTGATATTTCTTACTTACAAAACAGAGTAGGTAAAAGATGTATGTACTTTTGAAACACATTATTAGTTTCCAGTCGAAAGAAATCTTTCCAATAACTTTTCTTACAAGAAAAACGTACAAATGAACGCTGTAAAATGAACATTTTCTTTAAACTGGAAAAATCTTCTGATTTCCAGTTTAGAAAATTGCTTGAAACAATACGAAAAAAGGTGTATTTCTTTTATAAGAAACGATAATTTTTTTATAAAAGGCAATAAACAAAAATCTTTAGCGAAAAGAAGGGATTTTGCCTTAATTTAAATCGTAATCTCTTTTCATTTATTTATTTAATAGCGGTAAATTTCTTTTTTTCTCTATTTTTCTTTTTTAACAGTGTATATAAATTTATAGCTTTTAAAGGTTATATCTAGAAATTTCCTTGAAAATATAAAATTAACTTTACAATAAATAAATAAGTAAATAAATAAATAAAAATTGTATTTATAAAATTATAACTGTTTCAAACAACTTTATTTTATTTATTTATTTTTTAATGAAAATTTATTTATTTAATGAAGTAGATTTTGAATATTCAGTAAAATTCAATAAGAATTTTTAATGTGTAATAATAATAATAATAATATAAAAAAATAAATAAAAACATTTTCTCAAAAACTTTTAATTATTTTTGGGTAAAAATTATTTTAATAAATTAAATTTATTAAAATTCGACACTTTTAGCATTGATGTACAAAATATCTATATTCGAATTTTCCCGTCAATTCGGCTCGCGTTAACATTATAGCAAACATCTGATAAAAAAAAAATGTTTAGGGTGAAATACAAGGAAATTTGAGGGTAAGCATATAGGATTTCAAAAAAGAAAAGAAAAAATCCCTCTCATTTAAAGGACACCTTAATATATATATATATATATATATATACACACAGTAAAACCTCTCTAAGTTGGACACCTACGATTCCAAGAAAAAGTGTCCAACTTAGAGAGGTGTCCAACTTATAGGGGTTAGACATAATGTTAATGGATACATTCGGTTCCGAGAAAAAGCATCCAACTTAGAGGGGTGTGCAACTTATAGGGGTGTCCAACTTGAGAGGTTTCACTGTATATAGTTTTCTTTCCAATTACATTATTTTTACTCATGTTTTTGCCTTTAAATATTGTAAAGAATAACTGCATTTGCATAAGATATTTTCAATTAGAAATGCAAATGTAAACTCATATAAAGAAAACAGAGTTTTAGAAAATATTAATTTATAACACAAATTTCAGTAATTTGTAATTAAGCTTCTAAAGTATTCTACGGACATTGCATAGCATATATTTTATTTCATATTGATTTTAGAATAAAAATAAACCATTATGCTTATTTTAACATTACATTCATTTGAAAAATTAAAAATGATTTTAAATTATAAATCAATTACTATATCTCTGTTAAATTTACTTTAAGCATAAACTAATTACAGTAGGTTTAATTTTCCGTTTAATTTTTCCTTTTATCACGTAAAATAATGGAGTTAATATCTGATTCTCTTAAAAGATGCAATTATAATTTTTAATTACATTTGTTGAGAAGAAATTATATTTTGTCTGTGAAAACTGCCTCTCAAAAAAATATATTGTTAACAATCTAAATTTATATTGTTGAATAATTACTACATTTTTTTTCATTAAAAATAATTATAATAATAATAAATTGTATTCAATTACATTGTATCGATTAACCAAAGAATATAATTGAAAGATGAATAATTGCCATTGAATATTTCGATAAACTACGTCATAGATCTATACGTAAATAACCAATGAGCGAGCGATCTGGTAAATTAACAAACTGTTTGTTTAAGTTAGCAAAATAATTTTGTTGATTTAAAAACAAGTATTGATTGAATCAAGAAAACTGTCTATATAAAAATACATATATTATTAATTTGGGTTCTGGAAGCAAAATTTTGTGGCGACTATACGTACGTATATATATATATATTTAAATGGCCGTTTTAATAGATTGTTATTGCTTGACAAAATATTCTTTTCTGTGCGCATGCTAAGGATTTTCAACTTAGAAAAAAAAAAAGAAAAAAAGTCATAAAAATTTGCGTGTATACTGAGACTGGCTTACTACACATCGAAAGCTATTAATAAACAACCATAATTAATTTAAAATAGTAATTACTTAAAATACATAATAAAAAATAATAATTATATAAATTTTAGATTTCGAAATTCTATTTAAAAAAATATATTAATCTATCATAAAACCATAATCTCAAAATTTGTGTTTTACTTTTTAAGTATAGTTGCTTGAAGTTTTACTTTTAAAATATATACAATTGCTTTTACGCAAATAACAAATATCAAAGCTTTTCAAACGATTAAACTAAAATAACTGCTAAAAAGATTATAAAGTTTTGCTTTACACAATATTGATCACAATCGTTCTAACAAGTATTGCGAACATTCTTTGGAAAGTAAATTCTTAAATTACATTTTCAGTCAATTTAACTCAAATTTTCCGGCTTGTTCTTTTAGAGATTCTAGTGTGCGTAATTTTGGCATACGGTTTTCCAATAATTCAGAAAATGAGATATTGATTCAATTTCAGAAGATACTAGCTGGACCCCGTCGACTTCGACGGTCACTTTATTGACCGTAATGTTTCAAAAATCGTTTATTAATTATATCATTAAATTATTTATTAAATCATTATTTAAATGTATTTCAAGTTAAAACATCTAATTTAATTTACAACATTTCACTTAAAAAAAAAGAAATTCGGAAAAATGGTTATAAATTAAAATACTATGTATGACATCACTTTCTACAAAGTACTGTCAATGTGACGTCAAACTGACTCCAAATAAAACAGTTGCTATCTTTTATTTTCTGTTTCTTTTAACTTTCTGTTTTCTTTTAAGAAGAATTGAATTTGCTCGACGATTTATATTTTTTAGTTTAAAACAACCGTGAAACCGATATATATATATATATAACAGATCTCATACACAATTTAACGATATAATTTTCTCTATTCTGTCACTTTATTTTATTTACTTATTTATTCATATATTTTTTGCAACCCACTTACACATTTACAGGATTTATTTATTTGTTTATATTTTATTACTGATTTGAAATATTAAAATTCAATTATTCTGGTGTAAACAAATTTAAAAATATGTTTTTCTGGAGGCGAAATCTTTGTTGTTGAATTTTTTTTATTTAACCTTTATATACTGTTTTTACAATGCATTGCATTAAAAAGAAAAAGAAGAAAGGAAAACAGATGGTAGCATTTGACATATAACCATCTCCTTCAGTAGTATCAGTTCTCAAGAACGAGAATATTGTTATATATATATATATATAAAGGTACACATACATGTGGAATCTGACATACTTCATTTTCTTTAGTAGAACGAATTTTCAACAATGAGAACATGTCGGATCACTTTTGAAAAGATGCACACGTTCTATTATTTTTTCAGAAGAAGTTGCACTTAAAAAATAAGACAACCAGTCTTTTTGTTGTGTCACTTAAGGTCAATATTTAAAAGTACAAGCAATAGAAATTATCATACTTCCATAGTAATTAATAGGTATTTAATGATGCTGTACAGTCTGTAACAAAAGTGTCCGAACACTATCAAAAATGCCTGTGTAAAAAAAGTACATTCATACGGTTTTGTTAAAGAAATCCTTATTGAATCCTGTTCTTACACTGACTAAGAACATTATTCGACAAGGATTCCTTTATTCGACAAGGATTCCTTTATTCGACAAGGATTCCTTTAACAAAACCGTATTAACTGTACTTTTTTTTACATTGGAATTTTTGCTAGTGTTCGGACACTTTTGTTACCGACTGTACTTTGAAATACTAATCTCGGAAAAAAAGATATGATGAACGGTTAAATATCAGTAAAGATATGAACAATACATATATCGGTAAAAGATATGAAAAAGTTATGTATTTAGTCTTTATTATTATTATTATTATTATTATTATTATTATTATTATTTTAGATTTTTAAAATTGGTGTTGGATACTTCATTTGTTATATAACGGAATTAAAAAAAAATATTTTATAAATGAGATACACGGTTAGTACACTAAAATTCATTTCGTGAATATAAACGGCTTAAAGTGAAATACTTACGATCTCATTAGTGCTTTTGACATTCAGACTGATCATTGTATGAATTAGCTTTTAAATACAATGATACTTTAAATTTTCTTTGGACGACAAAGGGCTAAATTAGACATTTAAAATAATCCTTTAACCCTTTTGTGAGGAATAAATGGTCTCCATATCTCAATTCCTTAATCTTAAAAATTAACTTAATAACTTAATTAGATAGAAATAAGAGCTCGAGCCAAGGTTTTAAATATGAAATAACAAAATTTATTTAGATTTCAATATCAAGGAGGGTGTTGGGCTAAGTCGGTTATAACTTTTAATTAAATGACCTCAAGAAATAACTAGAAATAGCAATGAACTGCTTACAGCTTAAAATACAAAGGCGATAAAAAAAAAATGCCTTGAGCGGTAAAGTGGACCAACCCCGAAAAAAGAAATTTAAATTTTAAATTAAAATGGGGACCCTTTACGGCCGGAAACTAATAACCGCCTCAAATAATACGCTAGCCCAACAGTATAGCGGGGATTACAATCATTTTTCTGTTAATCCAGAAAGGTAAAAACTTAATTTTAAACTTGAGCTTGTACAGGTGGGTCGCTTTACATAAATTAGCAACATGAAGAAAATAAT
This sequence comes from Salticus scenicus, assembly GCA_963930645.1. Lineage (NCBI taxonomy): Eukaryota > Metazoa > Arthropoda > Arachnida > Araneae > Salticidae > Salticus > Salticus scenicus. Next base: position 280,082,512 of record OZ005655.1, read on the forward strand.
TTTTATTGAGAAAAAAATCTTGAAATTTCTTTTTTAGTGAGCTATCCTTCGAAACTTATAACAGGAATTTCTTCAGCCATCAGAAAGCCAGTCTAGTCCCAGAAACGTCAGCTAGTCGAAGTAACTGAGAGTGTAGGTTGAAGACCTGGGACATCAGAATACGGCAGACATCAGAATAACACTTTGGACATCAGATTAGTTTCAAAGAACTGTCCAATCGGAGTTTTTCTAAAATGAAAAGACTTGAACAGTATAAAAGAATAGATGAACTTAAACTGCGTCTTGCAGACAGATAAACGAGAGAAATTGTCTCTGAATACATAAAACAGTTTATATACAATAATTTTCCCTCCTGGGCTATAGCATGCGAAAAGACAAAAAAAATTAATTTGTTAGTGGTTTTAGTTAAAAGTTAAGCGTGATTTATGCATATAGCCAAAAAATATTTCCCCACTCAAAAACATATATATACAGAGAACTTTTAGAATATATACAAAATTTTACAAATGTCAAATTTCATTTTATATATACAAATACAATATTTACAGAAATACGAAAAGGGGGGAATTTTTACAAAGGTTAAAAAACATTTTATATTACCCGCTCTGCAGGTGATGGCTACAAAATAAAAGAGCTTAGTGCACATACATCTATATATATAAAAGAACACTTCCTGAGTGAGTGAGTGAGTGAGGGGGTGATCTATCAACGCCCAGACCAAACCCCTGGACCTAGAAGCATGAAATTTTGTGACAATGTTCTTTCTATGACGTAGGCATCCACTAAGAAGCAATTTCACAAAATTCGCCCCCCCAAGGGGGGGGAGGGGGCAAAACGTCATTTCACAAAATCCTTCATATCTCAAACAAAAAAACAGATATCCGTAAAATTTTTGCTTTAAAATATAGCTAATACAAATGTCAAAAAACCAATTTCTGGAATTTTCAAAATTCGGTCCCCAAGGGGGGCGGGGGGGGGGGGGCAAAACGTGATTTCACATGCGTAAAACGTGATTTCGCATAATCCTATATATCTCAAACAAAAAAACAGATATGCGTGAAATTTTTGCTCTAAAATATAGCTAATGCAAATATCTAAATATCAATTTCTGGAATTTTAGAAATTCAGTACCCAGGTGGGGCAGCAGGGGGGGGGGAGGTGCTAAGGGGCAAAAACAAATAGAAATACAGTTAGGGCGTTCAAAATTGATACAGATAGGTTTTAGAGGCCTGCAAGTCGAATGAGGATATTTTCGATTGTGTAAAGTTATTAGGAGGGGCAGGAAGGGGGAGGGGAGAGGGGGGGGCAAAAAATAAAAATAGAGTTAGATCGTTCAAAATTGGTATATAGAGGTTTTCGATACCTACAAATAGATTTCGGATATTTTCGAATTTGTAAAATTATTAGGAGGGGCGGGAAGGGGGGGGGCTACGGGGCAAAAACAAATAGAAATACAGTAAGGCCGTTCAAAATTGGTACAGATAGGTTTTAGATGCCTGCAAGTCGAATGGGGATATTTTCGAAAGTGTAAAGTTATTAGGAGGGCCGGGAAAGGGGGAGGGGAGAGGGGGGCAAAAAAATAAAAATAGAGTTAGATCGTTCAAAATTGGTATATAGATGTTTTCGATACTTACAAATCGATTGCGGATATTTTCGAATTTTTAAAATTATTAGGTGGAGTGGGAAGGGGGGGGCGGTAAGGGGGGGCTATAGTCAAAAACAAATAGAAATACAGTTAGGCCGTTAAAAATTGGTACAGATAGGTTTTAGAGGCCTGCAAGTCGAATGGGGATATTTTCGAAAGTGTAAAGTTATTAGGAGGGCCGGGAAGGGGGGCAGAGGGGCAAAAAAAAAAAAGAAAATAGAGTTAGATCATTCAAAAGTGGTACATAGAGGTTTCGAATACCTACAAATCGATTGCGGATATTTTCGAATATTTAAAATTATTGGGAGGGCGGGAAGGGGGGGGAGTAGAGCGGCAAAAAAATAAAAATAAAGATATATCGTTCAAAACTGGTGCATAGAGGTTTTTGATACTTACAAATCGATTGCGGATATTTAAATTTGTAAAACTATTAGGATAGACAGGAGGGGGGGGGGGTCGAAGTGGGAAAATAATAGAAATAAGGGTTAGAGCATTTTGGGAATTTTTTCCGAAGGCAGTGAGAACCCGGTGCGACATTTTTTCTACTCAGATTTTGTTTCTCTTTTTTTTCACGTGATAAAAATTAATGCAATTTTGAGAATTCATTATAGTGAATCATTTAAAAATAGAGACCAGCGAAGCGGGCGTTAACTGCTAGTAAAATATATATTAAGAGAGAACAAAAATGTTGACATTGAAGCATAAACATGAATTTCGATATGAAAGTTCATGCACTAATTTAAATTTGACAGTTTTTAGTTTAAGAAAGTCCTGCGCTTTCATACAAAAATGGGAAGTCCGAAAAGCTTTAAGGCATGTCGTACATTTTGGTACAGCTCTGACACAAAAACACTTTAGGAAAAATAAAATAAGGAACGATGCGACCTTACTGAAGGTTTCCGCTGTAACAGCATTAGCATTAAACATGCTAGGCCTGCTGGCCATGGCACTCGTCGCAGAAATCACAGGGCTGGATGCTTGCAGCACGAGGTCAGGCGTTGCAAAGGCACATTCCTGGGCTGAGATCGAACACGGCACACTGCCGCTGTCCATAGTGTCAGAGGATGCAGCTTGCTCTCTACTCACACATTTGGAGGTCCTGGAGGGCTTACAAGCTTTAAAACATTTCAAGGCAGTAGTGGAAATCACATAATTTTCTTTTAACTTTGTAAAGAAATTGTTAGGAGCAGCGGTATTTAATATAGCATTTTCAGTCAAACTACGTGACTTTGTCAACTTGACAGTTGTAGAAGATAAATTTAATGCTCTAACGTAGAAATGTTTTAATCTGTCACTTTTATTCACTACACTTTTATGTCAATTAGCTAGCAGTTTTTGGGAAGGACCGCTATTTAACCTTCCACTTTCTTTTACAACATTTTTTGTAGACATAAAGGAATCTGTCGGCTTGACAGTTTTAGAATTAAACTGTAATTTATCATGCGGTGAATTTGAACTACTAGAAAAGTTTGTTGACTTAACAGTTTCAAAACATAAATTTGAGCTATTGGTGGAAGGATTAGCCGCAACTTCTAATGGGATTTTCTTTTTTTGTAAATTAGAGGGTAACGGAGAGTTTAAATTAGAAACGTATTGAGAGGAAGAATTTAAATGCGGCAAGTTTACTGGACAAACGGAAATAGAATTTAGAAATAGAGCTTGCACTTCGGTATTATGAGAGCTCGGTTGATTTCTTGCAACATTTCCCGGTTGATTTAAATGACTGGGTCTTGGCTGGGAAAAGTTAGTATGTTGCAGATGATTGAAATTAATCTTTTGAGGGGGGGGGCGAAATTTTCTCGCAGTTCATTTTGAACATTGACGGTTTCTTGCCGGCGATTAGACTTATCCGCCGGTTCAATAGCGTGACGTGCTTGATATTTTTCTAATATGTTAAACATACTATCATAAGATGCGATAGGTTTGAAATCTAGGTAGTCTTGAATTTGGACTGTAAATAGCGGGTTTATAATGTCCAACACTTCAAAAAATAATAAATGTAATTCAAGTTGTTTAACTAAATCAAGCTTACGCAGGAGTTGTCGGCTTGTGAAATCTAGACATTTTTGTTGTATACAGTTCCTGCATTAATTTTGCTCTATCGGCACTTGAGGAAAAAGTGCTTATAATTTTGATTTTTAAATCTTCATAAGTGGGATTTTGACCCAAGGAATGAGAAGCAATCAGTTCGTACCATAATTTTGGTTCTCCTTTTAAGGAATATTTTAACCAGTTAGATCATCCAGAAATATCAATATGACATACATCAAAATATTCTTCAAGTTCCTCAAAAAAGTTAAGTACATTATTTGAGTCGGAAAAATAGACTCGAGCGCGGGGGGGGGGGGGGGGGGTAGGGGTGTCGAACTTGTTTGGGCGCCACTGTGAGGAATAAATGGTCTCCATATCTCAATTCCTCAATCTTAAAGATTAACTTAATTACTTAATTAGATAGTAATAAGAACTCGAGACAAGGTTTTAAATATGAAATAACAAAGTTTATTTAGCATTCAATATCAAGGAGGGTATTGGGCTAACTCGGTTAAAACTTTTAATTAAATGACCTCAAGAAATAACTTTAACAGTGCATAAAATAAAAGGTAATTTATCTCACCAATACAAATCTTGTCGGCTGGATTCCCGAGACGCGACAGATACTTCTCTTACCTTATGCTACGACACTACGCCTCTCTACCATCACTTAACATACGCCTAAAACTATCACCACCAACATTTCTTCTTACTCCACCTTCTCTCACACTAATCCGCTACAATTCTCTACCACTACCAATTCACTAGCAATTCACTATATTCACCCTCTTTCACTATCAAAACAATCTCCATCTTACACTATATTCTACAACTTCCTTTCCTTTCATTTCAATCAAAACCTTTTAAAATCACTTCTCATTCATCTAACTCTCAGCACCTAATTCTTTCATTGCAGCACCATGCCGACATAAAACTAACTCGATCAAGACTTTAGCCGAGTCACTGGCGACGAAGTGATTTCCGTCCCAACTTTGGTGATGGTCTATAGTCTCGACCTCACACTTTATCTACCTATGGTACTTTAAAGTACCATCCCTAACAGCACAGTTATCCATAGTACATCCTGAGGATGTCCCTTAAACGTACTTTCATCCCTAGAATATCCTGAGGATGTCTTGTGGATGAGATGTGCTGTATTAGTTTTAAAAAGCATATAAAATCGAATTAATGGAAGAAATGTCACAGATATTTATAAGAATAGGAACTTATATTCCTCACATTAATTTCACTACAAGACACTAGACGCTACATGCAGCCGTTCGTATTCAAGAAAGGATTTCATAGCGTGTTCTCGCTTTTTTTGCTTGGCATTTTTCACGATCTTCGCATTTCTTATACTATTAAATGAGCATTATTTGTACACACATATATATATGTATATTTCACTGTTCCCGAAAACGGTAGCTCGGACAGTCACGTGATTTAACACAAAGGTGCCCTCCGAAGGGTCATTGTGCACATCGAAGTCAGATTTTCGAATTTTTGGTTAGTTTTCTTTTAATTAATAAAAATATGAAAATAAAACTTCCCATTTCTATAATGACGCAGAATGGAGAATCTTAAGAGAGATTTCACTGGTTTATTTGATTTTCATCGATTTAAGTGTATTTTACATTCAACTACAGCTACGTTATGAGGAATTACAAGAGATTTGAATGGTTTATTTCATTTTCACTGTTTTGAGTGTATTTTACGTTGAACTAGAGCTACGTTATAAGGAATTACGAGAGATTTGATTGGTTTACTTGATTTTCATTGGTTTGAGAGTATTTTACGTTGAACTAGAGCTACGTTATGAGGAATTACGAGAGATTTGATTGATTTATTTGATTTTCATTGATTTGAGCGTATTTTACGTTGAACTAGAGCTACGTTATGAGGAATTACGAGAGGCTTGGTTGGTTTATTTGATTTTCATTGATTTGAGTGTACTTTATGTTGAACTAGAGCTACGTTTAGATTTTATTTAAAAATATTTGAATTTTTAATATTTAAATATTATGCGACTTTTACAGAGAACAAATTACGATTGGCACCGCAGGCGCCCGAGAGCATGTTTTTTGGTAAAAGTTTTCATGGGTCTCTGGCCAGCTAGCTGGTGTGTTATAGCCTAGTGTTATAATTAAAGCCTATATTACTTCAAGAATCTCTGATGAGTTTTAGAAAAAATATAAGGAAACCTAGCAGCACACATATCCATTGTACATTCCGAGGATGTCCCTTGTATGTACTTTCATCCGTAGGATATCCTGAAGATGTCTTGTGGATGAGACGTGCTGTTAGGGCACGTAAAACGTAAACCCTTCCCTAACAGCACAGTTAGGCTTAACTTATCCACAGTACATCTTAAGGACGTTTCTGGGATGTCTTTTCATCCAGAAGACACCTTGAAGATATCTTGGGGAAGCGATGTGCTGTCTGGGTTTTTTACTTATTTTTAAAGCCCATGTATAGTTTTCGATCACTATGTACCAGTGGTACGCTAAAGTACCACGGCAATAAATCCTCATTTACTACTTTGATAAGGTGATTTGCATATTTTTTATTGCATATATCTTTAAAAAATACTTTTAAGAAACTAAAAAGAAAATGTTTCAAATCTATTTTTTTTTTTTTTTTGCCTGTTTTATAATGCGGTAGATAAAAGGCTTAAAATAAGTAAATATTGTTCACTAATCCCATTCTCACAAGGAATAAATGTGGTGAGATTTCTTAGTTTTAAATAATTATTCCAAAGGAAGTACAGTAACCGCTGCTTAATAAATTCACTGGTTAATAAAATCAGCCGCTTAATATGATCAAATTGCCAGGACCGGAACCAAATCAATACAAACTTTTTTAAAACCGCTGTTTTATAAAATCAGCCTCGCCGGTTAATAAACTCAAAATTATCTCTTTACCAACAAAATTGTCATTTATGCACACTAAACAAGTTTTTTTCTTTACGCTGTTTTTTTTTTTTTTTTTTTTTTTTTTTTAATAAAACAGAAAATAAAATGAAGCACAGCAAACCCCAGAACTATCACACCAACGAACGCATATCAGACACATCCATGTCACCATCATCACATGTCTCACTCAAGTGGCGATGAACTTTAATCGGTGTCACAACCTGCAAATGGGAAAACGAAAGATTACACACTGATCTTGTGATAAAAACGTCGCCATTTAAAGTGCCAAAAACCAGTATGGTTAACTCAAATTTTGTCATGTCCCTACAGACAGCTCAAAATGTTCCTAAATTGTAAAAAAAAAAAGTTCCTACTTTAAAACTGAGGACGTTCGTAGGATATTCTTTCTCTCAATGACATTTTCAGGATATCCTGAGACTGACTAGGGAAGATTGTCATGCAAGTCCCTACTCCGTTCCTACATGCTGAAAAATGCTGCTGAAAGTCCCTAGGCGTAGGGACATAACCTTACATTTGGAAATACCGTCAAAATCAGTCCCCAGTCTCGCCGCTGCCTACCCTATACTTTTTTTGTACATCACAATGCTGCCATCTATGTCACGCATTGAGTAAGATTGCCCGCTTATTTTGAAACAAACCACATAATTTTATTTGTTTACAGTTCTGGGGAAAGAAAAGATGAAGGTGTTATAGATAGATTTCGAGAGACGAATATTATCCGAAAGTGTTTAATAATCTATGCGTATGGCATGGTGTTTATTACTTTTTTATTTACATATTTCATAAACTACTGGGTAAAAGCATAATAGAATTTAACTATTCCGAAAATAGCATACTCATTTAATATGTTAAACATAAATTTCTCATCTAAAATAATGCATTCACATGTAGTAATTTCACGCTAACAATTGTAAATAATTTAGAAACTTGAAGTGTCATATCATTTTCGACCTCGAAGTAGCTCGTTTACATTCAGTCTTAATGGGCAGTTTAAGGTAAGATTAAAGGGGTTATTTTTGTTTATGACAAAGATGAAACGTTAATGATAAAAGAGGCAGTTTAGATGGAAGAATGCATAATCAAAAAAGGACTTGCTATTCTAGCTGAATATAAATTTTAGTTTCAATTTAAAATGGATACCAGAGTGAAATAATTTAGAGAGAAGAAAATGAAATTGGATTTCTACTCTCTAAATAAATTTAAAAAAAAAAATATCCTTATAAAAAGAGCTAGATTTCACTTCTTAAACATAAAAAAAAAAAAAAAATAAATAAATAAATAAATTATGCCGAAGAGCACTCTTTATCGACTTACTGTAATAAAATTTTCACCAATTTTCAAAATCTCTTATACAGTCGGTAACAAAAGTCTCCGAACACTAGCGAAAATTCCTGTGTAAAAAAAAGTATACTTAATGCAGTTTTGTTAAATAAATCCTTGTTGAATCCTATTTTTAGACTAACTAAGAACAGGATTCAACAAGGATTTATTTAATAAAACTTTGTTAAGTGTACTTTTTTTACATAAGAATTTTTGCTAGTGTTCTGAGAATTTTGTTACCGACTGTACATATATTAAATGTACAGGAAAGCTATGTCGTTTTTCATTAAAAAACCAAGACCAGAAACTTATCCTAGACAATATTTATATAATTTTTATGATAGTATGTGGTAAATATAAATATTGTAAAACAAAAATTTCCAGTGCCATGCAACTAATGGTAAACGACGGAACCTTTCGGTACATCTAATACAAAATACTGAGTTTCGTGACATATGTATTTTTACTTTCTCTTACCATAAGGTAGAGAAAGTATTGTTTTTGGGTCAAATTTTCGAACGCGAGATTTTGTTATATTTACACGTTTTGAGGTCCCCTGAATACGAAAATCATGTTTTTAGCAAATGGTCTGTGTGTATGCCTGTGTGTGTGTCTGTCTGTTATCAGCATACCTCAAGAACAAATAGTAGCAGACATACCAAACTTGGTATTCTAAATGTGTATCATATATAGATGCTACAGTAAGCTTTTCGTTAAGATCAAGCAAATGGTTCGTGTACAGGGACAATCAAGAGAATTCTAATACATTACGTCTATGGGGGAAATTGCAGGTAAGTAGAGTTTAACGTCTATAGACTGCACAAAACCATATGAAACGAATATGTATATTTTGTAATAAAGATAGTCAACTGGGAAAAAAAATTGTGTATGTAGGAGCCTCGCCTCCCCCCTGGGGGGGGGGGGATTCCCCCCTCGAGGGGAGTAAATTTTCATGATGGGTATCTTTCAAAAGAGCTCGCCAATGCCTTTAAAACGAATGGTTGAACCATCGATCTGCGATAATTTGAAACAAAGTTATTGATTTTTTTTTTTTACTTTTAACGAAAAAAAAACTTTTTGTTTTTTTTTTGTTTTGTTTTTTAATATTGAGAATAAAATGGACTTTTTTTTTTTTTTTTTTTTTTGGATATTTAGTGTTATACTACTTCTCTAATATGAAAATCGTCTGCATTATCATAAAATATAATTTTTTTAAAATAAGAATTTTAATAAATTATTTTTTAAAAACAGAATTAATTTTTAATAACTGAATTAAATTTTATATAAATCTAGGTGCATTAAAGAAACGGGGGGTTGAGGGGGAACACAGAATTAATTATCATATAAAACTCTTTCGAAGCCTAATTTGAATTGTTTAAAACAGGTTTACATAACAGTACTCGTAACCTGTATTAAATTTCAGGGTAAAGGAAAGTCGTGTGAGTGACACACCAGATTATTTTTTTTCTTTTTCACATAATGAAAACGTACGTGTGATAAAAGTGAGATAATTCAGAAAAACAAAATGAACAAAATGCTTACATCGCTCGTCATATACACCACGACATGAAAACTCACATAACTCACAATATTTGCCCAATTAATAGCTATCTTTTACAGGTTATGACGTTATCAACAATGACTACTGATTGATTTATTTCATGAAGTAGAAACTTATATCTTTTGTATGTTTATAAATTGAAAATCGATGTTTAACTGTATTTACAGAGTTCTTTTTCTTTATATTGCACATATGTATCAGTAATTCTTAATGACGGACGATGATGCACGATACAGGAAATAAAAGTTTTTGTTGTAAGGTAATTATATAACAAATTGGTGCCATTAAATCGTGTTTACTTCTCAAAGAGTATGTAAATATTAATGTCTGCTCTAATTTTTATGAAAAAGAATTGAATAGACAAATTAAATAAATAAATAAAAATGAAAATAAAATAAATAAATAAATAAATACGCAAAGACGTCACTGATAGCCACTACATATATAATCCATTGGTTACGTAAGTAGCATAGAAATACCTATGCATTTAACTCACGCAAAAAAAAAAAAAAAAGAAGAGCTGTATGTTCGAAGCCTTTTTTCTGTCCATGTGTCTGTTTGTGGCACTACAGCTTCCAAAAGAATAGACCGATTTCAACACGTTATTTATTTATTTATTTATTTATTATCATTATTATTAGAATACTGATTCATTCTTCAACCGCGTTTCTTGCGACCATCAGAGCCTCTGCGCAAGTGCTGACTCAAAGATTCCAGTGTTAAAATAGGGATGATAACCCTTGTGGTTGAGAAAAAATAGCGATAAAGAAACGCCTAATGACTGCGTGTGAATAAAACAACAGCCTATCTGTCAATTTGGAATCCTCTAAGCCTCTGGAATTGTCTTCAATGCTAGGCGCGAGAAACGTGGTTACTTTTTAATCCAGATGGTTTTTAGTCAAAATTGATGAAATTCTGTACGACAGATTTTTTTTTAGTTCGTTTCGCATTAGTATTTTAAAATTAGCGATCTGGCAATCTTACAATTAGTAAATCATATAACATAATATTCACGAGTTGACAACCTCCCAACCTTTAAAGAATATTAGGTAATAATGATACTAATAATAATAATAACAACAATTATTATTATTATTATTATTGTTAGTATTATTTGATTAATCTTAAAGAATCTTATTTTAAAAATAATAAACTTTAAGGCGATTTTGACAAAAATAAATAAATAATAAATAAATAATAAATAAATAAATAAATAAAATAAATAAATAAAAAATAAAATAAATAAATAGATAAATAAAAATAGTTTAAACTAGAAAAATGAGCTTACAGTCCAAAAATCGTTAAATTTGGTTAAAACTTAGACATTTTAAAGAAAAATAATATTAAATTCAAATATAAGGGCAGCCTTGCACTAATATTTCATAATTTGCAAGGTAGTGTTCTGCTAAGTGAAAACTACAGATTTACCCCCCCCCCCCCCCCCCAAAAAAAAAAAAAAAAAAAAAAAAAAGAATGTATAATTCAATTTTAAGTTGTCTAACTTTAAAATGTTCTTATAAAGCTATAAAGCTAGCTTTACACTTGTTGTTACAAAGCAAAACAAAAAGCATTTGATGTACAAAATTCTATTTCATTTCGTAATTATCATAAGATAAACTTTATGAATAATTTTTAAGTTTTACTGTTCTATTTTATCATTTTTGTAAAATGATTACAAACAGTCTTTTTTTATGAAAATGCTCTACTTCATACATTCATCTGAGTTTCCAAACGTAATTTCTTTCTAAAGCATCACACATTAAAAAATATTGACCGATTACAACAGAAAAAAAAAATTAGGAAAATAAACTGATTTATAACAGTTTTCTGTCTGTTGGCAACGTTAAATATTCCATAAAGGAAAGTCATCTTTTGTAAAAAGAAAAGCAAATGAGAAGAGATCTGCAGGATTTTCATTCAACGTTTACCTAAGATTAAACAAACATCAAAGTTTCGTAGGACGATTTTTCTTTTAGTTTTTCACTGATTTCTGTTAGAATTTCTCGCTTTAAATTTACAAATGGTTGGGATGTATCAGAATTTTATATTTTTATCTTGTCGATTATGGATTAAAGTATCACATTAAACTTTAGATAACTGTAGCATAAGTTTTGCAGCGGAAAGATTGTGGAACATATTTGTAAGAAAAAATGTAATTTAGTATTTTCAATTTTACAAAAAAGTTTATTTAAGAATGTTTTTTCAAATAAAAATCATTTGGGATTTTTTTTCTGATATAAAAACTTATACGAAGCCTCTTTTCTTTATTTTGCATTATTTTACAAAATAAATAAATAAATAAATAAATAAATTAAAATTAAAATTAAATAAAAAATAAATAAAATAATATATTAATGTTGAAAAATTTATTACTATGCTTTCAGGAGCAGTTTAAAAATTAAAATACAAAGGAAGCTTCAATTTTAGAGTTAAAATCAGCTAAATATTACTTCATCATCGTATTACAGGTAAGGGGAACTGTTTTTTGATAATTTTACACGTTTTGAGGCGTGAAGAATCCGAAATACAGAAAATTAAAGAAAATTCGGTGCCACTTTATTTGTTTGGTTGTTAGTTCACTAGTGTGTTAGTTTCTTAGTCTGTGTACACATTAGCTCTAGAAAAATATTTGGAAAAATGTAGAATTAGTTTTAAAATATCGTTTACGATATTGAGAAAAATCATATTCATTTGCATTATTTTAATTTTGAAACTTTGTAAGTTATTCAAAATTTAGAATTTCCTTAAGAAGGGAGAATAAGTCAAAATATGGCATAAACGAACATTATGAGGACTAGTGTTATTGTAAAATCGATGAAAAAGTTTTAAAATATCATTTCTGATACTAGCATGAACACCATGGAGACTATAAACTTTCTAATCTGAAAACTTGGTAGGTTATTTAAATTTTACAATTTCTTTAACATGGCAGAATAGGGATAATTTTCACATAAACGTACGTTATGGAGTATATCAAATTCAGAATAAATACGTCGTATTTATATCAAAATATTATTTATGATTTTTCTATGAAAATTATTGAATAAAATCATTCTATTTTAAAAACTTCTTAAATTATTTGAAATAAAAGATTTTCATAACACGGAAGAATAATGCAATATTTCACATAATTTTGCTGTATATTGATTATTGCAGATTATTTAGAAAAGTATGTATTGCCGTAAAAACTAAAACACTAGTGGGTTGGACATTTAAATCTTCTTTGGTGCCCAGTGACTAGCATAGTCAATTTCTTTTACTCCGAATATAGTATGACCTAAAATAGAAAATCAGAAGACCAAAAACAGGGTGACTCAAAAGGTCATGCCTAAACGGCACATGTGGGTGTGTCAGAATAGGAGGAGTAAGATTTACGGGGGTAGCGGAATTACATAGAAACTTGTGTTAGAAACGCGATTGTAACCTGCTAGAGGACGAAAAACTCTGGCCAATATATGTACGCAGAAAGACACAAGTGATGATTTGAAGCATACATCGAGGCTAATGTGGTACATTTTAAATACTTCTAATGAGCTGCAATATTTTTAATTTGTATTTTGTACTTCGATTGTGTTTTTTGTAAAATAAACGTCCTTTTGCTGTTTGTTGTCTTTTTATTGGATAATGCTCACGATGCAATTGCCCTGTTCCGAACGCTTTTACGACCTCTCTCCCGTTCCTATGTATTTCTTTCTCCTCGCGACCTCCCATACTCACGCGTGTTGTTTGTGCATAATCTTTTGAACCACCTGTTTCTTATACAAGCTTGTATAGTATATGCATGTGGCATTTTAATAAAAATATTTCATTTTAGATTAGATTTTTTTTTTTTTTTTTTTTAAATCTTCGAAATAAAGGAAATAAAGGATTAAGTTATACATATCTTTAGCTTTTTAAATGGTAATTGGAAAGTATTCTGTATTTTTTTCAAGTTGCAAATAGTTATATTTACTTTTAGTTAACGTTTAAAACGAATTTTACAACAGGCAAAGTTAAATTTATTTAAATTTTTATTGAAGAAAATGCCTTTGAAAATGAAAATGTACAATGTTGTTTAAGCAATAGATGAAAAAACAATAGAGCACTCACAAATGTTACAGAAAAAACTTTAAAGAAAAAAACCACATTATTTAAATCGTAAAAAAATATGAGTGTCCAAGTTATGTAAATATCGCAAAATTCTAATGAAAATGAGTATACTGCCGAATTGCCTCTTAAAGATATGAAACATCAATATATATATATATATATATATATCATTTGGAAAAACAAATAGAAAATTTAACTAATCATAGAGAAAAAATGAAAGAAATTAAAAGCTTTTTTCTGGGGTGGGAGGGCGGGGGTAGAATTACATTTTCTAATGAAGCAATATAAGTAAATGTGCGTCTGTTTTACTTTAATCCATAATAGTTAAAGCTCAAGTAAAACTTAAGTTTAGTTTAAGTATTTTTCCGTTAAACTAAAGGTTGCATAATTTGATCGTTAGGTTTACTTATAAATATATATGACAAAATTGTAGTATAAAGCGCATTTATTTAAAGTAAACTTTTTAAACTAGTTTAGTATGAAGAGTGTATGGAAAACATTTTTCTGTAATGAGTATTTATCAAAAAACTGTCTTGCATTAGTTTCAAGTGTGTCGCCAAGGAGCGATAGATAGCCAAGAATCGGACATTTTCAATATTTTTTTACGGACGATATATCGTGATTTAGCCGTAATTTTTTTTTTTTTTTTTTTTTTTATGAACATAATAACCTCATGAGGAAAGTATTCTGTAATTTTTTCAAATTTGTTGCGCATGCGCCTATGGAGACCTTCCTTGTAAGCCATTTTGGTTGTAAGCTACTTAAGTGGGCTTGAAAATAAACGATTCCGTCTCTATAATAAGAAAACATATTTAATAATGTTTTTACTTTTATTTAATGATATATATATATATATATATATATATATATTGAAATATATGTTTTCCTGCTCCATAGATTTTATTATTCTCAGTGTTCAGAAAAAAAAAAAAAAAAAAAAAAAAAAAAGAGAGAGAGAGAGAGAGAGAGAGAGAGAGAGAGAATATATCTGCATTATTAATTAGCATGATATTAAACTATAAATTGTTAATCTATTGTATTTAGAATAAAATATTATTTACCATTTCTGTTAACTCCCCATCAATGGCCAAGCTGGTACACGAAAAAAAAAAAACTGGATTAGATCCCAAGTAGCGCTGTTAGGCTTAGCCGTTTGAGTTTTATTTGATTTTCTCGGAGATTTTGTAAATATTTTAACTTTTAGAAAGACCTCCCCTCCATGAAGAAACTTTCATTTAGGCCTAGTACCTAATTTCAGTAATTCAGTCTTAATAACTACATCACCACTACACTACCATACCTGTAATTATATAATTTTTAAGCATGTATCGGTATTTATAACTCAATCCAACGCACATTCACATTCAAATAAAAATTACTTCGGAATATTAGCTGGGACCTATTTTTTAGCACTTATTTTTTGACTTTGTATTAAGCGACTACATTTTTATTTGCATGATCACATCATTTTATGTTCTACGTAATGAATACATCAAAGTATGCAAAAATGTTTATTCTCTTTTAAAAAATTATTGTATCATTGGCAATTGTTTTTGAAGAGATATAAAACGTTCAAATACATTATCTTTTACGTTATCCCATAAAGCTGTTTGAAATCAACCCAGTCTGAGTTTATTGGACAGAAAATGTTCCCTTAATAAAACTTGAATTGATCCATATAAAAGCTATTTAGAAGAATATCAAATGTTCGGAGGCGTAATAGTTTTGATATTCACAAATTTTGAATAATGGGTAAGATATTTAAAATTGCGAAATCTTCATTACTAACTTTAGACTATTAGACGAATTGTTGAAGTAAAAAATATGTAAGAGTGACAAACATTAGAAACATACGATCATTAATTGAAGGGTATAACATTATAAGTGTCTCCGATCAAAGTTATAATTTTATTCTTATTAAAACCATTTATCGTATTTTTAAAAAATAATCTACTAATATTTACAATTAGTGTACTAAATGCTTATATTATTAATTATCTTTTAAGTTTCTTTTATATTTAGGCATCTATTCTTTAACTATGTACTGATAAGATTTTAATTTTCAATTTTGAATAATGCTACAGAACATATTATTTTACAGCTAATGTAATTTGTATTGTAAATTTGTCTTTACTCCAAATAATATGACATATAAGTTTAATAAAATCCTGTTTTATTCTGTGCAAATTAAAATAAAATCCAAATTCGGAATATGAAAGATACATAATCAGCTTAATGATATTACTATATAATCGTCTAAAATTAGTAGAAATGATTTTGTAATAAGATTATTAACATGTTGAGCGCCACGCAAATTCTTAAAATCCATTAAAATTCCATAATGATTCCTCCTGTAATGATTAAAAATTAAGCAAACTTTTAATAAATTTTCAATCATTAAATGTAATATGTTTAGTTTTATATCCTATTTTATATCCGCCACCGATGGTTGACGCGGCTTTATATCCTATTTGACACTGTCAGCCACCGATGGCTGACAGGGCGCTCAACATTTAAATTTTTTATTGATACTGCTTTTACTTTCGGGGTAAAACTTTCACTGAAATGTTTGAAGTATAACATGTTCTGCACACTCCGAAAGTTTCAAGAGGATTCCTTCAGCACTTAGAGGTATATGACAAAATGTCTAGAATCTAGAATGGCTGACATGGCGCTCAACGTGTTAAATAATGTAACATTTTCAAAATATTTTGAGAAACTATATATATAGCCTAAAAATATACATTTAGAATAGCAAATACTTAACCTTACATGTAGCAATAAAACTTTCGTGCTCTTTACTTGTTTTAGATATTTAGGGTCCCTAACACCCATGTCTTCTGCGAATAAGTACAATCTATTCTAATTAAATTTTACTCGTCATTATCGAGCGGTATTTACTGAAAGTAGGAATTTCTGCATTAAAACTTAAATTAATTCATGCATAATTATGAATAACATTTTGAATAATTATTTTTCATATGCATAAATAAAAATTCAAGGATATTACTTACTGTATTGTGCTATAATTTTTCATTCATGTAGTTGTTTAAGAAAAAAAAAATAGATAGTTGTTGCTTGTAACAAACTTCTAAATTAGTCTATATATTCATTATCTTTTAGCAAATTAAAGAAAGTTCAAACTCGTGCCAGTAATACAGACATTTTATGTTAGGTCCGATTAAGTCCATGTAATTTTTGTTAAAAAAATGTGATGCTTTCTTTCCCTGATATTTCAATAGTTTTTCTAAATTTTTGTTGAAGTTCACAAATTAAATCTATCTCAAATGTGAAAGGGAAATGTAGAGTATAAGGAAAGTTTAATTAAAGACATAAATACTTCCACTGTGATAATTATTTAAAGCTATGTAATCCCATCATATTTATGCCTTGTGAGAATATGATTAGTGATAATGGATTATTCCAAATGTTTACTTTAACCCTTTATCATCCAAAATTACTTCATAGTACTATTATATTTAAAAGCTTACATAATCGAATGAATGGTGAGAAAGTCAAAAGTATGAATAAAGAATGAACGTACTTTACTTTTACATGGAATTAAATGTATCCGTGAAGACGTTTATATTCAAGAAATGATTTTTATAGTGTACTGCCCCTGTATATAATTTATTTTTTGGGGATCTTTACATATTTAAAAAAAATTCATTTAGATATCAAATGAAGAATCCGAAATCAGTCTTAAAAAAAATATAAAAATAATAAAGAATACCGTATTTTTTGGCGTGTAATGCGCAGGTTTGTTAAATCAGTTATACACAGGAAATTTAAATTTACAGTATACGCTATTTCTTAACGAGCTTTTTTTCCTTACAAGTATAGCTTTATTTGTAAATTAAATTTTCTAGTGTGGTGTAACTCATTTATTTGATCTGGCCGTTATACGCAGGAAAATACTGTAAATACATTTAAAAAAAAATTCAGTGTCATATCTTTTTTCGATATATGTATCGTTCATATTTTTACCGACATTGCGCCGTTCATATCTCTTTCCGATATCCGTGCCTTAAAGTACCGCATTACTAAACAATCATTAATTACTATGAAAATAGGGACCCATGAAATTACCCTGAAATTTTTATTGCTTGTACTTTTAAACATTGGCCTTAAGTGATACAATAAAATTTATATATTTTTAATATATATATATATATTTAATTTTATGATGTAGTAAATAAAGGGACGAAAGGTAATTTAGCATGTTTCTTTCAAGATTAAATAAATAATTGCTTTTTAATAAAAAGAAAAAACTACTAAAATCTTCATTAAGGGGCACACCTAGTGTGACAGCCTAAAGAAAAGCTATTTTCGGGAATTTAAAAAAAAAAAAAAAAAAAAAAAACTACTGTATCAAAATTTTAAGGGTATATTTATACATATTTTAAGAAAACACAGTAAAATTTTTGAAGAAAAAAATTTAATATTTTTCGAGATACACGCGATCTCCGACGGCGCTAAAAAAAAAAAAAAGGTCCTCCACTGATGCAGTGATTCCAGCCTTCTCCGTGGATGAAACCTAAAAAAAAAAATTCTCGTTAAACTAGAAGATATTGTCCGTACAATGACCTACGGTCGAAAAAAAAAAAAAAATCAAAAATTGACAAAATGGCAGCGTTTTTTTAAAAAAAGTTGAATTTTACCCAAAATTTTGGTCGTTTTTGGCCTGCCAAAATTCGATTTTTGATCAGATCAAAAAACTGGTAGGTCATTGTATAGAAAACTATATACAGATCATGCAGAAAAAATTTGATAGTGATCGGATCATTTTTCTCCGAGTTATCACTGCAGC
Source organism: Salticus scenicus (assembly GCA_963930645.1). NCBI lineage: Eukaryota > Metazoa > Arthropoda > Arachnida > Araneae > Salticidae > Salticus > Salticus scenicus. The sequence continues at coordinate 280,100,901 of OZ005655.1, forward strand.
AAATTCGAAAAATGCTGTTTCGAGAAAAACGCGTTTAAAGATAAAATGATCGTTTTCACTGTTATAAATGGATTAAAATCATACTTACAGCTAATCTGCTATTCCAGGCCCATATAATTCACCTTCCTCTTCTTCAAAAAGAGCTTGTTGAGCTGAAGAAGCTCTTCTTCGAGATGATCGACCCTCTTTTGAAGAAGTCTGTTGGTGATGATTAGCGATTCGCAGTCTCGTCTCGTCCTTAAGAGCCGCATAATCTCTTGCTGCAGGTCCAACTATCACTCCCATTACATTAAATATCTTCAAAATGGATGAATAACCGTCATTAAATATTGAAGTTGCCAAATTATTTGATAATTCGATAGTTTTAGGGCCATTGTGAAGGTGCTTTGGTGAAAGGTGCCGAAGTAAACCGTTGTAACTTTCATTATTGTTTTGAGTATTACTACCTTTACATCTATCGAGCAATTCATGTCGAGATAAGTCTTCATAAATAGGTTTTAGAGCTTCTTTAACTTCTGGATCCAGTGGGAGGTAATCGTGCTTAAACTTACTCATCATTCCTTCAGCTTCCGCGCGACGATAAGCGCACCAACTCTCTGCGCCTTCTGGACAATTATCCTGGTTTGGTTTTTCATCAGTTGAACACAAATTATGAAACGTAGCCCAGATTGCTTTATACATTTCGTCTACATTATCTTGATTTCTCATAATTGCCGAACCGTAATATTTTTGTAGTTTATTTATTAAATTTACAGTTAACTTTTGCGATGTTTTACTCCTTCCTCCTAACTTTTTATTGGTTTTCTTTAAATTTCGGCATCGTGTTCCCATTCTTTTTTTCACGTGTAAATAGCATTCTAATTTTTCAACAGGAATATCATAAGGCTTCAAATCTATTAATCCTTTATGAGTGGCACTATCGCCATGACCAATGTAGCGTAAATATTTTACGCCATATTTACTATTCGAACGACCAAACATGTCTTTTACGCTTTCTACTTCCATTTTTGAGGCAGATCCCTTATGATTAAAATCACATTCTTCTTCATGTAATGATAACCATTCTTCGTAAGCTTCAGGATCGCTCTCTTTTTTTTTTCTCCCAATAAACACAACTCTGACAGTAAGTAGACTTCACACATGAATCAAGAATTTTCTTGCTGTATTTTCCTGCCAGCGTAAATACTCCAAAACGGGAAGTATGACCACGTTTTTTCCAGGTACCGTCGCCGCTAACAGTCAAATTTGTCTCTGAGTTTTCTTCCTTTGATGTAAGTTCTTTTTCTTCATTTACAGCTTGTTGCATACTAAGTTTACAAACGGTTTCGGCGGCAGTCCATAAATTTGTGAAACATCCAGCAAAAGTTTGATTATAAAACTTGCATGCTAGATCCATTAATCCACAAAAAAGATTTACCCGTTTATTCCGACGCCCAAAAGATGCATCACAGCCACAAGACGTCTATTTATTTCAAATGCGTTATCAATCATTGGTCCAGAATTGATGTACGAATTACCACACTCACAAATGACAGCTATTTTAAACCCTAGGCCTCTTGGACTTGCTTGATTAAAAGTAATTTTTTTTGACAAGTTTTGCACACCACTAAATTGCTAATTGCACTAAAAACTGAGATAAACTGTAAAATACAATATCCATGAGATGGGTCAATCACAACATTATCATCATTATTCTGTAATAGTTTCTCTGCGGACGTACTGGTATTCGCAGTAGATTGCTCAAATGTATGTCGGTTTCCGGTAAACTTGCGTTTTTTTTTTATATTGATCGATGTCTGGGAACATCGTGAGTTCCTTTTTTATTTAAATACGGAGATTGTTCACTCATTTTCAGTAAAAAAAAAACGTGCTAACTTATGAAGTGCTAGATACACCGGTCACAATAAAACTAAATGTATCTGGCTCCGAAAATACGTCACGTGGCAGTAAACGTGAAACTGGAATCGTATTATAATGGTTGCAACCATTAGGAAGAGACGTTAGACTCCGAACAATACCTCAGGTACGTCCCGTATGCTAATACAACTATTAACTGCCGAGCAGTTACTCTTCAAATGGCTGTAACTCAAAAACTATTTGAGATATCGATTTAAAATTTTAGTATGTTATCTTTAAAGGTATAACTTATCGAAATATGAAAAAAAAAAATCGATTTTTTTTTAAAAATTTCACACTAGGTGTGCCCCTTAAAAACAACAAATATTTTAGTTTTTTTTTTTTTTTTTTACAAAACTTAGCAAAAAAAAAAAAAAAAAATAAAAGATCATTTTTTTGTGCTTTTCTAAAATTAATTTATGTGATCGAATGATTTTGCAGGTGAGTTGGTGAGCATGTATTTTTTATTTTATAGGGTTCCCCTCTAAAGCATGAAATCGGGAGAATCTCGTATTTTTTTTTCCCCTTACATAAACTTTTTACTATTGAGAGAACTTCTGGAGCTATTTTATTAAAAATTTTGGTTCAATAACAGGTCACAAGGTTCAAAAAAGACTACAACATTGAAATAAAAAGCTTTTCACCTTTCACAAAAATCAGAAAATTTAAGCAACCCTTTTAAAAATGTTGAATGATTTTAAAAAGTTAAAAAAGAAAAAAAAAAAAAAAAAAAAAGAAAGAAAGAAAAGAAAAGAAAGAAAGAATAAAAGAACTTGGATTAGAAAATTACGTATTTTGTTGATCAGAGGCAAACACGCGTTATATTTCTACAATGAAACACCAGAAAAACTATAGTTAGGTACTCAATTTTATATTTAAGATTAAAAAAAAAAAAAAAAAAGTAAAGTAAAAGTAAATTTCATGAATAGCTGCCTATTTTAGTGATTGTCAGTGGAAAAAATCGATATATTGAAGCAACTAAATGCAATTAAAACGCAAATTGTACAAATGAGCTGTAAAATTAGACTCATTGGCAATTTATATTAATTCAGAATTTTTTTCAAAAGTATTTTTCTGTTCCCATATTCTTTTTTGAATTATCACCTTTTTTCTAAATAAGGGCGATAAATTCTTATCCAGATTTTACCTCTGACGATAACCCTTTTTTAGCAAAAAAATTTCTAAGAAATTAATCGACAATTTATAATTTTAAAGGTATACAACTCAACATATTAGTTTAATATGAATGACATAACATTTTAAAGACGAAAGAACATGACTACGTTAAATGGAATAAAAGTATTAGCAAATTTTATTTCCCATAAACTATATTTACTTTAATCATATATATTTTCCAATAAAAGGAAATTTTAAAGTGACATTCTCTCAATTTATATCGAATTTGTTTGCGCTTTAAAAATTTCGACCTATGTTAAGCTGACAAATAATTGCGCAATAAGTATGTAAAAGAATTCGATTTCACAAAAGGGAATATGCATCAGTAAATTGAGCAAGAGTAACTTATTTATTTCCACTCCAATAACACCATTTTATTTCACTGAAAAAGAAAATGCGATACAGAATTCCGTAACAGATATCGGTTACTTCTTAAATATAGTTATTTTACATGATTATATTCTTTTCACTTAGTTTACAGCAGTTTTCTTTTTTTAGTCCGATATAACTGCTTATTTTCTATCCTCATTCCTCTTTTTTTTTTCTTTGTTTTAAACGAAATTATCAGTTGAAAAATATCGATAAAAAGTATCGTAGAAAAATATCGATGATTATTTAATTATTACTGCTTTTTATTATGGACATTTTAGAAGAAATTCGAAATATGTTATGAATTTCGTTAACCTGTATGTCAGTGAATCGGTTTACTGTAAAAAAAAAAAAATATATCAAACTTCGCTGCTAAACATTATCCGTAAATTTTACGACTGAGTCGTGCTTTACCGTATTCACCGATTTACTGTATTTACTCTGTTAAAAATGGTTTCTAAAATTTTGCTAACTTGTCTCAAAATAGCTCCGGAACATTATATACTTAAATTTGAAAACTCATGTGTTCATTTTTGAGTACATTGACATGCTCAAAAATGGGATTGACCAATAAGAATCCCAGTAGCCCCATGTTTGACATGTTAATATACTCAAAATTGAGTACATGGGTTTTCAAATTTAAGTATATATTGTTTCGGAGCTATTTTGAGACAATTTAGCTTATTTTTAAGAAATCATTTTTAACAGTGTACTTCCCATAAATTTCCTTGCTCATCGTAAAATTTTCGGCTGAATGTTGGCAGTGAGGTTTCAATTTTTTACAGTGTTCATTTGTCATAATGTGTTAAACACATCACAATAGAGTTGTAAAGTGTTTATTAATTAGCTTCGTACCTTCTGTGAGTTTATTATTTAAACTACTGTAAATGAGAATACCAGTTGTTATACAGGAACTTTCGAAAGAAGTCGGATGCATGACATACAGTACGTATGCAATATTTAAACAATGTCGAAGACTACGTAAAACCAATCTATTCTATTATCTCTTTAATAATATGAGGTGCATTCAAATTACAACATTTCTGATATTTTCTCTCACTAACTGATCACTCGAAAACTGCGAAATTTGTTTCACTTTTCGATGTATTGATAACATATACATCAGATTTGTATGCTTGACTTATAGTCCGCTTGTAAATCTTCGTCAGATAGTTACAGATAGCACATGAAAAAATTACAATACGAAGAAATTGAAAAACACCCAGGGCCAGCGCGGGAATCGAACCCGCTCTCCTACGCTCGAAGGCGATTAGTAGTGTGGTGACATAACCACTCTGCCACGGAGGACCCTTTTCTATGTAATCTTCCTGCAGCCATACACACTATAACAAACGTGGCCGAAGTGACTCCATGGCTGCCGCGAATGCTTCTTTATGAGTATGTTGTGACCAGTGGAATGTTGTTGATGCACTTGTAGCACGGTTGGTGAATGTGCATCCACGGTGAGTGTCTTTCATCGTTGTTAACAGCCAAATGTCGCTAGGAATCAGTTTAGGTGAGTAAGGAGCATGAGCAATCACTTAACAATTGTTTGCTACTGCGTCAATTTCACTGTCGCTCAATGCGCTAATGCGCCGTCTTGATGAAAAGCTTTTTTTTTTTTTTTTTACTTTTAATGGCGCGGCACTTGCGATTTAAGCATTCAACGAGGGGTGGCCGATTTGGTGACCATTTGTGAAGGGGCACCCAGTGGGCGATCATAGCTACTCCTAAAAGGGACGACACATGTCTGCCTTCACCGGGATTCGAACCCAGGCCCAACCATGTAGGAGGCAGGAATGCTAACCACTACACCGTCTGGGCGGCATGAAAAGATTTTCATGCAGGATTGTGTATGCAGATGGTACAATAATGACAACTTTGGAAGCAATTTTTTTCTTATTCATTTAGAGTTTCTCCAAAACAATTTTCTCCACTCGCTCGATCATGTCGTCAGACAGTGTTGTGCGAGGCCGAGATTGTCTCGGTTTGTTGTCACACGACGTTCTGCTTTCTTTGAACTGTCGCACACACAAACGTATATTGTACACATCCATGATACCATCGCCACATATCTCACTCAACGGACGATGAATTTTAATGTGTTACCACGCAAATGGAAAAATGAATGAATACACGCTGATCTTGCATTGAAAACTTCACCATTTAAAGTTTCAAAAATCAAAGTTGCCAGCTCAAATTGTGTCCTGTCCTTATGGACAGATTAAAGTGTCCCTACATTGATGATAGAAGTTCCTAATCTATTATCGAGAACGTCCGTAGGATATGCTTTCCCCAAGTCCCAATTCCAAAACTGTTCGTACCAAGAGTTTGGTACTCCCAACTCCACGTACTTACATTCTGAAGCAAACTGCTAAAGTCCCTAGGAGTAGGGACAAACTAGCCGCCTCCACTCTCCATTCTCGCCGCTGCTTACTCTACACTTCTGTGCACTGTTAAAAATTTCTGCAAATTTACTGTAAATATTTATCCAGAGTCTCTGTAAATTTACAGTAATTCTTAGTTAAAAGTGAATAAGCGAGATTTTCAATCTTTATTCTGTATTTTTACCTAATTTTATTATTCAATTATCAAATTAAAATTAAAAATGACTGTTTGTACTTTAGAAAAAGCATTCTAAGTCAGAAATATATTCTAGCCAATAATTAATTAAATTAAAATTAGTTATTAAAATGAATGTATAAAAGAAGTTTTTTAACATCTCCGTTCATTTTTCTCTGTAATTTTACGTAAGACTTAAGATAATAGATTACACAGAGTTTTCTGTTGAAATTTTTAACAGTGGGTACATCACCATGCTGCCATCTACGTCACGCATTGACTAAGAGTTCCCACTTATTTCGAAACAAACCACATAATTTTACTTGTTTACAGTTCTGAGGAAAGTAAAGATGGAGGTGTTATAACTTGAATACATCTCGTAAAGCTATGAAAGATAGATTTCGAGAGTATGAATTCCTCCGTAATTTAACATAATATATATTTTGAAGATTTACCATAGGAGTAAAATATGATTAAAGTTGAACCATGGTTAACTGCTGTTCGGATGTGTTTAATAATCTACGCGTACAACATGGTTTTTAGCATTATTTTTACTTATATATTTCATAAAGTACTGGATAAAACCACCATAGAATTTAACTACACCTAAAACAGCATACTCATTTATTGCATTGAGCATAAATTCTTCATCTAAAATAATGTATTCACATGCGATAATTTCATGCAAACAATAGAAAATAATTCAGAGACCTGAAACGCTGTACCATTATCGACCAAAAAATAGCTTACTTTCATTCAGACTTAATGTGTATTTTAAGGTAATATTAAATGGGTTATTTTTGTTTATGGGAAAGATAAACGGTAACGATAAGGGAGGCAGTTTAGATGGAGGAATGCATAATGAAAAATAACTTGCTGTTCTAGCGTAAAATAAAATTTAATGTCAATTTTAAAATGGCTTCCAGTGTGATTTAATTTAGTGAGAAGAAATCGCAAATGCATTTCTACTCTCTAAAAAAAACTTCTCTATAAAAGTAACTGAATTTCCCTTTAAGTGACATTAATTAAAATCATAATTATTTGCATAATTTCATTCGTTTTCTGTGCTGGGCTACATTTGATTGCCTCATCCTCTATCAAGCTTTGAAACGATTACAGGTTGATGTCAATGATGACCACCCATAAATTGTCCGTTCCCATTTTCGACACATTTATTTTACTCTAATGCGTTGTCTAAATTTATTGATGGCAGTTGCTTTCTGTTCTTACTTGTTACTGTGCATATATTTTTTCATGTTCTTTTCAATGTTTTATTAATTATGCAATCATAAAGAAAATGCTTTTCCTTCAATAGTCTGAAATCATTGTTCTTTTGTGACGTCATTTCATAATTTTTTATGACAACATTACAATTCATGTTAAGACGCACAAAAAACAACATGAATAGACAAAGCAGCCTTATTGAATGATTCATTTAGATGTCCCCTAAATATAATTAAGGTTTATATAAAAGAAGTATAACCACAGAATAAACGTAATCTCGGCTTTTAAATGTACTGATAACTGATAAGCAAAATTTGGACCTAACAGACATCATCTGTTTTTGTTTCAATCTTTCGTTGTTATATTTAGTATTAAAAAAAAAGTCAAACGTGAAAAAATATTAGTTTTGGAATTTTGACAAAATGTTTACATTTCGAAGTTTTGCAATAACTGTATTTCTGTAATGAACTGTGCAGTTTTTGATAAGGAAACTATACATGTTTTGTTTCGTAGATTTTCAAATATAACTTCAAATTTGTTCTATTTTTTAAAGCTTTTTGGTTTATTCCAGAAATTTCGAATGTCGGGCATGTGTAAACAGAATGTTTACAAATGCCCGATTTTCGGTTCTAAACGTGAAAAAATATTAGTTTTGGAATTTTGACAAAATGTTTACATTTAGAAGTTTTGCAATAACTGTACTTCTGTAATGAACTCTGCAGTTTTTGGTAAGGAAACTATACATGTTTTGTTTCAGATTTTCAAATATAACTTCAAATTTGTTCTATTTTTTATAGCTTTTGGGTTTATTCCAAAAATTTCGAATATCAGGCATGTGTAAATAGAATGTTTACACATGCCCGATTTTCGGTTCTGTCTTTTAATTTTCAATGAAGTCTAATATTCTAAACCATTTTAGGTTTTAATGACAGGAAACACGGCGCTAGATAAACACAGGAATAATAAACAACGTCTTGAACGCGAAGAAAATAATGAACTAGCAGGCAACTGTTTCGGCATCATTTAGCATACCGTCATCAGTGCATGAAAGAAACGAAACGAAAGTGCTCCTATGTACAAGAAAGGAATCAGATTTTACGACTGTTTAATCAACCAATACAATTTAGCATAATGCGGGGTACTAGCCAATCGGAAACGTGTTTATTGGAAACGTGTTTGAATTAGAAAAATTAATAAAATAAATGTAGTCACTATAATTGAACGAGGTTTGTGGAGCAAATTCCACTCTCAAATAGATTTACAGTCGGTAACGAAAGTCTCCGAACACTAGCAAAAATTCCTATATAAAAATGTACACTTAATACTGTTTTGTTAAATAAATCTTAGTCGAATCCTGTTCTTAGTCACTATAAAAACAGGATTCGACAAGGATTTATTTAACAAAACTGTATACCTTCTTTATATAGGAATTTTTGCTAGTGTTCGGAGACATTTGTTCCCGACTGTAAATCTGTTTCCCGGAAGCAAACTACATCATGTCACAAAAATATAGTTTTTCAGCATAGCATTTTATTATTTATTTTTTTAACTTTAAATGCATGCTTAAAAATGCTTCTTTCCACCTATATTAGTAATCCCTTAGTGATACTTCAACACATTATCAATGACATAATGTACAGTCAGTCAAAAAAAAAAAAAAAAAAAAAAAAAAAAAAAAAAAAAACACCACCCCCCACCTAATTTAGCCGTAAATTATCGTAGAAACATGCGACTGGTACCGATCAGTTTGTAATAACGTCTAGTTTATAATTTTATAGTTAGATTTTACTTAGGGGTCGTCTACATATTAAAACTGACATCAACTTCATTTTTTTCAATGGTAACTCCCCTTTTTTATAATTTATTTGAATCCTTTGGATCAAATCATCACGAAAAATGGTATAGTTTATATATTTCGCTCAGTTTTTCATAGAGTTATAAGCTGTCAAAGTTTGGGGATGCTAATGTTAAATGAATGTGACAAACATTAAAGCACATCTTCCGAAATAATTATGATATTTAAATTCTGTTTTTTTTATTCGTTAGAATGAAGTGACCCAAACATATTCCACGCAAATTTTTGCCAAAAAAACATTTTTTGAATTATGAAAATTATTAATGAATTCATATTTGAAAAAATTATGAATTATGACCTATGTTAATTTTTGCACGAATAGAACGGGCATCATCAAAAACATGGGTTTCCAAATTTGCAGCTCGTTCCTAGCATTATTTTTTGAGTTACAGTGATATTTCACTTTTTATTCCTGTTAGGGGGCCGTCACTTGTTATAATCTGTATCCTCTATAAGTAAATGTTTGTATATAATTTGACGGAAAACTATTTTAATTTACCTTTATGTTATTTTTATTGTTTCCTAAGCAATATTTCGATGTTTATTATACAAATTGGCATATTTTTGTAAAGTTATTACAATGTAGGCGAGGGATTGTGAAAGAATTTCAAAAGAAAAGAACCCGCCTCTGATTCGCTGAAACACTATTTTTAAAAAAAGACTAATTTGCATATTCCTATTTGACTCTATATGTGACGCTGGTATGCATAAATCACAACGGTATTTACTACATCGATTATTGAAGACAAAACTTAAATGATTTAATTACATATATGCAAAATTATTTTGTTTTATATTATTTTGTTTTAGAAAATTTGTGAAAAGGCGTGGCTTACGGTACAAGAGAGGCCTATATCCGATCCTAATATGTTAAGTCTTTCTTCATAAGTATTAAATATCTTTTTCTAGTTTTTCGGTGCTAAAATTCTATTTTAACCCTGTTACACTTTTTTTCGCATTTCAATATTCAAAAGTACGTACACCTCTAGTTAAATATCATGTTTTAGAAATCACGGTGCAGCGAAACGGATTGCATGAAACAGCAATTATGCATTCGAAAATCGTTTTATTATTATTATTATGAATATTTAATGATTTTAAAAAGATTTTTTAACATGAATTTTCTGTTTAAATTTTGTTGTGACACATTTGCATTTCGTTACTGTACCGTTTGTAAGCTTTGTGTTATTTAAAATTTATCCCGTAATGTAACATAATAAAATATCAAATTTCTATTAAAAGTTTTTTAATACAGAATCAAATAGTGAAAATTTGCTTTTTTTTTTTTAAGTGTATAAGATCTATTACTGGAACATAGCTCAATAGTATTTATTTTCAATTTCCTAATCACGAAATCAAAGTCACAGTAATTATGGAATAAAAATTTAAAAAAAAAGGAATAGTCTTATTACTTTCAAATATATAGATATTGATCTTACAGAATCCTGAAATTTCATTTAAAAGACTTTAATCGTCTAAATTTAAAAATTCAAAATAAAATAAATTAATCTAAATGCTTTTAAAGTTGAAACGGGAAGATTTCACAATATATGAAAATTGGCATTTGTGTTTTGAACATTTTGCTGCGGCAGATATTAAAAACAATATTTTAATGATGAGCTGAACCTGAGCTTAAGAGAGGGCGGATCCAGCTATTTAGCACAAGTGATATCACCTGACTAAAACCAGAATAAACAACATTTTAATTTATTCCGGGGTATTTTTAGCCCACTGTTAATCTTTTTTTTTTTTTTTTTTTTTTTTTTTTAAGAAAAAATTATCTTACTTTAACATAGATTTTTACTTTTTACCGCTATCCACATGTGACCTTCAGCATTAGCATTTAAATGAGGAGTCATCATCTTCTTCCAAAGCAAATTTTAAATAAACTTAAAATCATATATATTTGTGAAAATCCAAACAGATTTTTCCTACTAAGAAAGCCATTCCACACTGAAATACATGCGTAATCGGTCACTTATACGCCAATTCACACCACAATATATTGGTAGGTAGGTAGGTTGGGTTTAATGTCGCACTAGTACTGCGCTATAGGTAATTGGCGACGGTCTGGGACGCACCCCTACGATGGTCCGGAGACACGCCATCGTAAATTTTATCGTTCACGGAGACGATGGCTTCCCCGCTTCTGTTCCCATAGTTTATTGTTCAGATTATTTATTTATTTATTTATTTTTATTTTATTAAAAGTTTTTTAATTGAAATTGACTTTGTCATCGTGTCTTCGTGTCACGCTAGTAAACAATGCGCCTTCATTTTAAAGTAAATATAAGCTGTATCGTTTGTCGCTGTGTGGGCTGGGTTGGTAAGAGCGTCCAGTTAATAACGCGGTGGTTGTGAGTTCGGTCCCTGGAAGGTCCAGCATGTTAGTTTTTGCAGATAATTAATAGAAAAGGTGTTAATTGAAACAAGAAAACTTTTCGTTGCTTGCACTAAGAATTTTTTGAGGAGTTTTTTTAAGAATAGTGGAAAACACAAAACATTTTAGATATTAAAAAAGCACAAAATAAAAAGTTTTAAGTAAAAAATACATTAAAAAATATTTTTAGAAGCTTTATATATATGTATATATAAACATTATATATTACTATTATATGAAATTGGATTTGTCATCGGCTTTTTGTCACGTTAAAAAACCAAGATGCTTCCATTATATATATTTAAAAAAAAAAAAAAAATGTAAGCAACTCATTGTATTTCTTAATGAATCAGCTGGTTACAGCGTCATGTTGATAATGCGAGAGTCGTGTGTTCGATCCTCGCCAGGCCGAGGTGTTTTTTGCAAATAATTAATAGAAAAAGTGTCAATTAATAAAAGAAAATATTTCGTTGTGTACACAGTATCCTAATAATTTTTCAAAAGTTTTTAAACGGCTTTTTATCTAGTTACAAAAAGCACAAAATTAAAATGTAAGTAAAAATAAATAAATAAATACAATTTTTTAGAAGCTTTTTATTAGTTAGAAGCTTTTTATATGAAATTGACTTGGCCATCGTGTCTTCCTATCACGCTAGTAAACAATTAAAGTAAATATAAGCCGTTCCGTTTGTGGCTACGTGGCTCAGTTGGTCAGAGCGTCAGTTTAATAACGCCGTGGTCGCGAGCTTGGTCCCCGGGAGGTACGGAGTGTTAATTTTTGAGGATAATTACTAGAAAAGGTGTCAATTGATAAAAGAAAATTTTTCGTTGACTACACAATGTCTTAAGAATTTTGCGAAAACAATTTTTAAGAAGTTTTTTTTTTTTTTTTTTTTTTTTTTTAATATTAGAAAACACAAAACATTCTTAGATGTTAAAAAAACTCAAAATTAAAAGTTTCAAGTACAAAATACATAAATAAATATTTTTAGAAGCTTTATATATATATATATATATATATATTATATATTATCATATGAAGATGAATTTGTCATCGCGTTTTCTGTCACGATAAAAAACAAGTCGAAAAAAAAAAAAAAAAATGTAAGCAATTCATTGTATTTCTTAATGGCTCAGTTGGTTAGAGCGTCATGTTAATTTTTGCAAATAATTAATAGAAACGGTGTTAGTTGATAAAAGGAAATATATCGTTGTGTACACAGTATCCTAATAATTTTTGAAGAGTTTTTTTTAAATAGCTTTTTATCTAGTTACTAAAAAGCACAAAATAAAAATTTAAATAAAAAAAAATAAATAAATAAAGTTTTTATAAGCTTTTTATTGAAACTGGATTTCGTTATCGCGTGTTCATGTCACGCTAATAAATATGGCACCGCAACTTTAAAGTAAATGTCAGCAGTTCTTACAGTCGCTCGTTGGCTCAGTTGGTCAGAGCGTCGTTAATGCGATGGTGGTGAGTTCCATCCCCGAAGGATCGATGTGTTAAATTTTGTAGATAATTAATAGAAAATGTGTCAAATGATAAAAGGAAATTTTTCATTATCTACGCAGTATTCTAAGAATTTTTGAAGAGTTTTTTTAAGAAGCTTTTTTTAGATATTAAAAAGCACAAAATAAAAAGTTTTATATATATGTACATATTATTTTAGAAGCATTTTATTGAAACTGGATTTTTATCATCTTGCCTTTGTGTCATTCTGAAGAAGAAGGCGCCCCGCCCCCACTTTAATATAAATTTAAACAACCTTTTTCGTCTTCGTTAGCGCTGTTGGTTAGAGCGTCATGGTGATAACGCGATGCTCGTGGGTTCGACCCTTGGAAGCCGATGTGTTGCTTTTTTGCAGATTATTAATAGAAAGTATGTCAACTGATAAAAGAAAATCTTTCATTGTCTACACATTATCATAAGGAATATTTAAAGAAGCTGTTTTTTGAGTTACTAAAACGCACAAAATAAAAACTTTAGTAAAAATATAAATAAAAATAACACTGAAAGTTTTTTTTTATTATTATTGTGTAGCCCTAAAAAGCCCAAAATAAAAATTTATTCTTGCAGAGACATGCTATAAAATCATAAAAGTGTCAACAACAAGAAAATTTTAAAGAAACATATAGATATTTCCCTTTTGCAAAAGGTGAAAAATTTTAAATATTCTATATATTTTAAAAAGCATTCGAGAACAATATTCCTTTTGTATAAGTATTTGTGAGATTTTTTCTAGAATGTTCTATGGTTTTTCTTGACAGTTAGACTTTTGGTTAGAACGTCATGCTGATAATGCAATGATCGTTGGATTCGGTCCTCGAAAGACGATATAGTACTTTTTTTGCAGATAAATAATCGAAAAAAAAAATGTCAATTGATAAAAGACAATCTTCCGTTGTCTACAAAATATCCTAAGAAATTTTAATTAGTTTTTTTTTAAGAAGCTTTTTTCTTTTTGTAACTAAAAAGCACAAAATAAAATTTAAGTAAAAAATCATTTTTTAAAATTAGAAGCTTTTTATTGTGAAGCCCTAAAAAGCATAAAATAAAATTTATTCTAGCAAAGACATGCTACAAAGAAATGAAAGTTTCAACACTAAGAAAATTTTAGAGAAAAGTATAAGTACTTTCCTTTTCAAGAGATGAAAATTTTTTAATGTTCAAAATATTTTAAAAAGCTTTCGAGACATTTGAAATTTCTGGCCAAACGAACGATTATATAAAAACTAATAACTAAGAATATTGGTCTCGAAAGATTTTTAAAATATTTTGAGCTTTCAAAAACTTTCATCTCTTGAAAAGGAAAGTACTTATACTTTTCTCTAAAATTTTCTTAGTGTTGAAACTTTCATTTCTTTGTAGCATGTCTTTGCTAGAATAAATTTTATTTTATGCTTTTTAGGGCTTCACAATAAAAAGCTTCTAATTTTAAAAAATGATTTTTTACTTAAATTTTATTTTATTATTATTATTATTATTTTCTTTCTTTCTTCACTTAAAAAAAAAAATAGAGTAATGTAACATTTTGACCTTTTCAACTGAAGATTTAGATTAAGGGTAGTCAGCCTTTCTACATCCACCACTTCGGTATCTGTGTTAAGAGTAGAATTTTAGACCATCCCATTAAGTAGTAGGATTTATTATTTTGCATATTAATTTGTTACACATTATAAAATATAAAAGCAAAAGAATATCGTGGAGATTTATGTAAAAATTTTTAATAATGTCATGAAAAAAAAATAATTAATTAAAAAAATAAATAAATAAAAATAAAAAAATCTGTTTTAATATTTTTAAAAAGTCAATTAAATTAAAGAAAATGAAAGTACTGCAGTATCAGAACAAACTCCCATTGTCACTGTGAAACAGCCGTGGGAACCAGGTTGAGTGCCACCGTTTCAGACAATTATACGGCAGCTTGAGTTAAAATAATTTTGAATTTTCAAACAAATTTAAAACCCTTTACCTTTTTTTTTTTTCTTTTGATAGATATTTTAATATTTATTCAAGCTATTTAACCCTTTCAGACCCGACTTTAATATTATGAGTAAAAAAAAAAAATATATCCATGTTAAAATATCTTAATACGATGCTAATAAACATATTAAAGTAAAAAAATATTGAAAAAGTACTTTTGTAAAAAGATATGAAATTGTCCATTGTAATGGACAAACGGTCAATGAGGTTGCAAAAGTGAAATATTCAGTGTTGGAATTTCTATTGGGATTTTTGTTTTAAATACCCATTTATTTATGTAAAAAAGTTAAATAATGACACTATATCCCTAAATGAGTTCACACACATTATTACACACTACATTTTATTACACAATAGAAGATACATGAGAAATAAAACTTAATTTCACATAAGATATTAATGTTTCTACATTCCAAAATATATAACTAAAACACTATTTTGTATGGAAATTAAAAAAAAAAACAATTTCTCCACATACATGTTTAAAAGAAATTCCATTTTGAATAGCATACAAATTTGTATTTTCAACCATATTTTGGATTCCGCTTTCAGTCAAGTATTTTTGAAAATAATATAAAGGACAATTTTGCTCCAAATTTTCAACTATTGTTACATTAGTAATTTCTAAATCTTTTGTTTCAAATGGCCTTCGTCTCCAACTAATATCTTTTTTTGACGTAAGGTGAAATGATGTATCATAATCGCTATTAGAAGCTTCACTATCGGAACTTTCAGAAGAAACATCAGTACCTAAATGGAAATAAGTCAATTTTCAATAATTTTGATAATTTAAATTAAATTAAATTAAATTAATTCTAATTATTTTTCAGCAATTTTAATTACTTTGTGTTTATTTCAAAAATAAAAGGAGAGTAAAAAAATGTAATAGGAAAATAAAAGAATAAAAGTTAGGTAATATTTGAAAAACCGTAAATGTATATGAGCTATTTACTGAATTAATTAAACTAATTACCAATTAAATTAATTACTGGGGAAAATCCCATTAAAATTTACCTTTTGGAGGAGATTGATTATCACTTTCAATAAAGCTATCATCATCAGAATCCAATTCATCAATGTCTGATAAGTCAGCACTTGTAATGTAATCTAAAACTTCTTTCAAATGTTTAGAATTTTTCAGATTATATTTTCCTAAAATGAAAATTAAACACTTTATCATATTTATAACTTCTTTTTGTTTTAAAAGTAGTATAAATGCCTAAAATGAATTCGATAAAAAATATAATAATAATGTAACTATTTAAAGAATCACAACCACCAGTACCACATGTCCATTGTAATGGACATGTGATCGTCTTTGCAATTTGGCTAAATCAATAACTAAAATCAAAATAACTAAATCAATAACTAAATCAAAACTAAAATCAATAACAAAATAAAACTATTTCCCATGCTAACACTAACTTACAATAATTCTATTAAAAAAAAAATCACTGACACAATTAGAAGGCATTATCTACATAAATAAAAACAAAAATCTTACTCACCATTTTGTGAACCAGAACATTACGCCAAAATCTTTTAATTCATAAACTAACTCAGAGAGTTTTGCGAATTAGAATCGTTTTTTATTTTATAATAAACATTTATGAACTTTGTTTCCGGTGTGAAATTTAATAAATAATGTATATTGTGTGGTAGATCAAAATTTATTTTTTCTAAATGTATAGACGGTCCCCTAACACATTTTCACGTGTAACTCTATATAGTATTGATTTAAACTATATAAATAGGTATGTTTTCCGAACCGCCTTGATCTCAGAAATCTGAATATGAAGTCAAAAATATGGGTTGCTATTGAAGAAAATGAAGTTAATGCCAGTTTTAATATGTAGACGACCCCCTAGGCAAAATGTAACTATACCGTTATAAACTAGACGCTATTACAAATCGATCGGTACCAGTCAAATGTTTCTACGATAATTTACGGCGAAATTAGGTGGGGGGGTGGCGTTTTTTTTTTTTTGGCTGACTGTACTATTGTAATAAAGCAAAATAAAAAAAAGCCCATGAGGGACATGTTGCTCTTTTTCTTCATAAAAATGAACATAGCTTTCTTTACATCCGGGGTGCAGATATGTCAAATAAAACTGTTCCTAAACCTATTTTAGATTATTTTTAAATTAGATTGAACTTTATTATCTCATCTTATTGATCTTATCACTGAATCTGCAATCTGACTTCATAGCGTTGAAATGCAGGGTAAGAGAAATTCGTGTGAGTGACACACCAGATTATTTACATTGCATATCGTTTCAGTAATATTGAACGATGGACGATGATGCGGAGATACAGGAAATGAACTATTTTGTTGTAAGGTAATTATAAAATAATTATACGATAAAAAACTATTTATATACCATGTTCTTAAATTTTCTGTTGAATTATAACTATAGAACTACAATAGAATTTTATCAATGTGTATAAATTTTTTAAGGTGATAATGACGTCAATTTTTGTGAGTTGCACAATTTAATCTTTTACAATTTTTTAGAGTTTACGCTTAGTTAAACGTATTTATTTTTATGTCGAAAGAAAATGAACTCGTATTTTTTTTTTTTTTTTTTGAAACAATTAAATTATAGCTAATATTTGAATGGATATTTTAAAAGCTATTAGGAGGTTAAGATTTTCATATTTTAATTAATTAAAATAAATGTAATCGAAAATTCGAAAATCGGGCTTCGAAGTATTGTGTTGTCATTGGGTTCTGAACTATTCTGAAAGTTTTAACAGTCTAGCTAGTAGGGAAGTTAGTTAAAATTCGATTGCAAGACTTGTACCGGACAAACAAGATTAGAAGTTAATAAAATTATGGGAATAAGCAGCTCACGTTAAAGCGAATTTATTTCTAAAATAGTTTGTATGTATTAATTTTTGCTGAAATTTTTATGCTGGATAAAAAAGCATTGAATAATAATAATAATAATAACAGGAAAATAACTACACAGATAATTTAATGCTTATGTATGTAGCATAGAAGTATATATATATCCTTGTATATTTAACCCACGATTAAAAAAGAAGGATATTAGAATTTAAAGCTTTTGTCAGAGGTCATGTAGGTTCCAAACTAGTAGATCGATTTCAGTACGTCTTTCATTTATTTATTAATTATTATTCTTATTATTAGAAAACAGATTTAATCTAGATGGTTCTTATTTATACACTGGAAAAAAAATTCTGTAACTCACATCTAGAATCTAAATTGTGGCTTTAGAAACAATAGTTCCATGTTATCCTTATAAATTCTAGTCAGTCCCCTTGAAAGCAAGTTCTAGAAACCTTTATTAGAATTCTAGAGCGTATGCTTATATTATCGAGGGCAAAGTTATTTAAAAATCTCTGCAAATAAATGAGAATACAAGAGGCGGGTTTCAGCAACTATAATCTTGGTGTATTATCCAATTCTAGAAAATCAAGCGAGAATTTCTCGCAATACAAGAGATTAAGAATACTCAGAATATTGTTTCACCATCAGGAAATGTGTAGACTAGAAATTCCCAATCATTTCGGCTATTTAGTTTATTGGCGTGCCTCATGCATATAGCTCGGAAATCTATATTTCTAGTTTAGGGATTTAGAAAATGGCCACTTAATTATTTTAGATGAATGCGGCATATTTTTTCTCTCAGCGTAATTGAGGAAAATCTGTTTAAAAATTTTTTTAATTAACTTTTCTTTTCGGAGCTTTTACATTGACATTTCAAAATTTGCGAGCTGGCAATTTCCAATTTTCAAATGCTGTTAGATAAAATCCGCGAGTTGGCAGCCTTCTAATAGTTAAATAATGATAGAATATAAATTTTATTATTATTATTATTATTTAATAATCTTAAAGAAACTTATTTTAAAATCACAGATTTTTAAACCGATTTTGACAAAAGATAAAAATTGGATAAAATTAGTGATAATTATTTTACGGTCCAAAAATCCTTAAAATAGGTTGGAAATTGAAGATTTTAAAGAAAAATAATATATAATTAAATTCAAGGCCAGCCTTGCGTTGATATTACATAATTTGGAGGTAGCGCTTTTTTAAAAATGAAAATAACATATTTATTGAAAAATAATATGTAATTTAATTTTAGGTTTATAATTTTAAAACGTGCTTATATATACGTGCCTTTACGCTTATTATTACAAGTGAAACAGAAAATATTGGATATAGGGGAGAACCGTGTAATATGGACCATCGTGTAATACGGACCATCAGGAAATTTATATGTTCAACACTAGATGGTGAAACCATCTCATTGCATTTAGTGAATATTATTGTTATCCAAAGCAAAAAGTGACTTGTACATTCGTATCTGTATTTGGACGATTATGAAATTGAGTTTTCAGTTTATATGATCATTGGTGTAACAAGTATGTTAAAATGAAAGTATTACTTTCTTCTGTTAAATAATTGTAATATAATTTTTGCGTTAATAGTATCAAATGTACTTATTTTCTGAACAATATAGACATGTGTCTCATGGGTGCCGATTTGCATAGCGATATATGATTGGAAATAAGGTTGCTCTGTTTATGAGTGTAATATGAACCATGCTGTGTTGTATAATATGGACCAGTGGTCCATGATAAAAACAGAGAGGTTTTGATAATGCTCGGCGTATATATATCGCACACTCAAAATCTTGAGGCTATAGAATAGGCCAGAGAAGCAGGAATAATTAAGTTATCACTTACTTCGCATACTACCCATTGAATATAACCTTTGGACCTCTCTTTTTTTCGTCCATTTCTACTATTCTCAAGAGATGACAGGTGTATGAGAGAACATGCTGGACAGTTCGTTTCACAATTCCAAGTGTGTGAACTATGGGCCAGTTGGTCCATATTATACGAACGTATGTGTAATATGGACCACCGACACATAAATAAAATAATTATTTCCTGCAATTATTAATATTTCCAGAGTGCATTACTAAGCTTGAACCATACAACTATACAATTGTAATGAGCAGTCAACAAAGTAATTATTTTTATTTTAATAATTTTAGTTTTATGAGCATTCTTGTTTACGGGGTCCCTATTACACGGATCTCCCCTACAAGAATCTATTTTGTGTCGTAAAAATGATAAGGTAAATTTTATGAAAAACTATTAAGCTTTATTTATTTTATTTTTTTGGAAAATAAAATAATTCCAAACTGTTTTTTTTCTTTATGAAAGTTCTCTTCTTCATATATTCATCTGAGTTTCCAAATGAGTTTTCTTCTAAAGCTTCGTACATTCAAAAATATAGAGGGATTAAAAAAAAAAAAAAAAAAAAAAAAAAAAAAAAAAAAAGATTTATAATAGTTTTTTTGTACGTTGGCAACGTTAAGTACTCCATAAAGGAAAGTCACCTTTTGTAAAAGAAACATAAATAAGAAGAGCTGTACAGGATTTCCATTCAACATTTACCTAAGATTAAACAAACATTAAAGTTCCGTATCTCGATCTTTCTTTTAGATTTCTGTTTGAATTTATCGCTTTAAATTTACAAACGGATGACAGGTTTGAAAGTCTTATATTTTTACCTTGTCGATTATAGATGAAAGTGTTTCATTAAACTTTAGATGATAACTGTTGCATAAGTTTTCCAGAGGAAAGATAGTGGAATATATTTGTAAGGAAAAATGTAAATTTAGTATTTTCAATTTTACAAAAAGTCTACTTAAGAATGTTTGTTCAAATAAAACTCTTCTGAATTTTCTGCTGATATAAAAACTTATAAGAAGACACCTTTCTTTATTTTGCTTTATTTTACTGAAAATAATGTGTTAGTGTTACGAAATTTATTACTATGCTTTCAGGATCAGTTTAAAAATTAAAATTCAAAGGAAGCTTCAATTTTAGAGTTAAAATCAGCTAATTATTAGTTCCCCATCATATTACAAGTGAGGGGAGCTGTTTATTTGATAATTTTACTTGTTTTGAGGTGAGACGAATCCGATATGCACGAAATTAAAGAAAATGGGGTGTCAGTTTATTTGTTTGTTTGTTTGTTAGTTCGCAAGTGTATTAGTTTGTTAGTTTGTGTACACATTAGTTCAATAAAAAATATTTGGAAAAAGGTCGAAGTATAGTTTTAAAATACCATTTACGATATTGAGAAAAAATTTCTTTCTTTGTAATATTTTAATTTTAAACTTCGTAAGATATTTAAATTTAGAATTTTCTTGCAAAACAAGACATAAACTAACATTATGAGGACTACTGTTATTGTAAAAATGACGAAAAAGTTTTAAAATACCATTTATGATACTAGCATGAACACCATTGACTATGAACTTTCTATTTTGAATACTTCGTAAATTATTTAATTTTTACAATTTACTTAACATGGGAGAATAGGGATAATTTTCACATAAAAGTGAATTATGAAGTATATTAAAGTCGGAATAAATAAGTCGGATTTTTTTTTATAAAATATCATTTATGATTTTTCTATGAAAATTATTGAATAAAATCATTCTACTTTATAAACTTCTTAAGTTATTCGAAATAAAATGTTTTCATAACACGGAAGAATAGGGCAATATGTCGCATGAATTTGCTTTATAGGGATCATTGTGGATTATTTAGAAAAAATATGCATTTACATAAAAACTAAAAGACTAATGGGTTGCGCATTTAAATCTTCTACAGTGCCCAGTGACTAGCATAGTTAATTTGCGACAATTGCGACTCTGTTTTTTTTCTGCTACAACATCCTTCTTCTATTATTTTATAATTTTTCCCAAATCAAGGAAATATTTTTAATTATTATTTGATAAAATTATTTTAGCTATGGCATTAGTTTCAACCGTTAGTTTTTTAAAACCTCGGTTTTTATTATTTGATATATTTTTTTTTAGCAATAACATCAGCTTCCAGCGTTAGCTTCGTGGAATTTGAATATTTATTACTCAGAATAACATAATTTATACATCGTTACTGCATGAAAAGAAAATTATATTAATACGGATGTAATATTTTATAGTAAGCTTTGTATTAAATTAATACGTATAAAAATATTATAAACCTATACAAACTTATATTTATTTCAAAATCAAATGTCTTTATTTTTGCATTAAAAAAATTCTATAATTTTAAATAGTATCAAATTTTTTATGTATAAAGCATGTCTAAAATTTTTGGTAAAAATGTTAACGATTTTTCTGGAAAATAAACTCTTATTTTCCAGTTTATGTCAATTTAACAGAATTTTTCTTTCGTTTATTGAACTCCTTAGAGATTTCAACTTATGTTATGTTGCCAAATCACTACGTAATAAGTCAGAAAAATATATTGATTTCACTCCAGGGAGCATGCATCGATAAACTCCAGAAGGAAGATTTTTTACTCTATTTTAATGAAATCTCTTTTTGTTGAGAGCACATGTCATACAGTGTAAGTTTATATATTTCATATATTCACTTAACTAAGTGTAGGTAGCAGATTTTTTTTTTTTTTTAATTAACTTGAGGGCAAATATGCCGGTGTCTAGGAATTTCGCGGACAAAATAGGTAAATCGCCTGAATTTGTAAAATTTTAACAATTTTTATGTATAAAATAGCTGAAAGCATCTATTTTAGCTAATTTATTGTAGAAATAACAAATGATTATAGTAACACATTAATAACTTTATAATCGGGTCCACAAATGTGTTCTAACTTTTTGGAGACGAAGGTTGGTTTCCGAAGACTGTACTTTGGTTGTTTGGTGATTTTTACATCGTACGAGTGCTGCGCTGTGGGCAACTTGCGACGGCCTGGGTCGCACCTCTATCAGAACTGCTACATTGATAGGCTGATGCATCCGCCATTTTCTTGCACACAAGACCGGCTGACGATTTATTATTGGTGATTTTTCGGCAATAAATTGCACGAATAACTCCAGAAAAGGGCGCACCTGTTTACATTTCTTCGAATCCAGAAAGAAGAAGAAAGTGGATTATAAATTGCAGATGTAACTCGTGGATACCCGGAGCAAGAGCACAACTTTGTAGCGCAAGATTTCCCTTATTTTCAACTTATTTCATTTTATTTTCAAAATTCTTTGACAAGTTTAACATGAATGTACCATTTTTTTAAGTTATTGTTTTTAAATTCTTTTAAAATTAACTTTAAAATTGCATTTCTTTTAACGTGAAGGGTTGCAGTTTTGAGAATGTTGGCGATGTTCTTAAAATTGCCAACTTGTTTGTTTTGTGATAAGAAGTTCTAGCTCACATGATCTGTGTAGAAGTTTAAAGGCGATAACAACGCTAATCAGGTAACCTAGCTTTTTTTTACTGCCAACGTTGTCCCAGATGAGCTAGAAAATGGCGGACACTGCGCCATGAGCCTTACCTCTAGGGTAGGTCTGGAGGTGGAGACACGCCATCACAATTTTGATCTCCATGGACGATGGACTGTTCTCGAGATTCGAGGACGTCTGGTTCTAACTGAATGATTTGTTTTAAGTTTTAATTATTTTTTCATGTTGAAATTTTTTTAGTACTTAAGTTTTATTTATTTCTATATCTGATATTTTAAATCTGCATTTCAATAACTGTATATTAAATATAGCTCACTCAACTGAAAAAAAAATTAATGAACTTTAGTATGCTTTTAACAGAAGAAGATGATGAGGTAGGTTTGATCCTTTCTTTTAAAAACCCGCATAAAATTATTGGAATAAGGATTTACTAGTCTTTCCCTAAATAGGATTAGTTTCAGCGATTTCGCTGAAAAATTAGTTTTACAAATAACTTTTGACAAGTGAAGGAAGTGAAGTTCTACCTTTAATTGATTGAACAAACTATATCCGTAAACGTTTGATTAAAATATTTGATCAAAATTAACATTACCTTACTCAGAAAAAACTTCAGAGATCTCTATCATAGCCTCTAAAATAAAGTATTTTATTTGTAAAATAATATACTGAATCATTACACTATTTCTTTCAGCTTAAAATAGAAAATAAACGGAGATTTTCTCTGTAGTTGAATGAACTTCAAATTAACTAAACTTCCATAACGGCCAAAAACTACGAAAAATGATTTATCCCACAAACTATATTCGAGATCTTTGCAAAAAGCTTTAGGTGGTGAAAATGACACCCACATTAAATTTCGCGACGTATTTAAAAAAGGATTAATTGAAACGATTAATTGAACTATTTTTTAATCTTTTTTCTAAAGGTTTGAATTTCTTTCTCAGCAATAGGATTTGTTATTCACATTTGTCATTTGTCATTTCACAATAGAATTCGTCATTCTTATATGTAACTCCTATGCAATTCTAACGAAATTCGTCAACAGTATATTTTTAATTATTTTCGTCGAAAGGATTTAATATACACCATAGCTACGTATGATCTCAAAGTAATAATGTTGAGTATTATAATTTGCTAAGATAATAAAATTAGCAGTTAAGAGCATTTTTGGTAAGTTTGCGATTTAATAAACCGAACTAAATTCTAGCGTCCAAAACTTAAAATTTATCAAATAGACACGCAATTTTTTAATCGAGTCTTATAGTCTTATAGCGATATGTGTTAGTATTATTATTACTTATAGACAAAAGTTTCTTTAATTAAGATTGAATTGAAAATATTAGAGTGAAAGAACATGAATCAATAATAACGCTTGACAAAGATCTGAAATTATTTTTCTTACAAATTTTATAGAGACAGATTATTAAAAAAGTGCTACAAATTTTAATTCTTGAGATCTTTTCTTTCTTAAATAGCTATAGAAATTTAGAAAAAGGTACTTATTTATCAAAGTTTTTTCATGTTTACGAAGAATTATTTTCTTTTGGAAAAGAAACATAAATTGGCTAAGTGCAACAAAGTTATCGCTATTATTATTATGTTTTTTTAAATTTCCAATGGCTAGGCAAAAGTTACAGAGGACTATAAAGTTACAAAACAAATTATAGACAATATAACATGGAACAAAAGACCGAAGTTATTGCCTAAGGAGCGATCTTGCCTCCCAATATCTCGACTCTTCTGTAGAACATCGAAGAGCCCTACAACGGGACAGATGGTCCCTGTCCCTTACTTCTCCAGAATCACAAAGTGGGCAATTTACTTTAGATTAAACAAACATTAAAATTTCCTATGACAGAATTTCTTTTGGATTTTCTGCTTTTCTTTGTTTAAATACCTTGGTCTGCACTTACAAACAGGTGGTGCATTTTACATTTCTCTTATTTTTTCATCTGATGTAGTGAGAGAAGTAACAGTTTATTTTTAACTCTTGATTACAACTGAGTTTAGAATTTTTTCACTCAAAAATTATTATATATAATTAGGAAAAAAATTGTATAATTGTAACGAATTAATTATATTTCGCATATATTCCTTTTATATAATACCTTTAATTAACTTTATGTGAAGAGAGAAGTCCGACAATTTTTATAGGCGTATGAAGAAATAATAATTTCTTACTTGTACTTTTTTGGTTTTTATTATTAACAGTAATTTATAGTGTGTTTTAATTTGTTTCAAATTTATTTTCGGCATTTTTAAGTCTGAAATTCTGTAGCAATTTCCCTTTTGAAGTTAAATTGACTTTAATTAATTGGTTATTTAAATGCCTTCAGGAACATAATCTCCAATAACGTTATTTTATATTTTATGTAATTTCACACATTATACACATTTCTATAACATAAATGAAATGAACATACTTACTAAATTAAAAATATTCATACTTGAATATTAATTCACCTTTTTTTTAAATCGTTATTTTAAAAATATTTTATAAAATAGACTTTTTTATTTAACTAATATTAATATTCACTGAAAACATCCTGCAGGATTTAAAATTAGTAGCGACATCAATGATTTTCAGAATAAAAAATAAAATATTTAAATACTAAATATAATTTATCTGGATTAAACAAGAATTATCAGCACATTACTCTAAGTGTATAAAAATTAATTTTATTATAAGATTTCTATATACATATAAAGAACAGAAAAATTAGAAATCTGATATTATAAAAATTAAAGAAACATTCCTTTTTACTTTGATTGTTCTTCACAGCATAACTCATTTCCTGTGAAAATGGTCTTCACATGCGAAGGAATACATAGTTTTAAAGACTGCTAAAAACAAAAAGATAATCGATATAATTCGATTAATATTTTTCTGTCTATTGTTTGATTTTGATGCACACAATTTTGTAAATTACTGCTTTTAGTGTTAATTTGTGCGATTTCATTAAGCCGTAGCTTGAACTAATCCATTTTTCGACGGTGCTAAGTTGACCTTTGAAAGGTCAAGAAACGCTAACTGAAACGTAATGACGGTGAACCATAACAATGTCTACGCCCAGTCTAATAAATAACAATTAAAGTTCTATTTAAAGCTTTACGGTACCTTATGTATATAAAGCAAATTTTGAGCATAATTTTCATTATAATTATGATCATTTAACTATAGCAATATTATTTCATCAATACATGTCGTTATTTGTACAAATAAAAACAGGGTGAGCCGAAAACCCTTGACACATTTAAAAATTCAATACTAAATAAAGTAAATGGAGAACGAGAGTATGGTTTGAACTACGACAATGCTTCTTACATAAAAAAACTCGGTTTAAGCAAATATTAATTAAAAAAAAAAAGAAAAAAATGGTATCGAATTTCCCCCTCAGATTGCGCCACTTGTACCTGTGTTTTTCTTGTCATTTCTTGTAGTTTTGTTGCGGTCATTTCTATCTTTTTTTTTTTTTTTTTTTTACTGAATTAGCAACCTATAGGCTTATCATGTGGCTGACATTACACTGAGAAAAAAAAATGTACCGCCTTCATCTAAAACAAATATGCGATCCTTTTCTAAATCCATAAACTAGAAATATAGATTTCCGAGCTATGAGTATAAGACACTCCAATACACTGAGAAAAAATTCTATAACTGGCATCTAGAATCTAAATTGAGGCTATAGAAAAAATAATTCCATGTCATCCTTATAAATTTCTTATAAAAAATTTTCTAGTCCCCTTCGAAAGCGAATTCTAGAGACCTCTGTTAGAATTCTTGAGCGTTTGCCTATACTGTCGAAGACAAACCTATTTGAAAGTACCTTCAAATAAATGTGAATACAAGAGGCGGGTTTCAGCAGCTATAATCTTGGTTTAGGACACAAATCTAGAAAATTAAGCGAGAATTTCTCATAATACAAAAGATTCAGAATATTTAGAATATTCAGAATATTGTTTCACCTTCTAGAAATGTGTAGATTAGAAATTTTCGACCATTTCGTCTATTTAGTTTATTGGCCTGCCTTATGAGCATAGTTCGGAAATCTATACTTCTAGTTTAACGATTTAGAAAATGACCATTTATTCATTTTAGATGAAGGTGGTATGTTTTTTTTTCTCAGTGTAACATAGTTTAGACGTGAATAATTCATGTAATATTATCTTTTGTAAAATCAATGCTACGAAACCTGTAGCATTGAATTTAAATTGGTTTACCGTTTAAATGCTGATCAAGCTATCCCGGAAGCACAAATTGAAATATTGTAGTGAATTTACAAAAGAAATGTTCTTTGCTTGCATGTCTAACGCTGTTGATTGCTTGCATGACTTACGTTGTTGCCTTTCTTCTTATTATTAAGATATAGAACCATATAGAAGCGAAATTTAGACCTATTTTTTTTTTTTTCATTATGTTAAATAAAACTTTTCATTGTAAGAATTTTTGTAATACACATCCTATTTAAGTACGCCACCTATTTGTTTAAAAATAAATAAATTTCATTATGTGTTTTGTGAAAAAAATAATAATAATAATAATAATAATATTTATTTTTTATTTCATTTTCCACAATAATTAAATATATATATATACATATAAGTACCATTTAGGAAACGAAAATATTTTTATGGATTAAAATTTCATAGGTGCATAAAAATTCAAATATACATTTAGATTCATCTGTAATTTTTTCTTCCTATTTTCGTTTTACGTAAAATTTCATATTAAGGGAAAGTAATCGAATTTATACTTTCGCAATCCAGTTTTGAATTAAGCTACGAAATTGAATTTTCCTAAATTGTATTTCAAACTAAACATACAATTACGTGAAAAATTTAGTACAAAAATTGAAATATTTCAAAAGTAGGATTTCTGAGTAAATATTTTTCGAGCAGAGAAAGACCGGGAGTAGAATTTTCATAATGATAAACATATTCAAGTATTTCCGATTTTTGGACATATTATTATTATTATTATTATTTTAAATAATTAATTTGGTTATTCAATAAAATAAATAAATAAATAAAAATTGCATTTCATTACCGTAGGACGTTTCACTAATTTATTTATTTATTTTACTTTATTTTATTGTTTTAACCATTAAATTTTTTTGTAACGATTCGTTAAATTATATTTAACTTAAATGTTATTTAGATTTTTTTTCTTTTTTTAAATAACTTTTGAAATATTTTCTCGTTCTTAGCAAAATTTTCTGATTTTTTAAAAATAGTTTTTATTACTTTTAAATACCTAGTTTTAAATTTTCATTTTATTTCTATTTTACGCGTATATATCTTTAGTAATTCCATAAATAGTTACTATTGCAATTTTATTTATGTTAATAAACTGATTATATAGTTATAACTCGAAAACTTTTTTCTGATGTATAAATAAATAAAAGTATATTATATAAAACTATTTTCTTATTCGATAAGGGAAAAAAATTTTTTATTTATTTATTATTTTTTTTAAAACCTTTTACACGCCTTCAGATCCTGGCGTAATTTAAATTCGTTTTTTACCTATTTTGCCTTCTAATGCTTTAGTTTAAAGAACTCTATCATTAAAATGTATAAAATTTTTTATAAATATAATTTAATATTATTATATTCAATATTATTAATTTAATATTATTACATTTAAAATTATTAGTTAAATATTATTGTATTTTATTTTAATTTAATAATGTAAGCTTTTTTTAAACATGCCAGCTCATTTTCAGAAGTATTTGCTTATTTTTTCTAAATTATGTGAATTATTGAACTGTGGGATAAAAGGGAAAATGGTAAAATGGTAAAATAGCTCATTTTTATAATTTTTTATACATTTCCCTTTTTATGATTGAACTGTAATTTCTATTTCGAAACATCAAGTCATCTTTCTATTATATATGATAATTTTGTCAAGTGAGTATTCATGATATTTAATTTTTAAATGAATTTTAATTCCATTTTCCATTTATGGAACATTGGCGCGTAAAAGGTTAAATAAATTTTTAAAAATAAATAAATAAATAAATAACTACTGTTTAGGGAACGAGATTGAAATAATTATGAATTTGATTTTCATAATAAATAAATAAATAAAAATAATCAACTGGGGAAAGAACATCTACTTCAATTCTGAAAGTGAAGAAAATTATTGACTGGTTTCGGTTGTATTTTTTATGAGCCATCAGTTTGTTATTCATCCATATTTCAATGAAAGATTAGAATATGTGCATAAAGATTCAAACTACATTCAAATTCCTCCTCTTTTTATTTTTCCTCGTTTTATGTAAAACATTATATTAAACGAAAGTAAATATTCATATATAGCATATATATAAGTATATATTTTTCCATTCCAGTTTTGCTTTGAGGCAAGATATTGAATTTTGATGAATTGCATTTTAAACTAAACTTATAACTTCTTGAAAAATTAAATACGAAATGGGAAACGTTTCAAAAATTTGGTTTATTTTTTATTTATTTATTTTTATTTTTATTTTTTAATAAATGTTTTTCTTTTAGCAGAAAACATACAATAGAATTCTGATATTGCTAAATTTGATGTAATATTATTTTCATTTTTAAATAATTTCACAAAGCTTTTCTTTGAAATATACTATTTTCCCGTCAATAAAAGAGCAATACGTAAAAAAAATCATAACGGGTTTAATTCTCGAACATATCACTAATCCATTTATGTATACCATTTTTCTGTAACAAGTTCCAAATGTATGTATTTTTTTTATTTAACATTTAAACTATATTTTATTTCGATTTCATTGTAGGTATTTTTTTCTAATTTCATTAATGTATTTTTCCTTTTAAAGAATATTTTATAATTATTTTAAATAACTTTTATGATTTATAAATTCCTTGTTTTACTTTTTGCATTTATGTATAATTTAGATCCGTATATATCAATAGTAATTATATAATTAGTTTATTATTGCATTTTATATTATGATTTATTAATGTTTCGAAAACATTGCTGTAGTTTGATTCTTACATGCAGAGATTTACAGAAATAAATAAAAATGTATTTTATAAAATTTTCTTTCTTATACAGTAAAAAAAAAAAAAAAAAAAAAACTCACTAAATATTTTAAATTCGTTTTATAAATTAATAACATAATATAAAGAATAATAAAAGAAGTAATGTTTATAGAAAGAAATAGAAATATTTCTGTGGATTTGATTAAAAAATAAATAAATACATAAAATCAACTGGCAAAGAACATCTACTTTGATTTTGAAAAAGGAAAAAAAATATTGTGCTACTGCGTAGTCGAATTTTGTCGTTTTGGGAGATGTCATTTTGTTATTCCTCAATATTTCAATGAAAGATTAGAATATGCGCATAAAGATTCAATTTTACATTCGAAATCTTCCACATTTCTTCTCGTTTTGTATTAAGTTTTACATCAAGGAAAAGTATACACATATATTTTTCTGTATTCCATGAGGTATTCGATATTATTAGAAGTAAGAAATTGGATTTTGCTGAATTATAATTTAAACTAACTTTATAACTGGAAAGAAATTCGAACACTATTCGAAATATTTCAAAAGTGACAAATTTGAGTAAATATATATATGTATATATATATATATAGATATATATATATATTATTGACAAACAACATGCATATTTTCTACTGATGCTAAACTTTAATAATATTTTCTATATAATAATACTGTAAAATCCCTAAAGTAAAATCCCTAAGCCTTTTTGAAAAGCAAAACGGATAATAACGGAGGGAGGGGGGGGGGGTTATAATCAAGATTCTTTAAAAAAAATTATAAAAAAAAAAAAAAAAAAAAAAAAAAAGAAGAAAAGGGAGGGGAGGTTATATTTGATGGAGGGGGTACTTTCAAGATTTTACGGTACTTTCAAGATTTTACGGTACTTACTTAAAAGGAAATATTAAAGGCTATCATTTCTTACATTAAAGATTAAAAAAAAAAAAAACTGCGTAATGATTCCATTGATAACGTGCATCCGACACTTTATGAAAAATTAGTTAAATTAGAAATAATATATAAATATAAAAACTTAATTCAATGCCAAACTTAACTTGCAAAGCCGACGTACCGTAAGTGCGCCCGAAGATTGGATATAGCTTTGTTGGATGGAAAAAAAAGGGGGGGGGGGAGGGGGTTTACTTTGAGGATAACGGAGACATTTCACTTTCAGCAAGAAAAGGGGGAGGGGTTATATTCGATGGGGGGGGGGTTACTTTCGGGATTTTACGGTATATACTTTGAATACTTTAGGAATCGTATTTTCTAAAGGTAAATCTCATTTCCGACCATTTTACTAGAAATGTTCTTCAAAATAATTTCTTTTCTCATTAATATATACATATACATATAAACTTTTGCGTTATTTAATTCTTGAACTTATCACTTGTTTACTGTCTATTATTTATTTATTTATTTATTTATTTATTTATCGACTATTTTAAGCTTCGAACACATTTTTAATTATAAGCTGTAAAATAAATTTCTGTTAAATTTCATACATATTTTGTTTTTAATAATAATAATAATAATAATAATAATAATAATAATAATAAAAGGATTAAAATAGAATGATTTTATACGGGTGTACAGTCGGTAACAAAAGTGTGCGAACGCTAGCAAAATTTCCAATGTGAAAAAAGTACACTTCATACGGTTTTGCTAAATAAATCCTTGTCGAATCCTGTTCTTAGTCAGTGTAAGAACAGGATTCGATAAGGATTTATTTAACAAAACCGCATGAAGTGTACCTTTTTTACATAGGATATTCTGCTAATGTTCGGACACTATTGTTACCGACTGTAAATTGACAGTAGAAAATAAGAAACATTTTAGAAAATTGTGGTCAGCTTGAAGAAAAAAAAAGTTAAAAAATGATCCATTAAACTTCTATAAATATCCTACAGGTATCTATTAGCACGACAAATGTCATTCTTTTTTACATCCATTTGATGTCTGTTACATATCCAGTAAATCTCCCAATATCCAATAATTGGACTTGTCAGATCTAATAGATATTGAAAATATCTAAATATTGTTTTAATCTAACATGTTACATCTATTAGACATCGGAAAAGGCACGTCTAAATTTCGTTTATATTTAAATATCTAATAGCTATCTATAATTAGTACAGGATATTCAGGACTTTTAATGGACATTCTTTAGATATTTTGTACCTTTTATGGATCAATTTCATGTAATTTAGATGTCTAATGGATATCAGTGGCTGTATGGGAACCCAGGTCGCGCTCCTCGATTTAGCTGTTCGGAGTTTTCCGTGGTTCTCCCACAAACTCACGAAATGCAAGTTAGGACCCCTTAGAAAGACCACCACGCAGAGTACACTACCCTAGGCCTAGGTCCTACGTGTAGTCAAATCGACTTTATTCTCAAACACACTCTATAATTTTATATAAAAAAATCTTTCTATTCAAAGTACAATTGAAATATTTTTATAAATTTCACTTTCATAAAAAATATTTTTCCAGCTGATAAAAAATCTACTTCGATTTTTGAAATGGAAAACTTATGGTCATATTGGTGTCATATTTTATTTAAATTGACAATTTGTTATTTCTCCATAATATTTCAATATAAGATTAGAATACACAAAGAAAAATGGCAGCATATATTCAGCTAAAATTTTCCTTTATTATTTTATGTGAAATTTTATTTTAAATGAAAGTAAACGTACAGTTGGCAGCAAAAGTATCCGAGTAGTTACTAGCAAAAATCCCTATATATAAAAAGTACACTTAATACTGTTTTGTTAAAAATCCTTGTCGAATCATATGCTTAGACTGACGAAGAACAGGATTCGACAAGGACTTATTTAACAAAACTGTATTAAGTGTACTTTTTTTTTTATATATATATATAGGACAATTTGCTGGTGCTCGGATACTTTTGCTGCCGACTGTATATTATTTTTTGTGTTCCAGATTTCGCTATGAGGTATAAAACTGAATTTAGCTAAATTGTCTTTAACTAAATTTATAGCTTTGTAAGAATTTTGAGTAAATATTTTGTAATATTTTAAAAACAGAATGTTTTTGCCTAAATATTTCTTATTAGCAATACTTACGCATAAAAGTTGTAGAAATGGAAAACCTATTTCAATATAGTTTTTCGTGTTTTTGACATTTAATTTATTTATTTTTTAAAATCATGTTTTATTATTCTTTCATTAAAAACTACATGCGTATGTTATTTTATACGTTTCTAATTTATTACTAATTTCGTTTACTTTTTCTAGGTTTAGGAAGTATTTTCAATCATTTTTACATTAAATTGGAGGATAAGAGATCTTCTCACCTTTACTCTTTCATACGTATCAGGTTTTGGCTGAGAATATCTTTTCTCGAAGTCTAATGCTTGTTCTCATGAAGGAAGGAAGAAATTCTAAAGGCACATGAGAATCTTCAGTAACTTAGGTGCGATTGTATCCCATCAGAATATTCGGAGCATCGCAACAATAACTTTTAAATTACTACAGACACCGAGAAAAAAAAATATATATATACCGGCTTCATATAGAACAAATAAGTAGTCATTTTCTGGTTCCCTAAACTAGAAATATAGATTTACGCGTGACCCGTCAAATAAGTCCAAGACAAAACGGCCCCGACAAAATAACTCCGACAAATGAGCCCAGAGGACAAAAGAGCCCCGACAAAACAGCCTCGACAAAACAGCCCCGACAAAATAGCCCCAGACAAAATAGCCCTAGACAAAACAGCCCCAAGACAAAATAGCCCCGACAAAAGAGCCCTGACAAAATAGCCTCCGACAAAATAGCCTCCGACAAAATAGCCTCCCGACAAAACAGCCCCGACAAAACAGCCCCCGACAAAATTTATTTGTATCTTTCTTTGTACATGGAAAATCTTCTGACTATCATATCTCAAAAAAAAAAAAAAAAAAAAAAGAGAGAGAGATAGAACTACGAAACTTCAGAATTGAGGCAGGTCTGGTGTACATATGATTTTTCGAACTTTTGGTGAAAATTGGATAACCGGAAGTGTGTCATATAGTTTTTTCAGAATCAAAGAAAAATACAGCGTATTAGAGTCACCTATCGGCCTATACACACAAAAACTTAAACATCAGTAGGAAAAAATGGTGCACTTATAAACAATAGATTTTGATGTGTAGTATTTCATAATCAAGGGAAATTCAGAGAAATTTACAACATAAAAACGCTACCTTCCGACCGATAACAAAAAACATTTCGTGTAATATTCACAGAATTTAAAAAATGATGCAGTTATGACCATTATATTTTAAGATAAACTTTTTCATAAACAGAGAAAATGACAGCATATAAGCATCAGCGCTACCTTTCGGCCGATATAAACACAAATTTAAACAAAATTTACAACATAACTACACCACCATTCAGTCCTTTTTTTTTTTCGTTGTTGTTGTTGCTTAAAATTACACAAGATTAAATTATTTCAGCGGAGCATAACACTGACGTCTGCCGTCGATGTACACATAAAGTTGAAGTGGTTGCTGATTAAATCATTTTTATCTTAAAACAAAATTATGCAAGTTTATTTATTTTATTTTATTTTATTAATTATGAAAATGTAAAGTTATTTGGAGGATAGATTAAGGACAGTAGGCCCCAAGTGGGAGTTCGCTACGGCCTTAGAATAAATGAGTTTAATCGCTGGATGAAAGCTCACCTGTTTGGCGATGTATCACAAAAGTTAATCAGAACAAATTTTACTCAAGATGAAAAAAAAAAAAAAAATCAAGAATTGTTAAACTCTGCTTATTGGTTTAGTTACAGCGACCAGAACTTTTACAGACACATACAGACAGATATCTCGAAATGTGTAAATTCATAGAAAAGCTTAAATGAAAGATTTTCTGGAATATTTCATTCCCTATTTAGGTATATAAAAGAAAATAACAAATCCATATTTAAAAAAAAAATAGTCATTTACAATTTACGAAAATACATTATGTTTTACAGTAAATAATTATAAGATAAAAAGAACTTTTTATGTACCATGTTTTTAAAATTTTCTGTTGAATCATATAAACATACAGTCGGTAACAAAAGTCTCCGAACGCTAGCAAAAATTCCTATATAAAAAAAGTACACTTAATACAGTTTTGTTAAATAAATCCTTGTCGAATCCTGTCCTTAGTCAGTGTAAGAACATGATTCGACAAGGATTTATTTAACAAAGCAGTATTAACTTTACATTATTATATAGGAATTTTTGCTAGTGTTCGGAGACTTTTGTTACCGACTGTACCTGGTAACTTCTATAATTTATTCCGGAGTACTGTTAACCTCGCCCTTTATTCATACCAGTATATTTTAAAAGCACTTTTCTTCTTATTTCATCGTAATTGCATATTGGAGAAAATTTCTCTACAATCATACTGGTGTGAAAAAAGGGCAGAGCTAACAGTACTCCAGAATAAATTATAAAAGTTACCAGGTATGTTTAAACGCTACTGAAGGCAGCGGGGACCCATAATAATTGGCTGAAAGTAATAAAAAAAATGCATTGTCCTCGTTTTCTGAGCTTTTTTAAAAGTTTCAAATTTCTAGCTAGTCGAGATAGAGGTCTGCACGGGCTGAAATTTTGAGGCCCAAGCCCCTCCCTGCCCGTTTCAAAAATATGTAAAAAAAAAAAAAAAAAAAAACTGCATGCCTTTCTATGAAAAAAATTTTCAGTATGTGTTTTGTAGAGATTTTACATAGCCAATTAGCAGAATGTCCTTTAACAAAGCTGCTGAACTTTTACAAGACAATTATATATAAACAGAAATTCATTATTACAGACGTACAAAAGACTCAAAGGACGACAGAAAATCGAGTCGAAAATATTAGCATTCATCAAAAAATATAGGAAAGTATTTAAAATAATTAATACTACTAAAAATGTACTTTCAACCATTTCCTCTTATATACCGTAATGTATCTGAATCTTTCATGTGATCCGATAAGCAAAACTTTAATGCTAATCCAACCATATTCAATAGAAAAGATGCTTTTGAACATGCTAGAAATGGTGCTACTTTCATCCAGTGCACAGCAGATAAGAAAAAGGAGCTTTCGCGAAAAAGTTACAGTGGAATGATTTTTACTGCCTTTATACAACCTAAACTCTTCAGACCGTAGGGCACAAAGCTTTATACACAGTAACGTATCTAACTTCTTTTGTTTGTACATGTGTGCAAACTAATAATGACATGTATACTATTTTGAATAAGAAACCATCTAATATTACATTAAATAAAATATATTAATTTCGAGACATGCTAAAAATATTTGCGGAAAATGAAATCTCAAACAGGCACACTGATATTCATTTTAATTTAAGTTACAGACATTTTTTAACAAAATAAAATTTTATGTGCTACACAAGCCTGTGAATTTATGTAAAAAAAATGACTGAAGAAATATTTTATCTTTTTCATTGTCCTTGATTAACGAGAAACTAAAAAAAAAAAAATGGAGCTGACACGGCCCGGAATAAATATCATACACGCCGGCCCGGCACGAGTATACACAAAATAACTGAGCACGAGCCCGGCCCGAGCGCAAATTGAAAAATTCGGTCCGAACCCGGCCCGTGCAGACCTTTAAGTCGGGAAGTTATATGATTATTGAATCATAAAAACGCTACCGAAGGCAGCGGGGATCCGAAAAAATTGGCTAAAAGTATTAAAAAAATGCATTGTCATCGTATTTTGAGCTATTCTAAATATCTAGCTAGTGGAGAAGTTAATTAAATAAATTTTCTGTTAAATCATATAAATGCTTCCGGGCTATTTTGTTGGGACTATTTTGTCGGGACTATTTTGTCGAGGCTGTTTTGTCGGAGCTATTTTGTCTGGGGCTATTTTGTTGAGGCAATTCTGTCTTGGGCTATTTTGTCGGGGCTGTTTTGTCCTGGGGCTATTTTGTCGGGGCTATTTTGTCGGGGCAGTTTTGTTGTCAAGGCTCTTTTGTCAGGGCTATTTTGTCTTGGGCTATTTTGACGGGGTACCAAATTTACGTGCTATGGGTATAAGGTAAGCTAAATAAACGAAATAATCGAGAATTTATACATCTGTAGATTGTGAAACAATATTATGAATATTATAAATCTTTTGTATTGGATATTGCGAGAAATTCTCGCTTAATTTCTTAAAATTGTGTCATAAAATGTGTCATAATTGTGTCATAGTCACTGAAATTCGCCTCTTGAGTACGAATTTATTTGCAGAGATTTTTAAAAAAGTTTGACCTCGATAATATAGACAATCACTCTGGAATTCTAACAGGGGTTTCTAGAACTCGCTTTTAAAAGGAACTAGAATTTATAAAGATGACATTGAACTATTTTTACTAGAGCCACTTTAAGTTTCTAAGTGTGAGTCACAGAATAGTGACGAATGCACTAACATTTGGTGGTATGTATTGCAGTAGAAATATGTGTTAAATCAAAATGAATACAGGCGCTTCGTAACTTTTCCGTGCGAAATGTAGTTTATGCATTTAAGCAAAACGTACAAAAATGTAGATCGATTTTAATCAGGTTTTGTACAGTTTACCACGAAAAGATCTACAGTCTGTTCTTTTTTCTTGAAACCACTGGTATTTGTATTATTTATCTGGATATGTTTAAAACATCGCTTCTGCCTTATAACATTATTCCTTAAAAATGCGCTACACCTTACAAATACAAACCTCGTTAATAATAACGTTACAACAACGATGGATTGGTCTCGTGTCTGTTTAAAAAAAGAACTGTTACCTTAGCCTGCACGATTCTCAGATTTTAACCGTACAACTTTTTTTTTTTTTTTTTTTTTTTTTTTTTTTTTTTTTTGTGGATCAAAAAAACAAACAAAACCAAAAGTGATTTTAAGCCTGCATCACAACAGCTATCGCCAGCATTGAATGAGAACGACACAAGTTTTGAAAAAGATAAAATTACGGGCTTGGTGTCCACATAGAAAGATAAAGATAAAAATAAAAGCGCATATTGAACATTTATAAGGTATACATTTAAAAATTGGTTATAATTCCTGAACATAAATGCATCTTTTGAATAAATTAATTAATTCCATTTTAAATAGAATTTTTTTTAAAGTCTGACATTAATTTTGACTTGTTCTATATTTTCAATGCAATGATATTTTAACTGGTCTACACTAAGAAAAAAGTCAATAACTGACATCTAGAATCTCAGTTGAGGCTTTAGTAAAACTAGTTCCATGTCATCCTTATAAATTCTAGTCCCCTTTAAAACCGAGTTCTAGAAACCCCTATTAGAATTCTAGAGCGTTTACCTATATTATCGAGGTTAAACTTATTTAAAAATCTCTGCAAATAAATGCGAACATAAGAGGCGAGTTTTAGCAACTATAATCTTGGTTTATGACCCGATTCTGTGAAATTAAGCGAAATTTTCTAAAAATACAAAGGATTCATATTATTCATAATGTTATTTCCCCATCTAGAAATGTATAGGCTATAAATTCTCAATCATTTCGTCTGTTCAGCTTATCGGTGTGCCTTACACGCATAGCTCGTAAATGTATTTTTCTAGTTTAGGGATTTAGAAAATGATTACTTATTCATTCTAGAGGTAGACAGTATATATTTCTTCTCAGTGTAGACAGCACATAACTTCGTGACATTTATAATTTATTCCAGTGTACTGTTAGACTCACCCTTTTTTCACACAAAAATATTTTTAAATCATTTTTCTTCTTATTTTATTGTAATCACATATTCGAGAAAATTTCTCGAAAAATAGTGGTGTGAAAAAAAGGCAGGACTAACAGTACTCTGGAATAAATTATAAATATTACCAAGTCTGCATGATGTATGAGATTACAATTGCATGTTGATCGTTCGTATAAGATTATTCATTACACGAACTTCAAGATTGTACATGGATTTTCAAGACAATTTTTTATATTCGAAATATAAAATTGAGAAACTCATAAAGTGTTGTTTATCATTAAAATTCTATACTTCAAAAGTTTTATTACCCCACTGGTTTTAGGTACCCGCTTTTATATATATATATATATATATATATATATATATATATATAATAGCAGAGGCAACTGTATAAACATACACACTATTGGATATTAACACAAGATAATTTAAATTTTAAATTAACGTTCTATAATTACTGAATTGTTAAAATTTTAGAGAATCATCAACATAAAAGTACATTATATATTTAAACGCTTATACATTTTTTGAAAAATTTTATAACAACAGTGCTTTCCATTTTAAAATCCGTATTTAAAATTAAAAAAACAATTTTAAAAGCTCTATTTAATAAATGTAGATATCAAACATGATTAAATATTCATTAATATGACCGAACAATAAAATGCAGTACCTAAAAATTAGTCTGGACACCGATGCAAATTACTCGAGACCGTTAAAAATATGCTAATTTTATTTATTAAAGTAAATAAATTTTGAAATAAATATAGGCATTATTCTAATTATAAAAATGTTTCGTAAATTTTTAATAGCTTTTTTTAAAATTTCATATTTCATAAGAATAATTGCTTCCATTATTATCATTAAATCCCATATGCATTTGGGCAAGCTGATAGTTAATTATGTTTTATCATAGATATTTTATTTGAGAATTTTTTCTTCGTTTTTAACCAATTATAATACAAATCTTAGTAAACTGACGCATTACGAAATTAAGAATCGTAAAACTTGTAGAATGTTAATAAAAATATATATTAAAATCTGAAGTTATTATTATGTAGATTTAAATTCAAAGTTTAATGAGACTAAAAATACAACTATACTGTGTCTGAAATATTATAACATATAAATTAATTATCTATAAAGAATTAAAATGAACAAATAAAAACTATTAATAAGCTTAAATTATATGGAATTTATTTGTATAGAAAAATAACTAGAAATTTATTAATGGCATAAAATGTAATATTTCCTATTCAATAAAAAAAGTTAAAGGAGACATTGCCTGTTTTGAAAAAAAAAAAAAATCCTCTTTATCTCCACCTTTAAAAAATAAATAATAAATAAATAAATAATAATAATAATAATAATAATAAAATGACGAATCAAGAAAAAAAAAACTTTTTTTCTGTTTATGTAACGGTACACTTATTTTTCATTCACAATTTTATATTTATTAAGCAATGATATGCGCGATTAAATGGCGTAATGTAATATGGTACAAATGTGGCTTTGAACGTATCTGGCAATAATATCCATTCTCTTAAAATTTAAGACAGTTACTACATATCATATGAGCATACTTTTAGCTGAAAGCTTACACTGAGAAAAAAATAATATATATATATATATATATATACCGCTTTCATCTAGAACGAATAAGTGGTCAGTTTCTAAATCCCTAAACTAGAAATATAGATTTCTGAGCTATGCGTATAAGGCACACCAATAAGCTGAATAGGCGAAATGATCGAGAATTTCTAGTCTACACATGTCTAGATCGTAAAATAATATTCTGAAGCTTTTGTAACATACTCAACCTCAATTACTCAAAAATGTTCCAGCAATAACTTGTTACAACGAACTTCGTATAGAGTAACTTTACAATCCGAGTATTTCTCCACTAACCGATGTATCAATTTCACACTGCCGTACCACCTTTAAAAAACTCAACCTAACTCAATCTCGGCAACCACACTGTTAAAAAAAAGTCCTGTTTGCTGCAGTTTGCTGCCAGAAAGTTTCTGTAATTCAGAAAAATACATTAACGTAATTTTTCCGTTGATAGAACGTATTTTTCTGAATTACAGAAAATTTCTGGCAGCAAACAGGATTTTTTTTTTTTTTTTTTTTTTTGGCAGTGCATGAAATCTTGCAACAAACCTCTTAGAGTCCCTTTACAACCAGAGTACCTCTCCACAAACCGAGATATTCCAAACTGCTGCTCCAAGAACTCAACCTAACTATTTCACGAACCTTCAAATATCAAACATTTGCAAATCTCTAACAGTTCTGTGAACTTCAGAAGGCGCCTTGCAGTATTTTTCACATAATATAAGGATAATATCTGACAACTTTACTGCCATGAATTTTCTGCTATATATATATATATATATTACAGTGTATATGATAAATAACGGCTGTTTCATTACTCAATAGGGCAAAATAACATTCTTTATAATAATTTAGGAACACAAAATTTAATAACTATAATAATAATAGTAAAACCCTGATAAGTTATGACTTTTAATTTCAGTTTTGCAACAAATAACCGTGTATACTTTATCTAATGTGTTGTAATATGGTTTATTTGAAGTATGACAGGTTTTACTATTTCTTTCAGACAACGTCGTCACCAGTTTTTCTCTGTCCCTTTGAATGAACGTGCAAACATTTTTTTTTTCTTTTTAATCTAAATGCATAAAGCTGGAAGTTTGTCATTGTATGTCTCCAGACTTTTAGTCCAGATTATTAGATTTTAAGTGGTGCACTTATTAATCACAACAAAATCTGGTTAACGGTATATTTTTTAGTTTAATAGAATAATTGGTTCAAAAGTTTTTAAATAAAAACCCCATTTTAACTTTAAATTTATCAACAGGAAAAATAAATGATGCCAAAAATGAATAAATACACAAGTTATTTTTATGATGAATTATGTCTCTATTATTAAATTATGTACCTTTTAGGCATAAGCAAGTGTGCTTGTGTGTATCTTCTACAAATCTACAGTTTTTACCGACTTGAATAGTTAATAAATTCAATATAATGGCTAAAGGTTGTTAAAAAAGTCATTTGTGTCTCCACTCGACTTTTCAAATATTTAGTTTATAGGACTATTAATCATTGAATATTTCAGTAAACTGAGAATTATAATGGATTTTTAGCGTATTACAAACTAAGTTTCAACTTTTGAACATTGGACAGCAATGCGTCTAAATTATTTTGTGCGTTCTTGTAAAACAACTACAACTGATAAGCATATAACGTCTAGTTGTGCCCCTGTTGTAGGAAAATTTTTAAAAAAATGTGAGTTTCATACCTTTTTTAGTAACTGATTGCATTTCGGATAATAAATCCATGTTACGTAACATGTTCCAATTTTTTCGTGGTTTCCTGTAAAAAACTACAATGTGTGCATCATTTCCTGTAATGATCGTATTTTAACAATGCAATATAACACAAATTAGTCTTTTTAACACTTTCCAACAAGGTTGAAAAGTGTTTATGACTTCGGTTTGTCTGTCCGTCTGCCTGTCTGTCCGCGCTATAACTCCCGTAAATATTTATGGAATTTCTTGAAACTGATATATGTTATTGAAGTACACTATCGAATGTTCCCTATTGAAAATGGTGTTTATACCGCTACCGGTTTGTGTACAGGGACCCCCGAAAATATTTCAAAGCATTGTGTTCTATTAGAGGTATTTTTATAAACCATATTTTCATACCCTTACTGTACAAAAATCTTAATGAAATTGAAATACGTTATTCAAATTCACTATCGGATGTTCCCTGTTGAAAATGGCGTTTATACCTCTACTGGTTTGTGTACAGGGACCCTCGAAAATATTTCAAAGCATTGTGTTCTATGCGAGGCATTTCTATAAACCATATTTCCATACCCTTACTGCACACAAATCTTAATGAAATTAAAATATGTTATTCAAGTTCACTATCGGATGTTCCTTGTTGAAAATGGAATAAATACCACCACTGATTTGTGTATAGGTACACACAAAAGTATTTCAAAGCATTGTGTTCTATGAGAGGCATTTCTATAAACCATATTTTCATACCCTTAGTGTACAAAAATCTTCATGAAATTGAAATATGTTATACAAGTTCTTTGTATGATGTTTCCTGTTGAAAATGGAGTTTATACTTCTACTGGTTTGTGTACAGGGACCCCCGAAAATATTTCAAAGCAATGTGTTCTATGAGAGAAATTTCTATAAACCGTATTTTCATACCCTTACTGTACACAAATCTCAATGAAATTGAAATATGTTATACAAGTTCATTATCGGATGTTCCCTGTTGAAAATGGAGTTTATACCTCTACTGGTTTGTGTACAGGGACACCCGAAAGTATTTCAAAGCATAGTGTTCTATGCACTGTAAAAAAATTCAGAAACGTTACTCTTATACATCGGATACATTCCTGGTTTTAATAAGTTTGGTGTAGGTTCCTGAGAATAGCAGGTTTTCTTCCATGAAACGTTCCTGATTTCAGGAATGTAGTATTATTTTGAATGTGTTAATTTGATGGTTACTGATATTTTCAAGGAACATTACTGGTAAATATTGGGCACATTAGCTGCCCAAAATTTCCCAGGAAAGTGCCGGAACTTTTTTTACAGTGTGAGAAGTATTTCTATAAACCATATTTTGATGCCTTTACTGTAGGCATATCTCAATTAAATTGAAATATGTTA
Source organism: Salticus scenicus (assembly GCA_963930645.1). NCBI lineage: Eukaryota > Metazoa > Arthropoda > Arachnida > Araneae > Salticidae > Salticus > Salticus scenicus. Next base: position 280,144,544 of record OZ005655.1, read on the forward strand.
TTCAAGTTTACTATTGGATGTTTCCTGTATAAAATGGAGGAAATACCACCACCTATATATGTACAGGGACACTTAAAAGTATTCCACAGCATTGCGTTTTATGAGAGATATTTCTAGAAATCAAATTTTAATAACTTTATTTTCCACGAAGTTTTAGGAAATTGAAATATGTTATTTATATGCACAAAAAAATGCTTTGCATAGAATATAGCATGATTAGCATTAGATTTACAGAGTGACACAAAAATATCCATTTATATTAAGAGCTATTAATATAAAATTGCTAGAATCGTACTTTCGTTAACATTAAGCGTTTTTAACACTTTCTAACATTTTTAAGTGTGAATATGATTTCAATTTGTGTATCTGTCCATCTGTCTGTCTGTCTGTCTGCCCGTGCTCTAACTCCTGTAAATAATTATGGAATTTCTCGAAACTGATATATTTTATTGAAAAGTTCACTATCGAATGTTCCATATTGAAAATGGATTGAATATCTCTCCTGGTTTGTGTACAGGGACACCCAAAAGCATTCGAAAGCATTGTGTTCTATGAGTTTTATTTTTATAAATATTTTTCCTATAGAATGTTCCCAAATTTAAAATGACATTAATAGGTCCATTATAAATAGTTTGTTTACATGGACAAAAAAAAAAAAAAAAAAAAAAGAAAAGAAAAGAAATGCCACTGTATTACGTTTTAGGACAGAATTTTTTGAAAGTTATACTTAAAAATCTTTCTACTGTAAAAATCATAAAAATATTCAAATGTATTGTTAATATTCTAAAATAATGTTTTGTATAGAATATGGTATGATTAACTCTCTGATTTTCCAGGGCTACACTAAAATATTCAGAGAGATCAAAAGCTGCAATTATAATCTAATGGCTGCATTTTCTTTTGCGTTAAGCCTTTTTACCTCTTTCCAAAATGCCTAAGAGTAATTTTAAAATCAATTAGTCTATCTGTATATTTTTCAGTCCTTTTGTCTGTTGTGTGATAACGTAGACAAAGAATATTAGACGTTATTCGATACAACAATTACGTAGAGTTGGAAAGTGTTACTAATCAATGCGTACTGCATGATTTTTCTTTCTTGTTAAAGCTATTAAACAATTCGAAAACGAGCTTCAAATAATTTAAGTCCATTTGCCATGTATAAGAATTCTGTTTTGTATTCCTATAAAACACCTGTATGTTTTGATATCAATGATTTTCAACTAATTTGAATCCATAAGCAGTAACAAATAAGAATTATCTGTTATGTTCTGTTAAAAGCAAGTAAGGGCTACACTCATGAAATCATATACAGATCGTTCGAAGGTCACCTACAACGTACCTATAAAATGTCAACAGAATCGAATAAATCGTTCTGATGCTGTCTTATTCACACACGCATACACATATGCACACGCAGGACAATTTCGAAGGTATAAACAAACCAAAGTAGGATAAAATTAATGGGATAGTTTGTAAGTGTTCCATCAAGTTTAAATATATCTACATTATTTATTGCGATATATTAGTTACTCTGTTTAATTCCTACATAAATGTAACAAACATTCGCTTATTTGCTGTCAGTTTTAAGCATTGTAATTTTAATACTCTTCTAACAAAGAGTACTGCTTTTTTATTTTCTTCAATATGTATATAGAGAAAGTATTGGATTTGTAAAAATTTTCGAACTCCAGTTTTCAATAAATTTACACGTTTTGGGATGTCCTGAACACGATTTGTCTGTTTTTAGAAAATGTCTGTCTGCCTGTGTGCGTATCACAAATTTTGTGGGCGCTGTGTCTCACGAACCAATGAACGAAATTTAACCAAACTTGGTATCTAGTTGGACCCTGACATAAACTGGTGCTGATTAGATTTGTGGAATAATTGCTCAACAGGTTGTGCTGTGATCGCATTTTTTCTAATTTTTTTACATGGCAGTATAGGACGAAGTTTCGCATAAATGTACATTATGAGAGTTATTTTAATCGTCTGATTGTAAAATTAATATGAATTATTGATAATAGTATCAGTTAACTAGGAAAAAAATTGTGCAAGTGGGAGCATCGCTTCCCCCCCAGGGTGGAGTAAATTTTCAACATTGTTATCTTTCGAACGATCTCGTCAATAACTTTAAAACGAATGGTTTAACTATAGATCTGTCATAATTTAAAACAAAGTTATCGATTTTTTTTTAATCTTTTAACGAAAAAAAAAAAAAAAAAAAAAAAACTTTGGGGAAAAAAATCATTTCTTCTGATTTCCAAAAAATTGAAATCTTTCGGCATTTAGTGATAATGTAATACCGTCGTTAAAAATCGTCTACTTTTATAATGGAAAATAATTTGACAATTTTGTGTAAAATTATATAGAATAAAGTCATGTGGTGGCCACATCATACTATTTTTTCGCTGTCTTCGGATACTTCTACGTTTCCGGCAGAAAAATAAAAAATGCCTTTTTTTTTTTTTTTTTAATGCCTATATTGGTTTTATTGGAAAAATTGCATGAATAGACGAAATTCAAAATTATTTTCACAAAAGTGTGATCCTTACTAAAATGTTTAAAAGACGATAACAACAGTAGCATGCATTCGAAAAAATAAATGTAAATATATAAACCTATTTATTAATAATAATTCGTTAAACATTTCGAAAATATTTTGTCAACAAATTCCGGACCTATCATAAAAGTCAGACAACCATTTTACTAATACTCTTTCCCCCTTATCTAAATAAAATATTTCTTTTAATAAATTTTTGAATAAGTTACAATCAAACATGTAGAATTTTAATGTAAAAATATTACTTATAGAAAAACAATAATAAGGATATACCAAAGTTGTATTTAATTTAAATTTAAATTTAATATCCAAATGTTTTAATTTTAATTTCATTTTTAAACCGAGAAAAAAGAATAAAACTTTAATACATTACTTTTTCTTATATAAAAATACTAGCATAAAATAAATGAATTCAGTTTTAATCCTATAGATATACTGTTGATATTAACTATCAGTTATTGCTAATAAACAAAATTTTTATTCAAAAACTTTCTTACTCCCCAAATAAAGTATTCAAAACTGGTTTTTAAATTGTTTTTTTTTTATCCAAGACAAAACAACGTTTTTAAATAACAATCAGTAAAGTAAATATACAATATGAATTATAACATATTTATTATTATTATTATTTTTTTTTTATAAAGCAATATTCTTAAACTTTTAAACTTTTGACGTTATTTTTATACGTTGAACTCTTTTTCCAATAATATTAACTTTTTCACACAGGAAATGTTGGATTTTTTCTTCTAATGGTTTTGGCATTTTGTAATTCAAAACATGCTTTCTTCATTGTTATTTTTTACACGCATTTAAATTTTATGCAAATAGTAGAGATTCATGTCACAATATAATTCTTTAGCATGCAATTCCCCCCCCCCCCCCAGAGAAATACAATTTTTATATACATATATTGTTTTTTTCTTGTTGTTGATTATTACAGCTGATTATTTATGGTTTTTCTGTGTAAAATTCATATTATACGAAAATTATACATAGAGTCAAAATTCATGTAACATTTATAAAAAATACTTTCAAAGGCAAATATAACATTAATTATACAAATATTCTTCTTTAACATTCTTATTATAATCCTGTCATTTTCTAAATAACTCTAAATTATTAATAATAAAAATTTAATAATATAAATTCCACGTACTGAAAAAAAAATCGAATGTATCTAATTTAAATAATGAATTAAAATCAAAGAATGCATTAATGTAATTACTATAAAAGCTTAAAATCAAATTTTATCATCATTAAACGCCATTTTAAATTTAATAATGCCATAGTCAGCAATTTCTAGAAATTAGTTTAGTTAAGCAGCCTTAATGATCTCAAGCATTTGAAAGCATTATCTATAAAGCAGAAAATTTTAAAGGAAATGTTTGAAAGTAAAAGATAACTGTCCCAATTATTTATATACTTTGTGAGCTTTTAAATCTCTCCAGTCAAATTATATTTTATAAAAGTAATATTTTTTAGTTAACGTAATTCTGATAAATTATGAGTTGTTAGACTAATTATGTTTCATTACAGAAATTGACTTCTAGAGGCTTTTTTAATTAAATGTAATGCAATTCTAAATTAGTCTGAGAATAGTTAAAGTTAATATCTAGAGTTATGCCTTAATAAATAAAAAATAAAATAAAAATCTGTCTATAGAATACAATTTATAAAATTATGAGGTGCAAGAAAAGCGTAAGTAATGAGGATAATTTAGAGCATTTAAAATTAAATTACCGTTAACTGAAGTCCAGTTATAATTATATCATATGCATTGTGTAATTTTAAATAAAAAATGAATTATTTAACTAAATACACTGCGTTGCAAAAAGAATTTATTTTTCGAACTCTGATACCACTCTTGCTGATTCTTATGTGAAATGACCTCCTGAATCCGAATATGACTACAATTCTGCCCTATCACCCACCATTTTCTAGGGACACCCTCCTTCCCTCAATTTTTTGCACTGTACAGTAATTTTATGACCATGAATCTCATTTGGAGAAAGAAAAAAAATTAATTTAACACCTAAAAAAAAAAAATTGTAATGTTTAATAAATAACATTAATAATAGATTAAAAAAATATAAGAAATGTAATATATAATTTCAGTGGCAAATCTCCCCCACCCCTCCTAAATTTCCCCCTTGACGCAAATGTTCATGTTTTAGACTTTTCCAACTCTGTAGCCCCTCAGAAGATAATTAATATCCCCCCCCCTCCTAAAAATAAAATTTATAGCCATGAAATTATCGAAAAGTGATAAAAATAGGGTGCCGTCTCTAAAAGACGGTGGGTGATAGGGCAAAATGGGCGTCCTATTCGGAATCAGTAGGTCATTTTATATAATAATTTGCAATATAATAATTTGTTGTTGTTGTTGTTGTTGTTATTGTTTTTAAGAATCATTCCAGAATCTGCTTATTTTCTCTTAAAGAGTAAGACAATGTACGTTAAGCCTAAAATTTTACTCATATTTTATTAAATATTCATCACAAACGTGAATAAAAAAATTCCTTTTGGATATTTTGATGCTATTACATGCATAAACGCCATGTAAAGAATTATTGTTTTAAATTAGTGGTGACAGTATAATAAAATTTTCAGGAACGTTGTACCTGTTTTAGAGAAGAGGAAGCTGAGGAAAATAAGATGGAGAAGTGGGGTGGAAAAGGAGAATATCGGAGGATTTCCTGTTTTACATTTTTAGTTTTTCGTTGCCTGCTGAGAGAGATATGATTTTGCATTCTCATATTAAAATATTATACCCTTTCGATTGGATGTTTTCATTGGACTTCTACATACTGATTTGGGTGAATCGTTCACGGTACCTTTTTCTAGTCACTGTTTGAACACGTGAAATACGTTCATAAAAATATTCCTAGATCATTCAACAATAATTTTAAAGGATTCAACTCAGCAAGTGCCATTATTTTGCTCTTTCACATCTATAATTCAAAACTTGTTTTTCTTATAATTTGTTATACAAAATTCATTTTCTTTCAAGTTATAATTTCAACCAAGATAAAATGCTGTCAAGATCCCCATTTAAAATGGCTAGTTGAAGTGTAAGCGCCAATTTGAACTGAGTAATATATAGTCTATTTGAGATTCGTAGGATGAAAACAACATAGGTGAAGTTAGGTCTAAAGTTTAATGAGAAAATATATACTAAAATCGTTTTATTTAAAACAAGTTGAAAATAAAGTACTATGTTAAATCTACTGATGGTTTTAGATACACTTCTTGCAAGCTTCTTAGAGTCAAAACCAATCTTCTTGGAAACGCTTAGTTGCGACGTAAAGTGGATGTTTATGTAACTTGTTTCTACCCTCCCCCCACACACACATGTTACATTCCATAGCAGTTTTAAATGAGTTACACTTTTAGAATTTGCAAAACATAACGTTCGTTATTCCTGCTTGTCATCATCGCATAGTTGTCAGTTTAGCACCTTTTGGCTACCTGAAAATTTTATTAGAAAATTTTATTTTATTTAATCAGCGAATTGTAACCGGTTTACACTGATTAAGTAACATAAAAATCTTTTAAAATTTTCTGTTAGCCAAAAGGTGCTAGATGGCAGCTATGTCATCGAGATCTTCGAATTTGCTAAGTAGCAGATCGATCTGAAAGTAACAGTTCGAGAATTCAAACGGTGCTAGTAGTACGTTTGATCTAGTGTTCGAGCATACACAAAGGTATCACATAGTTAAAGAGGCATGAACACAAACTATCTGTTCGCACACCCTGAAAACACTGGCACAAGAATTTTTTTATTGTTGTCATTGCTTAACTTTTTCCCACATTTCTACTTTACAGATCAATCTTGTTAGTCAGTTTTCGCTATTCCTTTTTCGTCAGTCAAGTTCTCGTTGTCTCGCGTAAACTCAAATTAAATTAGAAGTCTTTCTAATCAGCATTTTTTTTACTTTAGGACTTTTGGAAAATATGTTTAATTACATAATTACATTTACCTTATATATTCTTGAAATAATGACACTTAACACAATATAAATTGTAGTTTGGTGTTGAATGTCATTACCTATTGAAGAATTACTATGAAAAACGTACAATTTCTTTCTTCCTTTCCTTTCTTTCTTTCTTTCTTTTTTTTTTTTTTGTTACTTGGTACTTTTAAGTAAAATTAAAATATCTTTACAAATAATTATTTTTAGTTAAAATGTTGAACACATTTTACTTTTTTCAAAATTTTCTTTTGAAATAAGAATTTAAATACAAATCCTCTGTTATATTATTCGCACAGTTTTGAAAGAAGGAAATTATTATATAACTAGCAAACTCGTGCGAAATATTCGCATTTTATTTCTTTTCTTATTTACCTTTAAAATTTGAAACTCATAAATGTTATACCAATTTCACCACCTAATTAAAACTCTAATTTACCAGAAGCCAGATTATTAATAAAACCAAGTTAATATTGTACAATAGTGAAACCAAAATCATTCAAAGAAAGGTTTCCAAATAAAATTCATGGTTCACGACCCAATTTTCCTACTTCCACAGGCAGTACAGTTTTAATATAGGACTCCCACGACGCCTTCTAAATTTTTGTCGTCATGTTGCGAACGACTTTTTATTAATTTTAGTATATATATACATATTTTTTTTTCTTTAATAAATAAATAAATAAAATAAAATAAAATAATTCCTATTTTGATTATATTTTTTATGATTGTGTCTTTTAGTCAATTTATGACACAAAAGTTCATATTCTGTATATATCTTTGAAATATTGCCAGGTTTAAAATGACGCTTGCAAAGATTCCGAAGAGGCAACTTTAAAAAATAGTTTTTCCATAAAATAATCTCATCAGACAAATGTCGTAATTTTTTCTTTTTAGTCCATTGAACTAAGTCCCCGTGCTTACATATTGTTCATGCATAAGTATTATTTTTTTATCCTCGCGTATCGTATTGTTCCGACAAAATATAATTGAAACTGGTCCATGTTAGAGAAATATTATATAGATAATGCAATTCCTATAAATATTAATAATAATTACATGCTTATGCCTTACAGATTATACCATTTTAAAATGTACTGGCGATTTAAACTAATTAAAGAACTCATTTTTTATATATTTCAAAATTAATTATCTTTGAACATAATTTATATCTTCATGGAATATCTTCATCCACGATTTTCTGTCTGTAATATACCGTAAGTGGACACCATAGTTGATTTGAAGTTAAATAATATATTCAAAATCTGTAGAAACTTCCATTGTTATTGATTTATCTAAACGCATTCAGAAGCTGTATCAAATGTGTACAGCGTAATGTTCTCTGATATATACAATTATTATATGATACAGATTATAACTAGGTTATTATGTGATTTACATATAACTTTGTTATTATATAAAATTATTATCCAATAAAATTTCTTAAGTTGATTGAGTATAAAAAAAGATAAAAATACTGGAAATTACACTGAATTTTGTAATTTGTTTTCAAAAAAGTCAAATCGTAACGAGCTAGAAATGAAATAAATTTGCAATACCATAATTACTAACTTCTTCTAAACATTAACTAAAACTTTTTGCAGGTCACAGATTAATAGTTATAATATTTAAAATTATTAATAATCGTTAAAAGAAACGTCAGAGTAAAGTGTAATTGAAAATTGAAAATTATTTTAATTGTATATATATTTTTCTGATTCTAACTAAAATTTAGTAATCGAAACTTTACTACATAGATATATATATAAAAAGAATTATGATTGTAAATATGAAATGTGACGATTTTTTCTAATACGCGAGATGAATAATTAATTAATTTTGCTTTTATTGGCAACTTTGCATCATATTAAGATCAAAAATGAAACAATGGATAAAATAATATCATTATGGTATGATTATATTTTGATAAGCAGTTTATTTTTAAGGTGTCGCTACGGTGATTTTTTGCGTACGAAAGCCCGTTAGGCCGAGATCTACGGCTTACAGTGATTTGGTTAATGATTCCTAAGTTGTAACAAAATCCTCGAATATTTAATTTAGTATGCAAATATTAAAGTTATTTCGGAGTAGTCTCTACATGTAATTAAATTTGGCAATAAATCTTCGAAAAAGTGTTCTTAGATTTGTTGAAATTTTTATTAAACATAAGAATTTTATTACTCATTGAATCCTTTGTAAAATTATAACATTTTTTTTTCTCTCTCAAGATTAAAATGCTTTTAACACACATAAAATTTTAAAATTGTCTTCATACAAAAGCAAAACCTAAAACAATACATTTTAAGATAGAAAATTTGGAAAATACGAGGTCATAAAGCTTCTCACTATTGCGAAGCACACTTGCTAAAAACATCGATTTGGGTTGAACCCGATGATAAATGGAAGACCTTAATAATTAACCGACTTCAAAAAAGAAGGAAGGTTCTCAATTCAAACCGTATGTTTTTTTTTTATGTTTGTTAGCTCATAACTTCTGAACGGTTGCTTCGATTTTGAGACTTTTTGTTTTGTTGAAAAGGTCTTGGTCTGAAATAGGTCCCATTGTACAGTCACTCAAATAATTAACTGTACATGAAACCTTTCTCAGAATGCCAAAGAATGAGTCAATATTTAAAAAGAACCTTATCTCCGCAACAATTTCAAGGAACGTATTTTTCAAAGCACAGTAATAAAATATAAATCTGATTTTTTTTTATCTTATTATTAGAAGGCAATTTCTAGTTCTTATTTTGAAATTACTATAATTCATGAGGTTTAAACGAAAAGATTTTTAATTTATAAGAACAGCATGAACTTTTGGTAAACTAATGATGATTTTCCTCTAACGAAAGTGCACGGGAATGCGTTTAATTTACTTATTTAATTATCTACCAAAAATTAATTAATATTGTTTACTAATTATATTATTCGTTACCTTTTGAAGTTTCTTTCGAACCTTTTCCTTAAGGGATATAAAAATCAGACGCTTAATAAAATCACTTTGGTTCAGAACGATTTTAATAAGCGGCGGGAACTGTATATACAGAAAGAGAGATAAACGAAACGTTCAGACAGGTTTGATTGCATCATTCACGAAAAGACAGGTGGAATTGAATGTAAACAGCTGACATTACAAACAGCTGACTTGTATTTGAGGTCACAAGCTAGCTTCGTGCGTTTTTATTTAAAAGAATTTTACTTTAAGGCAACATGGAAAAAAATCATAGAAAACCATTTTAAAATTTGGTTGTAATTTAATTGTTTCATTTGAACCATTTTTAACAAAGACCACAATTTAAAACATTTCATGGTGATAATGTTAAATCTTTTAATTTTAAAATTATTTGTAATCATTACAAAACAGATTGGAAGGACTTAACGAAATGACTCGAAATTTTGGATAAACATAATTTAAGTTTACGAAATTATGTGTTACATTTGAGAATTTATTCAAAATAAGTTTTAAATATGACAACTCGTTCTATGAACCAGTTTTTAAGTTATATTTAAAAAACTACCTACACTCAAATCTGCATTTCAATGATTTAAATGATTTAAAGAGTTAAAATTTTAAAATTTCATAATTCTTAACTGTGGATAACTTTTGCCAAAATTTTTGGATTATTAAAAGAATTTTTAATACTATCTTATGTGTCCAGTTTCTACATATATTAAAGAAAAATCATGCATTGATTAGTAACACTTTCCAACTATACGTAGTTGTTGTATTGAATAACTTTTAATATTTTTTGCCACTGGACAGATAGAATAATTGATTTTAAAATTACTCTTAGGCATTTTGGAAAGTGTTAAAAAGGCTTAACACAAAAGACCGTTAGATTATAATTACAGCTTTTGATCTCTCTGAATATTTTAGTGTAGCCCTGTAAATCAGAAAGTTAATCATATATTCTATACAAAGCATTATTTTAGAATATTAATAATACATTTCAATATTTTTATGATTTTCACAGTAACAATTTTTTATTAATAGCTCTTAATATAACTGGACGACCCTCTAATGCTAATCATGCTATATTCTATGCAAAAGCATTCTTTTGTGCATATAAATAACATATTTGAATTTCCTAAATCTTCGTGTAAAGTAAAGTTATTAAAATTTGATTTATAGAAATATCTCTCATAAAATGCAATGTTTTGGAATACTTTTGAGTGTCCTTGTACATAAATCCATTTTATACAGAAACTTGAATAACATATTTCAATTTCATTAAGAACAGTAAAGATATGAAAATATGGTTTATAAAAATATCTTTCATAGAACACAATGCTTTGAAATATTTTTCGGGACAAAGAGGTCAAATTTCAATAGGGACATATCAGTTTCATGAAATTTCCGTTTTCTTGTGTTATATTTAAGTTTGCCTAAATTCATATCATTAGTTTTGAAATAAATGAAATTTATCGCTTGGTTTTCCAGGCCTGTTGAATTATTACGTATTTTTTTCTCTTGGCGTTGAAATATAAAAAATTACGCAGACATTGAAAGATCCTGAATAAATATACATGTAGTAATATTTATCTTTACTACATGTATATTTTTAAATGAGGTCTCTCTTAAAACAGCTCATTATTTTTAATTATTACTATCCAATATAAGAAAGAATAAGAATTCACTTTAAAATACTTTTTAATATTCTTTAAAATGTGTTAAGAACTTCAAATTTTTATTAATATCTCTTAATGTATATATAAAGATTGATGTGTTTGATCTGAAGCAACAAATTACCAATTTAAATAAATTGATTGGACTTTGAAAAACGAAAATGACATTTTGAATAAAGAAAATGACAAAAATTTTTAAGAAGTAGAAAAAATTAAAAATTTTTGTAGAAAGGATTAATTATTAATTAATGAATAAATTATTAATTTTCAAAAATGATGAGATTTATAAAATCTAAAAATTATGAAATGTCAATTGAAAATTGTATTTCAAACTTTAAATTGTTTTAAGAAACAAGATTTGAATTTCAATACTTATATTTAGAGATCAATTTATTTTATAAATGACAATTTATATACAATTAATTAAAAAAATAAAAACTTATCAGGTTTTAATTTCAACTCTGTGTGATTTGATAAATATGATAATTTTTGATCTGATGTATGTATTTTAAAAAGTACATTGCATTTCAAATTTTAAAAATTAAAAAAAAATATTTTAATAAAATGAGTTAAAGTGAAAAAAAAAGATTTTTTAAGGTTCTTTTTAAATATTGACTCATTCTTTGGCATTCTGAGAAGGGTTTCATGTACAGTTAATTATTTGAGTGACTGTAATATCTTTACAATCTAAAGAAAATACAGGGTGCCTAAAAAAATCAGTCCCAACTCTTTTAACTGCTAAACGGCTGCAGCTATCGTGATAAAAATGGTATGTAAGTATAGCAAAGTGGCCATGCAGTACAAGGTTAAACCGATGGCAGCGCTACCTGGTGGAAAATAGCGCAGTTAGTGTTACTATCTCGAAAACGGTTCTAGAGAAAAAAGTGAATTACAAAGTTGAAAAGTATCATCGATTTAGTACAAAAAGATAGTTTAGACATGCATGCTAGCATTCCTATCTCGGAAACGGTTCAAGACAGGGGGGAAAAGTGACTTATAAAATTGCAGGGCATCATCGATTTAGTACGAAAAGATAGTTTAGACATTGATGCTAAAAATACAATGCTAAAAACGTGCATTTGTTTGTTCGCAATTTCTTACACTATGCACACTTGAGCTACATTGTACACGTTGTAGCGTAGCTGGTGAGACATACGTTATATAGTTCAAAATACGGTTACTTGATACTTTTTATTTTGTTGTAAAGATCTTGGTCTGAAGTAGGTCCCATTGTAATATCTTTACAATCTAAAGAAAATAAAACGCCATCTGGTGAAAAACAGTGGAATCAGCGCTCCTATCTCAAAAACGGTTCAAGATGGGCGAAAAGTTAATTAGTTGTAGAGCATCATCGATTTACTACGAAAAGACAGTTTTGAGACATTATTGCTAAAAATAGAACGCTTAAAACGTGCAGTTTTTGTTCGCAATTTCTTACACTGTGCACACTTGAACTACGTTGCACACTTTGCATCGTAGCGGATGGCACGTATACTCTGTGGTTCAAAGTACTGTTACTGGAAGCGGTCACATCGACTGGCGCAAAGTTGTTTTCAACCACCTTCAGAAAAGAGGGTGTTCTTAATTCGAGTTATGTGTTGTTGTTGGTGTTTGTAAGCTTATAACTTCGTAAGAGATGCTCTAATTTTTAACCGACTTCAAAAAAGAAGGAAGGTTCTCAATTCAAACCGTATGTTTTTTTTTATGTTTGTTAGCTCATAACTTCTGAACGGATGCTCCGATTTTGGTACTTTTTGTTTTATTGTAAAGGTCTTGGTCTGAAATAGGTCCCATTGTAATATCTTTACCATCAAAAGAAAATACAGGGTGCCCAAAAAAGTCAGTCCCGACTGTTTTAACTGCTGAACAGCTGCAGCTATAGTCATAAAAATGGTATGTAGGTATAGTGAAGTGGATATGTGCTGCGCGATTCAACCGCCTACAGTGCCACCAGGTAGGAAACAGTGGAGTTAGTGTTCCTATCTCGGAAACAGTTCAAGACAGGCGAAAAAAGTGAATTATAAAATTGCAGAGCATCATCGATTTAGTACGAAAATATAGTTTAGACGTTAATGCTAAAAACAGAACGTTTAAAACGTGCATTTGTTTGTTCACAATCTCCTATTTTGTGCACACTTGAACGACATTGCATATGTTGTAGTGTAGAGGGTGACATTTATGCTATGTAAAATTCAAAGTATGGTTATTGTAAGAGGTCACATCTATTAAACCATAGACGTTTTAAACCAACTTCATAAAGGAAGAGGTTCTCAATACAAACCATATTTCTCATTGTTGTTGTTGTTGTTGTTTAAATTTGTTAGCTTATAACTTCGTAAGAGATGATTTAATTTTACTCCTTTTTTTTGTTGTCGTAATTTTCTTGGCCTGAAATAGGCTTCATTATGATTTTATTAAGATATAAACAAATTACAGGATACTCACAAAAGTCTGTTCTCACTTTAACTGCTGAGCGCATGCAGCTACACTAGTAAAAGCAGTATGTAAGTATTGATGTTGAAACTTCTGTCCGTCAGCTGCAATACATATTTTGCTCTTTGTTTGAACTTTAGTCTGCGCAATTTTCAGCGCAGCGAGGGACTCGTATTCACTGTGAAGTTCAATATATATGCCTAACATAATTTTTGGTTACGAATACAGCGTATCCGTTCTTTACATTTCTAAAGACATTTTAATTTAACGTATGTTCATTCATCAGATAGTTTTTTTATCATATCCGATAAAGGCAAGAAAAGTGACACAACTTAAAAATGCAGCATTTGAGAAAAATCAACTTAAAAATAACTTGAATGAAACTGGCACAACTGTCTCTCGAGTGGATAACTTTCTGGATGGAGATGTAACTTTTTTGTTCACATTGGGTGCATTTCATGTATTTTTCAGTGACATAAACTATTTTTTGAGTTATGTCACTTTTCTTGGAAGTTGTGATTAAAGAAACTGCCGTCGAACATCTTTTGATGTTCTGCTATATGAATAAGTTTTCACTGAAAAGAGAAAAATAAAATCTTTTTGTAAAAAAAATAGAACCGACTCCAAAAAGCAACTACTATTCATAAAAAGAAAAAAAAATTGTATGAAATGAAACTAAATTTCGCCTAAAAGTATAAAATAATTTCCTTCGCCAAACAACCTCTAACACTACAATTAATCATAACTATTGAAGTCGGCGCAAAATTAAATAAAAATTGATACCTTTATTCAATGCAAAAAACAAATCCTATTCAAAATGCACATCTCACATTGTCACCTGCAAAACGCAGCCGAAAACTATTTTGATTAAAAAAAAAACAAATAAGATTTCGTAAGCAGCAAAAGTTGGCGAAGAGGCTGGTATCCGACGTCCTTGGTGAAAGAAAAATCGCAAAATTATCTGGCAAACATATTTAATTTCTTTGGGATATCATGATTAATTTCATAAGGTATATTAAGAGAGTAATCAAGAATATGAAACAATGAAAATATACATCTTGCGTGTATATTTTTGCACGCCAAATCCAAAAGCCACCAAAGATGATAGTTATCAAAGTTATACCAAATTTGCAAAGGAAACTCTAACTTCGAAGAAACATAATTACCGCATTGTGAAGAATGTGCACTGTTCTGTGTAGATGCTACCAATGGATCAATTGTATACAGTGATAAAATAATAAAGTAAACATGAAAATGGATCATTCGAGCCGACAGCATTTGTTGCTACCGATCTAAAAACAAACCTTTAAAAACTAATTAAATTTTATTTAATTTTGCGCCGACTTCAAAAGTTATGATTAATTGTAGTGTTAGAGGTTGTTTGGCGAAGGAAATTATTTTATACTTTTAGGCGCAATTTAGTTACATTTCATACAATTTTTTTTTTCTTTTTATAAATAGTAGTTGCTTTTTGGAGTCGGTTCTATTTTTTTTACAAAAAGATTTTATAAAGTATAAATTTAGCAATAATAAAATATTTTCACGAGTTTAGCTGTTATTGTCTTTTAAAAGTAAACACTATATCCTAAGATTCTAAATGCGCTAAATAGTAAGGAATAATTAATCGAATAATTTCCTTTTTTAAACTAAAATTTATAAAGTAAAATAGCGACTAACTGTATTGCATGGTAATATTGTTAAAAAAAAAAAAAAGTTTTATAAAGAAATATAAAGAAAATTTTAAATAATTTATTTTGCAGTTAAAGCTATGACCATTAAAAGAAAAGAAAATGTCTATATATTATTCTTATAAAAGTCGAATTAAATTTGTATGGAACATGTTTCAAATATTCCCCTCTGATATATTTGAAGTTATTTTAAGTAAGTTATAGCAGCAACTGCAACATACAGTGCCATAAAATTACAAGTATCAGTATTTCTAAAATGTATAAATGATTTTTTTTTCTAATACAGGTATAATTACTATGTGAGTTATTTCAATATTCTATAAAGTTCCTATACATCCTGTTACATAATTTAAATCCTCCAGTTATCTCAGAATCATTAGAGTTGGAATTTAGATTATATGAACGAGCGATCACAGCTGATTTCTAACATGCTTTATAATAAGCTATTAGCTATTCCATGCGTACTTATTGGGTGTATCTAAAATTATCCTTGTATATAGACACGAGAAAACACGTTTCACGCTAATGCGGACATCATATTCGTTAATAATGCAGCGTCGGATTTGACATAATATTATGTTTACCTCATTAGAAACAAAATGTTTACTGTTATTTTGTGATTGGCGTAAAAGAAAAAGGTATTTCGACGATCCTAAATGAGTATTATAAATAAATACATATCGATGCACAGATTCAGTAAATATAAATATGCAAATCTAAGCATTCAAAGCATAAGCTGCAATGCCTATGGACTAATGTATACACTTTAATCATAGCCTCCTAAATTGGATGCCTGTCACGTGGCTCAGAAACTTGGCAACAGTTCAAGCGGTAGACAGCGCCACCTGGTACAGATAGCGCGACTTTTTTATTCAACTGTTACCAATGATTTTAAGAAGTGACATATGATATATATAATCGACGTTTCTTCGATTCTACTCGCCTTTTATTTATATCAAATCCACCTTTTAAAAATTTTTTGTGGCTGTTGAATAAAATAGTTGCGCAATCTGTACAAGGTGGCGCTGTCTACCGCTTAAACTGTTGTCATGCTTCCGAGCCATGCGACAGGCATCTAGTTTAGGATGCTATGCGTTAATATTGTTTATTTGATGCAGCCAGCGTCATATACAGGTGGCTAAAAAGGCCATGTCCAAACGACATGTGAGGTGTGTTAGGTCAAGAGGAGCATGAATTACAAAGGAATTGAGAGTCGGAAACGTGACAGTGAAATTTCATCGTGACCATCACATAATGAAAACAAAAGAAACATCTTTACTTTAGGGGGAAAAAATGTAATTAAAGTACAAATTACACAGAAAAAATGTTATAACTTATAAAAAGTGCTCAAAATGTGCCCTATTAGCCGTGATGCATGCTTCACATCGTCTCTTGTGTATTTTTGCGTCTGTAGAAGTTGGCCAGAGCTTATCTCCCTCTATCAAGTTACAGTCGCGTTTCCGACCCACCAAATCCTATGTATTTCTTACTCCTCATGGCCTGACACACCTAAAAGTGCCGTTTGGACATTTCCTTTTGAACCACACTGGATAATATTTATTTCATACCGGATACATTTTAGAAAAAAAAGTACATTTAGTACTTAGCACGACAAAGTTATTGTATGTTATTTTGGCACTAATACTTTTTTAACCTATTCGTCAATGTAAATGTTGTGTTAGACTAAACATTCCATTCTGTCTGCAGATAAGCCCTTGCCGCTACTCTTGCTTCGCCGCACAACCGCTGCAAGCAGTTGGTGCTGTTGTAGCTGGACAATTTACAGCATTACAAAATGGTGATCGTCTTCCAATTTCTTTTATGTAAATATAAATATAAGTAAGAACCAGAGGCGAATCGTGGTTCAGAAATTCTTGGAAGCGCTGAAGAGACACGCTTCCAAAAGCAGAGGGAGAATCAATTCAGCTTTTCGACATGGCAAGATTGGAACTTATAGACGAGAAACAGAAAATACTATTTTATTTTTCCTATCTAAAATAATGAAATTATTGTTTTAAAACTTATATAAAGGAAGTGCCGCTTCCATCGCTTCCATGGACGTTTCGCGACTGGTAAGCACGTAGGACATTTATGAGGAGTTGATGGGGTTAAATTATGACGTTTTAGGAACCTTAATCTTATAGTATATGCCATATTTATGTAGGATTTTGTGAACAATATTTGAAGGAATGTAGTGCGTGCTAACAAAAATATTTTTTACAAAAGAAGAATTGACCTTAGTGCACTATCTCAATCAAAATACAAATCCCTCTCCTCCGACCTACGAACAAAGACAATATATAGTGTAACCACGTTTCCTACGCCTAGCAGTGAGGACGAGTCGAAAATCTTGGAGGGTTTCCAAGTTGGCCAACAGGTTTGAATTTAGTAAACATCGAGTCATTCGGTGTTCCCTTATCGCTTATTTTCTCTCCTATTTTACTAGTGGACTTGTTGAATCCGCACTTGCGCAGAGGCTTCCATGGTCGCAAGAAATGTAGTTAAAGAGTACTTTTGTTTCTTACTTCTATAAAAATAAACCTATTCTAATCGGTATTTCGAGCAGAATTTTCTATTTTTTATTACCCTGTTGTTTTGTAGGAAATGTGATAAAATCAAAGCTACTAAAATAATATTTCTAACTGTTTATTTTATTATATATTGTAACTGCAAATACACTAAAATATTAACTTTTTTTTTTTTTAAATAGAAAATATTTATCACATTTTTTATTTCAAATTTTTTGATAAGATATTAAACAAAACTTTTATTATTGTAACTCCAATATTATTTAAAGTGATTTAATAGTTGTCTTTCTTTTAAAACCCAAAAAGCTTAATGCTTTAAAAAAATTAGTATGTTGTGGCCATCACAAAACTTTCTTCTGTATCTCCAGTAGCACATATTCTCCAAAAAGCATCCCCAGGATGTCCTGTGGATAAAAGGAAAATTCTATGTATCTCCTCAGGATATTCTGAGGACAAGTATGCTACTAGGGATTATTCTCTATAACAGTGACACTTATTGTTTAGTATGTATACATAACATGTATACAAGTTTAACCACAGCTTCTCACAATAAAAATTTACCTATAGAATTTCGACCAATTTTAATCAACAGATTCTGAGATATATCCATGTGATATAGGGTCGATATGCATTGATGTATCGTAAATGAAGTCAGCATTCGTTTTCATAATAATTATCTCACATATCAAGTTTCATGCAGTTATATGTCATAGAAGTTGAGATTTAGCCTTCCTATTCACAGGCTAAATTTCAGTGCAGTAGCACCACCTTCTGGCCTATATAAACTCAAATTAAATTAGTATGGTGTTTCATAATGGTTCTCTTTCTTCGGCGTTTCTGACGTATTAGTTTATTCGGGTTTTAATATTCCTTGAAATTGTTTCTAAAACAAGCGATGGAGAGGGGCGTGTTTAATTTGTAAGTATGCTTTAAATGTTAAATTTTCGACAAAGGGAGATAACGAAGAAATTGCTGATTTTTTCTTTCCTCTTTATTTCATAAATAAAAAGTTACAGTGTGAATACAAATTTTCTTAGTGCGCATAAATGACATTTATGCTGCTGAAGAGATATTTTTGATTTTATTAACCGGTGGTGCTGGTTTTATTAAGCGGCGGTTTAAGAATTAATTTGTATTGATTTGTTTCCAGTCCTGGTAATTTGATCAGAATAAGCGACTGATTTTATTAACCAGTAAATGTATTACGCGGCTGTTATTGTATTTGTTTCGGAGCTATTTTAAGTATATGACATACTCAAATTTGGCCCAATTTTACTCATATTTGATTATTTTTGCTTTTTTTTTTTTTTTTTTTTTTTTTTTTTTTGTAGTGATGGTGCAACTACATATAAATTTATATGATTTTTGAGCAGTTGTTCCTGAGATACAGTCGGAACGAAATTTTTATCCCCCCCCCCCCCACACCCCCACACACAGACATTATTTGTGAAAAAAGGTCAAATCTATTCTGGAACTCTCAAAATGTGTGAATCCATAAAATTCGAAAGTCAGGAATTTTTAAGAATCCAATACTTTTTTCTATTGAATATACAAGAAAATAATAATGTTTTATTCCTATTATTTAAAAATTTTCGTTGCATTATATTCCCTCCGTTGTGTTTACTGGAAAAGGTGTTTTTGTGACGATAATAAAATTTATCATTTTATTATTATTATTATTTTTTTCATTTGAAACATATAAAATTTAATATGTCTTAAAATAATTTCTATTTCATTCTTTTCGTTGTATTACCTACCTGTTTGTTTGTTCGATATGGAAATCCACACATACTGATAGATTCGAATGAAAGTTGACACATGTTCATTGGACCTTGTTATTAATCACAAAACTATAAAAAAGCTGTTCCCCCTTAATGGAAAAATGGGGTATGCGGTGCAATTTGCGAACCGCTTAAGATAGAAACTAGATTTTGTATGGAAATTCTTGATTCAAATTCTCATTTTTTGTACTAGTAAAAATTTGTCCTCTTCTAAAGGTGGGTGAAATGAAGAGAAATTATATTGAGCAATTTAAAAACCACTCGGGCTAGAAACATAATATTTGGCATGAAAAGTCTTTTTTTTTAAAGTTCATATTCCCCACGCTATTAAAAGTTACTCAACTCTTTCAAAGAGAGTGACATATTGCTGATGAGAGAGTGTCCCTTCCACAATGGGAACCGCTTGAGCTAGAACCTTAATCTTTGGCTTGGAATTTTTTTTTCAAGTTCATATTTATTGCACTATGAAAAACTGACCAATCCTTTCAAGAGACGTGGGTAAAAAGATAGGATATGGTGTGCAAACAGTGTGTGACTTGAACAAGAAAACTGATATTTGTTGTAGAAATTCTTCATTTAATTTCGCATTCACTAATACTATTTAATAGTTGCTTCATTTTTTCAGAAGGAGTTGAAATGGAGACAAAACATAAGGGATTAATACAACATGCAATTTGAAATCCACTCTAGCTAGAAATTAGAAATTTGTGATGAAATTTAAAAAAGTTACTCAAACCCTTTAATTGTGGGTGAAATGAGGTTTAAATATAGGGCGTCTGTGTACAATGAAACAACAGATTGTGCCTTTTTAATTATTAAACATTGCAATTTCTTTTATCCTTTTTATCACTTTTTTTTTTTTTTTTTAAGATGAAAACAGAAATACCGGATATTTCAGCTAGTCCACTAAAAAGCTTATCGCTGGAAAAACGATAAATCTATATAATATTCCTTTAACGTGGACCAGTTACGATTATATTTTGTAGAAACGATACGACAGTGACAATAAAATACGCGATGATTAAAAAATAAAAATAAAAATAAAATAAAATACATAAGCAATATTTAAGCACGCGGACTCAGTTCATCAGTGATCTAATAAAAATTAAAATGACGACATTTGGCTCATGAAATAATTATATATATATATATATATATATATATTTAATTTGCCTCCTTATAATATTTGCAAGTATCGTTATAAACTTAGCAATACTTCAAAGATACAAACATATAAACAAATAACAAACAGATAAGATAAACATAAAGATTATAAACAAACTATGAACTGTTGTGTCATAAATTGACTAAAAGACGCAACAATAAGAAATATAATCAAAATAGGTATTAAGTTTTTTTTTTTAAACAAAGATTAAGCCAAAATGAATAAATTAAAAAAGAAATTAAAAGGCATCACCATGGCGGCAAATATTAAAAGTCGCCATAGGGATCCTATTCTAAATCTGTCCATCCGGGGAAGTATGAAAACTGGATAGTCAAACACGAATTTCGTTTTTGAATTTCATTTCAAACATGAACATTTTATTTTGACAATTTCCTTTGAATGATTTTATGTTAATTATCATCAGCGTTTCATCCCCCCCCCCAACCTCAAAAAGAAAACCTAATAATATTTTTATTTCTGATCAAGTAAAATTTACATTGGGTGGTGAAATTGGTATGAGACTTATAAATGTCAAATCTTAAAGGTAAATAAATAAATATATAAATAAATAAAAAGAAAGAAAGATACTGCGAAAATTTCGCAAGCGTTTGCTAGGTTAAAATATTTTAATTAAAAACTTTTCTGACACGAACTGAATATTTAAATTTCATTAGTAGCGTGTTTAGTCTACATAATATTTTACAAAATAAATCAACTATTTACCTCTCTCAAGTTAGATAGATGTTCTTAGATATTTGTTTAGAATAGTTAAATCTGCACGCATGTAGACTTTAATAATTGAATACCGTTCACGCATAAACTAGGAATAACTAATTCCTAAATTTAGGATGTCAGTTAGACATTAGCTTCTGCACATACTAGTTAGCTTGTTGCATTTCCGATAAATCCTACATGTGCCATCTTGTAATTTATATACACCAATTATCACAAAATGATTAGGAATGGTTTAACGTAGTATCGATCCCAGGTTTCAACTGATTTCCTTATATTCCCTTATTAAGTGCTTTTAATGAACTCTAGCACAATCACTAGCGTATTTCATGAGAGTTGTGATCCATCTAAATACGCAAACATCATTTAGATTAATGAGAGAGATCTTGATTAGAGAGATGGGTAATTATTTTGTGCTAGAATAATTACACATATATTGCATTCCACATTTTTCCTAACAGAGCTCTGTGATTATGAAAAGGAAAGGTAATGATGAAAACGTTTTGTTCGTTTGTTTTTTGAAAAGGGGGCTGAGTTGAGTTGAGTGAGATTTTATATTTTACTAGTGATACACTATGAATATTTCGCGACAGTCTTAGACTCACCCCCTAAGGGAGAGCCCGGAGACATGCCATCATAACTTTAATTCTCCACTTCGGTGACCCTAGAATAGGCTGACCAGATCAAAGTACCTTTATAAGAGAGAAGCGTTAAAAAATGCTACAATTATCCAATTACGGATGCATTTTTTCATTCCTAATAAATAAGGACTAAAAATAAAGTATTATTGATTAATAATTTACTTTCTACAATTTTTTAAAACTTAGAAAAATGCCTTTAAAAAAAAAGGAAGTCCCCATTTCTCCCCAGAAAATGGGAACGTTTGGTCAGTATACACTAGAATAGAGTGACCATATATTTTTCATTGAATTTGGGGACAAATAGGGCGATGTCCTCGAATTTCGAGGACAATAAATAAATAAATAAATCACCTTAAATTGTAAAATTTTAGTAATTTTTTTATGTATAAAGCACCTAAAAGGACTTATTTCAGCTTATTTATTATACATATAATAAATTATTATAATAAAACATTAATAACCTTATAAACGGCGTCCCCAAATGTGTTCTAATTTTTTGGGCACGAAGGTAATTTTTGACGACTGTCCTCTAGATTCGTGGACATGTGATCAGCCTACCCTAGAAATGTAATTTGGACAGAAACAGGTAGGATATTGCGGCCATGATGGATTTTAAGTACACCAATCAAAATTAGTGTACATGACGGTCTTTGGCCGGCTCAAACAACAAAATTTTTTAAAGAGATTTGTCGATAAACACAAATTCGATGTTCACGACAAAGACTTGTATTTGAATGTGTTGCAATAAAAAAATTGTTTACATAAAAAAAAAATAATTTTTGTTCCAATTTTGACAAAAATAAATAAAATAAAATAAATCGTTATTAACTTACAGATATATACAAAAATTTATTGTAAATTTGAACAATATAAATTGTTAATATAACAAATACAAAAATGTTTCTCTCTATTAAGTTTTATGTAACCGCCTTTTTTGAAAGTGATAAAGCGGGTTCATTTTCCTGTTAGAAAACATCGTTAAGCCTGTTACTATTCTATATGTCGTTATTATATTATGTAAGTAAAACATTCTTAGTCATTATTACCTTTTAAATCATAATTGTTTAGCTATGTTGCACATTTATTTAATCTTGATACATGGTGTAGTGCTGTTTTACCGAACTTCAGAATGGATTATGTGTAGGAATTAACCTGTCTCCCTCAGTAGATACTTACGACAACTACAATCGAATGGTATGTAAGATTTTTGATCTCCTTTTTTTAATTGAGGACATCCATGAATTTCTTTTACTCATCTTTACTCGTGAAGGTTGCGTATTTTCTGCTACTAAAACATTATCCTCCGAAATGTACTACGTTTCCAGAGTCTATATTTCAGATTCTTACGTTCACAGATAGTATAAGATGTCCTTTGTTTGAATATCTTTGTACATTTGAAAATATCCTTGAATCCCAATCAATCCCGTAAAATACAGGGTGATTATAATTAAAGTAACGACTTCAAAGCGCTATAACTTTAAAACTACCCTTCAGAGCGATTTTATATTTTACCAGAGCAATCGTGAGGCAATGAAGTTTTCTTTGGGAAAGGAAAAAGGTAGTTCCAACATGTTCCTATAGATGGCGCTGTCAGGGTAATGTCAGGGGAAACACCTAAATGGACTCATTAAACAGAGGAATGTTGTTAGTAAAAAGACAAGAATACGCGTTTACAGCGGAAACAGTCATAGTGAAAAGAGGAAAAGAGGAGCTTCATGAAACAAATATTTCACGGATTATTAACGGCACATTTTGGAATTATTTTTTTTCTCTTTTGCTAAACAAAATTTCCTTGTCTCACGATTGCTCTGGCAAAATATCAAATCGCTCGGATGGATAGTTCTAAAATTATAGCGTTTTGAAATCGTAACTTTAATTATAATCACCCCAACCTACTTATGAGATATTTATTGTAACAAAATTCTTGCATCTGTATTTGTAGATTCCATTAAAATCCATTACTTTGAAAAAAAATTAGCTTTGATTTATGAATTTTTATAACCATACACTCATAACAGAAGTACAATTATATATGAGTACCTTGAACGGTAAAGTGTATGGAAGATTTTCCCCTTTAGATCCTCGGTATCTGTATGAATTTCTGAGTTTTCTTTCCTTATTACAACAAAAACCCTTGTACAAAACCCCTGTTTACTTAACACTCTATAATTCTATAGTAGGCATTTTTTAAGTGAAAATTGTTGTTGTTAACCATATTTATTGTGGGAGATAACTATTTTGCATTTAAAATAAAACAAATACTTTATTTTGCAGTATTTAAAAAAATATATATATAATGCATTTCAAGCTGTCAAATTCAAATCAAAACTTGTTCCACTTTTCTGGGTTTGAATCTTTTTCGATTCAGTGATTTAATGCGGAATTCAGAAAAGATAGGAGTGATTTACCTAAAAAATTGCTTCATGTCAAAATCAGAAGGGAAATTTTGCGTTTCTTGAAAACGGACATTTTTTTTTCCTATCTGCTGAAAAACGAGAACCGCTGAGTAAGCCACAGACATATTTCAAAATCTTCCAATTTTTATGGTTAAACTATATCATTTTACATCGCATTTAGTTTTATAATGTAAGTATAAAACTTTTTTTTTTTTTTTTTTTTTTTTTTTTTTTTCCCCGAAGGATTTTTGGGATTTAAAATATTATTTTATCCGTTAAATTTATTTCCATTTTACATTTCAAGGGAGGTATTTTTAGTTGATTATAATTTTAAACTCAGCGTAATATACAAATTGATAACCTGTATGAATTTGTATTAAATATTTAAAAATATTAAATTTACATACAATATTAATATAATATTAACGATTTAATATCAAAAGAATTGATTCTTTTCAGTTTAGAAAGTTGAATTTAAAGAAATTTCTTTTTTATGTAACATTACAAATTTAAGATTCAGTGGGTTTTGCTTCGCACCCACAAGTAGGCTAAAGTAAGAAGACCAAATTTTCTAAAGAAAAAGTATCTAAAATTTCAAAATAAAAAATGGAGACAAAAGCAGGTCTTAAAAATACACTATCATCAATTATAAATTACAAATTGCCACAAACGTTATACATAGAAAATAAACAGTTTCAATTATCAGTTTAGTTTATGCAGAGGAAAAAAAAAGAACTACCAAAAGTAAGGACTGTTCCGACAAAATAAGGACGTTTGGTCGCCTTACACTAAAGCTATGTAATGAGCTATTGGCTATGGTCTAGGACTCCCCCGTAGGGGACGTCTAGAGATATACCATCACATTTTTTTTTCCGCCGAGGAAAGTAGGGCTTCCCATCTTCGATAACCCCCAAAGGATTTATTTATACGTAAGATAGAGGACATTGCAGCTAGGACGGATTTTATGTGTAAAAGCTACCATTTATGCGCACAATCCTTCGACTGTGATCTTGACGCTTCACCAACCCAGCGTCTAGAATATACAATGTGGTAAGCACTTATGATCGAATGCTTAAAATACTGCTAAAAAGTTTAAGCCTCCCAGGTAGCACTACGATCGAATTTTTTCTTCAAATCGTAGAGCTGATATGCTTTTACCAGTTTCGTCTGCTCAATTACGTGATCTAAGCACATAAATAACTAATAGGGAGTTTTTCAAGCAATAAACTCGATCGCACTGACCTCTGGTGAAAGGCTTAATTTTTAAGGCACTGATTTGTTGGTCGCTTTCCACATTATGTATTCTAGGCGCTGTAACCGAGCTACCGAGGCGCCATCTATAATTATGATTTATTTAGTTGAAAATACTTATATTGCAATTACAACTTCTTTCCTATCTTGGAGGAATGATAGAAGAGGAGAAGACGTGTCCAGAAAAACATGACTTCAAAATCGTAAAAGCAGAAGTTATTAGGTAATACAGTACTAGCCATTGTTTTGGTATACTCAGCTCTTGCGGTAGCGCTGCTATTGCGTCAGCCATCTTGAGTAGGCAACTTCACGCAACTTCTGCGTGCTAATACACCGTATGTCAATTCCTCTCGTATCCCTCCTCCAAGGTTCTTAACACTGAAAGTTTAATATTGTAAGCATAATATCATATTGTAGAAAGTACAGTTTAATAAAAAATATTTAATCAAACTAAGTTTTTAAAGTTTTGTATTTCTTGTGTTAGTTTTTACCATGTTTTTATTAACTTCGATTCTTGTTTGTTTCTTTGTCCAAAACAAATCTTGCAATCGAATTTTAACTAACTTCCTGACTAGTTAGATATTTGAAACATTCAAAATAGCTCAGAACATGGTAACAATGCATTTTTGGATACTTTTAGCCAACAGTTTCGGGTCCCCACTGCCTTCAGTAGCGTTTATATGATTCAACAGAAAATTTATTTAACTAACTTCTCGACAAGCTAGACATTTGAAACTTTTAAAATAGTTCAAAATCACGATAGCAATGCATTTTTTAAAAATACTTTTAGCTAATTGTTTCGGGTCCCTGCTGCCTTCGGTAGTGTTTATATGATTCAACAGAAAATTTAAAAACATGGTTTATAAAAAGTTCTTTTTATCTTGTAATTATTATTTAATTAAATACATCCACTGAAAATCACGTTCGATGCATTCTCTTAACAAAAATATAAGTAAATAACATAATCATCTTATTGCTAACTAAACTGACGACCTAGTGATCGTTTTTTATATGAATACAACGACTTCGTTAAATTACGAAATAGTAATTTAAACGCATTATTCTCTTAAGAACCACGATATTATTTTGACAGATCGAAGAAGACATTTAACCTTTTTTTTTTTCTTTCGTCATGACTTAAAAGTCTCACTTGATTAAAAGATTGCAAAAGAGAGTACAAAATCGAATCTACCCTTTATTTTGATTTCACTCTGTGGTACTAAACACTACATGAAGCTGTATTCCCCCCCCCCCCCCCAAGAAATGTAATTGCAATTTTTATCGCTATTTTTTCTTCATCTCTGTTATAAATAACTAAAATATTACCTCCGGTAAAAATGATATAATTTAATACTTTATTTCTCTTTTCCAAGATCTGGCTTTTTTTTCGGCCTTTATCTATCAAGGTTACACTAAATAACCAGCTCATTTAATTGCCATTAATCACTATGAAGAGATGATATGAATATTTTACTATTTATAACTTAAAGAATTCTTTTTAAATAACTAAAAGTACATTTGAAATATATTTTTAATTTTTTTTTCTAATATAGTACCAAATGGGTTAATACCTTGAAATACTTGATTGTATATAACATAAATTTAATGCAGATTTTAAAACAAGATTTCTTTTTAAAGTATAAATTATTGTGTTAAAATTAAACAGCAATCGTGTGAGAAAAATTATTTTTTGCAAAACTTGCAGATTCCTTTCCAAATGAATGTGTTATAAGATTACGTAATTGTGATATTAATCCTAAAGTTTACTTATGATTAATATATCTATTTATTTTGAAATTATTTGCTGCACTGTCTTGCTTTACGAACTGTAACTTCCATTTCAGTTCTGTCATTATCAGTTACATTAATTATTATAAGAGCTTTCTAATTTATTTTGAAAGATGCCTAATATATTTCAGAAACATGTTATTTTGATTACAAACAATTGAAATTGAAAGCACAGAAAATTTACAATTACATATTAATATGAGAATTCAGTTTTGTTAGGTAATATTTAATTGAAAAAATTGACAAAGTAACTTGAATGAGCTAAAAATCAATTACAATTTATCTCTCAAAATACATAACATATGCTGCTATGTATAAAGTGTAAACAAATACAAGTAATTTTAGTAAAATGAGAGAGATAGACTTAAAAAAAAAAAAAGATAAATTTAAATTTTTAGCTTAATAAATTTTAGCACTTTTTAAAAATTTGAAAAGCATTTATAAATTCGATTCCTCTGTCCTTACGGCTGTCTGGGCTCTCATTTATGTGAAATTTATGCCATGAACCAAGAATACTGTATGTCATAAGAATTGCATATACATAAGTGTATCATAATAATACTATACCAAATATGTAAATATCACTATCAATTAGTGTAGAAAGACTCATAAAAGAAATCTTATAAATTATAGTCTAGGAGAGATATTTGTTTAAAGCATGTTTTGAAATTTATTTACACTGCGTGTAAACAAAACATAATAAATATTAAATATAGGTTTACAGGTATATGCAAAATCAGTCACATTATATTAAAAAAAGTAAATAAAAATTACTCTACGCCTTTAGTTGTCTTATACGTTTTTAATACTTCGAAATCATTTTGAAAAGTTTAATGTTTTAAATTATGTATCATAATTTTTTAGCACAATTGGAAAATGTATGAGGCGCTCATAAAATTTTCGTAGTAAATTCGTAAGTTTGAATTGCGAAGAAGTCAAAATGTGTTAAAATCTTATCGCTGATTGATCGAGACATTTTGCGAAGTGATAACTAGTTACGAGTTTTCTACTAAACTTCGGGTTCCACAAAGTTTAGTAGATAAATGGATTTAAATAAGTTTGTTAGAAATAATGTGAAGAAGAAGAATGCAGGTAGAAAATGTTGGAAAGTAGGTAAGAATGAAAAAGAATTCTCCGGCATATAAAAGCTATGTCAAAAACGTACTCGGGGTTCAGTTTAATTCGGTGCAGTTCAGTTCGTTGTAGCTGGACTGCGTTTTTATCGCCTGCATTTCACTTGATATGCTTTGATCTTGTTAAACTCAAGCGAATTAAATGAGAGAAGACATTTTCAATATCTCCAAAGAAAGGGAATATAAAACAACTTCCTATCTTATATTTATTTGCACTTGGGGATTCAATAGTTTCACTGCACGCAGATGGAGTAGCTAAGCGCATTTCCTCCCTTGTGTTTCAATAAATCAATTAAAAAAAAAAAAAAAAGAAAGAAAAGAAGAAAGAGAAGGCAATCTCATTAGACTGATGTCGCTATTTCTTTCTTATTATATCATTGAACTGAGTCCACGAGCTTAAACATTGTCCATTTGTAAACATTAATTTATTTTTCATTTCACTTTGCACGCGCGATTTTTATTTCCTAATTTAAAAAAAAAAAAAAAAAATCTTTTTCGATACTGTTCGTTTCGAAACTGATTATTATTAATTTTTCTTTTCTTTTTCTTAAAAAAAAAAAGATTTTGATGAAATTCTGGCAAAAGCCAGATGACTATTAGTCCCCCCCCCCCCCAAATTATAACATTGCTTTCAAATTATCCCATTACATTTTCTATAAATTTTCGATTTCGATAAATGTCCATCGTAAAACTGGTATCGTAAAAATCCGCAGATTGAGACGAATAGTCCTCACTCCTAATAAGGAAAGGGCATGTTTACAAACAAACGCTCTTTTAATCAATCTTTCCCACTCACGAGTGGCAAAAGGACGATTTGTATTGGTGGAAATACCAATATTTTGCCCTGAGTAGAGCGTTTTGCCCTGAGCGTGACATCACCTGCGCTTCCCTTATAAAGTAAAATAAAATAAATATGTTTTTGCTTTAAGGATTCATTTTACTTACCGCCACCGGAAGCCCAAGCCAATGCTATTCGATAGGAAATTTTGTTTACGTATAACTAACTCATTGACTAATACATATTTTGCTTCCATTACCCTACTACCGTAGGTAATGGAAGTATTGTATTTGGTCCAAAAATTCTATATCGAGATTTCACCTGATTTACGCGTTTTTACGTCCCCTGAGTCCAAAAAAGTGGTTTTTGGCAATAGCTTGTGTGTATGTGTGGAATCTTCTGGCTATCATATCTCCGAAACTAATAAAGATAGAACTACAAAACTTCAAAATTAAGACAGGTCTGGTGTACAGATGAATTTTCCATATTTTGATGAAATTTGAAAAATAGGAAGTGGAACATCGGAGACCGGAAGTGGGACCGTAAGTCTGTATCGTAAAAACGGCTCTAACGATTTTCTTCAAATTTGCTGTATAATCACTCTATTAGATGTCCTTTTGAATGATATAGTTAGTTAGTTCAGGAAAATGGATAGGCGTTCTGTATAAATAGTTCAATTTCAGGTCTCGCAGGCGCGTTCCTTTAAAAACGGCTGAACGGATTTTTTTCAAACTTGCACTATTAACTCATTTTTAAATATCCTTTTGTATGTAATTATTGTTTTCCAGTCCATAATTGATTTTTTGTAAAAGTTGGTATTTCAAAAACGGCTCTAACGATATTCTTGAAAATTGTAATATAAATCCATTTCTTTCTTGTGTATTACGTGGTAGTAACAACGCTACGGAATAAATTAAAAAAGTGGCTGCTTTGTGTTTATAGCAATTAATAAAATAAATAAAAAATAAATTAGTAATCGTATAAATCATATTATCGTATAAGAAAAGAACTGTGCATTTTGACTTTATTGTTATTGATATTTTTAAACTATTTAATTTATTATAATCATTACAATTATTTTTTAAGGTTTTCTGTAATTTATTTAACTATTTTGAACCTAATATGGCGGTTTATCGATGGAGCTTAAAATAAATCCGCCCTTTTATCAAGTTAGCGGTCCTAAAAAAGAAAAACACCGCTACAGCAATATAATAATTAATATTTAGAATGGATGCTTTACATTCCTTAACACATTACATAAACAAACTTTCTATTTTTTTTTTTTTTTTTTTTTTTTAAAGAAACCTGTAACAAATCATCTATTTCGATAACAGTTTCTCTAATGAATAATATTCTGAGTATCATAAAACAATTCACAAATTATTATTGGATGAATCCTTCACCAGACTCCTATCATTATGAATTACGGACTATTCATTATCATAAGAGTCTCTCTGTCTCATTTAAAGAGATGTTGTATCACAATAACTAGTAATAAATGAATGTTGACAAGAGCATATAAGTTGCATTTCCGATTTCATAGTTACAAATTAATAGTAAGATTTGTACGAAGCACTGAATTTGTTTTTTCAAGTTCAGTATCCGAATAAATTAAAAACTAATGTTTTTAGATTATATGATTAACAGCCATATAGCGGAAGAAAATATATTTATATAAATAAAAATAAACAAAAGATGTTATAATGGAATTAATTATAATTATTATAATAAACTAAGAAATAAAAATCATACAGTTCACATAAATAATATATACAGTCGGGGGGGGCAGCAAAAATATTGAAGCACTAGCAATAATTTCTGATTAAAATATGGGCACCTAGTACAAATATGGGGTAGTAAAATATGGGCACCTAGTGTTAAGTAAATATTTGTCTAGTCATTATCTTAGTCTTGTGCTGTTTATATATATATATATATATATATATATATGAAAAGTATGGATATGTGCTTCAATAATTTTGCTGCCGACAGTACTTTCTATCTCCATTCGTTGCTCTCTTTAATGCTAAATTCATTCACTCTTTGATAACACCTTAATAACGTTTTAAATTTAATTAGGAAGAAAGAAATTTCGCAAAAATTGTTTTTTCTTATACGTATTTCTTTTCGTGAGATGTTCACAAGTAGGTTGCTTTTCTGTGGCCCTCGCGCAATAATTCTATTTTTAATACACTAACTAAAAACTGCAAGCCCACAAAAATATATTTGATTCCAGTTATGCAGTTTGTAGCTTTAATCAGTTTGTAGCTAACATCTTTGTAACAATATTTATAAAGCAGAATAATTTAAAAAATGCTTTTTGCTTCCCTGTATATTGTGTACGCATTACATACGGCCTATATGATGTACTAAAAAAATATCTTCACAACATTGAAAATTTTCATTGGACATTTTACCTTTATGTCTCATAATAAATCATAACAACTCTGTAAACCAATTAGTTCAACTAATTATGCCTTATTTTTCAGGAGAAAAAATTTTGTATAACTTAATATTTATATTATTTTGGTTATGTTGTAAGTAGTATAAAAATAATAAATAATGCTTTAAAAATATACATTTCATACACCGTAATGCTTCGCAGATATTCCGTGAATCCATGTACTCGAACCAGTTTCTTTACCATTTTCAACAGAGAACATACTATACTGAACTAGAATAACATAAATTAATTTGAGGGCATTTTATAAACATTGACGGAAATTAGAGGACGAATAGACAGATGGATAAACTAATAGAAGTTACATTCGCCTTTAAACACTGTTGGAAAGTGTTAAAAACCCTGACCTGTAAAAAAAAAAAAAAACCCGTAAGATTACGGGGAAAGCCCGGCAGCAGAGATTCCAGACAAAGCCCGTAAAAAGAAACGCTTGGACCGTAAATTAAGTATATAATAACCTTAAATTACATTACTGCCTGTAAAGAAACATTTTGCCCTTAAAACCATTGTTTTTGTTACGGGCTTTGTTTGGAATCTGTGCTGCCGGGCCTTTTTTTTTTTTTTTTTTTCTTTTTTAACAGTGTGCAGTCAATGACAGATTCTTTTATAATTAATATTCTCAGTTATAATAATACAATTTACAATGTAATTGTGCTGGATGAATGCTTTACCAGTGTTCCACCATTATTAGCAACGTAGTATTCAGTATTCCAAGTGCCTCATTCTCATTTTAACAAACATGATTTCATGTTAACACAAAATAACTAGTAACATATGGAAGCTGACTCGAGCATTTAATGCATTTTGTTTTAAATGTTACGAATTAAATACAGAATTTTATAACGTAGAATATATTTAAGTAATTTTTAAAACTAAAAATTAAATCAATAATGGCCTAATGTAATAAATTTTTAAGGAGTGAAATAGAAAAGAGAATGTTTATCTTTGTTAATATAATAATGATTGATGATCCTTTATTTCATTTTATTCCCTGTAAAAACGCATTTTAATTGTACTATAGAAAAAGGTCTATTTTCAATATATTTAATTTCTTTCTTTCTTTTTCCTTTTTTTTTTTTTTTTTTTTTTTTGTATATTCGCTTTTTTTTTTTCAAAAAAAAAAAAAAAAAAAAAAAAAAACGCATCAATGATGCATTTTACAAAACTTAACTAATTTCGCTTCAAATAAACTTACAAATCACATACATTCGATATAAGAATCTCTTATGATTTATTCTTAACAAGTATAAAACAATTTATTATGTTTTTCTGCTGGATGAAGCATTTAATTGAGTTTTGACATTATTACTCATGTTTAATTTTTATCTATCTAAATGCTTCTTTGCCTAATTTAGCAGAGACGTCTCATATTATTGTAACTTTTAACATATGAGTTATCAAGAACATTAAAGACCTTTCAGATTTGACAGTTGTTTCCTATAAACTAATTTATAATGAAAGACTATACGTTTACATAATATAAAATTTTCTAATAAAAAATCAATTTTATACTATCACTATTATTTATTGTTGTAATAAAAAAAGGTTTCGTGGATTTATAAAAATAGGTATATGCAATAACGTAAAAATCTGTATATGATATATGGCAATTTGTATACATGTATATATTAAAATGTGTGACTATCTAAGAGATATTATTCAACCCCGTTTCTTGTGACCATAGAAACCTTTGCGCAAGTACTGACTCAACGAGTCCAGCATTAAAAAAAAAAAAAAAAAAAAAAAAGGTGATAACCCTTTTGATTGAAAGAAAATAAGCGATAAGGGAACGCCGAATGACTGGATGTTTACCAAACTCCACCTTGTTGGTCAATTTCGCACCACTCCAATTCTTTCAAATTATCTTCAAATCTTGGCTCGGGAAACGTGGCTGCACTATATGTAAAATACAGTCGGTAACAAAAGCCTCCGAACAATAGCAAAAATTCCTATGTAAAAAAGTACACTTCATACGGTTTTGTTAAATAAATCCTTGTCGAATCCTGTCCTTAGCCAGTCTAAGCACACGATTCGATAAGGATTTATTTAACAAAACCGTATGAAGTAAACTTTTTTTACATAGGAATTTTTGATAGTGTTCGGACACTTTTGTTACCGACTGTGTATGTGTGTTATCATATTGATGTACATATTACCATGTGTGTATGTAAACCAATGGTTTACATTTATATTTTATTACTTAAACCAAACAATAACAACCGACTGACATGACGAAAAACAAAGTGTTTTTCTTTTGCATAATACCGATTTCAGTTTTTACTCTAACCCCTCCTCCCCTAAATACACACACGTGTACACATATGCATATATAAGTAAAGATATAGATTGCATACATATTAAAATACAAAATACAAAACAATAGCATGAATTTTCTCTTATTTACTGACACATTATTTCTATTTTCTATATCTATATCAGTAGAATCCATCAATATGCAAATAACGAACAAAGGGCTCTACAAATGAACTTGTAACAAGTACTATAAATTCTATAATAGTTTCACTAATGATCATTATTCTCAGTATCATAAAACAATTTACTCTGTTATTATGTTCTATGAATCCTTCATTAGAGTTCTACCATTATTGGTTGCATATTATTCATTATTCTAAGTGCCTCTCTGTCTCATTTTAACACTGATGTATTAAATTAAAATAACTAGAAACGTATGGAAGCTCAAAGGGCCATTCAATGCAGTCAGAAATTAAATTCAGCATTTATTTATAACACAGAATATATTAAAACAATTTTTAATTATAATTTAAATAAAAAATAATTGAATGCAATCAATTTTGTGTATGTAATATAATAGCGAAAGATATTTTTGTCAATAATGCAAGATATTTATTCTTATAATGAAATAATATTTAGATATTTAGCTTTGACATAAAAGATATTTACCATTTGTTTACGGCGTCAGACAAATTATTTCTAATAGTTAATACTATACGTTTAGAAAAGGGTCAAAGTGAATTTGATACTGATTTATTGTTTTTATATATTAATTTATTTGCACTAATACTTTTTAAGTATACTATTTGCCACTTATATAATTTACAAACAATATAAAAGCTACTTAAAGATAGTCAAATGAATTTAGAAGTTTAGCGAGGACAACAATTTTCTGAATATATATATATATATATGCAAATCATGCTTTTTTCTCATCTCCAAAATTCATTTCAATTTATCTTTAATTCTTTTCTGATTTGATATGAGTGGTCTGCGATTATGATCTGAATAATTGTTTTAATGCTGAGGTTGAATCATCTTTGAATTTCATAAAATTTTGCACTGATATTATTATAATTTATTATTGTATTACTATATATATATATATAGAGAGAGAGAGATAGATAGATAGATAAATTTTAACAAGAGCTTTAAACGCGCAGAGGGGGGAGGTTTTGGGATGGTAGCTTCCGTCACGCTGAAATGCGTTATACAATTGAACCTCGAAAATCCGAAATCGGTGGGACCGCGGCGATTTCGGATTTTCGAATTTTCCAGACTTTAGAGATTTATTAAAAACTAATTTTTTATGATATTATAATAGCATACAAATGCAATTTTTATGCTAGTGAAAATAAGCGATGACCAAATTGACAAATTAAATTATAAAACAGAAATATAATAGGTTTAATTTAGAATTAAAATATGAAAACATTAAACTAAAATGTTATAGACAACGGATAATGCCTGCTAAATAACTGCTAATAAACTATTTATTCATTAAAAAATTCTCAAATAAAACTATAGAAAGAAAGTAATGTCTATGTTCATTTTTTTAAATATATTTCAGCAATTTAAAACTGTTTTACTGTAATGGGATTTTTTTTTTTTTTTTTTTTAACTTACTTGCTTCTAATATATATATATATCTATATATTTATTTATTTAATTAACGATGAAGTAGCATAAAAATATGTAAGATTATGACTATATTTATGTATTCAGTGTTCAATTAAAATAATTTTAAACTGTATTCCACAAGAAACGTAGAAATAAGGTACAATAAAATCTTATTTTAAAAAATAAAACTAAAAACGGAAAAAATGTCCGGATTTTAGAGATTTCCGGATTTTTGAAGCTCAACTGTAATTAAAATTGTTTCAAAAACAAGGTTTAACTGTTATTTTAAAATAGATATCTTATCCACCAGCTAAATGAGTTATATGGACTTCGAAAGCTGAAAAATATGTATTATTTCTTTCTTTCTTTTTTTTTTTTTTTCCCGTTTTTTTTTAAATATAGGAAACGAATTGTTTTTTTTTTCAAAGTTTTGAGCCTATGAAATAGCATCATTTAAATAATATTTCATAAAATTTCATTAAAAATTTGTAAAAATCAGCCAGCGCTATATGGTTTTCTGAGTCCCATTAAAAAAAATAGTGAACATGGCTCCTTAAATACTAATAAAATATTATTAAAATTTTGCACATTTCTTCAAAATATAATTGACTTATGCTTGACTGAAGGATTTTTCATTTTTCATTTTTTTTTTTTTTTTTTTTTTTTTTTGAATTAATTTTACAAGCCTTTACGTGGCGTAAAATGTACCAATAATCGTACTCTTTTTGCACACTACTCTGCTAAAATGTCAAATTTCTATTTTATTACAAATTTTCTTCATTTAAGCACTAGTTAATTCTATTGTGAAGAAATATGTAAATTTTCAATAAAATTGGTGCAGTAATTCTTGTGAAATCAAGTCTTTCGCTTTTCACAAAGATCTTCGGAAACCAAGATCGCTGACTGAATTTTCAAGGTTTTTAATCAAAATCTTAAAATAAAAAATAATTTATTATATTAAAAAAATAGAGAAGACATTTTTTTTTAGCCATTGAAATGTATGAATATATGTAACCTCTTAAACTTTAATACCATATCTTAGCCATAGTAAGGCAAAGTGCAAAGTAAGAGAAAGTATCGTGAATGCCACACCAGATTATTTTTTATTTATTTATTTATTTTAATTTTTCATTTAAAGAAACTGGTAACCATACGTCGTACAAGATATGGATAAAATAAGCTTTTTTTTTTTTTTTTTTTTTTTTTTTTTTAACAAAATTGCGAAAAAATTCTGTAACTGACACCTACAATTTAAATTTTGGCTCTAGAAAAATAGTTCCATATTATCCTTATAAATTCTAGTCCCCTATGAAAGCGAGTTCTAGAAACCTCTATTATAATTCTAGAAGGATTCTCTATATTATCGAGGGTAAAGTTATTTAAAAATCTCTGCAAATAAAAGAGAATACAAGACGCGGTTTTCAGCAACTATAATCTTGGTTTATGACCCATTTCTAGAAAATGAAGCGAGAATTTCTCGCAATACAAAAGATTCAGAATATTCAGAATATATAGAATATTGTTTCACCATCTAGAAATGTGCAGACTAGAAATTCACGATCATTTCGTCTATTCAGTTTATTGGCGTGCCTTATGCTCATAGTTCGGAAATCTATATTTCAAGTTTAGGGATTTAGAAATTTATCACTTATTCATTCTACATGAAGGCGATATATATATATATATATATATTGTCAGTGAAATTGATTTACACATCACATGCATTATATACTAAATTGTCTTTTGATTTATTCTTAGTTAGCATAAAACAATTTAATACGTTATTGTATCGGAGGATACCTACAATTGAATTCTATCGTTTTTAATCATATTTGCTATGCATTATTCTGCTTGTCTCACTGCCATATTTAACAACGATCTTTTGTATTAAAATAACTTGTAACATATGATGGTTGTGCGAGAACACTGGAGGAGTTTGAGATTTCAAATGAGGAAATTCTAAACACAGAATCGATTTATAATAAGAAAGTGATTTAATAATACTCCGTTTTACAATTTAAGTAACTTAAAATTTCAGTTAGATAAATTTGTTTATAATGAATAAATGATTAGAAAGACAATGCATTCAATTTATTTATATAATTAAAATATTTAA
The DNA here is from genome assembly GCA_963930645.1 of Salticus scenicus. Taxonomy (NCBI): domain Eukaryota; kingdom Metazoa; phylum Arthropoda; class Arachnida; order Araneae; family Salticidae; genus Salticus; species Salticus scenicus. Next base: position 280,182,465 of record OZ005655.1, read on the forward strand.
AAGAATTGTCTGAATTTTCGAAAATGCAGGAAAATTTACTTGAATAAATAAGTTATCCATATAACTGAAGCAGTATATATATATATATATAAATAATATTTTTATGCAATATTTTTATCATTCTTTGCTATAAACGGAAATATAAAGTATTACCTGGATATTTTAACATAAAAAATCTAATCCATAGTCTAAGTTTTGTACTACATTTCTGTAAATAAAATAGTAATAAATATTCGAACGGGTTTTCCTAACATACGCGGATAAAAAAAAAAAAAACAATCACAAAAATATTTTTATAAAATCACGAAATCCTTTTTTTTTTCTTTTTCCCTTCATATTGTATTTTGTGAAAATGAAAGTAGTATTATTTATAAAAATAGTTTTCATTTACTTTTTAATACATTGTACTCTTTTTTTCCCTCTCTATATTTTTTTCTAAACAAATCCTTCTTCTTTCTAGGATTAAAAGATTTTAAATAATATGCAACTATTTTTCTTTAATCAAAATTTAGTAGTACTTATTTTTAAGCTATTTTTTGCTCTCTAATTACAGCTAATTAAGCAACAATCAGGACTCCATCTGTATGTCTATGTTTTTAAGAAGACGATTGATAATAAAACGCATGCATAATTAGCTCTTTTTTTTTTTTTTTTACAAAAGATACATTAAAAAAAAAAAAAAAAAAAAAAAAAAAAACTTTATGAACATCTTTATTAATATACAGAGAAAATATAATGTGTTTTTAAAAGTAAAGAACGACTATAAATATCGGTTATACTATTCTCAGGGGAAAAAAAAAAGTTTTCCCTTTTTTTTTTTTTTTTTTTTTTCAGAAATTTAATAATTTTTTCCAATCAGTCAACACGATCAGTCATATATTTTTAATGAAAAAAAACAGCTGATGAATTTGACCTTGATTCTTATAATTTTTGGGTGTAATGTTATTTTGAAAAGGTTGTGTGTAGAAACAAATACTGATAATTTAAAGACAGTATAATATAACACGTTAGATACATCCACTTATACATTACTCTTTTTCCAGTCTTATTTTCAGAAAATAATGGTACAGCATATGTGACAAAAACTTTGTTGTACAATATCTTTTCTATTGTTTGCAAGCATATGTTTATTTATTTATTACGAATGCCAGGCGTTAACAATCAAGTCATTAGCCTTTCGCAAGCATATGTAAGAAAAATATATTAAATACATTTTGTAAATTAAATTATGAAATAAAAGAAGTAAAAGTTTAAAAAGTAGGTACAAATTTACAAAAATTATCAGTCTAGTGTAAATACAAGAAAATACAGTTAAATATTGATAAATGAAATCCAACTTATGTAAAAAATTAAAAAAATATTGTATAAAATGTTCCAATAAATATTTTTCAATAAAATACTATATTGCGAGACTGTTTGCCTATTTAATTCCCTAAAATAATCTGGCAATTCCACCTTTTCTCTAAATATATATTTTTAAATTTTTTTTTTTTATATAATTTCTTTATAATATCTAAATAATGATATTAATGCATATTTTAAATTTTATAACAAAATTTTGTTTCAATACATCTAAAAATATTGATATATATATATATATATATATTGCTATTTACTTGTTCTATTTACTATTGCTATTTACTTGTTCTGCGAAGAAAGAAAAATGGCATGTCAAAGTCTTTATATTTTACTAATATGTCTTAATTTTTTTTATATATAGAGAAAAAAATTATAACATTGTTAAAAATTTTTCCTAATTAATATTTACATGCAATTTTACTTAATGCCTGTTTAAAAAGAGAAAAAAGTCCTCCTGATTACTCGTTAACGAGGTACTTAGACGAAAATAACCTAATAATTAGTTCCCGTCAAATTACTTTTTTTTTTCTTTTTAAATATGTAAGGCGATTACATTCTATGAATAAAATTATAGAAGATTTAAAAACATATTCTATTTAAATTTAAGATCAATTTAATGCATGATTTTTTTTTTTTTTTTTTTTTTTTTTTTTATATATTCAAATATATATATATTTTTCATCAAGATAAAAATGTAATTATTTACATTCCCAGTGCTTTTTAAAATGCAAGAAAACTCTTTTAAATTCTATGTATTATGTTCATTATTTATAATACATTCATAAGAAGCTTATAAAGAATTCTATAAAAAATTTTTTTTTCAACTGAAATATTTTTAAGTTAAACAATATTCCCGTTAATGATTTTGGCTTAACAGTTAAGCAGTATTAAACATTAAATTTATTTTAAAACATTTTTAAGTAGTCATTTATTTTAAATTTAATAGTATAAAAATTAATTAATGAAATTAAATATTTTCAATTATAAAATGCTGGAATTTAGTATTTAGCAATAAAATGTTAAGTTTAATTTTGCAAACTTGCATTTTTTATCCAGGTTTATAGCACTTAACTGTCTGTCTACAACGGTTTTTTTCACTGTTAACCACATCTGTTCATTTCTTCTTATGTCTTCACGTGGTAAATTGTGAGTAAAATTATATTTCTTCATTCTTTTAATTCCTTATTCAATTATTTTATTTTTATTTTATTTCCTGATTCTTTTAATTTCTGATTCAATCATTTTTATTTTTTTATTATTTACTTATTTTGGGTTCTTTTTCTTTTTTAACTTTTGGTGCGGAAAAGGGTTCGGGCGTAAGTCAAAGAGAAAATGTAGCTTTAGCACTCTTTGACACAGAAAACCATTTTATTTGCATGCTTTGTTTCTTACTATGTCCTTGAGAAAATTCATAAACCTGCATTCTTTAATTCATTTCTATTTATCTCGTTGGGCATTTTTAATCGGCTAAATTGCAGCTTTTGGCATTGATCTACTCTATCCTTTATTTTCGTAAATTTCTGTAAATTTCAATATCTGTATAGCTTCAATTTATATTTATATATAGAATATTAACAATAGATTTGGTTCTATATAAATAAACACAGTAATAATAAACAGTTTCTTGAATGCCAAAACAAAAACCTTGATAAAATGACTTCTAAGTATGAAAAATAGAAAAGTAAAGACATTCTGTTGTTTAATTTGATTTAATTATTAATATTATTAGTATTAGTACTACCATTAAAATTTCAGGTAAATGAAAAATTTTTACTTGAAAGTATCTAACAAATATGTCGTTATCAAATGAAAATATATTCGAGTTATTTCAGTTCGAAAAATGAATTAAAGCTATTATTCAAGCGAGTTTTGGAGAAAATCACGGAAAATTCCGAACGGGTAAGCTATTACAGTGAGCTGGCTTTGAATCCAGTTTTTTAAGTTTGTGTTTGAATCCAAGAGAAGAATCGCTTTGCCACTCACGAGGGACTTTTGAGGTGAATATATTTGAATAATTAAATATTTTACATTCTTTCACTACGACCAGAAATTTCATTTTATAGAATATGGGTAAGTTTTCGGTATTATTATAGAATATCGATAGTTTTATAGGTCATTTAGAATTTTTTTTTATTCTATAATATAAACAGGTATGAATGTCTCGAAGTAAATTCTTATTGCCAATACATTACGTGAATAATGTGGTCAGTGTCTCTGAAATCCAATCCGACAAAATGCGAAAATTTTATATCAATGTGGTAATAATCTAGTGTGTCACTCACACGACTTTCTCTTACCCGGAAATTTCATACTATAAATACAGGTTGCTCATTAAGAGGTAAGATAACAAGTATTGTTATGTAAACCTACGTTAAACAATTCAAATTAAGCTTCCGAAGGGTTTTATATGATAATTGGTTCTGTGTGAGGGGGGTGGTAGCGCCCCTCAACTCCCCGTTTCATTAATACACCTACATTTATATGGAATTTAATTCGGTTATTAAATAATATATTTTTTTTAATAATTTAAAAAAATTATTATTTAAAAAAATTATCTTTTATGATAATGCAGACGATTTCCATAGTAGAGAAATAGTATAACACTAAAAAAAAAAAAAAAAAAAAAAAAAATTAAATGAAAAAACCCGATAACTTTATTTTAAATCATCGCAGACAGATGGTTCAACCCTTCGTTTTAAAGGTATTGGCGAGTTCTTTTGAAATATACCCATCATGAAAATTTACTCCCCTCGAGGGGGGACTTCTCCCCCAGGAAGGAGGCGGGGCTCCTACGTACACAAAATTCTTTTCCCATTTGACTATATCTATTACAAAAAATATATATTCGTTTCATTTCGTTTAGTGCAGTCTATAGATGTTAAACTCTACTTACCTCTTATTTCCCCCATGGACGTAATGTATTTGAATACTTTTGAGTGTTTCTGTACACGTACCATTTGCTTCATCTCAACGAAAAGCTTACTGCAGCATTACTATATGATACACATTTAGAACACCGAGTTTGGAATTTCTGCTACTATTTGGTCTTGAGATATGCTGATAACAGACACACAGAAAGACAGACACACAGGCACACAGACAGACACACAGACCATTCGCTAAAAACATGATTTTCGTATTCAGGGGACCTCAGAATATGTAAATATAACAAAAACTCATGTTCGAAAATTTGACCCTAAAACAATACTTTCTCGACCCTATGGGTAAGAGAAAGTAAAAAAGGATAATGATTATTTCATACAATGTTGTTATTTTTTACATTATTCCTTAAAAAAGAGAAGAAAATCTTAATAACATAATTGAATATAACGAAGTTTCTAAAACCACATTATTTTTAAAATTATTATTAGAAAATAATTGATGTTTTTCGTTCGACTTTTGCAAGGGAAAATCAGATGCATCTATACAAGAATATTGTTCTTAAGATTATTTATGTTTTATCATACATTATTAGGTCGGAAGATTTGTTAGCTTCTGCTTTCGAATAGATTAATCATCGTTTGTATATTCAGCATGCATTTAATTAATGAGTAACTTCTTTAGAAGACTTTGCAAGACGTTCTGTCTAACACGTCGATAACTTAAGAAACGGTAAACTATGTTAATGTTCGCAAATGCTATTTTAACGAACAACATACAATTACGGAGTTAGAGCAAGTTTGCATAAGAACATTTGTAATATTTGTCAATCGAAGAAGGGCGAATACAGTGTAATTTAGTTAAAGATGTTTCCATTAAATTAAAGTTAGGCTGAACTTTTCTACGGATAATCTAACATTCAATAAATGTTTATTGTATAGAAAACTATTATTATAAATTATAGGAATGCTATTGTGGTTAAAAATTTAGAATATATTGAGTATTTGAAAGCTTTTCTACTGTTTTGTGAGGCCTAAAAATTATACTTCATGTGTTTGCAATCATTTTAAATTATTTTTTATATTTCTTGCGTTAAAAGAGAATTTCTTTATGTATGTGTTCTCGTCGTATTATGCAATTCTGATTTTTACTTTCTTCTATATTCAATAGAAGAAAGTACTGGATTCGTAAAAATTTTCGACTTCCGATTTTTGACGTATGTACACGTTTTGAGAGATTTAGAACACGATTTTACCATTTTTATTAAAGGTCTGTCACTCTGTTAGTGTGTGTGTGTGACAAAAAATTTGTTGCAACTGTATTTCCAGAACTATTGCACAGAATATAAATCTAAATGTAGATGCACCTTGATCGAAATTAGTGCCTATCAACTTTGATGTCGCCTGCTCAACAGGTGGCACTGCTGTACAGCAATTTCCGCAATTTAAGGAGAGGCTATATCTCAGGTTTTATTGCGTATAATCAAACAATACTTGATATGTAAGAAGGATCATTGTGAGACATTATGCTGATTCATCTTGAATGCTTATCTGCCAACAAGTGGCGCTATTGCACACAGGTTTCCGCAATTTATGGGTATATCCCAGGAACTACTACTCAGAATTGCAAATAAATTTATATGTAGATGCTCCTTGACATAAAAAAGTATTTGTCAACCTTTGGTGTCAACCGCTCAACAGGTGGTGCTGCTACATCGCAATTTTTGCAATTTAAGGATATGCTATATCTCAGGTTCTGTTGCGTATTATCAAACAAAACTTGATGCGTGAGAAAACCATTATGAGACATTATGCTGATTCAAGTTGTATGCTTTTTCAGATTGTTTTTTAATTTTGATGCAATGCAGTTGCCTGTAACAGAGAAGCATGCAGTAATTTAAAACATGAGAAAAAAAAAAGTCAAAATCGCTAAAAAGAAACTATAGAGTTTCAGGATATTGTGTAATATAATGTACTAAGGTAAAAGATGAAAAAGAAATTCTGGCTTTTTAATGAACCCAATCCTACATACCTATTTGTAAATGATATATACTGTGATATATTTACTTATTCAAAGTTTTAAAAGTATATTATTTTTAATATTTATTTAGAAAATAAAATATTTTTCGCATTAGAATAATTTAGCAAATTCGGGTTCATTAAAGTAAAAATTTCTTAGCTGTTGTTAGGACGAACATCAGCCTTTTCTGGCTGCATAATCTTAAGATACATCTGAAATCATGGATATTAATATCATAATTCAAACGCATAAAAGTTTCTTTTTTAATATGTATATCTTTTTGTATTCACTTGTAATAAATAAGTTATTTGTAACGTCATTAAAAGTCGTTATGGTTGATTTAGGTGATAAATCAGAAATCTAGATAACCAATTCTCACACACACAAGATTTAAAATGCACACAGGCAAATGTTAATGCATACACGCATATTTTAAATTACTATCTTTTCATTTAAATTTATATTTTACATATACATACATTTTAAAATACAAATATGCAGTTATACTTTTTGTACAAATATTCCAAACGATCCTTTTAATACATATAAACATATTATATATAACATATTATATATATTTATATTTTATATGCCTATATCTTATACGCATACAACTATATATGATACGTAGATATTATACAAAATCATATATATTAAACATACATATTAAACACATACATTTAAATAGATACACACATTGAAACACAGACAATTATTTTTTGAAAAGTATACGTGGGATAATAATTGTGCCAGAGACAATCCGGCATTCGATTATGAAAATTTTCAGTAAAACTGTGTTAATTGTTTTTGTATGCTAAATTATATTTACATTAATCTGTTCCATTATACACCAGCTGCACGCTTTCTCAACGAGCAGATTAGTAAACTAATTTCTCTATCAATTAACGAACACAATTAAGTTACTTGTTTGAAAGGAAATTATTCGGTAATTATTTTGAAACACGACATTTTAAAAGACGTATTCAATATAGCTTAAAATTCAAATTATTGATTTTTCTAATTAATTTCACATTACATAACTTGTAACATAGATAAATTAAATAGATTTAGACAGATTGGTTAAATGTGATTTAAACTCGAATGCATCGCAATTCAAATCGATTTTTAAACAGTTATAATGTATTATTTATGTTTCACATTAATGTTCTAAGTATTTAGATCGCCGAAATTGTGTTTTGAAAATTTATTTCACATTATTTTTATCAGAGAGTTTTCCAATGAAAAGAAATCATATTAGAAAAGATAAAATGATATTAAAGTGTAAAATATAGCAATAGAGTTGAGTATACATTTATTGTACAGATTTATTTTCAGAAAAACAGTGGTTTACAATATTTTTTATGTTAAATACGTTTACTAATTTATAAGATTTAAAACTAGTTCTTAAAAATTTATTTATTTTTTCTTTTTCTTCAATATCCAATAATTAGGAACGTAATGTTTAAAAGTTTCAAAAGTTTATGTGACTGGATACATGAAGAATCTATAAAAACATTTCTGATGATTTTGAATTTGAGAAACTTGCTTTGAAGTTTCACAAATCCATTTCCAATGTTAGAAGTCCTGTTTTGAACTGAATGCATCATTACGTTCCTGGAGTCTGTCGTGGAAAGAAGCGGCCTCTGATTATTTTAACTAGCAGCGATACATGTCAGTCATTCTTGAAGAATCGTAGGACTTCTGGAGTTACTCAATACAGAATTTTATCACAAAATTATACTTTTCAACTACCGAAAATCTTCCCAACTGCTGGATCTTTTATTTTATTTTATTTTATTTTATTTTATTTCACTTATTTTTAACACATCTTTAATTTCTTTTCTTGTATCTTTCATTCTCTTTCTTGCCTGGTCGAGGGGCGTGTTTATGATACGATCTACGATCATCTCCGTAGATTGGAAGTAAAAATTTTATATTTTGTTAGAATTTCATTTTAATTTAATTTTATTATATGCTCTATTTTTTTTATTACTATTGCGATCTACTCTTGGCATTTATTGTGTTTTTTTTTTTTTTTGATAATCTGCCCAAGGTTTTAATGCTCTCTGCCTCATTGCCAGACTCATCTCGTCAACGCCTGGGACAGTTCCTGCCGTGTTTTAGACGGATGGCTTTTTTTTTTTTCTCTTAAATTTCCGCTGTTTTACTCTGATTTACATCTTCTCTCACGGAGACAAAATTCGAAATTTAAACTCTTATGAATTTCTTTCATTTTCAGAAAAATTATCGTTATGTTTTTTACATTTTCGATGGAGATAAGCAGTGGTTGTGGTTGCGATCACATGCAAGTACTCCAAATCACTCACTCCGACGTTGACGTGCACAGTATTTCAATTATTCCCTTTATCTCAAACCAAACCACATCCAGATAGATATCCAATTCAGTCGATATATTCGGTAGTACTGAGTGTGGAACAGATTGGATTATATTTGTTGTTCACTTTTTTAGTCGTATCAGAAACAGTATCATATTTTTTATTAACTACGAGAAATTTTTGCTGGCGACCAGTGTTTTTTCGAATTCTTGGAGCCTTGCTATTTCATACATAATACAATGATACAGGATGTTTGAAAACTATGACCCTTTTAAATATTCGTCTTAGATAATTAAAATGCATGTGGCTGGTGCTGATCGATTAATAATTTGTCTAGTTTATAATAGTGTACATAGATTTTGCTTAGTGGGCCGTGTATATATTAAAGCTTTCATCAACTACTTTTTGAATAGCAACACGCATTTTTGACTATTTTTGGGGGATATTTCGATCAATTCATCCTGAAAAATGGTGTAGATTATATATTCTTCTGAAATTTTCAAACACATACACACACGCACATGTAATTCATTATTATAATGATGAAACGCCTGGAAGGAAGACGCGAATTAACGAATAAACAATTTCATATGAAAGTGAAACTTTATGCAAAACAAAAATATTGAAAAATTAATAACTATAGATAAAAAAAATGAAATTTTCCCTAAAACATTTGCTATATTTATATGAAGGGCAATTATAGTAGCAAGGTAATAGAAAATAATATTTTAGCGAGTGATATGTGAGATCGTATAAAATGCCGTACCATTGTCCAACAACTGACAGATTTTTGAAATCAATCAGAAGACATTTAAGATGTGAAAACACAAACTTAAAAAATTGCCTAACATCATCCGTTTTAATATTAATTTACCTGAAACAAAAGGGATTTAAGAGTATGATAAGATTTAACATTTTAACATAATAATAAATGACAATTAGATTGATCATCAATAAATATAATTATAATTAAGTAATGAAAATATATATCTTTACACTATAAAACTAGCTAATTACACTGTTAAAAACTTCTGTAAATTTAAAGTAAATATTTATCCAGAGTCTCTGTAAATTTACAGTAATTCTTTGTTAAAAGGGAATAACCAAGATTCTCAATCTTTATTCTGTCTTTTTACCTAATTTTATTATTTATTTTTTTAATTACAATTAAAAATTTACTGTTTCTACTTTAGAAAAAGCATTCTAAGTCCGAAATATATTTTCACCATTAATTAATTAAATTAACACTAGTTATTAAAGAGAATATATAAAATAAGTTTTTTAACATCTCCGTTCACTTTTCTCTGTAATTTTACGTAAGACTTAAGATAATATATTATACAGAGTTTTCTGTCGAAATTTTTAACAGTGTACATAGGTCGACATGTAAAATTTTAATTTTATAATTTTGGCTGATTTTTATGTTTTTTTTTTTTGGTGTGCTGAAACCGAAAATGCAGCCAGTATTTCTCTATCACGTATAGATTTTTGTCAATACAGGGTGCCTACCAATATAATTTCTTCCTTTACTCTTCCACCAATATAAATATATAGTAAGTTTTATAGTATGCTTACGTGATTAATTAATAATAGATGCCTACTGTTGTATTTGTGAAGCATTAGTGCGACTTAAAACCATATCAACCAACCAACCGATTGCTATGATGGTATATGTAAGAAATCGTGTCGGTAAACACCCTGTATTGACAAAAATCTATACACGATAGAGAAAAATGGGCTGCATTTTCGGTTTCAGCATATCAAAAAACATAAAGATCAGCTGAAATCATCAAATCAAATTTTGTCAACTTCAATTTTGTCGGTCTGTGTTATCAATACAGTCCCTCACCTCAACAATTTACACTTGGTTATATTCAATAATCAGAATAGCAGGGAATGTCAAAGATATTAATAATTATGTTAGGTAGTATTTCATGTTAATTAAAATTCATTTCAGTTTGATGTAATAAATTAACTGTTGTCTTAAACACCTTCATAAATAAGATTACTTTTAAAGGTATGCAATTACTATAATGTTAATTTATACATACACTAAGCGACAAAAAAAAGAGCCGCACTTGGATATTTTCGCTTTCATCTTCTACAACCGCCAATTTTATTGTTTAAAAAGCAATTTTTCGAACAGATTTTATTATGTTGTACTCAACATACGCTTTAGCATTGAGTCCAGTGTTAGAAAACAAATGCAATTGTCAGGAAAATTGTAATTTTAGAAATTATTTCAAAAATGGTAAGAATAAGGCAGTTAATGATGCCACAAAAAGTATTAATTTTTGAATGAAAATCAAAAAAATATTTTATTACATGAGATGAAAAAATAATTAAGTATTAACGAAATGTTGGTAAAATAGTTTTTGGAGAGATATAACATTTTTTGGCCATTTAAACTGGAAATTTGGCTTTAGACGGCCATGCTCATCCATGCGAGATGACCGTAAGTTATAAAGCCATTGCTTATAAAATCGGTTTGTATTACATTTAGAACAAAAAAGAGATTGAGAAAAAGTGTTTAGCAGCATAATTTCTTTAACTACTGTGCAGCAACTATTAAAGTAGGTTTAAATGAGTAAAAATGTAGCTTTAAAAGTGACAGAAAATGTGAAAAAATTCCATTCTTAGTGAAGGGATTTAGGAAAGCAAGACCTCAGATGGCTAAAAAAATTAAAAAAATGATTAGTTAATTATTTGGCTGAACTGGTTCTCTCTGATGAGTCAAATTTAACTTATTTCAAGCTAAAGAAAACAAGCAGATCTGACAACGAAAATATGACCGACTTAATGAAAATCGCACTTTTAAAGCAGTGACATATTCTCTGTACTTTATGCTACGGAGGTGCATAATTTTTCAAACAGTCGGGCAAATTTTTATTACCATGGGATCAATTAACTCGGAATTAAACACAGTCTTTATAAAAGTGGTGCCTGACCGATTTTGGAGGTATCTTGGACATTTACGCAAACGGCATTTCAAGATGATAATACACCTTACTACGTGGCGTCTGTGTTAAGTTTATTCACTTCAAGTCGTCAAAATTTCCTATTCATTTCCATGATAACCTATAATTATGTAAGTAATCATATCTTTTTTCACATTAAGTTAAATCCTGCAAAAGTTATAGTAAAATTTCTTCTTTACCAGACATGGAAATAGTCCTAATCGCGATCCGCTTGAAACTGTTTCGTCTATTTAAAAGGCGGGGGAGAGGGGAGAGGATTCGAAAATTCTAGTCTACAACTCTGCCAGAACTAGAAAAAATTATTTGTGATGTTTGGCATATTGAAATCTCTGATATTTATTTTATAACACTGAATATTGCGCATTAAAGCAGTAATTCCATATAAAGGTGGAATTAATCCAATACAGAATACATATTTTTAATAAAAAATTGCTTATATCTAACAAATAAATAGTTTTATTTCATATATTAAAATATAACTTGTTCATTTCACATAATAAATCATAATATGATACAAAGTGTATGGTTATTGCATTATGTTTAAAACGAAATTTTTATGCAGATTCTTATAAAGTACTTCGCGAATTATTATATCGAAAATGTACATAGGTATCACTTCACCCCATTGGTATTATGCAAACAATACAGTTTTATTTGTTTCAAAAGCTAATTTTAAAGTTATTACAAATAAAAAAGGTATAAGTCATGTTTTCTGCAGTGCGGCTTTTTTTTTCTTTTTTGTCGCTTAGTGTATGTTATTTATTAACTACTTTTTGTGACGCCTTTTATAAAGCTGAAATAGTTATTGGAATCCATAAATGTTATTTAGTAGGGTAATTAATAATAATAGTAATAAACAGTTAAATATACTTCGAATCTAATAAGTGTGTATAATAAAATACATAGAGATTAGATACTTGAAATGCAGTAATATACTATATATATATATATATATATATATATATATATATATATATTTTTTTTTAGAACAAGCAACCACATGTGGAAATGAACCCTTATATATATATATATATATATATATATATATATATATATATAAAGTTTATATGTGTTTTTTCTGAAACATTACTAGATGAGATCATTATATCAAATATGACCAAAGTATAACAAAAAAGAAAAAAATAATAACTAGAAGAAGAAGTAGAGTTCAACACTGTTTAAAACGGATAGAGTGAGTTAAGCAAGTTTTCGTGCGTTCAATTTTCCCTCCAAATCCTTTGCAAAACTATATAAAAATTAATATGAAGATTATATATACTGCAAAAAGCAAACAAAATCAAGAAAATAATAAAACTTAACGATAAATCCAAAAACAAATTTAACTAATAAATATAGTGTTTACATTACTATATTGTAGAGAATTTTTTTTTTTTTTTGGTAGGGGTTTAAAATGAAATTTGAGACTATTTACAAGTTAAGCTATTTTAAGGATATAAACAATTGTGATAATCCTTTCCGACACAGGTCGTACGATCGTGTGAGTTAGACATCCACGACATTCACTTACATTTTTGCATCTGGAACAGTCGTATGTAAAAAATCAGGAAATGAACGATCAAGCTAATTAGCAGAAAATGTAAAGTATAACTTTCAAACAACAAATGTCGGTTATAGTCCATATTTTTCTTTCAGTTTGAAAAAAAACAAAAGAATGCAATATTTTAAAGCAAAAATGTTTCGGGTCGGAAAGGGTTAAGCAACATTTGATATTATTTAAATCGCTTATTAAAATCAATTTTAATAAAATAAAATAATTTAACTATTATCTTAAACATCTTCATTATTAACTTTACGTTTAAAAAATACAGTTACGGGATTATAATTTAAACTTACGTTACGCGTCAGTTACTTTTATAACCCTCAATTTAAAGTTTAAAATCAGGCTAAAATTAGTTTATGAAACTCATAAATGTTACATAGCTGTGTTAATAATTAATACACAAAACTTCATAATATACTCGAAAAAAATGAAAAGAATAAACAAATTAAGAAAAATTAAAGCATATTGAGAAAAAAAAATATTTCTAAACTTCAGTTGTTCATGAGATTTAGCTGTAAAACTTTTCAAAAATGCTTTTAATTCACATGATAAAGTGATGTAATTATTATGAGCATCTTCATAAATACTCTGGTATCTCATTATGAAAATTCCTTTTAAGCTGCGCTAACTAAGAATTGTTCGCGCAGTTATGCGTGTAATTGGGATCTCTTAAACTGATTAATAATATTCATCCTGAGATACATACATCACACCCAGAGTAAAGACGATTTAATTGTATTATCAGAATATTGATTTATATATATATATATATATATATATACAGATTTTTGTTTATAATTTGTTCAGTGGAAAATGTAATAACTATATACTTGAACTTACAACCATAAATTTTATTAATAATGTATAATATTTTTTAAATTTATACCTTTCCTATTGTATTCAAGAAAATTATTTATTCCAGTAATGAAATTTACGCGTTTTGCATTTTTTAAATATGACTTGACTATGAAGAAGAATAATTGAGAATGGTCGTCGGTTATTGAAGTTTGCTTTATAAAAACAGTTTCATAATTCTTGCGAAGTGTCCAACTAATAACACAGGAATCGTTAATCCAAATAAACAGGCATTTTCTTGTAGCTATTATGATGAATTTTATTATATATGAATTGTTCACATATTTAGCACGGTTATAGGTGACCAGAAAAGCATTTTACTATAAAAATGTAGGTATAATTGAGGAAATTGAATAACTTGGAGTGGGAGCCCAAAACGATGACTGCCCTGGTTAAGTCAAGATGATGAAGTGACGCTTCGATTTCTTGATTAATTTCCCCAAAGCTCTAGTCGACGCCAAATTCAAAAACTAGAGAAAAAATGCTTATAATTATGTTACGTATAAATACATACAATTTTTGAAAAGGTTACCGCATGATTATAATTCAAACGGTCCTCACTAAACGCCAAAACACGCTATGAGAACCCGGGACTTTTGAGCAAAATTAACACACCCTCTTATGAGACAAGGAATCCACTTATTGCGACAAAACTGCATTTATTTGTAAGATGAAAACCGAATTAGGAAAAGTCAAAACAAGCTATTGTAGATCTGCATTAACGTTAAAGAACGAATAATATATGATCAAAGGTTTCGATAGAGTTGCAATAATCAAAAGATACATATGTGGGAAGAGGGAGAATGTAAAAATTTAAAGAACATACTGTATGGGAAATTAAGTTGCAATTTAGTGGTCATAAACATGTGTTCGTTAGTTTAGTTTAATTTAATTTTTAATATGATAATATATTTTTTAGACTATGTGATTATCGACATCACATTGACCATTTTCAGAAAATGACTTTTTATATATATATATATAACAAAAGATTTATTGCCAAATTAATTTAAATTTTCTTCATCATGTGATGCTTTAATTGTAAAATTACATTTTCACAGTGGCGCAATACATTCAGTAATGCAACCTTGTCTATAAATGTGCAGTGTGACGGCCGGCCGCCGTTCATGAGAATGACTACCAGA
Organism: Salticus scenicus; assembly: GCA_963930645.1. Classification (NCBI taxonomy): domain Eukaryota; kingdom Metazoa; phylum Arthropoda; class Arachnida; order Araneae; family Salticidae; genus Salticus; species Salticus scenicus. The sequence continues at coordinate 280,197,598 of OZ005655.1, forward strand.
AGTTTCACATTGGGAATTCTCAAAATAAAACTTAACTAATATTGCTTTATCTCTTAACAATATCTTAAAAGTTTCTTTTTAGAGCGATTAACATTAATAATTAGTAATTAATATTTAATTTAAATATTCGCTAACATCTGAAATCGTATGGGACATGTCAAAATCAGATTAAACAGTACTCGCAGTATGGCGTCATTTGTGAAGGCGAATCTTTTTACAATTTACAAGGGGCGCAATAATATCCCTTGTAAGAGGATATTATTGCGCCATCAGTTGGTAAAAATGTAATTACTGTTTTTTTTCCCTTATATATAAAATATTCTTATGCTTTTCTGTGCATTTTTAGCTGCATAGTATTGTGGTCAATACTTCTTGAATATTATATGTAATATGTATATCTAATATATCAGGGGATTTTTTATCATCCAGTATGACATGACCAATATGGAAACAACGCTGATTGAAATTAAGTGCATAACCGTTGACAGGTGGCGCTGCTATTGCACACCTTCTGTGATTATCTGTGTAATTACATTTGGACATATATTGATTAAAATTACACTCAACTGCATTTGTAAAATTTTCATTGTAAGAAATTAATATTATAAATTTGTTCATAATGTCTTGTAGGCGGTACTTTTATATAGAATCGGTATAAAAGAAAGTTTTATGATAGCCATAACGCATAAATTTTATTTTATTGTTACATTAATTTATTATATTTAGGTAAAGGAACCATGAAAAACATCCGCATGTTTTTCTGAATTATGTTTTAAAATTTTAATTAAGTTGATTAACTTAATATTTTTATACTCTCGCAAAAATTCTCTTAATTTTCAGGATAAATTTGTGTAATTATTTTAAACATCTCAATAAATAATCTGGCATTTCATTATGAAAAATCGTTTAAGCTGCTTTAACAAAAAAATGTTCGTGCAGTTATGCGTGTAATGGGGTTCTCTAAAAATAATTTATGATATTCATTTTCAGATGCACGCATTCTGGCAGAAAAGATTGATAAGTACAACTGTATTATTAGAAAATTGAAATTTTTAAAAAGAAAGTTTTTATTTTTTTTCTATTTATATTGTTAAAATATACAAATCTGTATTGTATTATTTTGCAAAATGCATACTCTATGTTAAAATTTATTATTATTATTATTATTATTATTATTAAATTTTCGTTTTCATATTATTATTCATGATCATAGTCCTAGTTGATGATATATTCTTCTGAATAATGATGGTGCAAATTTAATTACAACATTTTTTACGCCTTTTCCTGATAATTTTACTTTTAGCTTAAATACTTTCTTAATTTCTTTTCTTTCCTTTTTCCTTTTCTTTCTTTCTTTTTTTTTTTTTTTTTTTTGAACTGATTACAAAAATCCCAAAAACTAGTACGTGATAACATAAACTGGCATAAACTAACTAACATAACCTAACCAATGTCACATAAACTGACATAAACTAGCATCACAAAACTTTTTTCTGTGCAGTTCTATATAACAGCGACATTTACCAGTTAACACAAAAAGTATTTATCCTTGCTTCTCACAATAAAGTTTTGTGAACGTGCTATTTGAACAAACAGATGCTAAGTTATAGCTATATGGAAAATTCCAAGATCTAAATAATACCGTCCCACTTATTGGCCAAATTACACCGAAATAAAGAAAGCAGAGTTTTTTGACAAAGGCTATCTCACATATCAAGTTTAGTGCATTTGTATGCTGTAGAAGATGAGATACCGTCGTTCTGTAAATGGGGACAATTGCAGTATAACTTATGCCACCAGTTGGTCGATCTGCATAAAGTTTGAACCAGCAGAGTGTCACACAATAATCCACCCACAAATCAAGTTTTGTGCAATTGTACGTGATAGAAACTGAGATATTGTCGTTACATAAATGGGAGATATCTCAACATATCCACGCCGCCTGTTGGATGAATTGCACTAAAATTCCATACGCGAAAAGTTCTATCGCGGTGCAATTGAATATTAAGATTGAAATTCTATATCTAGTTAAGTTAGAATTGCTACAAAATGTGTTACATAGAGCTCGGCACAGGCCGGGCTTACGGCCCGAGCTCGAGCCCGGCCCGGCCCGGCCCTTGTATTTTTTTCTCTAAGGCTCCTTTTCCTTTTCTCCAGTGGACGAAAGTAGAATCATTTTTATCATGGGCAAAAGCAACTTTTCTATTGAATATGGTTGGATTAACATTCAAGTTTTGTTTACCGAAGCACATGAAAGATTCGGATACATTATGGTATATAAGAGGAAAAATGGTTGAAAGTGCATTTTTAGTAGTATTAACCATTTTAAATACCTTTCTATATTGTTTGATGGATGCTAATATTTTCGATTTGACTTTCTGTTTGTCTTTGTCTCTGGTCTGTAATAAAGAATTTCTGTTTATATATAATTATCTTGTAAAAATTCAGCAGTTTTGTTAAAGAACGTACTATTGTTTGGTTATATAAAACCTCTGCAAAACACATACTAAAAATCTTTTTCATAGAAAGGCATTCAATATTTTTTTGTTGTTGTTATTTTACATGTTTTTGAATCGGGTCGGGCCTGATTTTATCGTTTTTTTGTCCGGGCCGGGCCACCGTTAAAAAGTAAACGGGTTAAAACACCGTAAACACCGTTAAAAAGTACACCGTTAAAAAGTAAACGGGCCGGGCCGGGTAAGCAAAGCTTTCGTACGGGCCCGGATCTCGAAATTCCGGCCCGTACAGACCTCTAGTGTTACACGCGCACAGACAGACATTTTAAAAAATGGACGGATCGTACCGCACCTCTCAAACCATATTAATCCATCGAAAATTTAAACGAATCTAATATTTCCTCATATTGAATGCAGGAGAAAATAAACATCTTGAAAAATTAAGGATTTTCGGTAGAGAGTATATTTTTAAGCTATAATTAATTTAATTAAGTTTAGTAAAAGAGAAGTTGGGAACAAATCTGCTTAATTCTCATGATAAAATAACGTAATTATTAAAAGCATCTTAAGAAATAATCCGGTTTGTTCTTCTAAAAATTTATTCCAAGTTGCACTAACTGAGAATTGTGCGTGCAATTTTCCTGGAATTAGGCTCTCTTTATATGGATTTATAAATACCCAAGTGCTCGTATCCCCAGAAAAAGTATTAATAAATGCCACTACTTTATAAAGAGATTGAATTAAAGTTTTTGAAAAGACAGTAATTTCTTTTTATATTATTCAGTGATCATATAGTAACAGAATTTCTTCTTCATCATTTTTATCATCAGTAATACATATTATACATTGTTAAAGAAATATAAATTTAAATTTTTTGTAGTGTGAATGTAATCACAATATTTTTAAAGTAGTTATTTTAAACCATTTTAATAATGTGCGTGTCTGTGTTTCTACTTGGTTTTTAATTAGGTATTTTTAAAAGAGGTAATCGTAGAAAAAAAAAATATCTGCACGTTTTGAGAATTTTTAAATTTAATTTATTAAGTTAATTACCTTTTGTTTTAAAACAAGGAAAATCTGCTTTTAAGGTCTTATGATAAAGTGATGTAATATTTGTACGCATCTTAATAAATTATTCAGGATCTCATTATGAAAATTCCTTTTAAACTGCGTTAACTGCATTCGTGACGGTATGACAATAATTGGGCATTCTTAAATTGATTTATATTTTCCATCTTCAGATGCACGCATCTTCAGAAGGAAGATAAATTAATCAAAAAATATTATGAAGAAATTGAATTCGATTTTTTAAAAAGAAAAGAAAAAAATATTTTGTACTTATTCTGTTTAATAATTTCCCATTATGCAACATTTCTAATAGGATTATCCGTTTAGTAAACATATAATCTTCATGAAGTTTTAATTCGGTCATTCGCCATCAATAATAATAGATCTTATTGATGACAAACGTTTCCAAATATCACTGCTCGGCGTTAAAATTGCCCTCAGCACCATTTAGGCAAATTCTTATATAAAGTGTCCTCCTGAATCCGATTATGACGTTTATTTTGCCCTATCTCCCACCGTTTTTTAGGGACGACCGCCTATTTTTATCCCTATTCGGTAATTTAAAAGCTGTAAATTTGATTTTTAGGGGACGGGTAAGGATTATTTTAACTGTTAAATGTCTTCTGAGGGGTTAAAGAGTTGGAAATTTCTAAAACATCAACATTCACGGCTAGGGGAAAATTTAGGGGAGATTTGCCATTAAAATTATGTATTACACTTCTTATATTTTTTTAATATTTTGTTAATGTTATTTATTAAACATTATATATACTTTTTGTTTGTTTTTAAGCGTTAAATTAATTCTTTTTCATTCTTCAAATGAAATTCATGGCCATAAAATTACCGAACAGTGATAATAATTGGGCGAGGGGTTGGTGTGCCGAGAAAAAGGTGGGTGGCTGGGCAAAATGGTAGTCATATTCGGATTCAGGAGGTCATTTTACATAATAATCAGCAACAAAAATATCAGGGGTAGATTTTTTTTTATTTCAGCGCGGTGTAATTACAATGTAAGTTGAATCACAATAATTTTTGATAGACTACTCTAAAATCATTAAAATAGTTTTTTTTTTTTTTTTTTTTTTTCTCTAATTTATTTTAAATTTATAGGTATACATAAAAGAAGTTACAGAAAAAAGGAAAATAAAATAAAAGAATAGGTTCTCGTATTTTGTGGATTTTTATTTTTAAAATTTTTTAATGAAATTCAAGGCTATTCGAATTAAAAGTGCACAAAAATCTTTTAATTATCGTGATGAGATGATTTCATTATTGCATTCACTTTAATAAATAATCCTTTTTTTCATTTTTGAAAATCATGTTAATCTGCGGTAACTGAGAAATGCTTGTGAATCATGAGATTGAGTTTATTTTTTATATTTATTTTTATTGTTTTATTATACATAACTTTTATCATCATTTCTCATCAATAATATTAGATTATATTCATGGCATGTGTTTCAAATATTTATCGTGTAAATTTATTTACAATAATTAATGGCAGACTATTGTAAATATTTCTATTAATGTGTAGATATATGTATATATTTCAAGATTGTTTTATTTCGTGTGTGCTTACAAGTAGGAATGAGAAAAAATTCCATGTTTTTAGAATTTTTCTTATAATACATTAAATTAATTAATATTTATTCTAAAATTCGGCAAAAGGGAAAAGCCTTTACATTATTGTAGTAAAGTAGTGTAATTGTTATAAGCATTGTATATGTTAGAAGAAGCATAATAATAAATAACAGATTTCTCGTTATGGAAATTCATTTGAATCTCCCTTAACTGAAAATCGATCGTGCAGTTACACGAGTAATAAGGTTCGTAGAAATTGCTTTATAATATCCAATTTCGTCATTTTATAAATAATATTAGATATTGTTAAGGACATTATGTTTTTAAATAGTTATATTATAAATATAATCACAATATATATTTAACTCCCTATTCTAAATCATTCTAAAAGTGTATGTCTTTTTTTTCTCCAAATTCTTATGTACTTACTGTCATTAACTACCGTATGTTTGTGAATCTCAACATAATTTAATTGCTGCCATTTATTTATTTATTTTATTTTTATTTTTTTGATAGAAAAAAAAGTACATTTATTTAAAATGATGAAAATAAATTAGAAAAATTAGAAAGTAAATTAAAAATATCAGTCGTATCACTATGTATAATGTACCAAATGAAAGGGAAAATTTTTGTGAATCTGATTACACAGCTTATCGATCGGACAATTAGATATTTTAAAATTAAATAAAGTATGAATTTTAGGTGGCAACAGCAGAAGATTGTATGGAAACCGTTAGGAGAAATAAAAAAAAAAATCTGCTTCACTATTAAGTCACATGTTTTTCAAATGGGATTAAAAATTGCAGTTTTCAATTTTTTTTTTCTCTCACAAATACAAAAATATAATGTACGGGCTGTACCCCACAATATCAAATTCCATTTCAAATTTCATAATTTTTTTTGGTTAATAAACAAAAAAGTTGCTTTTTTTTTTTTTTTTCTTCTTTCAAATTAAATTTTATTCTAACTTCGAAAAGATTTACGTGATACGATGCATTAAGAATTTGGGTTTTAAAAGTTTTTTTTAAATAGATTATTATTATTATTATTATTAGTATTCGTTTGTTTCATAATGTATGTATACTTAAAAGGAGGAATCATGAAAATATCCTTTTGTTTTTTGAACTTTTACTTTAATATATTAATTTCATTAATATTTGCTCTAAAACTGAAAAATAAATAAATAAACAAATAAAATAATAATAATAATAATAATACTTTAAGTACTCCTGATAGAGTATTGTATTTGTTATGAGCATTTTAATACGATATCTGATTATGAAAATTCCTTTTAAACTGGTTTAATAGTGAATTGTTCATGCATTTCTGCGTGTAATAGGGCTCTTGTAAAATTGATTTATAATATCCAACTTCCGATGCACGCATCATCAAATAAATGATAAACAATTAGAGGGAAGTTTGTGAATATGGATTACCATTTTTATCTGTTCACACCGTAATAAATTGGAGTATTTTAGATTATTGTGCATTCGACTGCTCCAAACTTTCAAGAGCAGTTGTTAATGCGTTTTGCTGGTTTTATGTTACGAAAGATAGAGTTTACGTGCAGAACTTTTAGTTAAAAAAAAAAAAAAATTCCGGTACTATAGACTAAGCGAGTAATATAGAATCGTTATGAAGAGGAATATAGAATACCCATTTCCTTAAAATATAATATGGGACAAGGAAGTATTTTTAAAGAAAATCATAAATAATGACTTATAAACTTTTTTGTTTTGAAATTATTGTTAAAAATCAACAATACTGAAATATATATATATATATATCAACTTTCAAGTTTTACGAAAAGTACAAACACTCTTAAAATTGTAGTATTACTTTGAACCAAAACTTAGTACTAATGTAACTGTAACCACCCGATGGTTTAATGATTTACCATGATTTGGTAATTTTATGTTGAACCAAATATTGGTATTATGTTTTAAATAAATAAAAATTCAACATTCGACCGAAGCGAGGATCGAACTGAAGAACTTCGTGTGTCAAGTTTAACACACTGTCACTGTGCCACGCATTCTTGCCTGGTAATTCTATTTCGTTGATTTTGATAAAAGAGGTTAAATTTTCTAGGGTCTTATCTTGACCCATGAGGTTTGTTGCACGAAATTTGCACTTTACTCTATGTTTTCGATCACGCTCTTTAATTTAAGCTTGGTTTGGTTTTAAAAAGAATTTTATCGATTCGTGCTTCTTGGATTGTATACAATAGATTTTTCTCTCTTCTTAAAAGGATATACTTCAATAAACTTTCAAACTCAAAATCTGGTTACTGATCAATTTAATAAAGAACTTTTTTTTTCCTTTCAAGGAGTGTTAGCTTTGAATGTAATAATCATACGCGAATTCACTTCACAGATTTTATTTTCCCTCTGCGGCTTACAGTTGGTGATTTCCGCGCGCTAGGGGCGTCATCTCCTAAATAAAAGGGAATTACAAATGCATGTACGCCGAAACACTTCTCCAAGTTTTGGCGCAACTGAAATTCAATCGCAAGAAGAAGAGAACTGAAACTGAGGTTGAACCATTTTATGGTACTCCTTATAACTTTACTCCATATAGTGGTTCAAGTTTAAACTGAAATTTTAAACAGTGAACAATATATGGAATAGTTGTATTGCATAGTAGCTGAACCGACATCTTGGAGAATAATTCAACTTCTACCACAATATATATATATATATATATATGATATATGTCGTAATAAAAATAAACCTTAAAATTTAGCAATTAATAGATTCAAAACAATACCAACACAACAAAAATAGAACTAGTTTTAACTTATAGGTAAGACTGACACAAAAATGTTGCGATACAGATTAAGAACGAATAAGAGACAAAAACAATTTAAATTACTTACGAATGATAATAATAAAAAAAGGACCATTAATCTTAATGACAGAGAAAGTAACTAAAGAACCACAGAAATAATAATTGGATAAAAATGCTTAAAATTAGAAGTAAAAAAAAATCAGGGGGCATGCACTTAATAAAGCTGTGAAAGCTGCCTCGATTTCGTAAAACACTATAGCTAATCATAGCAATTTTTAATGTCCCAGCCCCATTATATATATATATATATATATATATATGTGTGTGTGTATGTATATATATATATATATATATATATATATATATATTCAACGGTGGGTTACAGGCATCATATTATTTCATAAGTTAAGGGATATGCGATATTAATTTTAAATCAAAAAAGAAATTGTAAAATTGTAGTTTATAAAAAAATTGTTTTGTTAATCTTCACATTTTTAACGAAATATGCCGACGTATAAATATGCCTCGTATTTATTACTAAAGTATAATCATCTTAAACTATTTGATGGTTATGTGAGTAAGAAGACAAACAAAATTTATTTGGCAATTATTCTGCAAAAGGATTTCTGCCGAAATATGAGACACAATATTGCATTTATATTATAGACTTTTGTAAATAACATGGGACATCGTATTAATCAAATAAATGTTTTTATGAGAATATAGTATTACATTAAAATGAAATTCATTGTAATTAAAATATAAAAAGCTAATATGAAACATTATTAACTTATAACCTACCACTGCCATTTTTTGGACGTTAAAAATTTAATTTTTTTACAATATTTTAGACAGTGTATTCTGCCATTGTTCCCAGAATAGTAACGCTCTAAGTTATACACTTAATTGTCTTAAATTGTTTTGATCCTGTAATATCTTTTAGTGAAACTTAAAATTTTTAATAATTAAAAGAAAAAATAAATATCATTTAAGCGGTTTGGCAAATAATGGGTTAATATTATGTTAACAATGAAATTATGTTAATGATGTAAATTAATAATATTATTATAATTAAATAAATATATAAATTATGAGTGCTAATTCATAATTAATTGTATTAATTAGCGTTTAATAGTCCTTACGTAAATTTCTTCATATTAAGCTGGTGAAAAAATAGTCTATGTATACTTTGAGTAAATAAAATAGTTATTAAAATTATCGAATTAATTCTAAGATCTCAACTACTTTAATAATGTTTTTCAATTTATAAGAATAAATAATACATGAAATATCTTCATTAAAATTCATTTTTTGAAAGATATGAGTAGATTTATTATTTGAATAAATATTTGTCACATTGTTAAAAATTTCACAATTAACCAAGTTTTCCATAGTATAAATTCCTCTAAAAGCAACTAAATAATTATGAATGAATAAATCTGTACAGTGAATGAGTATTACAACTGAATTTATTAATTGAAAGTTCAAAGAACCGAAAAGGGAATTCAATACAGATCTTAATTCAATACATTGATTAATGCAATAATATTGAAACAAAGAACGGTGTATTTGTATGCCAGCTAAACGGATTTCAGAAAGCTAATTAAATTTATTTTAAAACAGCATATTTTGCAGAAGGAATAGAATTATAAAGCGAGCAAATTATCTCCATTATGAACAAAGTACTGAGCTTTTGTTTCAAAAGAAAGCTTTTAATAATAATTTAGGAAAGTAGTATTTAAAATACATTGAATGCATATGACAATATGCATTAAACAATATGCACGCAACACTGGCAATTACTACTAATTTCAAACAGTAGATACTTTATTCTAAACCTGTTAAGTGGATATTAGATATCGTTGAAATTATATGCATCGAGAATAAAACCGGATATTTTAATAAACAGGTCAACACTATTATGAATAGTATATTTATAAAGTAAATAATCTAATATCGATTATATGAATTAGCATTTAAAAGAGATTTCATTAACATTTTAAATATAGTAAAATATTATTTTTTAGATTATTTTCAAGCAATGCATGGTATATTGTTGTAAAATTGCTATAAGATATTAAAAGAGAGAAAAACGCTATTAAAACTGTATTATACAAAGTAGAAGTAAATTTTATTTTAATTAAACAAATCTATTTTAACATAAAAAAGTTCAAAATCTAGGTTTTTTTCGAAGAAAAGAAAAAAAAAAAAGAAAGAAAAAGAAAACATTTGATAACTATTGTTTTGTAAATTTGCCTTCAACAATATTTCGAACTGATTTTCCTTTTACAGAAGCCCACCAGCAGTCGAGTAATTTTGCGTTCGTGAAATGCCAGGTTCGATCCCAGGTCAAACTCGTTGACATAGTCGTTTGGATTTTTCCGTGGTTTACTCCGAAACTTGTGTGAATACGTGGTAGGACCCCTTAAAAAGACCCCCATGGAAAGTACTCCCCCTCAGGTCTAGGGCCCTAGGGCAGTCAATCGGCTTTAAATTCACAACACAAACACAAACTCTTTCATAGAAGTTAATCTCTATTATCGATGACGTCTTTTTTTGCTGTCTGAAGTCGACGGCAATTTAATGCTGTAGCACGAGTCTGTTGAAGTTTTCAACAACAACAACAACAAAAAATATTTGAACTGCTTAAAAATTGAATACTTCCCAATAAAAATTATGCGGTGAGGCACTCACTCTGCTTTCTTTAACCGGGCATTTTGGTAGAAGATATTTTAATTCTTCCCGTAAATTCTTGTTTAAACCTTGTTCTGTAAGTGAAAGCGTTATTCTCCCAAGACATGATAAATTTGAGTCCATTATAAGAATCAATTACTCATTGTTTTATACAATGTAATAAACAAATAAATAAATAAATAAAGTATTTGGCTGATTTCAGGTAGCTATATGTATTTCAATGTTTGGAACGGATTTTATAATTTATATACAGCATTTACCTTTAATATACAAAATAATCTGGTTCAAAGAACACTACTTTTTCTTAGCCTACATTAATAAAGTCATATTATTGTAGTTCAAGGATGAAGATATTATGTAATGTGTTTGAACATATCTACTATACGTATACCAACAATAAAAATATCTTTAGAAACAAATTCAGTTGATATACATTTCAGTGTCCTAACCACCCATTTCAACATTGTATCTACATTCAAAAAGTAATTAATCTTATTTCAAATTATTCAAATAATTGATACCCACACTAATTTTTGAAACTTGATCGACTGTATTTGAATAGCCCTGTATATTGTTTATAAATTATATTCGCTTCAAACAGTGTGTATAAATTTTTAACATACATACAGGGGGGAAAAAAAAGCATGACGCAAATAGAAATGCACTTCCAAACATAGCCTTAATACATTGCAGAAGTCTTTTGTGAGGCCCTATGAACGTAGGATAATCATGTTTCTTTCTAAATTACATGTGAAACATCCCACGTAAAAAAAAAAAAAAAAAAAACAAACAGCAAAAACCTTTAAAGATAACCTTCAATAAAACTGCAGGAAACCTGCAGGAATTTCGCACTTCCTGATATAAACTTGTATTAAACCTTTAAAAGAAATTAATATTTCCTGCAGGAAACCTACTTATTGAAAATTTACACACTTTCACTCAGGTGTGTTCCTACAAATGTTTCTACAAATTTGTTTTCCTAGTTGATTATTAATATCATAATTTTTTTCATTTCTCATTGGATGACTAGGAATACACTGAGGAAAAAAAATAGGCCACCTTCTTCTAGAATGTATCAGTGGCCATTTTCTAAATCCTTAACTAGAAATATAGATTTCCGAGCTATGCGCATAAGGCACGCTAATAAACTGTATAGACGAAATGATCCAGAATTTCTAGTCTACACATTTCTAGATGGTGAAACAATATTCTGAATATTCTGAAGTTTTTGTATTGCGAGAAATTCTCGCTTGATTGTCTAGAATTGGGTAATAAACCAAGATTATAGTTGCTGAAATCCTTCTCATTTATTTGCAGAGATTTTTAAATAACTTTGCCCTCGATAATATAGGCAAACGCTCTAGAACTCTAATAGGGGTTTCTAGAACTCTCTTTCAAAGGGGACTAAAATTTATAATAATGACATGGAACTATTCTTTCTAGAGCCACAATTTAGATTCTAGATGTCCGTTACAGAATTTTTTCTCAGTGTAATTAATTCTCATTGCGTAAATTTTTGTTTTAATTTTGTCCTCTACTGCCGTAATTGAAAATATGAAAATATAGGATGACAACACCACCTAATAAGCGATTGATCCCCAAATGTAATGAGCATTGATTTCAGGATAAAAAGTTTGGCTTAATTCCATACTTTGTAACATACAACATCTAAAAACTTATGGTAACATACAGATAGATGCGCAAACGGGTAAATGTTTTCTAAAAATGGTCATAACGTGTTCACGGTATCTCAAAACATGTAAATTTATCAAAAATCAAAAGCCAATATTTTTCACGAATCAAATACTTTCTTCTTGTGCATGCAGGAGAATGAAAAATATTACAATTAAATTTTCACTGCAAGTAATTTAAAATTATATCCTATTAATAATATCTATATTATTAAATGCGAAATGATGAAGATGAACTTTCATGTATGTAAAACACATTTAATCTTCTTATCATAAATGCTTCAGTTAGTGTTAAACAATACAATTCAAAAATACTCTTATTTCAAAAAATTAATTCAATTCCTTTATAATGCAGTTGCATATAATAATCTTTTCTCTGGAAATCCGTGCATCTGAGTTTAGATATTATAATTCCATATAAGGGTGCTCCCATTACGCGCATAACTGCACGAAGCATTCTCAGTACCTGCAGTTTAGAATGGATTTCCAGGAAAGAGAAACCGGATTACTTATTAAGATGCTTATATTAATTACATCACTTTTGCACGAGAATTAAGAGCATTTTTGCTCAATTTTTGAGCTAAACTTAATAAATTTAACAAAAAGGAAAAATAAATATTCTCATATATTATTATGCCTTAATGATTTTTGCTTTTTCCTATATTCAATGGAAGAATGTATTAGGTTTCTTTATCGGGTGATTCAACTTAAAAGATTATTATTCGGAAATATTTTAAGAATAGCGTTTTAGGAAACTGCTGCCAAATTTAATGATGAAATTTAATGCTAAAAATTTTCATGAAATTTTAGCATTCAAATAGTAAAGTATTTTTAAACTGGAATGTTCTGGCCACGACATGACTTTCTTCTATATTTCCCTATGCAAGTTCACCCAGTAAAAATAATTTATTAAAATCATTATTTAATAAAATTATCTTCCATGATAATGCAGAAGGATTTCCATATTAGAGAAGTAGTATAAAACTAAAATCCAAAAAAAAAAAAAATTTTATTCACGATATTACATTAAAAAAAAAAAAAATTGTTAAGAATGAAAAAAAAATCGATATTTTTATTTTAAACTAGCAGGCTTTGCCCGCTTCGCTGGTCCCTAAATTTAAAAGAAACTCTTTTCTATATAGCTTTATAAAATAAAATAAAATACTAAAATTGCTCAAAAGTTCGCTTCGGATCCTTGCTGCCTTCGGTAGCGATTTGGTCATCCGCTAAAACTCGGGCGCTTGTCTCTATTACCTGAGACAATGGTTTACCAATAGGCTTCCATTAAGTCCTTATTAGATAACAGTTTCGAAATAGATAGTATCGAAAAAATTGAAGTATCCCTTTTATATTTGAATCCCAGTTACATATGAACAACACTATACGTGGTGCACATAATATTTGCTTTTACGTTATTTCCTATGTGGATTTTGTTTATCCGCTCAACCATAAAAATGACAACAATTTCACGCCAAGTATTATAATATTCTATGACCGGCTACGTCTGTCGCATGAGACAATTATTTTTTTCTGGTTATATATAATTCATGGTTTGTAAACCTGATCATAGTACAGCCTTAATATAGTTCTCTTTGGCAACTTTTGAATTTTTATCACCATTTTAGATTTAATCCCTTGTAACAATAAGACTTAATCCCTTGTAACAATATGCTATGAGCGCTATTTCTGCCGTATTTTAGACAACCAACCTTTTTATGGTTATATATATTTCTCATTAAACATATTTTTATTTTTATTTATTTATTTAAATATTAATTTGAATTAATCAAATATTTCGGTTCGACAGCGTGCAAGTGCAGTCACGCACACAGGCTCATTTATTTGTATGATAAATTAGCATAGTGATTAGTATATATATTTAAAAAAAAAAAAAAAAAAAAAAAAAAAAAAAGGTAAACATTATCTTGCTACACAACTTTCTGCAAACGCAGATATAACAGGTGAGAATATTATTCGTGGCACAACTCAAATAGACCCCGAAAATTCCATTTAGAAATTTCATTCATCAACCTTGAAAATTCATTTCAGATAAATTGGAGTGCAAGGCTGATTTTTGTACCAACTATGTGAAAAATACCAGAACTGGGAATCGAACCCGGGCTCTCCGCTAAAGGGAAAAAAAAATTTCCTTTCCACCAGTTTAAAGAAAAGAAAATTGTTATACGTTTATTTCCTTTTCTTTTTTTTGACATAAAAATAAATGTAATTTCTTTTAAATCGGAAAAAAAATGGATGCTTATTTATTTATTCATTTATTTTTAGCATCAACATTTTTAAAAAAAATTATTTTAAACTTAAAATGGGTTTTTATTTAATATCTTTTGAACCAACTATCCAATTGGATTAAAATATACGGCGTTCGCTAGAATATGCGCTACTAATAAGTGTACCAGTTTTCGTAGCGAATGGCTTAACGGTGTAGTTTGTATAGAGAATTAAAAAATGTTATATGTATTATATGCGATCAAATTTCTACAACTGTCTGAAGAAAGTATTTCGGTCGTACTAATAAATAAAAATCTAAATTAGTTTTTTTCGAGAAAAATTTACAATTCTTTTTTCAATTTAAGTATTTTTCGATAAATTTTATTACACCTAATATTATTATATCTCAATGCATATGTATGCAAATTTTTATTTAACTTTAACTTAGTAATTTAGAAAAAAAAAAAAAAAAAAAAGATTCATAACGTGCACTATCTCTTTAAGCAAAATTCCTTTCTTGAAAGAGATTTAAAATAAGATTTATACCCTTAAGCGTTTAAGGATTAAATCGGATTACGGAACGAGTGGGGTTATTTCCTACGAATGTCTTCATAATAATAAATCACTGGAAATCATCCCTTGAGACACTTTATATGTTTATGAGTTTTCATGTATGTTTAATCTCGTCCCAGAAGCTTGGCTTTTCAGGTTTTCATGAGTACTGAAGTGGGATCACTGATGTTTAAAAAATAGAATTCAAGTTAATGTTAAAGTAAAATATACAAAAATGAACAAGAGCAAAATTTAATTTATGGGAATTTGCATCTTTGAATCGGCACCACTGAAGGTTGCATATAAAAGTTTATATTTCCACTTCATATTTATAAACTGATCTAGGTTTGTTTAATTAAATACTCATTCATACAACAATTCTTATAATTTCTGATACATTTTTTTTACAGATTTGAAATCCTTAAATTACGTTTTGATAGTTTGCATTTTTGTTTCACGAATTCATAACCTTCAAATGCTAAAATTTCTGCAGATATTTAAGAAAATATTTAATAATTTTTCGGAATGTTTAATAGAACCTAATTAAAAGAATTAGGGTTGGATTTTGAAATTTATAATTAGTTTTTGAGAATAAAAATTTGAAAGTGCACGCGTCTATGCAAAAAATTTCAAAATTAACACGATTTTTGTTATTTTTAAATTTTAAATATATATATATATAGTATAATTTTTTCATTTAAAGGTATTGCAAAATTTATTCTTAATTCTTGTAAGTAAGTTCTATGAAACATCCATAATTATATCAATTCTTTTCTTAAATATCTCCAAAAGTTTTAGTATTTTGAGGATCATAAATTCGTGAAAAAAATGTAAACTGAGAAAACGAAACTCAAAGAGTTCAAAATTTACTGAATAAACATAAAATAATTCAATTTATAAATATTAAGTGAAAATATAAGCTTTTATATATGAAACTTTCAGATATGCCAAATCAACGGTACCAAGCCTTCTTAACGATAGTAATAATCTAAAAGACTCTTATAAAATGCTTCTTTGTTTCTATTAAACTTAAGATTTGAAATAATTTCGCAATTATCGAGCATCATATTCACATGTATTTTTTGTTTCTTTATGTGTTCTTCTTTTAAATTTCTAAACAAACTCTACTAACAAAATATACGAGCTCACATTGTAACAACTGTTCTTTTAGTTGGGCTCCGCGTCCAATGACCGTTGACAAACTGTTGGCCTAAATACAGCATTTTATGTTGCGATTAAATTTTCGCATTTATTACTTACTATTTGTATATTTTCGTGCGAAGAAATAATGCCGTTGGCATTATTTTAATGTGTGTAATAAAATTACATATTTGCTTTGAAATTACGGAAAGGGGCATCATAGGCAAGGCAACTTTAACGCTTTGATTACCATTACACAATTACTTCTTCTTCTTTCTTTTTTTTTTTTTTTTTTTCTTTTTGATGAGCGAATTACATCTACCCAAAAAATTAATTGTAAATAAAGGAGACAAAAATTGTACTGTTGGGCCAATCAACACAATTTCATCTAAATAAGGGCTAACTACGTAAACCAAATATCTATTCATGCGCTAACGAGTCAAATTTGTAGGAAAAGTACTTTGTAAAATATTTTTACGACACCAACTTATATCTTAAACATTCTCAATAATACCAGTCTATATTCTTTATCTCTGCTTTAATTTATCAACACTTTCGCGACCGATGATGAAAATCTAAAACTCCGCCAGTGGGCCTTTCTTTCACAGTTTATATGTTATTTACTGATTTCATTTTATTATTTCATTTTTTATTATTTTTCA
Organism: Salticus scenicus; assembly: GCA_963930645.1. Lineage (NCBI taxonomy): Eukaryota > Metazoa > Arthropoda > Arachnida > Araneae > Salticidae > Salticus > Salticus scenicus. Next base: position 280,214,458 of record OZ005655.1, read on the forward strand.
TTCATATTTCATTTTATTTTATTATTTCTCTCCAGTTTCTTGTTATTTTTTGTTATTGTATGTTATACACTCTATATACATATTTGTAAAATCAAATATACTATGGAGACAAATGCTCTGATTAGAATGAATATAATTATAAAGTTTTTCTATTTATAATATAAATGTGGATATAGAAAATTTGTACTGAAATGTTGTAACTTGAGAGAAAAACACCCACAGGCGGACTTTACCGTCAAAAAGACAAAAACATGCGGACATGAAAGTGTTAAATAATGATATTAGGCATGCTTAAAAAACTTATAAAGATGAATTCAAAACTACGAAACTTTATAAAACTGATTACAAATTTTAGAAATATAAATCTCAAAAATAAATTATTTATGATTTATTTATTTATTTATTTTATGATTTATTTATTTACGTTATCCTTATTTTTTTCTCTTAAATTGCGCACATCACTGAAATGGTTTCTATCACAAAAATTTACGTCGAGACATTAGAAAAACGTTTAAGTCAGCTTTTTTTGTCTTAAGAGACATTTTTGTCTGAGACTTTTTGTAACACATAGTTGATATATTTTATATTACCAAACTAGAGAGTGGTATATAGAAGATGTACATAATAACACACAATTAGAGTTTGGACAGGGGTGTTTCCGTTCCGGATTTTTTATTTTATTTCCCACCAGTAATTACGAATTGTATTTTCAGCTATATTTAATTGCTAAGCATTACTAGAAAAATACTAATAATATCACTATTAAAAAATTACTGGTGGGAAATAAAATAAAAAATCCGGAACGCAAACACCCCTGTTTGAAACTGAATATTATTTAAAACTACATTTCAACATAAGTGCAGCTAGTTACTCGAAAAATATCAAGTCTGTTCTCTATTTCTCTCCAATAAGCGTTTGTGGTATTACAGTAGCTGTTTTTATGAAGTTGTGGTTGTAATAATTTAAAGCTGTCTGCCTACATTAAGATTCTAAGTCTTGGTAGAATGTCCTCTGTGCGGCTCTTTCTAAGAAGTCCTAGCTATTTCTATGAAGAATCTAATTGTGAATTCTCCAAATTCACAATTAACAATTTTAATTAATTAATTAACCAACCACATTTTAATTAATTAATTAACCTAACCAACCACTACCTACCTATAAAAAGGTATTTACTATTTTATTTGTTCAACAGTGGCTATTTTTTGTAAACAAACATTTTCTTCATTTTACAAACTACTTTATATAAAAACCTACTAAATGAAAAAGTTATGTTATTTTACAAAGTATTGTATATATTTTTCAATAGTAACGTTTTAGACCACGGCTGAAAATTTTAATTTTAACCATGTTTTTAGTAACTCGCTTTCTTGTTTGTTTGTTTGTCCAGTACAACTCTTGCAATCGATTTTTAACTAATTTCCCGACTAGCTAGACATTTAAAACTTTTCGAACAGTTCAGAACACGATGATAATGCATTATTTTAATACTTTTAGCCATTTTTAAGCAGAATTGAAAATTTTTAAATGTTAACTCGCTCTCTTGTCTATGTTTAATACAAATCTTGCAAACGATTTTTAACTAACTTCCCGACTAGATAGATATTTGAAACTTTTAGAATAGCTCAGAACCCGATGACAATACATTCTTTTAATGCATCCTTAACCATCCTTAAGCAAAATTGAAAATTTATAAAAATTAACTCACTTTCTTGTTTGTCCAGTACAAATCATGCAAACGATTTTTAACTAACTTTCCGACTACCTATACATTTGAAACTTTTAGAATAGTTCAGAACACGATGACAATGCGTATTCTTTTAATACTTTTAATCAATTAATAAATGTTTGAAAATTTCTTATAATGGCTCTCTTTATTACGCATTTGATCATTTTTTTTTTCAAGTTGATGGGATAATTCATCAAAAAATAAAAAAATAAATAAAGTATTTATTAATACATAAAATTGTCAAGTTTATATGATTCAACAGAAAATTTAAAAACATGGTATATAAAAAGTTCTTTTTATCTTGTAATTATTTAAATTAATTTATAATATTTCGTTTTGATTAATATATATATATTTTTCCCTTTTCACACCGTTTTTGCTGTTAACTAAAATTGCTATGTGAGTATTTAAAATTATAAGCATTCACAACGTTCCTACATGTTACCTTTCTTTTGTTATTTTCCAGAGGAAGAGGCGTGGCATGGCCACAGGTGTTTCCAAGTAAAGCATCGAGTATCGATAAAGTTTCTATAGTATATATGTCATATGATATGCAATATACTGCTATGCCTATTTGCAGACATTGTGACAGAACAATAATCCACGTGCCAAATAGCGTGGCATAACAAAATTACTTAGTTACAATTAATTTACAGTACCTTTGATAAGAAAGAAGAACCTTCTACTAGTTAGCAAAGAATTTTCAGCTAATTGGATACAATAAGAGTACAACTTGCAGACGAGCTTGCTGTAGATAGTCTTAAGGTGACTTCGAATTGTTCGTTATCTTGTTACACACTTTTTATGAAACTTACAAGCTTGCCATACTGAACTTTCTGAAAGTTTAACAGGACTGCGAAGCAAGACATCTACAATTTTGGGGATAACTAAAATTGCTATGTGGAATGTACATAATCCATGTCTTCTGAATTGGAATTTTTAATACATTTAAAAATAATATCGTGCTTTTATTTTATTTTATTTTTACTTATTTATGTATAATTTCTTATGCATATAAAAGAAAGTAAAAAAAAAATATATATATATATTTAAAATTAAATTGTTAAAGAAAATGTCTGACACAGCTCGTGAAATACTTTTAAAATAATTCATGTGAAATGAAAAATCCCTGTAGACGACATAAAACTTACTTTATAAAACATTCTTTAAAAATGCAAATAAGGTAAAAGCAACAGAATATGTGTAATCCCTTTTCGTTTTTAATGTAAACGGTTTCAAAAATATGCATTCCTCAACAGAAAATGTAAAAGTAAAGTGATATTACTTAAAGCATATAAATTCGGATTATTTTAATGAATAGTTTACGCAGTAAAAAGTGACTAAAATTTTGTGTAATTTTGTTGAATCTAAATCTCTTTCATATTTTAATAATCTAACGACAAAACTTATTTGAATATGAGGCTTACTTTTATTGCCAGAAACTGATGAGATTAAAGTAAATATGATATAGAACAATTTGCATGAAAATGATATTGGAATATTACACATTTTAGTTACTTAGAGGCTTTGAGAAATACTTCCTGAAAATGAACATATTTACTAAATGTAGAAAACTTTGTAGTAATTGTCAGTCCCCTCCCTCCATAGCACACACAGTAACATCTTATCTTATAACATTTAATAAATAAAAAAAATTAATAAATGTCTCAGGCAAGAACGATTATTTAAATATTTTTTTCAAATGTATTTTATATTGTAAAAATAATTATTCTCTCTAAATATACCATTTTAAAAGAAAAATCAACAATAGGAAGCAAAAATGTATGCTTTCACTAAAGTTAAGACTAGTATGTTGTGGCCATCGAAAACCTTTCTTCTATATTTTCTACGCGATTTCATGCAGCGCAAAATATTTATTAAAGTTTTGGCCAATCAAAATTATTTTACCTGATGAAATCAGATAATTTTTATTTCAGAAAAAATACAATACTAACTGTCGAAAGAAATTTAATTCTCTGTTTTGCAGGCAATATATGATGAAAATCATTTTTGGTTAAAAATGAAAGTAATTGGTAAATTTGTTTCAAATTATCAGAGATACAGGGATTAACATTTCTTTTTAACAATACTGTACAGTTCTTTTGAAAACATTCATACTGATAATTTACATCCCTTCGAGCAATCCCCCCCAGGAATGAAATCATTGCTCCTACATATATACAAAAGTTTTATTGCAGTATTTATATATATATATATATATATATATATATATATGTCAAAAAGTTATTTCAAATTTATTTGTTTCTGAACTGAAGATCACTGTTGATATTGATGAATTAGAAACAGATGGTTGTTTGGTTGCCTTTTTTTTGGCGCAAGGTCCACAGTGGGACATGCTGCGCTAAACAAAAGTGTGAAACAAAAAATAGCCTAGATTGTCATTAAAAAAATCACATTAAAAAAGAAAAGCAAGAGTAGGTAAAAGGTAGTAATAAACTGAAAACAGTGTATACAATTAAAAGGTGTAAAATGTCATGAACAGTGAAAATAAAACATACGTAAAATGTGATAAACAGTGGAAATAATAAAATCAGATATCGTAATAAAAACTAGCCTCTTTTAGAAAGTTTTTTTAATAAGTGATGATGATTAATACCTAAAAAGCCCGTCAGATTTAGTGAAGATGAGTTGAAGTAATACCTGTATAGCGTAAGCAAGGACAGTCAGTTAAAATATGGCGAGTGGTGAGTGAGCTGTAGTGGAATTTCGGACATGAAACAGGCTCCTGCTCCCCTAAGGGAAGATACCTTTAGGTAATGCTAGGGTGCCCAATTCTGAGTCTAGTAATGATAACATCAAGTTTTCGCGGTGCAAGTGTTGGCCATACTGTAATATGTGGTTTAATTTCTTTTAACTTATTATTAATTTGGTAATTCCATTCTCTTTGCCACTTGCCCCTCAGATAATAGTTTAGAGTATTTTTTATATCTTCATATGGGATTGCACAGTTAAATGAAGTAAAGCTTCCTATGCCGCTTTATCAGCAGCCTCATTTCCCGTGATACCTACATGCCCTGGAACTCAACAAAATAAAATGTCAAATTCCTTCTTTAGAAGGTCGTTATAATTTTTTAAAACAAAGATGAAAGAGAGGTTGCAAGATCTAGATGAAACAGAATCAAGAACACACTTAGAGTCCGTATATATTATGAATTTTCGATTGGGATGAAAAAAAATAGTGCTAACAGCAACTTCAACAGAAAAAATCTCTGCAGAGAAAATGGAAAAAGAATTAGAGAACTGGTAGCTAAAAGTGGTGTTACCATTGACACCACCACAACCAACTTTATTACTTATCTTAGAGCCTTCCTTTGTTTCTGTTCTGAAAATCACTGTTGATATGGATGAATTAAAATCGGTATGCAGTTATACTTATCTGAGACAAGTCCTTACGATGAACGAGAACATAATGGAAGAAATTAACAACAGAGTTAAACATGCATGGAGAGCATTCGGAAGAAAGAGCGCTATACTCAAAAGCGACCTCCCAATTTGTTTGAAAAGAGAAGGTTTCGGTAAGTGCTTTATGCTAATTTTGACTTAAGCTTCACGAACTTGGACATTAGCATGTAAAGCTAGACAAAAACTTCAAACAACCCAGAGAAGCATGGAGAGGTGCATGCTAGGAAACCAGAAAGCGTGTAAATATAACAAAAACTAATTCCGAAAATGTGTTATTAAAGAGTACTTTTTGTACCATAGGGTAGGTTCTCCAGTGATTGACATGCTCCAGTAACTGACACCTTCCATGAAATAATTAATAAATAGGTAAAAAAATAAAAACAAATGTTTTACATATAAGAATTTTAACATTGTATGTCAAACACTGGAGCATAGGGTGCCTATTACTGGTAAAATGAAAAACTAGCAGAGTCAAACACCGGAACATAGGGGGCCAATTACTGGTAAAGTGAAAAACTAGCAGTGTCAATTACCGAAACATTGAGTGGGTGTAAAATAAAAATTCATTAACAAAAAAAAAAAAAATCATAATTATCAAATGTATATATATTAACATATATGTGGTTCTAAAAGTCTTTCATACCTTATATATTAATTTAAGATTTCCAAAAATAATTTCTGATGACTAATACATTAAAAAACATCAGAAATTGCTCTAAAAGTGTCAATTACAGGAGCGCTTACTCTATACGGGTAAGGGAAAGTAATATATAAATATATATAATATTTAATCCTAATATTAAGCAAAAATAACTGCTCTACAAATTTTACCGTTATATATATATAATTATAGAATATTGTACTTATATAAACACCGTTGGTTATTCCCTCATTTCTTTTAAGCACTATCTTGAAAATGATCTTACACATATTGCATTAAACAACTCGAATATATTTCTTGAGCTTGTTAATGATATCTCTTCTATATACGCATTGATCAATGAACCTTTATAGCATGTGCCCTCGGGGACAGACGAATTAATTGGATCGTACCTCGAAACAAAATCTACGGAAAAAAAGGAACAATAAAGAGATTGCAGAGCTAGAATGAAGAGATTGAAGATAAAATAAAAACAAATACTGGTTAGCAATTAGAAAAAGAAAAGAAAGCATCTAATGTGTTAAATAAAGCAGAAAAAAAGCATATTAAAGGCCTAACATTTGATTATTTTTCCTATGATAATGGTATATTAAACATTTATTTTTGCTACAATTATTATTAAAAAGAATTTTCATATTCACTGAGTACATATGTATACTATATTATTCAATGAAACAAATTTTGTCGTCCTAAGAAATGTAAATTTATTAAAAACCGTAATACGTGCTACTCATTTTTTTAAATTGAAAATATGAGATAATTAGGTAAAATTTTTATACGCAGTCGTTGGAATTAATGCGAATTGACTGCGATATGGACTTATACAACATATCCTTTAATATTGTAGAATTTGTTGATCTAGGTTTGGGTAGAGTGCCGAATCTTTATAATGTGGCCATGTCGCTTTATACGCAGTGATGATAAATAAAGTCAAAAGATTTGAATTTACAAAAAGGATTTTTTTTCAAAGTATTTCTTAAGTATAAAATTAATGCATGTATAGCGTGTCATTTTAGGTGGGTGGTTTGCAAGAATCTAAGCACCGTCTATTGTACTACCCCACAAATCTAAATTTTAAAAAGACCCGTGGCAAAAAGAAAGCCCAATAAACACCTAGCCGGAATGTCCTGAAGCTCCCAAGGCCGCCCGAAGTGTTCAAACCTGTAGGCAGAGAAGACCTCCCATTCACATAAAATATATGTTACTGTTTCTCCTTGCACTTCACCCCTGCAAAATGGGTCACTAACAATACCCATGACATAAAGATGGCTTTTCAAGCGACAGTGATCTGTAAGAAGACCAATCACCTTGTTGATGCTATTCCTATTAAGCTTCATGAAATCCTTAGCCCTAGCACTAGGATTACTACAGTTAAGCTGTTCCCCTCAGTCTTGAGCCAAGTAGAGTACTGTAAATTTCTCATGATGGAGTAAATAGTACCCCTCAACAAACTACCAGAAATACTCAGGACAGGTTCAGGACCAATAAAAGGTGTATCAGAACTCTTTCTGGCTAGCACGTACGCTAACTCGTTCCAGAGGATACCAGTATGACCTGTTACCCAACACAGAAGTACAAATTATTAAAAGAGACAAAAAAAAATAATACGGCCACAAAATCTCATTATACAAGCGTTCTAGTAAAGTGAGTGAATACAAAAGTGAAACAACCAATTTAAATAAATCAGTCTATTTTGTATTAGGAATTCTCTCTCTCTCTCTCTCTCTCTATATATATATATATATATATACAGGGTGTTCCAAAAATCTCACACTCCCTAATATCTCGAAAATGAGTCGGAATTCTGAAAAATGGAGAAACACGTGTTCAATGAATTCGAGAGGGACCTCTTTTGGTGAAAAAAGTTTGGGCCCTGGGTTGGGGGTGGGGCTACGGGGGCCGCAAAGGAGGGCAACTTTAAAATTTCAAATGGGAAGGTATGCCTTGTGATACATACTTGGAAACATGTCTTCAAGACAATGAATTTGATAGTTTCGCCCTACGATGGTTATTAAAGGAGATAGTTGAGTTTTTTGTCTTTTGAAATGTGAATTCTATACTTATGTATCTCCTTTAATAATCATTGCAGGAAAAAAGTATTTATATCAAACTCATTGTCTTCAAGAGATGTTTACAGGGATGTATTACAAGACTTACTTTGCTCAAAAATGTTTGGTTCCGGGCAAGGGGGTTGTAGGAGTGCCGCTAGGGAGGGCAACTTTAAAATTTCAATTAGGAAAGTATGTCTTGTGATACATCCCTAGAAACGTCTCTTCAAGACAATGAATTTGATATAAATAGATTTTTCCTGCAATGCTTATTAAAGGGATACATAAGTATAAAATCCACATTTCAAAAGTCTAAAAATTCATATATATCCTTTAATAATCATCGTAGGATGAAACTATTTATATCAAATTCCTTGTTTTGAAGAAATGTTTCCAGGGATGTATCACAAGACATATCTTCCTCTTTGAAATTTTAAAGTTGCCCTTCCTAGCAACCCCACTAGCCCCCCCCCCCCCTTGGCCCAAACTTTTTTCACCAAAAGAGGTCTTTCTCGAATTCATTGAACAGGTGTTTCGCCATTTTTCACAATTCCGACTCATTTTCGAGTTAGGAGGGGAGGGGGTGGGACTTTTGGAACAACCTGTATATATATATGTATACTTCACTATAAACAATATAAATGCCTAAATAAAATTTTAATAAATAATTTTCCATTTACATTTCCCCTTAAATTAATCATGATATTTTTACTATTTTATTGTTCATATTTATTTATTTAAACATTTCTTTAGTTCTGAACATAGTTTGCGAAATTTTGATTAGGGTAATCCGAACATAAATAAATATGATTGAATCTCTTATTTTCGAGGAGAGTTACTAATAAATTATATAATTAGCTTTTTTATAAATGAAAACAAATTATATAATTAATAATTATAATATAATATAATGTTTATAATATCAATAATAATTAGGCTGGCAAGTTGAAAGAAACGACGACAAAAATTAGAAAAAGTATAAGAAAAGAGATAATTCTCCCCTATTAATTTTTTTCTTTATCGAAACATGATTAAAAAATTACTTTTGCTCAATGTATTTACAGGAAAATTTACTTATTTCTGAATTTTAAAAATTATTTTACATATTTTTATATATTTATTTTACATACTTTTACATATTTATTTTATATTATTTATTTTACAAGATTTAACGTATCGTCATTTTATTTATTTCATTTCGTGGCTCCAGTGACAAGAAAAGCGTATGCAAAAAGGCTATAATATACTAGACAAATTAACTGGAATAACTAACTTGTGATTAATGCTATACTGAGTAGTACTTTGGCTGAGTAGTCGAATACTGAACACCGAGTAGTTTTGAGAGACAATAATTGATGCATATATACATGAAGAATTTTGCACATCAAGATTTTTTTTTTAATTTTTAAGTATTTTTTACTCAAAATGTGCTTAAATGGCAAATAGCATGTTTTCATGAAATATTAAAAAAAATTTGTAGTAAGTTCTATGTGTTTATACACCATAAAGTTCATTGCTGTATTTGATTCTTCCGGCTTAGAATAATACTCAAACCATAATTGATAACTTTAATGTTAAAATATTTCTAATTTCCAAATATGTCATCCTCAGATACCTTTTAGGTGCTATAATAGTTTCTATACACCAAAATTTAACTTAAGATGCATGAAATATATCTATGAAATATAAACATTGAAAAATGAATATTTATGAATTTTATGAAAAATGAATATTTCATTATTTCAAACATGATATGTTTCATTAATCTTTAGATCATAAAAACATAAAAGGTTGGTTGTTTTGGGCCATAATTTGCAAATCAACACATTTCATTATTAAAATATTTCTTAAATAGCTTTTTAATGGACTTCTGTTTTTACGATTGTCTTTTTTTTCGAAAATCAATCTTTTCTTGCTGTTTTTAAAATGGCTTACTTTTATTTATGCATATGATCAACTAAATTCTTGTTTCTGTTAATTTTGCATAAAGGGTTTTTCTAAAATATTTTTGTCCCACTCACAGATGCAATTTTAGGTACTAAGTTTTTATCAATTATGCCATATATTACATACATACAGAATGTTTATAATTAAATTTCTACTATAAACAGACCCCTATAGCTTTTTACTTCCATTACCCGACTACCGTAGGTAATGGAAGTATTGTTTTCGGACCAAAAATTTGATATCGAGATTTCACCTGATTTACATGTTTTAAGGTCTCTTGAGTTCAAAAAAGTAGTTTTTGGAAATTGGTCAGTGTGTGTGTATGTATGTGTGTGTTGAATCTTCTGACTATCATATCTCTGAAACTAATAAAGATACAGCTACGAAACTTCAGAATTAAGACAGAACTGGTGTACAGATGATTTTTTTAAATTTTAGTGAACATTGGAAAACTGGAAGTGGGACATCGGAAAACGGAAGTGGGATCGTGGGATCTCAAGTGGGATCTCAAAAACGGCTCCAACGATTTTAATCAAATTTGCTATATAAATACTCTATTAGATGTCCTTTTGAATGATATAGTTGGTTAGTTCAGGAAAATTGATAGGCGCCCTGTATAAATAGCTCAGTTTCAGGTCTCGCAAGTGCGATTCTTTTTAAACGGCTGTACGGATTTTTTTCATACTCGCCATATTAACTCCCTTTTAAATATCCTTTTGTATGTAATTATTGTTTTCCGGTCAATAATTGAGTATGTCAAGTTTTGGTAAAATTCGGTATCTCAAAAACAGCTCTAACGATTTTCTTGAAAATTGTTACATAAATCCATTTTAAATATCCTTTCTCGTATATTACGTGGTTATTAGAGGAAAATTAACAGTCATCCTGCTTAGACAGGTCAGTTTTAGATCTGGAAAATTGATGTTTCAAAAAATAAATCTACCATTTATTTTTTCTTATTTTTTAACGCACTGTGTAAACTCTGTTTTACATATCAGATTTCATATATATATATATATATATATATGTATATGAATATATATGTCATATATATATATATATCAGCTTTCTTTTATAGGAAATTTCTTAGGTGTCTACTTCGTTAGGTCAATTTTATGTCTTTTGATCACATTTTTTAAAAATTGCATATAATACGTGAAATAGTGGGTAATGGAAGTCGTGTAGTTGCTTCACACCAGATTTTTTAAAATAGTTTTTTTATTATTATTGGCTATTTTTCACTGATTTTGATTTGTCGAATATGAGTTTCAAGTACATTATACAAACACCGAATCTGAAAACAGATTAATTTGTAAATATCCACTGGCTAGGAGGTCGAAGTTCGATTGATTTGATAGTATAATTATAATAAACTGGAAAACTGTGTTAACTAAGCAAGTTCTTATAACTTTTGTTATATTTGCAAACATGAATAAATATTTCAGGAAACGTGAGAACAATGACTGTGTGGTTCTCTTTTGTAGTTACCGAACTGTTCTTTACTTGAAATGAAAGGATAAATGAGCTTCCCTTTGTTCAGAAGAAATAAAATCGTCAGAAAGCAAATATTTGTCATTACATACCTTCATTAACTACATTAAAATATATTACTTTACGGTTTTATTTTAATTATTCCCTTTTTATTCTCACACTTTTGTTCCTAATTGTGTTTATTATGTTACTTCAAAGGTTATAGTATTCTCTGCTTTACGTGGTTGTACTTATTGAAACAAACAATGATACTTGAGCTTTATACGCTTTACTGAATAATCCTTTATAACATTTGCCTCAAGGGAGACAAGAATTAATTGGACCACGGCTTGATGCGAAATCTAAGAGTAAGAACAATAGAAACAGCGAAATATGCATAAGAAAAATTATATCGAAAAGAAAAATGTGAACAGTACCCAGTGCATTAAAATTGCGATTGTGAAATTGTAGAAAAAATGCATTTTAAAAATTTATTTGGTGTTTATATTAATAGTGACTTAAGATAAAAAGAAGAAGAAAATGTTGTCTTTTATATATATTTCAATTAATTATTTTACTCACTTTATTAACGAATAAACTTCAATTACTAACGACTACTAAAACTTAAAAAATGACATTTTTTATAAAAATATTGTTATTTATGAAAAGGAAACTAAACATAAATTTATATATATATAGGGGAGACTCGTGTACCTAGGGCCGCTTTTTTTCAATGCCTAAAAACAGAGCCCTTGAACTATTTAAAATTATCAAACTTATATGTACATATCTTTAGGACTAATTACATCCAACTGGGATTAATATAAATACCTAAAATAATAAATTCCGACAAATAGAAAGTTTAAAAAAAAACTTCACTCGTGGCCCTAGGTACAACACCCTCATTGTACCTGGGGCCAGGCCTCATTGTACCTAAGGCCATTCTCTCAAATTTAAATTTCGCTTTGTAATTAGCAGAAAATAAGCATATGAACATGTATTTTATAAAAGAAATAATATCAAGTAATATATTTATTTATCATATAATAATTAAATCGTTGTTGCCTTAATTTGAAACACGAAATTTTTTACCTTTTACTTTCTTCTATATTCAATAGAAGAAAGTATTGGATTCGTAAAAATTTTCTACCTCAGGTTATTGATAGATTTACACGTTTTGAGAACTGTAGAACATGATTTGACGATTTTTAGAAAATGTCTGTCTGTCTGTGTGTGTGACAAAATTTTGTGGCAACTGTATCTCAGGAACTACTGCACAGAAGTTCATACAAATTGGTATGTAGTTGCACCTTGACATAAATTAGTGCCTATCACCTTTTGGTAAAAATTGTCTTACAGGTTGCGTTGCCATCCCGCTTTTTCTAAATCTTTAACATGGTGATATAGGACAAAGTTTTGTATAAATGTGCATAAAGAGAATTATCTTTTAGTAATCATTATGAAATTTACAAGAATTATTTATAATAGAGATAGTCAACTGGGAAAATTTTTTTGTACGTGTAGGAGCCTCACCCCCCCCTGGGGAGGGAAGTCCCCCTCGAGGGAGTAAGTTTTCAAGATGGGTATCTTTAGAAAGGTCTCGTCAATACCTTGAAAACGAATGGTTGAACTATAAATCTGTGATAATTGAAAACAAAGTTATCGAATTTTTTTTACTTTTAACAAAAAAAAAAAAAAAAGAAAAAATCTTTTTTTTTTTTTTTTTTTTTTTTTTTTTTTACGAAATTTAACCAAACTTGATATTTAGTTGGCCCCTGACATAAACTGGTGCTGATTAGATTTGGGGATCAATCGCTCAACAGGTGGCGCTGTGATCGTACTTTTTCTAAATTTTTAACATGGCAGTATAGGACAAAATTTCGTATAAATGTACACAATGAGAGTTATTCTTAACCTGTGATTGTAAAATTTATATGAATTATTGATAATAGTAGTAGTTAATTAGGAAAAAATTGTGTGCATGTGGGGGTACCGCTTTCCCCCCTGGGGGGAAGTACAAATGAAAGAAAAATGTTTGACTTGCTTATAGTTTAAAATAGCAAAAGAGATGAGCTGCAAAATTTTATTTCAAACCATGTAAATTCGTTTTCTACGTATAACTTGTCAAAACTTTATCCTCAAAAATTCCAAAGCAGTTGTAAAAGTAGCAATTGGTGTTGTTACTTGCCCAATTGAGTACTAAAACTTAAAATTAAATATTATTCAGATAAAGTGGGGTGGCCCCAGGTACACGAGTCTCCCCTACATGTGTGATAAACAGCACGTAATGTAAAATAGAGCACTTGATAGAAATATATAAAACGAACAAGTGAAAGAATACATGGATCACAAAGTTTGAGGATTGAGGATATTTCTTTTTTCATTTGTTTCATTTTGTCTCTTGTCAAAGGTAAGGTCACATACCACTTAATAGTATTAGCCTAAAAAAGAAAACTTGTTTCATTCTTTTATCACCTTTTGGTTAAAATATGCTTTTTTTTTATGACTACAGAACTATTGTATCAGCGATTTTAACGTTGTGGAAGGTTTATAAAACAGCACTCGTCATTTTATCCCTTAATCTATCCTTTTTTGTATTAAATTTCAGGGTAAGACAAAGTCGAGTGAGTGCCACATCAGATTATTTTAAGATATAGTATATCTCACACAGTTAATTACTCTTTTTTTTTTAAATAAGTTAACTAGTTTAAACATATAAAAAGCATATTTCCATTATTATTATTATTATTATTATTTTATATATTATTTATGTAAATTATTTTTTAGATTCTAATTTGTACTCTTCGTCAGAATAGAAATAAAACTTGTTCACTAGTTGGTAAACTAGATTCAGTAATACACGAATAAATTTTATGAATACAAGAGAACTCTGATTAACTTTGTTTTCGTTAGATGCATCATAAAAATATGCAATATACAGTGCCTTTAGTTAGTTATTGGATTACTACCGTTACGCAAAACGAAAAGAAACTTATATTTGTAATCGAAAAGGCTCACAAGTATTGTCTTTTTTTACAATATGTATGAAGAAGTTAGTTAATATTTTCATCTTATCTATGATTTGCATGTCCAATACTTTTGCATAGAAAACTTTTTGTATATTTCTATGTTTGTTAAAAGAAATATTTGAAAAAATTTCTTTCCATTCCATAATTTTCTTTCTGGTTTTATCTAATAAAAGTTGCATCTTTACGTAGCCACACTTTGTATACAAGAAAAACTGTTATTTTTTACACGCAATGTATAATACGTTCAATACGATAGTAACAGGAACTTCTTCTACCTTTACAAATGTGAAATCATATCTTATGTTTTATTCATAGAAAAAAGAATTGAATTCATAAACTAATTTCGTTATGGATTATTGTAGAAATTTATGAGATAAAATATATATGATGGAGAACCTGAAAAAATCCACCTATACTAGCTAGTTTTTAAACAAGTGTAATTGAAAAAAAAGAAAGCTAAATTATAGCCTACAGAGCATTTTTTTTTATTCTTTCCAACATAGTTGAAAAGTGTTTATGACTTCGGTTTGTTCATCTGTCCGCGTTCTAACTCCCATAAATATTAAGGAAATTCCTTAAAACTTATATATGTTATTCAAGATCAATATCAGTTGTTTCTTTTTGCAAAATTAACCTTTTCATTCCCAGTTTTTCCATCCATAAAGCAATAAATCCTATATTTAGCCATAAACTTATATATATATATATATACACTCCTTCTCATATTTATAAGGACACTTTATATTTTGAAATAACAATGTAAAAATGATTGTGAACAAGATTATACTAAGTGCACTTAGTATATCTAGTATTCTAAAAACAAAAACTGCTATAATTTTTTTAATATGAAACAAAATTAATAAAAAATAATGCAAAATATTTTTTTCTCCACGTTTTTAGGTGTTCATAATTAGAGGGACAATCAAGATTTTTTCATTTTATTTAACTTACAAGCGGATAAATTACAGTTGACATGCGAATTCGTTAACTACTGGGCTAGATTAATTCATATATAAGCCTTCAATGTTTCTTGGACGGACATTACTAATAATTCCTCGAAAAAAAGAACGTTCATGTAGTGAAGTATGATAAATGTGTTTCTTATGTGGAAGGATAATTTCAATCCGCCAAATTTCTAATGAAGTTTGAAGATCTAAAATTGCTGAAGAAAATGTGATCAAACGTTGAACTGCTGGTTCGATAGGAGAGAGATCTGATGCAAAACCATAGTTGTTTTACAGAGATCGAAGACTCATAATTCCTCTTAAAGTTCTACTCATAATGACTGCTGCTGAATTTGCTCGTAATTTTTAACGAAAGGTTGGGGTTCACATTTGTGCATGTTTAAAATAATTAATAATATGTTAAAAGGAATAAAAAACCTGTAGTAATCAATAAGCATTTAATGGGGGAAAGAACGTCTTCGTTAAAGTTGAATAAAGACAATATTAAATGGTGAAATGTTGCATTTTCGGATGAAAAACATTTTATTCTTGATTAAACAAATGGTTTTAACAGTTACTGGCACGATCTGAAGATAGAGAAAGACAGAGCAGATTTTTTAAAGGCAGATATGAATCGGGCATTTAAAAGGTGGATCTATGGTGCTCTGGGGAGCTGCTTCTACTGAAGGCAGAATGAATTTAGTAATTTTTTCTATTATTAAGAACATCAAGAGGATATCCGCAAATTTTAAACGTGGAATTATCAGATTTTTGTTAGATTTTGAGGGGTAATAATTTTTTCAACAAGACTTACATTTTTGCTCTACTTTTAGAGCAATAGGAAATAGTTTGAAGAAAGAAACTTCTGTATTATTGCCTTTCCCATGGCCTAAAAGTTGAAAAAAACCTTAACTTATGATATTAGAAAAGTGCATGCAAGTGGAAAGAAATTTTAAGTAGTTTAAATGTATTAAGAATATCATATATGCTATATGAAATGGTATTGAAACTGAATATTAAAAAAAATGTATATATATATACCAGAGAGAATGTCTGACTGTTTAACTCTAAAAAGAGACCCCATAAAATATTAATTTAAAGAATAACTGAAAAAAATTACTAAAATTCGAGCTGTCCTTATAATTGTGAACACCTGAAAAATCATCTTTTTACCATATTTAAAGTTTTTTAAGATAGAAAAACGATAAAACTTTTTAAATATAGTCTATTAATGAAATTCAAATTAGTAAAAAATATATTTGTTTAAATAATAGTGTTCAGTGTTTAGTTAATATAGAAAAACGGGTGTCCTTATAATTATGAGAAGGACTGTATATATATATATATATATATATATATACATATATCAGAACAAAACCCTTAACGGGTTAAAAGTTTGAGACGCAGCATTTTATTTCGATATGAATTGGAAATATGGGTCTTAAAAGTAATGATATCGAATTTGAGTGACGCTTTGCTATTAATTAAAATATATTACATAGATTTTCTTATTTACATAAAAACATTTACATAATAAAAATTATGTAAATGTTTTCTTTGCATCACACAATCTCTTTGCACACATTTTCACTTAGTACTATGATACAAAGTAACATTAACAAAATTTTTACTTACAGTTTTGGATAGCGTGACGCAATAGACAAATCAATTTATTGAACTAGATAATTTCAATTTATAATATAAATTCAGTAAAAGTGTGATTATTTGACAGTATATTTGAAAATTAAAAGCATTATTTCAATGTGTAAATATACTTTATTCAACAAAACAAAAGTAATTGTAATGAAATCTAAAAATAAATCTTTTAAAGTAACACTGAGGCCTTACAGAAATTATATCATTTCTTTTAAAACTCATATTTTGAATTCACGAGGTGTAGATGAAAAAGTATCAGGGAGTAAATTCTATATATTTTTTCATGCTGAAGTTGAAAATATTATGTATACACTGTGATGTAAATAGAAGAAAAAAAGCAAATGATGAAATAAGAAAATCTATGTAATATATTTCAATTAATAGCAAAGCGTCACTCAAATTTGATATCATTACTTTTAAGACCCATATTTCCAATTCATATCGAAATAAAATGCTGCGTCACAAACTTTTAATCCGTTAAGGGTTTTTGTTCTGATATCATTATTTTTTAAGGGTTAATGATCAACTGATATAAAGATTAAAACAAGTCCTTCCAGCTCATGGGAAGGGTAGGTTGATTCATTTTTTTCTATCGCATACCTGCCATTGAGAATTTCACAACAAACACTTTTTTTCTAACGTATCTGGTAGCTTCCAAAAATTGGTTTTCACAATATTAAGAAATCTTTTAGTTATTTATTTATTTATTTATTTTTTTTTTTTTTTTAATAACTACAAAATTTAATTAAAATTCAATTTTATAAATAAATTTGCAGCTTTTTGTGAAAAAAAAGTAAACAAATTCTTCGCAGATTTAACGTTTTGAAAACTTTCGAATGTTGAGCAATTTTTTTGTAAATATATAGTAAAAATATTTATAAGAGACTTATCTGAGGTATAATTCATGATAGTTTAGCATCATTAAGATGAAATATGCAGTAACACAGGTATTTTCATAGGAATTTCAAAAATAATACATTGTTTTCAACGCCGATATTGGGTAGCTTGCAAAAATTGATTTTTAGCCATTAGTGAGAAATCTTTTAGTTAAAAATAGATTTTGTTACTCATTTTTGAAATATATATAACATATAAAAATTTTATAAAGGATTAAAATTCAGTTTTATTCATGAATTTTCAGTTTTTTTGTGAACAAAATGTAAACAGGAAACTTTACGATTTTTACATTTTGGAAAATTTTGAATGTTGAGCAAATTTCTTGTAAAAATATAATAACAATATTCAAATTAGATTAATTCTAAGTATAATTCATGATTGTTTAGCATCATTAAGATCAAATATGGAATAATACAGGGATTTTTATAGGAATTTCAAAAAATAGTACTTGGCGTTTTCAACACCAATAACCAACCCCTTCCAAAATTTGATTTCAGCCATTAGTATGAAAACATTTAGTTAAAAATAGATTTTATTACTAACTTTTTAAACAAATAACATATAACAGTATTATTAAAGATTAAAATACAGTTTTATTAATGAATTTTTAGTTTTTTTTTTTTTTTTTTTTTTTTTTTTTTGAAAAAATAAATAAATAAACAGATTCTTAACAATTTTTACATTTTGAAAAATTTTGAACGTTGAGCAGATTTTTTGGTAAATATACAGTAAAAATTAGAGATGGAATGAAGCCTTGGTAAGGTCAAAGCTTTGGCCGACCTGGCTGATATATACTCCAAGTTTCGTGGAATATTCGTAATTTGCATTGGCAACTTTTTTCCTATATATTAATTTTATTTAAACTTACATACGTCTTTGTTTTGTGATTTGTTAATTAAAAATAAAAAGTTTTCACTGCAGTTATAATACATACAGTAATAACATTGTAAGTAATTAGTACAAAACTTTGAAAAAAAAAATTCTTATAATAGTATAATAACATGGCTCAAAATTAACAGAATTTTGTTGATCCAGAAATATCGGCGTTGAAAACAAAGTATTATTTTTGAAATTCTTATGAAAATCACTATACCTATTATTGCATATTTCATCTTAATGATGCTAAACAATCATGAATTATACTTTAAATGAATATTTTTAATATATTTCTACAAGAAATTTGCTCACATTCAAAATTTTCTAAAACTTAAAAATTGTAAAATGTCTGTTTACTTTCTTTTCACAAAAAACTGAAAATTCTTCAATAAAACTGAATTTCAGTCCTTTATAAAATTTTTATGTGTTATTTATTTTAAAAATGAGTAACAAAATCTATTTTTAAAACAGGAATAAACTACTACGTCAGAAACGCCAAAGAAAGATTATTGAGGTGCATACAGCTGTTTCGGTAGCCTAAAGCGTACCGTCATCAGTGCAAAAAGAAAATATCGAAGAAAATAACTTCTTCAAGAAGAAAAAAGAAAATAACTTCAAAAGAAAATAACTTCTTCTTTTTGCACTGATGACGGTACGCTTTAGGCTACCGAAACAGCTGTATGCACCTCAATAATCTTTCTTTGGCGTTTCTGACGTAGTAGTTTATTCCTGTTTTAATATTCCAACGCCAAGTCTCCTGCTATTAAAATCTATTTTTAACTGAAAGGTTTCTCACTAATGTCTAAAAATGAATTTTTGCAAGCTACAGGATATTGGCGTTGAAAACAAAGTGCTGTTTTATGAAATTCCTTTGAAAATCCCAGTATTATTAAATATTTCATCTTAATGATGCTGAACTATCATGAATTGAAATATTAAAAACTTACTTAGAACAAACAGTAGAAGAAAATTTTTAATTATCTGCTGGTCAACTGATTTTTAAAATAAGTCAAATACCATGTATTTCATTTTCAAGCAAAATGAGAACTACCATAAAATATCCATTTAAACTATTTATATATCTTCAGGTTCCATGAGCAAAAATTTGGTTCAAAATAATTCAGTATTTCATAAATTATCATGATGGCAAATTTTTGGTTGTATACAAACTAAGTAATAGCTATAATATTTATTAAAATTTTATTTTTCCGACTGAGTGAAAATAATGCCTGGACCGGGACTCGAACCCCGGATCTTTGACTTACAAGGTGAAGGCTCTACAAATTGAGCTATCCAGGCCGACACCTCGGTCAGCATTACTCACTCAGACAACCTTTAGGCAGAAACACTTCCACAGTTGATTGTATGATTTTAATAAAAATTGTAATAGCTATGTTTTTTTTTTTTTTTTTTTAAATTTTTCATAATTTGGAAAATTTTTCTGTAAACAGCATTTATGTATTTTTGTACTTGCTGGATTTTTTTATTTTAAGTATATTATGTTGAAACTGACAAAGTAAGAATTTTTTTAATATGATATATTGTAATGTGGTCTCAAGTCAATTGTGGGCATTTAAGAACAATTAAATACTAATTCTATTATTCACTAATTACTTAAAATTTAATAAAGAATTAATATGTACAAATATTTACATAAAAACGTTGGTAAATCAGGATGGTACTTAGGTAATGTCCGTCGACGTCGTACTGTTCGTGATATAAATTATTTATTTATTATTTCACTTTTTAATTTCGTCGAAACACGAAAAACAAAGTTATCAAATACAAGCATTGCATCCGTCAAGTATGCAAGCTTCATCAACTCTCCGTCGAAACTGAATTTCTATCCTCCAAACGCTCTTAGCAGCGGCCTGTTCAGGAAGTAGCGTCATTCACTCCATAAGTACGCACTTCCTCTCATATTCTGATACTCCGTCAATGATCAGCTAGCTAGGCTTCTGAGTACGAGAAACAGAAACTAAACTACGTAGCCTTGGATTCAGCAGTTGCGGGCAAGCAAGGTGTGGGGAAAAGAAGAACTTGTTACTACAAGATCGGCCGTCCTGCATCCGGCTGGTCCTCCAGGCGGTCACACTGAAAAATACAAAAAAAAAAAAAAAAAAAAAGCAACACAAAATAATAACATACTTATTTACAGTTTTTTTTTTTTTTTTTACAAATTTTCATATTTTTGTTTTTAATTAAGTGATCCTATGTGTGAGGATCTTAGCTTGAGTAGATGTGCAATGGGAGCCTTCATGGCATCCATTTCTAACTTTTTCATCAATATTATCATTTTTAATTCTTATTGTTGCATAGTCACAGGAAAAAGTCAATTTTGGGTTTACGGCAACTTGGTTGCCTATGGTAACAGTTTTTGGTGGTTGTCTACTCAACTTGCATTTTGCTTTATTTTTCTTTTTAACTCTAGAAAATTGTTTATTGATGTGTGTACTCAAATCTTTATTTTGGAACTCGGAGTTACTTTGGGACTCGAACTCGAGACCCTCTAATCGATCATTTTCAGTTTTAATGCATTTAAAGTTTCTGTAGCATCAAGTCCAGTCGAAAAGTCTATAATGGCAGTCTTATATGTCAGGAAAACTTCTAATTTAATTTGTACAGCTTTGGGAAATAATATGGCTATCTCGCTAATTATGGTCGTCAATGGAAGTGATGGGATGAACAATTTTCTCAGATCTATACCGGCAGTCTTTTCTTTTGGCAAATTCTGTCTTTTACACTCAGTGGAATCTATTGTCGATGGCTTTTTTCTCGATTTCTTTCTTTTAAGAAGTTTGGAATTATCGTCAACCTTTTTTTTTTTAACTCTTTCAACTCTTCGGCTAACTGTGAAATTTTTTCAAGAAGGATTTGTTTTTCATCTTTCTTCAAATAAGTGTTTTCTGGATTTGGCGACTTCATTCGGGAAACATTTGTCTGACTTCGTCCCTTTCGGCGCGGCTCCTCCTCTTCCTCACTATCATCATCTATCTGGAAAATACTCGTCTGATTTTGTTTCTGTTGTCGAGGCTCCTCTTCTTCCTCACTGTCATCATTTACACTATTTTAGTCCTTCAAAAACATCTTATCGTCATCACTTTCGTCATTTTCGTCTTCATCGTCATTTTCCCTTACGGCTTTTTCGGAGGATTCTAATGATTTTTTTGACAGCATAATTGGTGGAGGGGTTACATTATCACACTTTTTAACACTGCTTACTGTTTTATTTATTTCTGGGAATTTTTCAAAAATTTTGTTTTCACAGTTAATAGGGGCATCAATAACAACATTCGTTTTAATTTCACTTTTATATGCATTTACTGGAAGTACTGTCACTAAATTTACCTCAAGAGAATTAGACTTATTTTTCACTAAGATACCTTTTTCATTAATTGTTGTTTCACTTACAAGGGAAGTATGAATGAGTAAAATTCCGATATAAACAAAACCTAGCTTAAATTAAAGAGCATGGTCGAAAACATACGATAGCGTACAAATTTGCTGCAACAACCTCCCATGGAGCGAGAAAACGACCATAAAAGTTTTAGTTGTTTCTGTAAAAAGTTACGAAAGAGACTCCGTTTGCAAGGTGGGACAGTGGTTAGAGCATTCAATTCCAGTGCGAAAGGTCGTGACATCAAACCCAGGCGACTGCTCGTAATTTTTTTTTTTTTTTTTTTTTTTTTTTTTCTAACATTATTATTAATATATAAAAATGAAATAAAATATTAAAATAAATGAATAATTTTAGAGAAAAATAATTATGAAATAAAAAAAAAATATACTCTATACAAAGATATTATTAAGGAATATAGGGTAAAATTATCTCTTTACGGGGAGAAATATATATATATATATATATATATATATATAAATATATAGATATATATGTTTAAATGTACAAATTTAGTGTCAAGTTAATAATGACTATAATTAGAAATTAAAAAAAAAAAAAAAAAAAAAAAAAAAAATGATCAAAACATAAGCATTTTTCAATTTATAAGCACAACGTATAAACGAAAATTTATCACAATAACGACTATATAAGTAAAAGTTCTTTCTTTTTCCGCATGAAAAATAATTCGATTAAAAGCAGATGATCAGGTTTTGGAGGCGCTTTAGCAGCGTTGGCAAAAAATATTAATTAAGAATTTATATAAAGAAAAAATAAATAAATAAAGGTAATATTTTTCTTTGAATTATTCATTTATTTAATTTAGAAAGAAAAATTAGAACCATTTTTTCGCTTGAAATAAAATGTTTTAATAATTTAATATAAATACTATTCATTTTTATGTACGAAGAATAACAAAATTAAAAGCAGACGATCATCATTTGCTACTAACGGCTTTGACATAAAATATTGATAAAAAAATTAGCTGAAACTTTAGGAAAGAAAAAAAAAAAAAATGTGTAAATAAAATTTATTTTCTCTTAAACTCGTCATTTATATAAATTACAAAGAAAAATTAAAAATATTTTTTTTCAATTGAAAAAAAAAAGTTTTAATAATTTAATTAAACATTTAAATATATTTTTTAATTACATTTAATAATTATCTTCCTTATTTTTTTCCTTTATTTTATTTTAAAAAAAAGTATGCATATAATATATCTGTATATGCATATTTGGGGAAAAAAAAAAAAAAAAAAAAGGAAGTGCTCCGTCGGGGTTCGAACGCAGGAACTGCGTGACACGAATCCAAGGCCTTGCCACAGCACCACGCTTCTGCGAGCTGGAGTCTTCTTTTTTCGATTTTGATAAAAAGCATCTAAAAGTTTAAGGGTCATTTCTTGCCCCCTGGGGAGTTGTTGCCGCAAATTTGAACGCTATCCTATGTTTTCGACCATGCTCTTTAATTTGAGCTCGATTTGGTTTAAATCGGAATTTTACTCATTCATACTTCCCTTGTTAGCATTAATACATTCATACCGATAATTATATCATAGGGTATCACGTCATTTTCTACAACATAAATGTTAGTTTTGGTTTCAAAATCATCAACTTTAAGATCGACATCCAATGAGCCTAACGGCTTTATTGAACTTTTCCCGATCCCCTTCAAAGTAGTACTCATAAAATTTAATTTATTTACATTTAATTTATCGAAATCATTTTTCGCAACAATGTTGCTTCACTTCCTGTGTCTATTATACCGCTGAAATTTACATTATTAATCAAAATATTTTTGTTCAAATTACGATTTACGCCAATATACAATGCATCAAGTTGAGGTTTTAAACCTGGGCACTCCGAACTTTTATGCCCGAATTGTTTACATGAGAAACATTTCAAACCTTTAGCTTTGTGGGGGCAGTCCCTAGACACATGGTTTTTATCACCACAATTATAGCATATTTTATTAACTTCATTTCTAGGACTAAATTTTTCATATACATTATGTTTGATGGGTTTCAACTTTGTACTGTATTCTACTTTTTCAATTCTATCAAATTTAAATTTAATTTTCTCATTATCTCTTTTATACATTTCATATAATTTTATTTTTTCTTTGAATTCGCGAAGATTTTTTGCACCATATAAAATGATTTTATTTTCAGGTTTGTCACTAATTCCTTGGATCACGTAGTGCATTATTGCGGCATCATCAATGTGCCCGTTTTTTGACAATTCACGCATTTTAAAATACTATTCCGTAACTGATTCATTGGTTTTCATTTTCTTTTTACTCAGCATTTCGTGTAAAGAGGCGGAATTTACCTCGATTTTAAACTCATTAATTAGTGCATTTTTTAATTTTTTATAAGTCAATAATCCTTTTTCGGATTTAATGAAGAGAAGAGCGTTTCCGCTCAACGATCTCTTACAGAAAACAATTTTTTGTAGTTCACTTAAATTAAACATTATTGACAATTCTTCAAATTCGGAAAAAAATTCAATAATATTTTCATGCGGTTCGCCGCTAAATTTAGACATGGAATTTTCAAAATCATTGAAAGAAACAGTTGCACCAAGTGATCCATTATTACAATTTTCACTTTTTTTAATTTTGCCATCATCATAATCACAATTATTTTCATAGAACTTATTATCATTCATATGGCATTGCACAGAGGAGTCAATTTTTTCGACGTCATTATCGCCACTACTTTCGGATTCACTGCTCGATTCATTCTGAGAATCTTCCTCATCTGAATTATTTTCGGAATTTCCTTGTTTTAGTAATTCTGTGTCGCACAGATTTAACAACAGTCGATCTCGCAATTCGTTTTTGCTCCCATCAAAAGGGACATTTAATATATTACAGATAAGAATGAGTTCGTTCAGAGAAAAATTGTCATCAATTATTTTTTGCTTTTCAATGTATTTTTCGTCGCCAATGGCGAAAGTGAATTCTGAGAATTTTTTTATTCTGCATCTGTTCCTGCGATCGCCGTTATCATCGAATAAAAACCGATGCAGAATTTTAATTTTACTATAGTTCTCAGTCCTCAGTGCCGCGCCAATTTTGGGAATATCCCCTAAAGAAACCATTGTATAACAAGATAATATGTACGTACCTTTGTAGAGCAGAAACAGCTGTTGTTCTAAATTTTTATTTAAATTTTCATTCGGTCGATTTGTCGTTTTTTTTTAATCCTTGAGTACTTCGAAGAACATATCACACTTTATCACTCCTTTATCCACATAGTCGAATGTCACACCATAAATAAAAATTTTATAATTCACCACTTATCACAGTTCAGCTGTAAAAGTTCAGTTTATAAACTTATATTTTATCAGTCCAGGTGCATCATCATTTTTAAGAATACCGTTCGCAAAAAGTTTTTAAAAAAAAGAGTTCACATTTTATAAAGGTAAACGTTCTATCCTTTATCGCGTTCAGTCCGAAGTTTAAGTTAAATTAAAATTTCGATTTATCCTTTATCACATAAATTTCTCGATTCATTCTTTATCCCACATTCTTAATCCCACTTCTGATGTGGTCTCAAGTCAATTGTGGGTATTAAGAACAATTAAATACTAATTCTATTATTTACTAATTACTTAAAATTTAATAAAGAATTAATATGTACAAATATTTACATAAAAACGTTGGTAAATCAGGATGGTACTTAGGTAATGTCCGTCGACGTCGTACTGTTCGTGATATAAATTATTTATTTATTATTTCACTTTTTAATTTCGTCGAAACACGAAAAACAAAGTTATCAAATACAAGCATTGCATCCGTCAAGTATGCAAGCTTCATCGACTCTCCGTCGAAACTGAATTTCTATCCTCCAAACGCTCTTAGCAGCGGCCTGTTCAGGAAGTAGCGTCATTCACGTCATAAGCACGCACTTCCTCTCATATTCTGATACTCAATGATCAGCTAGCTAGGCTTCTGAGTACGGGAAACAAAAACTAAACTACGTAGCCTTGGATTCAGCAGTTGCGGGCAAGCAAGGTTAGGGGAAAAGAAGAACTTGTTACTACATATATATATATATATATATATATATTTTAAAAAAAGAGCATTTTGTAAATCAAAAAACTGACAAAATTGATTTTTTTTTTTAATCTTGCCAAAAGTTAGGCGTAAAGCGATGATTGTGATTTTATGGATATTACCGCTAAAGTGTTAGGGTGAACTAAAGCACTTATGGATGTTACTGCTAAAGTGCTAGGGGAAACTAGAGTGATCCGTTTCATTTCTCAAATTACCTAGGTAATCTGTGAATTACCAACTAGACACTCGTTAATCTGCACAGCACCACCGATCGGGACTTTGCTATGGTCAGAATTTCTAAAGATGAATAACACAGTGAGCAAACAGACTGTTTCAGATCTGAAACGGGAAGTGGGTACCTAGCGGGAATTTACTACACTTAAAATAGCTATTTGCATTATAAGTCAAAAAGCTGTTATAGGTTTAGAAATGGCACCGCAGGTGCCACCAAGCGAAAGTTTCATTCGGTCGTATTTTTCAAGACACGTGAAACAGCTGGTCACTGAAGGCGGCTAGTGAGAGATAAAATTAATCAGTGACACCAAACTAAAGGTGGAGGGAGAGGGGTAATGAGTAGGGAAAGGAAATGAGAAAAACAAACTTTTCAACTTTAACGATACAGAAGCCGCTAATGTGCAGATTACCTAGTTAACATGCGTAAAATCTTTATTCCGCACTTTAAGGATCACCCAAGTTTATATATACATAAGCAAGAAAAAACAGTTTTTTGTCAATAAAAAAAAAAACTATCAGTCAAGGAATGTAAAATATAACTAAATAAAAATAAAATGTTAAAAAATTTCTGAAAACTTTAACAATGCAACACTATAATCACTGCAGTGAGACGATAATTAAGAATATTTTTAATTACATTTAATATGAAATTTATTAAATGTGAAAAATTTAATAAACAGGGATGAAACTACCAAACAAAACCTGCAAAAACCCCGAAGTGGCTAATCGGACAGTCGGTGCGATTAGCGTACAGGCTATTCAGACCATCTTTTCGAAGGAGAATAAGTTAGCACTGATAAGAGTAAAATTTAGAAATAATATACTGTGTCTCATCCCCGTGCATGAAAAATTATTTTTTTACTTTTTTTTTTTTTTTTTTGAGTGAGGGAGTGGGGTAGAGATTAATTATTTTCACAGAAATTTTGTACTCTAAATGATGCTAAAATTCTTCATAAAAGGGCAATAATAAAGAGTTTGAATATTGAATAATAAAAATAAAAAATGCAACATGAAAACAGATCTTACTAAATGAGTATTTTTAATCTTTGAAAAAAAATCTTTGCAATATGTTTGTTTATGAATATGAATAAATGTATAACATATGAATAAATCTGCATATTCAACTACATAGATGTCATTTGGTTTTTTAGTTCTTTTCCTTCTTTTTTAAAAAAAAAAAAAAAAAAAAAAAAGAAAGAAACCGTTCCAATATAATTCGATGCAAACCAAACTAGTGCTACACCGAGTAGCACTTTGGCCGAGTACCGAGTACCGAATAGTTGTAAGAAATAATGAATAATTGATGTATATATCAAGAATTTTGCACATGTTAAAATTAAAAAAAGGCCTTTTGAACACAAAATTAAGTTAAATGGCAAACAGCATGTTTTCATGAAATGTTTCAGAACTTTTGTAGTGTATAGTATACACAATTAGGTTCATTGTTATATTTGATATGTCCAGCTTAGTGGATTATTAAAACCATAATAATTGATAATTTTATTCTTTATTATATTATCTTTCTCAGATGTGAACCATTCTTAGATAATTCTTAGAGAATATAGAAGTTCCTATACACCCAGGCTTAATTTAAGATGCATGAAAATTTACATATGAAATGAGAACATTAAAATAAATATTTTATCATTTCAAACATGATAGACTTCATTATCTTCAAATTCTAGAAGTGTAAAAAAGATGGGTGGTTTTGGGCCATAATTTGCAAAACAACAAATTTGATTATCAAAATATATTTTTAATAACATTTCAGTGTATTTACCTTTTTCATAATTATTATTTTTTTAATTAAAAACCAATCTTTTCTTACAG
Source organism: Salticus scenicus (assembly GCA_963930645.1). Classification (NCBI taxonomy): domain Eukaryota; kingdom Metazoa; phylum Arthropoda; class Arachnida; order Araneae; family Salticidae; genus Salticus; species Salticus scenicus. Next base: position 280,242,655 of record OZ005655.1, read on the forward strand.
TTTTAAAAGTGTCTTACTTTTATTTGCACAAATATATAACTAATGTTTTATCTACTATTTTAGTATTATATAAGGGTTCTTTTTTTTTAAATATTTTATTTTTGTCTGTTTTACAGATACAATTTTATGTACTAAGTTTTTATTAAAAAAATTGCATATTACACACATACAAGATGGTCATACTTAAGTTCTTGTAACTAAAAGGGATAAGCTCATACCATGAATTGTCGCTATACCGAGTTTGGTGGCATACTCGCCCGTTTTACCTGCGAAAACTGTTTGCAGCAAAAGTTTAATGACTTTATATTTATATTTTCATAATTTTTTAGTTTAGTTATTAATAAACAACTCTTATGAATGTTACATTTCTTTCAATAATATATAAAAATAATGAAATTCTTACAACTACTCGGTATTGGCCGAATACTTAGTCCAAATTCGGCCGAGTAACGAGTACTCGGCAAATTGGCCGAGCACCGAGTATATACCGAGTACTCGGTACAGCTCTAAACCAAATCCAATTTTCTATACAAATATATGGATGATTTTTCTGAAAATGACTTTTGTACTCATTTTGTAATGTTTTCTAACGGCAATGCTGAGATAAACATGGATTGTAGATCAATCGCATTATACACTTTCAAAATGTTGAAAGTTTCAATTTGTCGTTGAAACCAGCAAAACCATTAGTACAGGGCGCGAAATTTCCGCTCGCCATTGATGAGTGGAATTTTTACTGTGGCGAGTAAAAATTTGGTCTAGTTATTGATAGAATTCTTACATGATAAGGTGACAGAAAACATTCTTTTTATAGATTTAAATATCGCAAAATCTTGCCATCTTATAACCTCATACTTAACCTCACCTTTTTCTCTTCTTTGAGTGTCGAGTCTGTGTGCGCGTTGCCCGACAATCGTCCCAGCCTGAGAAAGGAAAAATGCATAAAAGTACACGCATAAAAGTTTTAATCTCTAGGCAGTTTAGTTTCTCCCACTGTGATTTCTTTAATCAGAGTAAGAATAGGCAAGCAGAGAGCCTCTTTTCTAGGCACCCACAATCCAAGAGAAGAAAAATGCTAAAGTTTGCCTATGCGATATTGGCGCATGAAAATGAGCGCGAGCCCTTTTTAAGATACTACTGCCTATGTTAATTTTGTTGAATAATGATCAAAAGACAGTTAACATTTCCCGGTTTTTGCTGAAACGCCAAGAATTTACGCTTGTTATGATTTGCAAGCAACAATTTTATCGAACAAGTAATTCCGAAATGGCTATTTCAAATGACAACAATGAACAAGTTATACACACCGACATTCCGTCTGATCATAAAAATAAAATGGACGAAAAAGACATTTCTGATGTAAAAAGTTAAATATATAAATAGGTAAAAAGGAAGCTTAATCTTGCATAATAAGATTTTCACAGGATGTTGATTGACAAAGTTTTTTTTTTTTTTTTTTTTTTTTTTTTTTTTTTTACTCCTCTTCCTCTTCCTTTTTTTTTTTTTTTAATGACTCTTCGCATTTATAGATATTTTAACATTTTTTTTTTCAGATCTCAAATACAATACATTGTAATGATTTTTGATTATAGATGATTATGAGACATGATGATATATACGATACACTTTTAATATATATAAATTTAGACACATTTGTAAAAGCATTTCAGATAGTTAGAAAAAATAAAAAATCCAAAATGCGTAAAACAGAAAAAAAAAAAAAAAAAAAAAAAAAAAAAGACAACCCTATTTTTCGGCGAGTATAACTTTTTCTGGGGTGAGTGTAATCGGAGTTGAAATTTTAGGCCCTGCATTAGTATATTACAGAGAAAATTCAAGATCAAACAAGCAAAATCATTTATATGACCAACACAACAAGGAAGCGGTCCGAATAGCCTCTACACTAATTGCACTGATGGTCCAAATAGCAATGGCCACAAAAACCCTGAAAACACACACTTATTAGTGATATATTACATGACTACTTATTATAAGTGATATTTAAAGAGTTCTTAATAGATTTTAAGGAAACAGCTACATTTTAATTAAACATTAAAAATGAGGAATTTCTGCAAAAACAAAATAATTTAACATGAAATTCAGAGAAAGCAAAATTTTCAAAAACCCTGAATTCAGGGATAGCCCTTGAAAAGTTTCACCCCTGAATAAAGCAACACTAAATAGTTATTAAAATCTAGTCTTCTGTGAAAAAAAAATTATTATTATCTTATTAAAATTCAATTTATATATATAAGCAAGAAAAAACAGTTCTTTGTCAATGTAAAGAAAACTATGTGACTCGAGGAATGTAAAATATAAATAAATAAAAATAAAATGTAATGCATAACTTATTAGTATGATATATATAAACAAACACTTATCTGAAAAAAAGAAGGGTAGTGCAAAAAATATACATTTTAACTTACAGTGTGACTCCCGAATGTCGGATTTTATAATTGGTGACTGAAATAATATTGTCTTAGTATGTGACAAAATATTTAATAAACACATACGTCAAACAATATTTTTTCAATCTAGTTAATCATCAAATAAACCGTTAAAAATTTAATCCACAATGCTTGTCAATAAACTATTGTACTGATTTTGAAAAAAAAAAAAAAAAAAAAAAAAAAAAAAAAAACACGTATCATAACAAGCCACAAGCGGAGGGATACAGTGTGTAAACAAATCAAATGAGCTAGCCCTAGTCTTTAGCGAGCGCCGAAAGTTTTGGATCTGGATAAAGTACGCATGCGCTCCAAAGACCATGGATCATAGTATAAATTCATGTGTATGAGAGATTTAAACATTTTGCTTTAAAATTTTTTTTATACAACATTATTTTTTATTATAATACAATTTTTTTATTATGAATAACGATAAAATAGAATATCTATAATAAAAAAATACTTCTTTTATTTTAAATATATAATAAATATTTAAAACAAACAATGAAGTTTCTTTTTTGCATTTAATAAATAAAAATTTTAATATTTTATTGACTGCATTCAGATTGAACCAACCAACCACAGCCTCAGAAAACCGAATGACGCCTGTTCAAAATTCTGAGAATATGCAGAATATTTGCGTGCATGGCGGAGGAAAAAATAGTTCGATATTTAAGCTAAATTATTTAAGAAACAAGAGTTTTTTGGGAAAAACGGGGCACGTCACGCTTCTCAGACAAAAGAAATTAATATCGTATATCAATTTCATAAAATTTCTTCGAGCCGTTTTCGAGAAAAAAAGTTACACGATAACACATTTTTCCTTTGAAGTCTTAAATTGCAACTCCAGATCTCAAAATATATACAATGTTGAAGTGTGAAACTTTTAGGGTAGCATCAGGCAGAAGATAAAAGATTATTCTGAAAACATCAGATCAAAATATCTCCTATTTACGGAGATATTAAATGTCGGCGTTTCCAAATTCATTTGATGTAAAACTAGCTGTATAATAGAGTGTCGCTGCTAAGCTTTGTTTGAGTTTTGCTGCGTCACTCAAAAAACTGCCGTTTTCTATGATATATATACGTAATGGAAATTTTTCCTTGCGATAACTTCTGAAATAATGTTCTAAATCGAACCAAGTTCGGATAGCCATCCTATCTTATAAATGATTTAGATGAGTTCGTTAATCAAGCTTCTCCATTATTTTATTTTCAAGTGACAGCCACTTGAAAATTTCAAATCTGCATTGTAAAAAGCGTATTTAAAGCCAAATTTACTTGAATTCTGATGTACACATAGACCATATAAGGGTCTCAACAAAGTTTATTAATAAACTTTCTCCGCTATTTTTAACCCTTTCATTCCCAACTTTTTCCCTCCATAAAACAATAAATCTTATATTCAGTCATAAATTTATTTCAAAGGTAATAATATATGAATATATTTTTTTAAAATAGGAGTAATAGCAGAGTACGAATTAATACAGCTAACAAAGCAACTGAGAGGTGTTTATTTATGTTTAATATAACCACTAATGTCATTTAAAATCATAACCTTTCAATAAATAAAAATATCAAAATTTTCAAAGAAAAACATATTGCAATTACTTAAAATACAAATTATAAACATTAAAAAATAAAATAAAATAATTTCAAACAGTTATTTTATCTAAATTGCCCAAAACAGAAAACTGATTCCGATATTATAATCAGAATACAGTTAAATATACTTTAATTTATCAACAAGGATAGTGAAATCATCTAAAACATACATTTTTCGGTGGGAAAATGTATATAGATTTTAATATTGTTAATTTTGAATCAGCAGGAGTGTTAGATGGTAAGTAAGAAAATCTGAAATGTTATGATTAAAACTGGCATCACGGGGAATGAAAGGGTTAAATAAATACCACCTTTTGGTTTGTGAACAGGGACACTCAAAATCTTCCCAAAACATTGTGTTCTGTGAGAACTATTTCTATAAACCATATATTAAAACCTTTACTTTGCATAAATCTTAATGAAACTGGAAATTATTATTCACATGCATGAAACAATTATTTCTATACTATATGACATGATTAGATTTAAGACATACGGGGCCTAACAAAAATAAATTGCATTTTTTTTTTTTTTTACGAAATTGTAACATTTTCTAATAATTTCTAAGAGTAATTAACATTTCAGTTAGTCTATCTGTTTGCTTTTCTGACTATCTGCCTGTCTATCTGTAGATATGAGCACCTCTAGCGTTCAAAAATACATTTTCAAAAATTATTTAAAATTGCATATATTATTCAAGTTCACTATTGAAGGTTCCATATTTAAAATGGCATAAATAGCGCAACTGGTTTGTATACAGGGCATCGAAAAGAATGCCAATGCATTACGTTCTATAGTAGGAATATTTATAAATACTATTTAAATAACTTTCGTACCGCACAAATCATAATGAAATAGACATTTATTGCTCAGATGCTAAATAAAGTTTCCTATAGAATATGGTATGTTAAACATTAATATTTACTGGATTACACTACAATATTAAGGACTACAATTGGAAATTGCTGGAATAATTGCATATCTCAAAAACGGCTCGATTTTCTTTGAAGTTGCTATATAAACACTTTATTAGATGTCCTTTGGTATGTACTAGTTGGTTAGTTCAGGAAATTTGATAAGCGTCCTGACAACTGGAGGTCTCGCAAGTATGTTCCTTTGAAAATAGTTGTACAGATTTTTTTTTTCAAAATCGTCATATCAACTCTTATTTAAATATCCTTCCGTATCGTCATCCACTTCATCCTCATTTCGACAATAAGGATTTTAATTTATTTCAAAATTGTCTCAGGTCCATTCCACACTTTAGCTTGAGAATAAAAAATATCCTTGCTGGCACGTCTCATCTCAAAATTAAAGTTCGCCCTCGGACACTTTTAATTATGACTCCTTGGAACTATAAGGTTATTTCATGTCTTCATCCCTTAATTGGTTTTGACAAATCCAATACAGATGCTGCTGTTTTTCTTTGCCTCTCATTATTTTGCTTATAAGGACTACATTAGAATTGTTACAGACGATTTTAAATCAAGTGATATAGTTGGCTGCGGTGTTGTCGCAGATAACATAACTTTTAGCTATAGTCTCCCAAGTTCTTTTTCTGTATTCTCTGCAGAATGTTTAGCTATTGAACTTGTTTTTGATTTAATTTTATCTCATTCTAATCGAAAATTCGTCATCTACAGAGACTCAAAGAGTGTTCTTGATTCACTTTCATCTAGTTCTTATAATCCCTTTTTCATATCTATTTAAAAAAATTATAATGACCTTCTGAAGAAGGGGTTTGACATTTTATTTTGTTGGGTACCAAGACATGTAGGCATCAAGGGTAATGAGGCCGCTGATAAAGCGGTAAAGGATGCTTTAGTTCCATTTAACTGTACAATCCCATATGAAGATATAAAAATACTCTCATCAATACGGATAATTATCAATACGGAAAATTGTATAGATATTCCTATTAAATTTCATACAGTTATAATCTGTTACAGGCTGAAGTTGAGTGGGTTCTACATTAAACTAGTGATATACTATGGGCAATTGGCATATAAAATATAACCAAAACATTTTAGCAATAATTTAATAGATACATTTTTATTAAATGATTTAAATATCCAATATTAGTTAGTTATTCAAGAGAAATGTTTTGCATAAACTTTTACCGAATATGAAGGTGTATTATCGGAAAAAAAAATATATATTTCTCCTTTTTTTTTTTTTTAAGTGTATAACCTAGAAAAGAATTCTCGTTTCCAAAACTATCAATCAAATAGAACAAAACTTCCATATTCTACACGCAATGTTTAATGGACTGCGAGAGATGTTTGAAAGAAAAATGAGGAGTTAGCTTCATGAAGAAGAAAAAATTAATGCGGGTAAACCGGAAATTTAGTTTGATAAGTCGTTATGACAGTAAGAATCAATATAGAGTTTGAAAAGTTTTATTTAGTTGATGCATGTTATTAATGATAAAACCATCAACTGTCCTTACGAAAAAATTGCATAAATATTTTCTAATGCTTGAAGACAGAATGTTATGTATTTCTCTAGTTTTGTAATGTAAATTACTTAAAAATTATTTACCGATTAATTTATAATTCAATTAATTTTAAGTAAATTAATTTTCATGTTAACCATGAGTCATAAACAAAGATTTTATAAACATATTAAAAAATAATAATAATAATAAATAAATAAACATATGTGAGTAAATTTGATCCCATGTTGGAAAACTCGATGAAAAATTAAATATATATATATATATATTGACAAGTTTAATTAAAATTTGTTTTCTTTATATCTACGCATATCATTTAAACTTTTGAAGAAAATTTGTTTTTGAATGAAATTTAAATAATCTGGTGTGTCACTCACATGAGTGTCTGTTACCCTGAAATTTAATACTATAAATACAGGTTGGAGATTAAGAGGTAAGATAACGAGTTCTACTAAAAAACCTATGTTAAACAATTCAAATTAGGCTTCGGAAGAAATTTATATGATAATTAGTTCTGTGAGATGGGGGAGGGGCTGCCTTCCCCTCTCAACCCCCCGTTTTTATTAATGCACCTACATTTATACAGAATTTAATTCTGTTATTAAAATTAAAAGTTTACTTAAAATGATACAGACAGTTTCCACACGCAACATTCCTTGAAATCTTGAACAAACTTTTCCAGCAACAAACGTATATTAACTTCAAAATATAACATTTGGATCTCCTAAAATTATTCGTTTCTAAGTCACTCTAAGAGACACAGACAAAGATCAAACGTTAAAAAACATGACAACTGTAATCAGGAAGCCTCAAAACGTGTAAGTATGCAAAAAACAAGCGATGAATATTCAGCTTAAAGAATACATTATTTACCATATCTCTATGAGAATTTATTTCATTTCCCGAACAGCTTTCCTGGAAATGGTAAAATATTATTAAAACAGCGTATCCACTAACAACAAAAGAGAATGTTATCGCTTAAATATTTGCAGCGCTGTATACCTTTCGAAGATTATATACAGACCCCATGGTGCATCTAAATATAACCCTATAGTAATCATACATGTCCCAGCCTGAAATATACTTCAATCAATTTGCAACGATTGTCGCACTTTTATCTAGTTCTTTTGTGTAGCCCTGTAAACGAACAGTTGATGATTTCCCTACCCTATTCTACGTGAGACATGTTTTTATGCATATAAATATATATATATTCGTTTCATTTGGTTTAGTTCAGTCTATAGATGTTAAACTCTACTTACCTGCAATTTCCCTCATAGACGTAATGTATTTGAATACTTTTGAGTGTCCCTGTACACGAACCATCTGCTTCATCTAAAAGAAAAGCTTAGTGTAGCATCCCTATATGATACGTATTTAGAATATCGAGTTTGGAATTTCTGCTACTATATGTTCTTGAGATATGGTGATAACACACACACACAGACCATTCGCTAAAAACTTGATTTTCGTATTCAGGGGACCTCAGAATATGCAAGTATAACAAAAACTCGCTTTCGAAATTTGACCCTAAAACAATACTTTCTCTACCTTATGCGTAAGAGAAAGTAAAAAAATAAAATAAAATAATAATATTAAGAGTCACATAAAAAAGCGATTAATGATAATGATGATGATAAATGAATAATTTTCGATGAATGTCGCATAAATAATAAATCACTTACTCCATTCTTGACAAGAGATATGTAATTAAAAGCTTTACAGTTATACTTTAATCTTTTCATCCGATTCATAACTTTTGAGGTTTTAATTAGATTTAAATTAAGCTCCGGTGTAGAATCATTTCAACTTAACTTTTAATTATATTTACAAAAGCTGAACTTGTTCAGCTATAATCACTTCTATGACTTCTATTAAATTTTGATAACTTAAAATTTATTGCTTTTTTGCTATAAAATTTAATATCAATATCTCTCTCAAAATATTGGATGATATAAAAATCTAGAAAAGATAAATTCAATAATTCAAAATTTATAAATAATATTAACACAGGGTTTTATTGAATTTTATTGGCATATTAAGACAATATTCTGAATGTTTTTCAATAACTAAAAAGCAGTGTTGAGCATAATTGATTAAAAAGTAACTGAATTACAATTGAATTGCAATTAAATTACGATTATAATTTTTTTTTTGTCCATCGATTAACAAGTAATTGATTACAAATAAATTGAATAAGCAATTCAATTTTTTTGAAATCAATTACTTTTTAATTGATTGACAGTGAAATAATTATAATTGTAATTTAATTGTAATTCAATTACTTTTTTATCAATTTCAACACTGCTAAAAAGTATACTACAAAAATAATTCCATCTATAATGGAAACGGTGCTTGATCTTGTTTTTTTTTTTCCTTTCAATTTATTTTTGTCTAATATCTTCTGAAATATCTGATAGATCTACTAGTGTAAATACATGCTTTATCATATCCATTTTAGAAAAGATTTTGTCCCAAAGGCTAAAAGGGGACCAGCAACAAATTAAAAACAAAAACGATGTTTAAAATGCGTTGTTGCTGTAACATATAATATAGAGGCTTTTTTAAATTACAGAGGTCAACAATGAAATTTTTCTCTTCAAAGCGATGTGTTTCTCTGATGTATTTTTGGATACTGATTAAGAAAAAAATATTAAAAAATTTCTATCATGTACATTTTTCACAGAAAATGGGATTTTTTGATAGAAATGAGCTCAAAATTCTATATTCTCAATTCCAATCTTACTTATTTCCCGTAAAATATAGGCAAAATCAGTGACTAAGAAGGAGAGAGATTTCTTCAAGTCATCAAAGAAATGGAAAATAGTTATCAGGAATTTTAACATGTTAGCAGATTATTTTTGATGTTGCATAGGGAGTGTCCTTGAGCCATGCACAGGAGAAAAAAAATTAAACAGAGCTTCTATGTAAAGAATCTAAGACATTTAAAATATTTTAATAGGTTATAGATTATCATATAGGCTATTGTTTAGTAGGTTATAGTTATGGTTATGGTATGATTCACGGTTTATATGGTTTATGGTATGATATGGTTTACAGGTATGGTATAGGTATGGTTCAGTAGTTTATAGGTACCATATAGACCTACATGTTGAAGAGGTTTTTCTCTTTCTGGTTGGCGTGGGGGTGGGGGTGTTCCATTTTTATTCATTCAACTTGTTTTATGAATTTATCTTTATGTATTTTATATTATTGTATTTTTATATTAATGCATTTTTCTATATTAATGTACTTTATTTATGAATTTGATTATTTAGATTAATGCTTTGTATTAATTCACTTTAGTCTTGAATTCGATGGCTGTATATATGTTTGCTTTCATCTTTGAGAAGTTGGGTGCTGGGGACGGACATTTTGTCTTAAAGCACATGTCCCCTCAGAAACTTCTCATTTTCCCTTTTCTGTATGGATCCTTTCCATACCCTGAAGAAGATCCCCATGTCTATTGGAGTTACTTTTAATTTGTTATCAATTTTATCAATATATATATATATATATAATAGTTTCACTGTATACATTTTAATTCACAGTAATATATTTTAATTTCGTAAAAAATAAAAATATACGAAATTTTGCAAAACATAATTTTTAGAACTAAAGAATGATTTTATCAAAATGATGCCTATCTCAGACACTAAACCAGGGATGGAATTTTCGCCCCCCTTCCCTTAACGAAAACGAAATCTTGAATTCTCTCTGAAATAAACTTATTATTTAAGTACCTATGTATACTTGAATAATAAGTTTATTCCGCTGTAAATGCAGTATTTTCGTTTTCATTAAAAAAAAAAGGTAGTACTTTGAACCTGCAGTAAACACATTGAAAAATTACCGCCTTTTTTTTTTTTTTGCAATTTGTTCCACACAGTTAGTAAATAATGTTGTGTTTCACATACTTACATTTTAAATGTGCTCCATCAATAACACTCAACTTGTATTATTATATTGTTTGTTTATCACAGTTATTGTTAAATTATTTTAAGCAGCCTAAAATATCTTTGATTACTCACTTCCTATTGAAAATACAAATAAAAAATGTAAACATTTCATACTGTAAGTTTAGTGTCGAATTTGTCACCAACAACTGTTCAAAATATCAACCGGCCACATGCCTCTCTGACGTCATTCGACGTCATGATGACGATTTTTTTTATTCTATCTATAGCAGACTTAATTTACCCAATAAACAGTTCGAATACAGCTAATCATACAGCACAGATTTTTCTCACAAACACTGAAAGATCCGTCTCGTTCTAGTCGCCCACTGAGTATTTACAAACTTCGTTGGCCGTTTGAAACATGGTGTTATCGATGTTATCATTTCGCAGGTACAAGACCGATGATCCATATCGAATCGAATGTGTTGCGGCCATCACAAATTATTTTCTGCATTTTCCTACGCAAATTCACGCAAAGAAATTTGTTTATTAAGATCATTAATCATAAAAGTTATTTTCAATGGTAAGTGTAAACAATTTTTATCATAGAAAAGTATACTATTAGAATCAAGTCTTATTAGAATTAGTGCGTATTCTTATATTATCTAAGTAAATCTAATTTTAAAATTCGCTGAAAATAAATGCGAATACAAGAGTCGAGTTTCAGTAACTATAATTTTGGTTTATTATCCAATTTTAGGAAATGAATTGAGAATTTCTCACAATACAAACAATTCATAATATTGTTTTATTATCTAGAAAAGTGTAGATAAGAAATTTTTGATCATTTCTTCTGTTTTTCAACCATATTTCTTGAGGCCATAGAAGCCTCTACGCAGCTGCTGACTACACAAGTATAGTGTTAAAATAGTGGTGACAGTCATAAGATTGAAAGAAAATAAGCGATAAGAGAGAGCGTCGAATGACTAGATGTTTTCCAAATCTCAATCTGTTGGTCAATCATAAATTCTAGTTCCTTTTGATAGCGAATTCTAGGAACCCCTTTTTGAATTCTAGAGCATTTTTCTGTAAATATCGGGGTCCAAACATATTAAAAAATTCTTCACAAATAAATACGAACACAAGAGATGAGTTTTAGTAACCATAATTTTGGTTTATTATACAATTTTAGGAAATCAAGTGAGAATTTTTCACAATACAAAATATTCATAATATTCATAATATTATTCCATGATCTAGAAAAGTATAGACTAGAAATTATTGATAATTTCTTTTATTCAGTTTGTATGTTTACCCTACGTGTATAACTCGTAAATATATATTTCTATTTTAGGGATTAAGAATATGACTATTTATACGTTCTATATTAAGGCGTTATATATCTTTTTTTTTTTTTTTTTTTTTTTTTCTCAGTGCATATTTCACCAGAAAAATGGTTCCAATTTTGCTGCATCCAATATTTTGACGCTACATTTCACTATTGTAATAGTGCTTACTCTAAACTAGCGCTACTAAAATGATGAAACTTGGCTCCAAAATATTGGTTGCAGCTAAATTGGAATCATTTTTCCAATGAAATGTGTCGTTTTGTTTTAACAATGTAATGAAATTGTTTCTGTTAAAGATAGGGTTTTGTAGCATATTGTAAATCTTCCTGACAGAATTATTATTTCTTTTTTTTGTTCAAGATATTTCCCCGTGTTATAGTTACTTTATATACAGGGTGATTATATTTAAAGTTAAGATTTCAAAACTCTATAATTTTAAAACTACCCATCAGAGCGATTTGATATTTTACCAGAGCAGTCGTGGGAGGTAATGAAATTTTGTTTGGGGAGGAAAAAAGTAGTACCAACATGTTCCTATAGGTGGTTGTCAGGGGAATGTCAGGGGGAACGCCTAAATAAACTCATTAAACACAGCAATGTTGTTAGCAACACAATACAATTGCAGGAAACAGTAGACTTCAAGGGTTTACTACAATTTATTTTGAGAAAAAAGATAAGAATACGCGTTTACAACGGAAACAGTCACAGTGAAAAGAGAAAAAGAAGAGCTTTATGAAACAAATACTTTACGGATAATTAACGGCACATTTTGGAACTATTTTTATATATATTTTTTCTTTTGCCAAACAAATTTTCATTGCCTCCTGATTGCTCTGGTAAAATATCAAATCGCTCTGATGGATAGATAAAAAATTATAGCTTTTTGAACTCGTAACTTTAATTATAATCACCTTGTATTACCTGAACAAGTTATCATTAATTGTAATTAATTAAATGGATGAGATGATATGCAAAAATTTTTATTGTTTATAAGTTAATCTTAACTAATTAAAAGAATATATTGAAAAAACATTTTTTGTATCTCTCATTATTTTGTATATGAAGCGTTCAACAGAAATAAAGATGTTGTCTTTTTTTATTTAGAGGTTGTAGATAAGAAGATAATTTACCACGCTTTTATCTTGCAAAAAATATTCTGTTTAAAAATAAAATGTGTTTAAGGTTAATTAAATTAAATGAAGAATTCAATTATTCTAAAAAAAAAAAAAAAAAAAAACTGTTTCACTTAAAGTATATAAATTAGGGGAAAACCAAAGGATTTGTATAATCTCCCTCTGTTTGTGATCATTAATGTTCAAAGATTACCTACCGCTGGATAAAGATCCCAGACTTTGTGTTATAAAACACAAATTGGTATTATTTAGAAAAGAGGATTATGGTGAGAAAAAAGTTAAAATTAAAATTTTCTTGAAGGTAACTTTAATGTTATAGAAACTAATTTATTCGTAAGTAAAATGACGCCCAAATAAAAATGTTAATTTAAGTTCAAATTTTGAGCTTATGTTTGAGAAACTAATAAGATTAAGGAAAATACTCAAAGTTATTTGTAAGAAAATTATCTGTATAATGCATTTCATCATTTTAGGCATAGATAAAAATTGAAAAGATTATTATTTTTTAAAAATATGTTTATTAATTGAAGAATATTTTAAATTAGGCGCCTGGTTTTAATTTTAACTTTATTCTTTTTCATAATATTATATAACATTATTCTAGTCTTATAACAGGTGGATAAGCAAGAATCTATGTCTATCATAATTTTATACTAATATATATTTATTCTGTTTTCTGATTCTTAATATTGTAATTATAATGTTAATTTTATCATCGCAAACTACAGATATACAACTTTGAATATTAATCTACCTATATTCTATAATATGTCCGAATATTTTTGTGTGTTTCTATAAACCAAGAATTAAAGAATTATACTGTATTTTAAAGGAAATATGAATTTTATATGAAATATGTTTTGCGAATTTGAGTAATTTATGTCAGTTTTATTATGTTTATTTAATATATCTTGTGATTTTTCCTTTGATGTTCTGAGATCTAAGATTTAATCTTTAATTATGAGAAAGACTGAAAATCATAGTTCATGTACAGGGACACATCAAAGTTTTTCTTATCATTATGGCCTATGAACATAATTTGTATGTACCGCAATAACGGCCGCAAAAATCCTTCGGCTAACTTGAAAATTAGTACACACGTTTAGGCTCTATATAGAAATAGTTGTATCTATTTTTATGTCTATATTGTTTATGAACTGTGTACAGGGACGCGTCAAAGTTTTTCTTATCATCACAGCCTATGCAGTGAATTTTGTTTAAACGAATTTTAACACCGTTACTCTGCATTCAACAAGATGGAATTCGCGTACATTGCTGAGATACTTAAACTGATGTTTTCTGTAGAAAATATGTGCTCTTGGGCTTCCTAATTAATATACAATCTGTAAATCTTTTAAAAATTCATAAAAATTGAAGGAATTTGTAGAATTGAACGCGATTTGTGAAAAAGTTATTCTTGTGAAGAGGCATTGGCTTTGGCAAAGAAAAAAAAAATAGTTACAATTTTCCTCGATAGAGGGCGCTATACGGATGCATAACGAAAAATATGCAAAACAGAGTTCTACGAATTGCACACAGCTTATTTCTTATTTTGTCTCCTACTTGCGCATATATGAAGTTTTAATTGCGATGCCGACTTGGTGGATAAAGCAACATTGGTGAAGATGTTTTCCCTCAGGTAAGAACCTTTGACTGAATCTACAATTAGTGGTGTTGTAACTCGCTTGCAAACAGTAATTTATGATGATGACGGACACTTAGAATAGGATTTATTTAATTATTTATTTATATATTGATAACACATATACATCAGATTTGTATGCTTGACTCGAAGTCCGCTTGTAAATCTTCGTCAGATGAAGACGAATAACACATGACAGAATTACAATACGAAGAATTGGAAAAACCCCAGGTCCGGCGCGGGAATCAAACCCGCCCTTCTATGCTCGAAGGCGATTAGCAGGGTGGTGACATAAAAACTCGGCCACGGAGGGTCCAGTAGGATTTATATACCTCTAAACATTTACATGCAAATAAACATAGTTTTTCAGTGAAATGTGGGATTTACCCTCGCATAGCGCCCTCTATTGACGAAAATCCCAAATATTATTTTTTTCCTTATTAAAAAAAAAATCTTCTTTCTATTTTTTTCGATTTTAATTTTTCGATAACCGCGTTCAATTGTACCAATTCATTCAATAGTTATGAATTTTTGAAATGTCTACTGACTTATGGGACATTCTGTATATTCTGAAATTAAATCTTTTTTTTCCTTTTTCTTTTGCAACAATCAAACCAACAAAGAAATTTCCATTTGCATTTATATTTCTCATTCGTTATTCTATCAAATATGTGTATCAAATATGTGTTCTATCAATGTATAATTTGATGAAAACATATGATTATACAAATTTCAGTTAACAGAAATGTTTACAATGTATTCCATTATTTTTATTAATTACATCAATATATTTTTAAAAGTCATTTTTCCCGAATACTATGCGTAATGAATACCCTAAAGATGTTAATAGAATTTATGCTCCCATAAATACATTTCTTAAGCCAGCTAATGATTCCTGAGTTTTCTACGCATCACTTAATATGCTTCCCTTTGGGGATATTCTGTTTAATTGAACTGTGTCAAATGATTATTGTAAGAAAATCGTGATTCAAAATAATAAACAAATTTAATATATTTAAATTCATAAAATTTAGTAAAAGGTGGCAATAGATCTCCGTCAGTACATGCAAGATTATTTATTCACTTATTTATTTATTTTTACCTTTTTTCCAGAAGTGATTTTGTCTCGATACTGAGGCAAGAATAATGACAGGAAATAATGACAGAGAAAAATAAGGACATCTCAAAAATCTTTATATTCAACATTATTTGAAACTGTTTGCCGTTTTTTTCCACTCAGATTTATAAGCATTAAACATTTTGCAGCAAAATAAGTAACATCAAATTATTTCGTAATACAGGGCTGCAAAAATAATTTACGTTAAATTATAGAGAATATTTCTGTAAAAAGTTATTGGTAGTCAAAAAATACGGTAATTTAGCATGTCTGTTAACATAAAACTTGTATTTTAATATAGCTGAGTACTTTTTGTAATTTTAATTAATAAACTTTACAGAGTAATATATTAAGTAGTCATCATTATTATTTTATATTTATTAACCCGTTATCACCCAGTGTCCTCATTTGAGGACAGCTAATAAAAAGCCACGTATATTTTTTGTGGTTTCTTGGAATGATTTCTGCTTTTTAGTGACAGTTTATAGCGTCACTCTAAATGATCCCTGAAAGTTTTATGTGCTTACTATTAATTATTATTTCATAATTTGGATAGTCATTTTATGATTCTTCATTCGTCCCACCTGTATTTGCTTTTTGCGCAGGTATACTAACTTAAATCAAGTTGAATAATAATACATATTATAATACTTTACTTTCGAGATCTTTGTCAACATATAATAGAAAATTAATCTGTTATCTCAAAGTTTTTTTATCTCGAAGTTTTCTCGCTAGAACACTAAACGTCAATAAATGAGGATAGGCTTTAAATTTAAAACTATCAGATGAATTGTTTAAGTTAATATATTTTACTGTCAGTTGTCTATATTAATTTAAAAGTGAAATAATCAGCTAATAATATTTTGCAAAATTAATTCGAGCGTTAACGGGTTAATATATTAATATATATTGATAATAATTATTGATATATCATTATTTTATCAATAAGATTGCTATTAAATTTTAAATGCATTATTTCAGTTTTGAACATATAAACAAATCTAAGTGTAAAAAAATAAAACAAAATAAAACAAAATAAAATAAAATAAAATAAAAATAAAAATAAAAATAAAAATAAAAATAAAAAAACACGTTCTGCTTATAAAGATTCTCTGCAAATAAATTCTTTTGCAGTAATAAAACTAAAAAGTGTAATTAAAATTTGACATTTACTTATGAACTCATAATAATCTGTCAAAATGAAAATATGTTACAAGTGAGAAACTTTCTAAATAAACCTCATAAAATGCAAAATATTGTAAATTTCACTAGAGATTGCAGTTTTGCAGTTTATACGGCAGGAGCTATACTTTATATTTATTACTTATTTTACGACACAGCTTACTGATATCATTTGTTATTTGAAATCGAAACCAAAATTAAATTTCAACGGATATATTCGGTTTGAATAAATGTTTAATGTGACATATCTGTTTTTAATTTTTATCATTGAAAAAAGAAAAAAAAAAAGTGTAAATCTTATTTTTTAGGCCTCCTCCCCCCAAAATAAATAAATAAATGAAAATAAGAAATATTGTACAGAATGCCTTAAAGGTGTTCAGAAATTATACTAAGCTTCCGCAATAATATTTCTTGAGTCAGCGAATAATATCTGACTTTGTATGTAACACAGAATAATTCTGGGAGATTTATCCTGGGTGACACTCAAATTAACTAGACAGTGCCATGAAATGTAAATTTTAAAAAGAAATAATAGGAAAGAATAAAATGATCACATAAAAAAAAAAAAAAAAAATCGGGTTAAAACATAAAACAAATTAAATAGCTTCAAATTCACAAAATAAAATTAATGGGTAGAAATAAATCTACAAATTTTGATTAATATGTGGAAGAATTTTTTTTTTTTAATTGAAACGGCAATTCAAGAATTAAAAATAATAACCGAAAAAAAAATCTTAAAATTTGTTTTGTTTAACATTATTTTTAATTAGAGTTCACTATTTTTCGAAAATTTCCGCATATTATTATTCCGCTTATTGGTTGGTTGGTTGGTTGGGTTTTACGTCGCACTAGTGCTCAATTGGCGACGATCTGGGACTCATCCCTAGAGATGGTCCGGAGACATGCCATCGCAATTTTGATCCTCCACGGAAGGGATGGCTCGTCCGCTTCTGTGACCCCCAGAGGTATAATTTTGATGGGAACATGGAGGACTTTGCGGCCACGACAGATTTTACGTGCACCAGCCACCATTAGTGTACACGACGGTCTTTGGCTGGCTCGAGTACCGAACCCGCAAACTTTCAATTACGAGGCCGGCGCTCTACCGACTGCGCTTATTGAGTTACGTAGTTGAAAGTTGGGAACTGCATAATAGAGTAGATTGAATTCTTTCTTGATATGAAGTTTATACTTTATTATAGCTCGGAATAACGTACATTTTTAATTGTATCAAATTTTTCAAATAATATATTATAATATTAAAAAATAATATAACATTATACTAATAATAAATTATATAATATCTCTTTTCTATCAATGGCTTTGCTATTGAACTTTTAAATACATTAATGAAAATATATATATATATATATATATATATATATATAGATTAACTATAATGAAAAAATAACAGCAAATCTGTTTATAAAGATATTATGCAAGATAAACCTTCTTGCATCAATGAGACCAAAAAATCAACCTGGGTTTTAATTTTTATTTATAAGATAACCACCTATCAAAATAATATCTGTTATGAATAATAGTAATAATAAAAAAAAAAGCAAACACCATAAATTTCAATATATTCCAGACTTCAAATTGAGATTGACAATTTATGGTGTTCGTGCATAAAGCTTTTTTGTTAATTACTTTTCAACGCCAATTTTACGAAGTATTATACTAATATCAATTGTTACATAAAACCAAAATCAAAATCAATATTATATTTTGATTCAAATAATCTGATAAAATAAATATTAAGGTTAACAACTTTATTCTTAATTTTTCATTACACCCTAAATTTACATAAATATTATTATTTTCAAGCCGTTTTTGCCAATTACTATATATAATGCCCTAAAGGTATTCATAACTTTTACTCTCCAATAAATATATTTCTTTAGCCAGCTAATGATACCTGAGCCTTGTACGGATCACTAAAAATGTCTTAATAACATTTGTCTCGGGGGGCACTCAGATTAATTGGACTGTGGCATCAAACGGAATCTGGGAAAAGAAATGATAGAAGGAGTAAAATGATTATTTAAAAAAATTCTGATGGAAAAAAAAAAGAAACGAGTCAAATTTATAAAATAGAATGAAGGTAAAAATAAATCTCCACATTTTAATTAATATGCACATATTTTATTTTATTTTATTTTATTTTATTTTATTTTTTAAAGAGCAAAAGAGAAGTTAACGATAATATAAATAATGACACACACACACACACAAACACACACACACAAATGTCTGAATATGAATTATTTACTTAAGGACATTGAAGTTTATTTATATATTTTATTTCCTAAATTTAACAGCCAATGTTTAATTAAGAATTTTTAAAACGCTAAAACCATAAAATAGGTTGTAATAATTCCTAACATAGTCAAATGTGAAACTATAAATATTCAAAACAATATATTTTACTAAACGTACAGATTATATTTTTTCATTATTTCAAAAACATACATTAACATTAAATAATGTGTTGGTTACGTTTTCCCGTGCCCTAATATAAACAGATGACCTTAACACCTCCACACATCTACAAAATTACTGAATGTAAGGCCCTAAAGATGGTCATGAATTTTATGCTCGTATAAATATATTTCTTGAAACAAATTAAGATATCGCAGGACGTATATTAAGCTCCACTAAATATTCCGTTATTACGTTTGTTCTCATGGCGACACACAGATTAATGACAGTGAAATATGTCTTAAAACATGAAGAATATTCATTATGCTACTTAAGAAATAATGCCCAGATTTGTTTTCAAAGACTTATTAGGTTTTTGTTTCTCATTAGCGTAAATTAATGAAAACGTATATATTTTACATTTGTTGAAATTCTGTACTAATTACACTCTATAACAAAAAAAAAAAAAAAAAGACGCAACAAGAAGAAGTGGGGACAAAAATTGGTAGATGGGGGTGGAATGGGTGGTCCGAATGAGATAAAAATTGGTAGATGTGATATACATGTGGAGAAAAACAATTGATTACAGTTTCAGAAAATTTGAATGATTTAATCAAGAGAAAGGGCCTCACAAGTCAATAACGCGTTGGTCCAATTCTGGCGCTTATGTACGCAGTTATTCGGCTTGGTATTAGTTGATAGAGCTGGCAGGTGTGCTCCTGTGAAGTATCGTGCCAAATTCTGTCCAATTGTTGCGTTAGATTAGTAAAATCCCGAGCTGGTTGTAGGACCCTTTTTATGATGCTCCAAACGTCCTCAGTGGAAGAATGATCTGGGGACTGAGCTCAACCCCACTGAGACACCTATTAAGGGTATTTGAAGTCACTGAAGAACAAGTTGCACGTAGGATCGACGATAACGACGAATTGGTGCTTGATTCCATCAAAACCTGTATGTATGTCAATTTGTGTCCAGTTTGTATTACTCCTTCTTGGTGCATCTTTTTTTTTTTTTTTAACACTTTCCAACAAAGTTGAAAAGTGTTTATGACTTCGGTTTGTCTGTCTGTCTGTCCGTCTGTCTGTCTGTCTGTCCGTCTGTCTGTCCGCGCTCTAACACTCGTAAATATTTATGGAATTTCTTGAAACTGATATATGTTATTCAAGTTCACTATCGGACGTTCCCTATTGAAAATGGAGTTTATACCTGTACTGGTTTGTGTACAGGGACACCCGAAAGTATTTCAAAGCATTGTGTTCTATGAGAGGTATTTCTATAAACCATATTTTCATATCTTTACTGTAGATATATCTTAATGAAATTGAAATATGTCATTCAAGTTCACTATCGGACGTTCCCTATTGAAAATGGAATTTATACCTCTACTGGTTTGTGTACAGGGACACCCGAAAGTATTTCAAAGCATTGTAATCTATGAGAGGTATTTCTATAAACCATATTTTCATACCTTTACTGTAGACATATCTGAATAAAATTGAAATATGTTATTCAAGTTCACTATTAAAATTTTCCTGTATAAAATGGAGGAAATACCACCAACGGTTTATATACAGGGACACTCAAAAGTATTCCAAAGCATTGCTTTCTATGAGAGATATTTCTATAAATAAAATTTTAATAACTTTACTTTCCACGGAGTTTTAGGAAATTGAAATATGTTATTTATATGCACAAAAGAATGCTTTGCATATAATATAGCATGATTAGCATTAGATTTACAGGGAGGCACAATAATATCCATCAATACTT
Organism: Salticus scenicus; assembly: GCA_963930645.1. Classification (NCBI taxonomy): domain Eukaryota; kingdom Metazoa; phylum Arthropoda; class Arachnida; order Araneae; family Salticidae; genus Salticus; species Salticus scenicus. The sequence goes on from OZ005655.1 coordinate 280,263,675, forward strand.
AGAGCTATTAATAAAAAATTGCTAGAATTGTACTTTCGTGTACATTAAGCATTTTTAACACTTTCTAACATTTTTTAAGTGTAAATATCATTTCAGTTTTGTGTATCTGCCTGTCTGTCTGTCCGCGCTCTAACACTCGTAAATATTTATGGAATTTCTTGAAACTGATATATGTTATTCAAGTTCACTATCGGATGTTAATTATTGATAATGGAGTTTATACCTTTACTGGTTTGTGTACAGGGACACCCGAAAGTATTTCAAAGCATTGTGTTCTATGAGAGGTATTTCTATAAACCCTATTTTCATACCTTTGCTGTAGACATATCTCAATGAAATTGAAATATCTTATTCAAGTTTACTATTGGATGTTTCTTGTATAAAATAGAGGAAATACCACCACCGATTTATGTACAGGGACACTTAAAAGTATTCCAAAGCATTGCGTTCTATGAGAGATATTTCTATAAATCAAATTTTAATAACTGTACTTTCCACGAAGTTTTAGGAAATTGAAATATGTTATTTATATGCACAAAAAAAAATTCTTTGCATAGAATATACCATGATTAGTATTAGATTTACAGGGTGCCACAAAAATATCCATTTATATTAAGAGATGTTAATAAAAAGTTGCTAGAATTGTACTTTCGTTGACATTAAGCGTTTTTAACACTTTCTAACATTTTTAAGTATGAATATGATTTCAGTTTGTGTATCTGTCCAACTGTCTGTCTGTCTGTCTACCCGCTCTCTAACTCCCGTAAATATTTATGGAATTTCTCGAAACTGATATATTTTATTGAAGTTTACTATCGGATGTTCCATATTGAAAATGAAGTAAATCTCTCTTCTGGTTTGTGTACAGGGACACCCAAAAGCATTCGAAAGCATTGTGTACTATGAGTGTTATTTTTATAAATATTTTCCGTATAGAATGTTCCCCATTTAAAATGACATTAATAGGTCCTGTATAACTAGTTTGTTTACAGGGACAACAAAAAAAAAAAAAAAAAAAAAAAAATGTCAATGCATTACGTTTTAGGACAGAATTTTTTGAAAGTTTTATTTAAAAATCTTTCTACCGTAAAAATCATAAATATATTGAAATGTATTGGTAATATTCTAAAATAATGTTTTCTATAGAATATGATATGATTAACTTTCTGATTTACAGGGCTACACTAAAATATTCAGAGAGATCAAAAGCTGTAATTATAATCTAATGGCTGCATTTTCTTTTGCGTTAAGCCTTTTAAACACTTTCCAAAATGCCCAAGAGTAATTCTAAAATCCATTAGTCTATCTGTATATGTTTTAGTCCTTCTGTCTGTTGTGTGATAACGTAGGCAAAGAATATTAGAAGTTATTCGATGCAACAGTTACGTACAGATGGAAAGTGTTACTAATCAATGCGTACTGCATGATTTTTCTTTCTTGTTTTTTTTGTTATAGAATATATTTAGTAAATAATGATTTCATTGTTAAACTTATAAATATATATTGAAATATTTTTTTTATGTAATGACATGATTTTCTGAGAAAGAAACACACCTGTCAATGAATATTTCATGTAAATTATATCTGTAATATTTTTATCTCATGCTATATTAAAAAGAAAATAATAATAATAATAATAATAATAATAATAACCAGAGTTTTGTTTTTTAAATCCTTTTGTTTACAAATCCTTTATCTTTTAGTGTTTCTTTCCTTTTTCTCTCTCTCTAATTTGACGTACAAAACATAAACAAACTAAAATTTTTTTAGAAACAATATATTAAATGGAAATTTTAATTACTCGAATTATTCAATTTTTCGAAAATTACATAAATATTATTTTTTTTTTAATTATCATTTTCTCTTGTTAGTATGTACAATTCCCTGAGGGTGCCCATAACTTTTATGCTTGCATAAATCCATTTCTTGAGCCAGCTAATGACATCTGAGTTTTGTACGCACCAATGAATGTTCTGTTATAACATATGTCCTAAGGGAGAGTAAGATTCATTGGACCATATCTTGAATCGAAACCTGGAAAAAGTATTAGTAGAGACTGCGTAATGATTATTAAAACAATATTACGAATAAAAGTATCAAATAAATAAATAAATATTAAATAAAGGTATTATAAAACAAAAGTAGTTGTTATACAACATTATTTACTATAGGTATTCTTTTTCCTAAAACTATTATATTTTTAAAAACAAAACACAATGAGAAAAATCATTATTTTCTAACTAGAATTTAATTTATTATTAGAGTTTTTTTTTTCCCCTCACTACATATGATACTGTAATAAACTGTTTCATAGTATGCAAAATTTAGGATATCTATATTAAACAGTTAGGACACTTTTTTTATATTTTTCATTTTGTCTGAAAGAAACAGTTTTTTAGTCATTTCTGTTAATTAAAAGAACATCCTTTATTACACTGCGCTGAAAAAAAAAAAAAATATATATATATACTGTATATATATGTATATATGTATATATTTTCGAGTCCTGATACCACTCTTGCTGGTTCTTATGGGAAATTACCTCCTGGATCCGAATATGACTACCATTTTGCTCAGCCATCCACCGTTTTCTTGGGACACCATCCCCTCCCCCAATTTTTACCACTGTTCGGTAATTTTATGGCCATTAATTTGATTTGGAGAATGAAAAAAAAAAATTAATATAACACTTGAAAACAAAAAAATATAATATTTAATAAATAATATTAATAATAGATTAAAAATTATATATATATATATATATATAAGAAATGTAATACATAATTTCAGTGGCGAATCCCCCCCCCTAAATTTTCTCCTTGCCACAAATGTTCATGTTTTAGACTTTTCCAACTCTGTAGCCCTTCAAAAGCAATTTAACAGTTAATATAAGCCTTTCTCTCTCTAAAAATTAAATTTATAGCTATAGAATTACCGAAAAGTGATAAAAATAGGGGCTGTACCTAAAAAACGGTGGGTGATAGGGCAAAATGGACGTCCTATTCGGATTCAGGAGGTCATTTTACGTAAGAAATTGTCAAAATGGTTTTGGGGGGGGGCAATTTGCATACAGAGCAGTGTTATTTGAAATAAATTTTAAATCAAAGTTAGAATTTAAATAAATTATATAGTTAAACAAAGTTTTCAGCTAGAATACATGATGTAAATATTTTGTTATTTATAAAGAATGCAAAGATGTAGTTATTTTATTTAGGTCTTTCTTTTTCGAACAGTGCATTATGTCTTACAGATATTTTTTAGGTTTTACGATTGCCTAAATCTGTTTTTTTTTTTTTTTTTTTATGTGTGTGTGTGTGTGTGTGTGTGTGTCTGTCAGCTAATGATATCTTACCTAGTTTTGTGTGAATCAATGAATGTTCTTTCATAACACACGTTCTAATGGGAACTAAGATTTATTGGATGTAGTTTTGAAGCGAAATTTAGAAAAGGAAATAACAAGAAAAGAAAAAATATTATAAAAATTGAATTCAACGTAAAAATACAAATTTCTGATTAAAAGTTTTTAACAATTTAAGCAAAGAGAAATTTATTAAATGGAATGAAAAAAAAAAAAAAAAAAAAAAAAAAAAAAAGAATCTTTACTTTTTGTATAATTTTGAATTAAATAACTTGTGTACAATCAATATTCAAACTTTCTTAAGAAACTTCTTCAGACACCGTAAAATTAATGGAAGAACTACAGGTTTCGAAAGAACGTGGCATTTCTTCTTCAAGTGCAAATTACGTGCTGCTACCTTGAAGGCAAAAACAATACTGTCTTCCTTTTGCCTCCAAGGTAATTTGCACATGAAGACGAAATGCCACGTTCTTTCGAAACCTGTAGTTCTTCCATTAATTTTATGGTGTCTGAAGAACTTTACGTTTTAATTTATCAAAAAGTCACCTTTTGTTTTTAAAAACCAAAATCAAAATCAATATTATATTTCATCAGAAACATTATAAATAAATGAAATTTTTTCTGTTAACATAACGATTATCAATTATTTCTAATATAATTAATATACCAAATGTATCTAATATAACTTTTCATATTTAAAAAATTTGTAAAATTATAATTATTATTTTTTATTTATTTATTTTATTTTTATTTATTTATTTATTTTTTTTTTTCTGTACATAGAGTAAAATGTTTAAAAGATTTTCAGAAGTATTATACTCGCATCTAAATTTTATACATATCTCTAAATGTTATATCTTTAGTAAAAATCTTCTACGTCTTGAACGCAGAAGACAATAATGGAATAGCAAATAGCTGTTTCGGTAGTATTTAGCGTACCGCCCTCAATGTTTGAGGAAATAAAAAGGAAAAACTCCTTTAAATAAGAAAGGAATCAGATATCAACCAATAGAATTAAATGGAATGTGAGGGATTAGCCATTCCAATAGGAATTAGAAAAATGGTAGTTGTGAAAAAATATAGAAAAAATTAAGAAGGTGTAGGATGAAAGTAAAATTTTCAACTATAAGACATTCTGTCAACACTTTCTTAAAATCTACGCATTTTTACAATTACTGTTTCTTAGTTTCCTATTGGTTAATCCCTAACATTCTGCCAAATTCTATTGGTTGACCAGAATCCGATTCTTTTCTTATATGTAGGAGCACTTAATTTTCATTTTTTATGCGTAGATGACAGTACGCTAAATTCTACGGAAACAGCTGCTGTTCTATTATTCTTTTTGTCGTTCAAGACGTTTAAGGTTTTTCCTTTGTTTAGTTAGCTAGCGCGAAATCTACTTTTAATATACGTCCTAAAGGGCACATAAATTATTGAACCGTGTCTTGAAATAACATTTGGAAAACCAAATAATTAAGACATAAACACAATTAATAATAAAAATAAATAAATAAATAAAAATAAAAAGGTTTAGTGAATCAAAAAGATGTATTTTGTTTCTTTAAATCAATATCGAAACCAAAGTCAGAGTTCAATAGAAACATTATAATGAAATGAAAACTTCAGCTAACGTAACATTTCGTTATTTCCAAAAATTGCAGAAATATTATTATTTTTTATAGTCTTTTTTATTAATATCTTTAAAGCATTATGAGCTGTTCATGGGCTTTACGCTCGCTTTAACATATTTCTTGAGTCAGCTAATGATATCTTAGGTTTGCGCGCATCACTGAATATTTCTTAATATCATTTGTCCTGGGGGAGACACAGATTAATTGGACCGTGTCATAAAACTAATCCTGGTAAAAGGTATAAAAAAGAGAGTAAAATGATTAAGAAAGAAATTTCTAATCAAAAATATAAAATAAATTAAGTATCCTCAAATTTATAAATGGAATAAAGAGAGAAATAAATTGGCACATTTTAGCTAATATCTAAGTGGTTATTTATGGTTATTTTTTTTTTCGAAGCGAGGATGTGTAAGAGAATAGCACAGGTTTCGTAAGCATGCGCCTTTTCCCTCTAAATATCCTACCAGTAACCTGAAACTGATGGAACAGACTTTTTTTTTTCCCAATCATTTACAGACTTTTTTCATTACGAAAATCTTTATACAAATTACTGGTATGAGACTCAGGGGAAAAAAGACTCATACGAACCCTGTAGAAATAATAACCAGGATTTTTTTTTAAATTATTGTATAAAGAAAATGTTTAATATTATTTAAAATTAGTTCGATTTTTTTTTAATCATTTCTCAGATTTCTGGGTCATATAGCGAATAAAAAAAATAAAAAAATCTTAATAAAATATAAATTAGATTGAAATGTTTTTTATTTCTTTAAACAGCTAATCATATATGAGCTTACACAAATCAAGAGCTTTACACAAATCAAGACATGGTCCAAATTTAAAACGGCACACGAAAAATGGTATGATTGAATGAGTGAACTCATTTAAATCAGTGCTCTGCATCCATGAAGAACATTTATATAAAATTATGTGCTGTTGTGAGAGAAAATTGATGTATAATGAGGGATTAAGTACAATTAAAATAAAAAGGAATTACCTAGTTCCCTTTATTCTTTTATTTCCATTATTTGTCGACTATTGTAGGAAGTGGAATGGATTGTATTTGGAGAAAATACATGTATTTGATACAGATTTACATGTTTTAAGGATCACCAAAGGCCTGATTTACGTGCTTTAAGGTCTTTGGAACCCCAAAAAAGTGGTTTTTAGAAATTGATCTGTAGTGTGAGTTATTTCTCTTCTGTTATTATATAACTCGAAAATGAATAACGGTAGAAAAATTAAATTCCATATAAAAGGCATATTCTATCTACAGAAGAGTTGACCAATCTTTAGTGAAAATTGCAAAAACGGAATTATATAGGGCATCAAAAGCTAGAAACGGTTTGAAAAATGGAATTAAAAATAGAACTAGTTGTCTTATTTCCATCATATTATTTATCTGCTCAATATTTCTTATTAGATAAGATGAAAAAGTCTGTGTACATTTTTCCCTCAAGTAATGGTATATTAATCGAAAAATATATATTTCTGAAAGTATTATTAGTTATTTTTCTTTCTTTTTTCTTTTTTTTTTTTTTTTTCCAGAGAAGAGTTCTCGTCTCGAAAGCTATCAATCGTACACAACCAAACTTCCTTATTCTGTACGCAATGCGTAATGAACCGCATGAAATTCGAAGAAAATATTCTGTTAGCTTCCTGTGATAGAAAAGGTATTAATTTTGGGGGAAAGAAAATTTACTTTAACATGATAGAAAGGAGTTGATATGATATTAAATACAATCAATATGCAATCCGATGGCTTTTATTCACTTGACCTAGATTTTTGATAGATATTAGGTTCTTATTTATACTAAAGAGTGCAATAATCTTCTTTCCCGGATAAAGATTTCGGTTTTCGCGAGATAAATCAAAAACATATATTTCAAATATGTAATGTCTGATACCGTGTTATTTACAAAATAATACGGTTATATAGTATATGAAACCAATATTTTAACATATCAGTTTTTACAATACATTCTCTTATTTATATATCATAGAAAAAAGTATTGTTTTTTGAGTCAAATTTTGGAAGCTGATTTTTAAAATATATTTACACATTTTGAGGTTTCTTGAATCAAGCACTCGGGTTTTTTAACTATTGGTCTGTGAGTCTGTTGTCATCATAACTCTAAAACTAATAGTAGCTCGAAGACCACTTTTAGTATTCTAAAAACGTATCATATGGAGACGATGTTTAAAACTTTTTGTTAAAAGTGTTTTGTTTACAAATAGTTCGTGTCAGAGAATCCACAAGAAATCATGTATGTCGGCAAAATGTTTGGTAGTTATATCTAGATATCCTATAATATTCAAATACACAATCATGGTTAACACGATAATAATAATAATAATAATGATAATAATAATAATAAAAAATCTAGGGGAACGTATTCTAATAACATATTCTAAGGCATTCTGTTCTATGAGACGCATTTCTTTAAATCATATTTTAATAACTTTTCATTGCATAAATCTTAACCCTACAAGGCACCCAGTTCCTTATGTGGAACACCGACTTTAATCGTTCCTATAGCTATAAAACTATTAGTAGCGACATCTCTTGACATCTTGATAGAAGCTACTGACATTTAGCACTGTAGTAATACGAATCTTTACCTAAAGATGCCGTTCGTGTTTTTGTTATAGTGCACTCAGTGTGAAATTTGAATAAAAGTGATACGGTAGTCCTTTGTCTGAATTCAAAAATAAAAAAAGAATAGTTATTGAACAGTTTTGACTCGAAATAAAAAAAAAATACTGTGTGTTATAACGAAGTGTATATTTTGCAGAGGTAAGTTTTTTTTTTTTTTTTTTTTTTTTTTTTAATTACAAGAGTAAACTTATTTATAAATCATATTTTATGTATGTTCCACATACGGTACGTTGAGCTAAAAAGTTGATTTTTCCGTAAAATATGATTTTATTTTTATTTTAAGTTTTCCCTATCTTCTGATCACTAATTACAATCTATGTATTTTTGTCGCGCACTAAAAAAAATTGAGCCTTGTAGGGTTAAGGGAAAGAAATATGTTATTCATATTCACAAAAAATGCTTTCTATAGAATATAGTATAATTAGCATTAATATTTATATGGCATAGCAAAATTATTCATTTACATTAAACGTAATTATTGGAAATTCGCTGGAATTGCATTTTTGTTTATTTTAAGTGTTTTTAACACATTATAACAATTTTTAAGTGTGGATGTAATTTGAGTTAGTGTAGCTGTCCGTCTGACTGTCCATCTGCCCGCCTTCAGCCTCCTTATATATTTTATGAATTTCTTAAAAATTATATATCTTATTTAAGTTCACTATGGAATGTTCCCTATCCAAAATGGCATTAATAGGTCCTGTACAACTGGTTTGTGTACAGGGACACCCAAAAAATTGCCAGTGCTTAGCGATTTAGGACAGAAATTTTTTTAATAGACATTTACATAACTTTTTGTTGCAAATGTCATAATAAAATTGTATTTATTGTTAACAAGCTAAATAAATATTTTAGGTAGAACATGATATGCTTTTCTTTTAGGTTTACAGGGCTACACTAAAATAATCAGATACATTAAGGGCTGCAGTTGTAAATTGCTGGAGCTGAATTTCCGTTTGTATCTAGTATTTTTATCACTTTCCAACAATGTGTAAGAGTCTGTCTGTCTTTTCTTATGTCTGTTGTGTGATAACGTAGGTAAAGAATATTGAATGTTAAATGATACATCCAATACGTACAGTTGGATATTGTTAATAACCAATACGTATCACAAGATTTTTCGCTCTTGCTGTTATTTAAATTAATTGTTTATTTTCGGTTTTATACGTTTAAGTTCACGCAGTAAGTTCTAATTATTATAATTAGGATTTTATTGAGGTATAGTACATGCAGTGATTCATTTTACTACTTCCTTTTTATTCCATTAATTTTTTCTTTTAATTTTAACGTTTAAATAATTTTGATACTAAATCTCAACGTTCATGCGAATAACTAGTTTTTGTTTATTCCTATGTTTAGTATCTGTACATAAACAAAAATCTGGTGTGAAACAACCACACGACTTCCATTACCCACTACTTCACTCATTATATGATTTTTTTGGAAATATTATGTGCATTCTTTGGAATTTTCCAGTAAGAGAAACTTGAAACACGTGTAAAGACATATAAAACAAGATTTACATAGCGAGTTAAAAAAAAAAAAAATTAAACACAAATTTCCGAGATCTAAAACTGAACTACCTAATCAGGATGACCGTTAGATTTCCTGTAATGACTACGTAATAGATGAGAAAGGATATCTAAAATGGATTTATGTAACAATTTTCAAGAAAATCGTTAGAGTCGTTTTTGAGACAACAACTTTTACCAAAACTTGGCACACTCGATTAATGACCGGAAAACAATAATTACATACAAAAGCATATCTAATTGCTGGTTTATATGGCAAGTTTGAAAAAAATCCGTACAGCCGTTTTTGAAGAAAAACACTTGCGAGACCTAAAATTGAGCTATTTATACAGGACGACTGTCAATTTTCCTGAACTACGAACTATTTCATTCGAAAGGACATCTAATAGAGTGTTAATATAGCAATTTTGAAGAAAATCGTTAGAGCAGTTTTTGAGATACGGACTTCTGGTCCCACTTCCGGTCTGCGATGACCCACTTTCGGTTTTCAAATTTTCACAAAAATTTGGAAAATTCATCTGTATACCAGACCTGTCTCAATTCTGAAGTTTCGTAGTTCTATTTTTATTAGTTTTGGAGATATGATACCCAGAGGATTCCACACATACACACACACATTCACTAATTGCCAAAAACTACTTTTTTGAACTCAGGAGGACTTAAAACGTGTGAATCAGGTGAAAACTCGATATTGAATGTTTTGACAGAATAGAATTTAGTGCTTCCAAAAATGCATCTTACTTATGTGAAGGCTTTCGTTCTTTATTTTCGAAATTCGAAAATTTTATAAGTACTTCCTACACCCGAGCATCCCCGGATAGACTGGCTAGTAAATTATATAATTTTAGAACTGATAATTATGAATTACTTCTTAAACTATTGATACAAATACGTGCTCACATAAATTTTAAAACACAGAGCAATTTTATTTTGTGAGTGCTACAATAATTTTAAACATTCTTTATTCAATGCTCATATGGAAAGAACTTGAGAATCATTTTTATAAGTCGTAAAATTAACTTTTTTTTATGTAAAATATTTTTATTCGCCTCTTAAATTGTAATTTTTTTACTTTTTTAATTTCTTACTAAGTTAACGGTTAACTAATGTTGCGTTTTAACTTACTTAACTACGTTAACTATTATTTCTTATTAGGTTAACTATGGTTACTTTATACTATGTATTTAAACAGAAAACAAACTGATTAGAATCGGAATCTAAGTTTCTTCAATTGTTTTACAAATAATAATATTTTAATGTAAAAAATAAATATCAATCCATCTGTATTTCGTTTTGTACTATTTTAAAAATTAAAAATCATTCATTTTTATTAATTAATAATATTTAAATGTAAAACAATGATGTATTACAATATTGAGCACACATGAAACTAAATTTTATCTCATATTATACAACCACATTTCTTGAGGTCATGTGAGCTTCTGCGCAAATGATGAATGAACGAGTCCAGTGTTAAAATAGGGATGATAACCCTTGTAAATACAAATAAATAAATAAATAAATAAATATATAAACGATAAGGGAACGTCAAATGACTAGATGTTTAGCAAATCTCAACAATTTAGCACTCCACCAAGCCTGTGGAATTACCCTCAATTGTCCACACGTGGGAAACGTGGTTACACTATATTTCATGAGTTATAGCGCTTTAAATTATATGAAACTCAAAAATAAACGCATATATTTAAGTAACCAGTAGTTTAAAAATAATGACCAGTCATCTCAAAACGTGCAGAGTCATCAAAATCAAGGGGTTGAAAACGTTTTCTGTATTTAATAGTATCTTATTTTGTATATTAAAATTTTTTTAATTAACCATTTTTTGTTTCGATTATACGTTATAATGCAAAATTATGACTTTTTAGTTCCCCATCATACTATGGGCATAAATATGCTACTTTGCAAATTTCGCAAGTTATTGGAAATTTAAGAATTTCTTAACATGGAAGTATAGGGCAAAATTTCACAGAAACGTCAATTTTTAGAGATATTTTTCATCGTAAAGATGTCAGACTACTTTTGAAATATTATTTAGGACACTGGCTATTAATGACTATGAATTTTCCAATATAAACATTTCGTAAGTTATTGGAAATTTACGAATTTCTCAACGTGGCAGAATAGGGCAAAATTTCACATAAACGTCAATCTTGAGAGATATTTTCATCGTAAAAATATCAGACTACTTTTGAAATATTATTTAGGACACTGGCATGAATATTAATGACGATGAATTTTCCAACATAAAAATTTCGTAAGTTATTGGAAATTTACGATTTACTTAATGTGTCAGAATAAGGCAAAATTGAGCATAAACTTCCACTTTGAGGATCATAAATACATTAGACATTTTCAAAATTACATTTATGATATTTGTTTGAACTTGATTGAATACAAATATTCTACTAGGAAAATGTCGTAAATTATTCGTAATTTACGATTTTATCAACATGGCGAAATTGAAAATTTTTCATATAAATCTGAATTTTGAGGATTATTGCATTGGAAATAGCAGCATGAAAACTAAACAACGGAATTGACCCTGATAAAATAAATTGATAGATTAGAATAAGATAAATATATCGAAATGAACGGTGGATAGCCTATTAGGCGGGTATTTTATTCTGTCACTGTATCAAACTTTGGTCAAATTAATTTCTTTTAACATTATTATAATATGTCTCGCACTATAATTTTATGAGAACATAAATATGATGGGGAACTGAACAGAGTCCACCTATGCTAACTAGTTTTTAAATGAATTTGATTATTATTATTATTATTATTATTATTATAACTTGTTCTTCCTATATATGAATTAAAAAACGTAACATAAATAATGTATTTACAAAAATAAATTACACGTTGTAACTTTATCGAAGATCCACATTTATGAAAAAATTAAAAAAATAAAAAGAAAAATAAAAGAAAAACGAAAGAAAAGAAAAGAATAAAAAATTCCAATCTTTTGTTCTGGCAAGAATTCAATAATTTTTCTTTTTTCCAAATTTCACATTTGTTGCGTCAAGGAAATTGAGTAAAGTCTCCTGAAAAAAATTTACTTGGCTGCTATTCAAGATAATGATCCGTGTTATTAATATTTTTTTCCTTTACTTCATTTATTTTTGTGAAAATTTTCGAGAACTTAGAAATTTTCTAATACGTCCTATCGAAAAAGTTTAGCGCTTGAGATATTTTCACTTGTCTCTGGCGCACATTCATTGAAGAATTCTTTAATCCTTTAACGGTCATCATCGGTTTCGCACTAATATATATATATATATATATATATATATATATATATATATATATATATATAAACCTTTTATATGTAACAATTTTTCAACATTATTTTCTCATTTTAACCAATTTTTAAACTTTTATTCCTTCTCTATTCGAGTGATAGCAGCACTGCTCAGAAATTTAACGAATGGTGTTTGAAAAAAAAGCCTTACGCAAATTACACATTATTTTTTTAGTAGACATGAGTGCACCTTGCTGCTTTGGTGATGTACTCGTGTCTTAAAAAAAAAAAAAAAAAAACTTGTGTAATTTTACCTGCAGAAAATTTCTGTTTCCTAAAACTACAAAAATCTAAACATATAAAGTTAAAAATTTTTCGTTGTATCTGGGCGAGTTTTCAGTTCGCCATACAAAGCTACATCATTCAACCAATTGCTACGAAAATTGATACACCTATTAATCGGGGATACTGAATAAAACCCCCATTTTGACTTTAAAATTGTTTAAAAAAAAAAAAAAGAAAAAGATGCCAAAAAATAAGAAAATAAATATCTAAACTGCATACTCTTTTTTTTTTTTTTTTTTTTTTTGACATAAAATCAATTTATTTTTTTATCACACGTTAAAAATATAATTTTATTTTATTTTTTCAATTTTATTATGTAAAATAGGTTCTGACAACGTAATTTTTTCGTAAATTAAGCGTATTTTCTCAAATTACAGGGAATTTCTGGCATCAAATAGGACATAATTTTTACAGTGGTGTAAGTAAATATATTTCTTTTTATGTAGAAAAAAAAGTGCAGATTTTTTTTTTTAATTGGTTGTTTATTCGTAGTTTTATTCACTTAAGTTCTGCGGAATAATGTAGGCAAGGAAAACTGAAGGTTAAATGATACAATGAGTAGTATGGAAAATTGGAAAGTGTCAATAATCATTGCGTACCGCATGATTTTTCGTTATTATTTTTACTTAAATTAAATGTTTACTTAGGATTTTATTCGTTTAAACGCTTATAATGAGTTCAACTTATTATGAAATTTTATTGAAATAGTGCATGTAGCAATACATTTTACTACACAGTGAATTTTTCTCTCGATTTTAACGTCTAAGTGGTTTTGATGTTAAAACTCAATGGTCATATAAATAACTAACTCTTATTTATATATTCCTAAGATTAGTATCTATACATAAATAAAAAAAAAATTAATACCTCTAATATTTACCAATGTTCAGCCAAAAATACCAGACATTCACTTGCAATATCATAAAACAGGAAGATTTTTATTACTTTCTTCTATATCCAATAGAAGAAAGCATTGGATTCGTAAAAATTTTCAACCTCGGGTTTTTGATGGATTTACACGTTTTGAGAGATGTAGAACACGATTTGACCATTTTTGGAAAATGTCTGTCTGTCTGTCTCTGTGTGTGTGACAAAAGTTTGTGGCAACTGTAACTCAGGAACTACTGCACAGAATTTCATACAAATTGGTATATTGTTGCACCTTGACATAAATTAGTACCTATCAAATTTTAGTAAAAATTGTCTAACAGGTTGCGTTGCCATGCGCTTTTTCTACATTTTTAACATGGTGGTATATGACAAGATTTTCTATAAATTTGCATGAAGAGAATTACTTTTTAATAATCATTATGAAATTTACAAGAATTTTTTGTAATAGAGATAGTCAACTGGGAAAAAATAATTTGTGAATGGGGGAAAGTCCCCCGTCGAGGAGAGTAAATTTTCGTGATGGGTATCTTTGAAAAGAGCTTTAAAATGAATGGTTGAACCATCGATCTACGATAATTTAAAATAAAGTTGTTTGTTGTCAATAATAAAGTTGTCAATTGTTTTCATTTTTAACAACAAGAACTAAAAAAAAAAAAAAAATTAAAAAATTAAATGTAATATTGAGAATAAAATTTACTTTTTTTTTTTGGATATCTAGTGTCATCATACTACTTTTCTAATATGGAAATCGTCTGCATTATCATGGAGGATAATTTTTTAAAATAATAATTTTAATAAATTATTTTTACTGAGTGAATTTGTATAGGAAAATTTAGAAGAAAATCATTTGGTGGCTACAACATACTAGTTTTTATTTTATTTTAATTTCAATTCTAATACATTCTTTACTTTGTTTGTACTTGTTACTTTGTTGTTGTTTTATCTGCATTACTTCAACCCGAGCAGCGGCGGGTACACCTGCTAGTTTACTATAAAATTACATCTCAATCTGTCAAAAGTTGATTGTTTTATATATAACCAAATAAAATCTGTATTAATGATCACTGTTTTTATCTGCTAAGTAAATATTTTCTTTGTTTTGTGTAAATAAAATGGGTATCAAAGGCAAATTGTGAGGCTTTAAGAAACAGAGCCATTGTGATTTCGTAACTATGAGCTAGAATCAATTCCTGCTCTGAGATGGACACCGGTTCGATCCTCACTGGTAAGGCTGAAAAATTATTTATTTATTAAATTAATTATTATTTAAATTCAATAAGGAAATTATATAAATTTTCAAACAGCAAATTTCAAGAAAATAAAAAATGCTGTATTTTTATTTATTTTATTTTATTTTTTCTTTTACATAATGAATTGATCAGTTATGTGCCTGATGCATAGCTGCCAACATTCTAATTAATATTCCGTAGTATTGTTAGTACACTGTCATAAAAAAAAAAAAAAAAAAAAAAAAAAAAAGTCCTGTTTGCTGCCAGAGATTTTCTGTAATTCAGAAAAATACGTTCTATCAACGTAATTTTTCCGTTGATAGAAAGTATTTTTCTGAATTACAGAAAATTTCTGGCAGCAAACTGCAGAAAACAGGACTTTTCTTTCTGAGAGTGTACCCATCTTTTTCTTTACACCAGTTTTTTTTTTTTTTAGTTAAGCATTTTTCTTTTTATTTAATCGTAATTACATTTGGAAAGAAATACTCTAAAAGTTAAGTGGTGTAAAAAGAGGGCCGGTTACTGACAGTACTACGAAATATTAATTAGGATGCTGACAGCTATGCTAATGGCCCTTTCTGAAATAAGTTTAGCAATTTTTAAAAGAATGTCAAAGTGTTAAAATATTTGAAAAATAAAAAACAACTTCTCCTTTTCTTAAACAAATAATTCATAGGTGCATTTTTCTCTTTAATCCATAGGATAAAGTAAATAAATTAAATAAATCACTATTTTGGGATATCATTTATTTTCTAATGCATTTCGAAAGAAGTAATAGTTCTGCTTTCAATAAGAAAACTGAACCTTAAAACTTTTCTTCCAAAAAATTTTTCTTCCCCATTTAAATACCACATAATGATGATTCGATTGTACATCTCTTCGTATAATCAAAAAGAGTTTTTTTAAAGATAATGTTTTCATTTTTTGTTTTCAAATTTTTGCTTTAAAATATAGCTAATACAAATGTCTAAAAATCGATTTCTGGAATTTTTGAAATTCGGTCCCCAAGGAGGGCAGGGGGGGGGGATGTGATTTCACATAATCCTATATATCTCAAACAAAAAAACAGATATACGTGAAATTTTTGCTTTAAAATATAGCTAATACAAATGTCTAAAAATCGGTTTCTGGAATTTTTAAAATTCGGTCCCCAAGGGGGGCGGGGGGGGGGCGAAACGTGATTTCACATGCGTAAAACGTGATGTCGCATAATCCTATATATCTCAAAAAAAAAAAAAAAAAAAAAAAAATAGATATACGTGAAATTTTTGCTCTAAAATATAGCTAATGGAACTATCTAAAAAAAAATTTCTGGAATTTTAGAAATTCAGCCCCCAGGTGGGGCAGCAACGGGGGGGGGCTATGGAGCAAAAACAAATAGAAATACAGTTAGGCCGTTCAAAATTGGTACAGATAGGTTTTAAAGGCCTGCAAGACGAATGGAGATATTTTCAATTGTGTAAAGTTATTATGAGGGGCAAGAAGGGGGGGGGAGGGGGGGCAAAAAAAATAGTGTCAGATCGTTCAAAATTGGTACATAGAGGTTTTCGATACTTACAAATCGATTGCGGATATTTTTGAATTTGTAAAATTATTAGGAGGGGCGGTAAGGGGGGGGCTATGGGGCAAAAACAAATAGAAATACAGTTAGGCCGTTCAAAATTGGTACAGATAGGTTTAAGAGGCCTGCAAGTCGAATGGGGATATTTTCGAAAGTGTAAAGTTATTAGGAGGGGCGAGAAGGGGTCTAGGGAGAGGGGGACAAAAAAATGAAAATAGAGTTAGATCGTTCAAAATTGGTTTATAGAGGTTTTCAATACTTACAAATCAATTTCGGATATTTTCGAATTTGTAAAATTATTAGGAGGGGCGGTAAGGGTGTGGGGCCGTAAGGGGGGGGCTATGGGGAAAAGCAAATAGAAATACAATTAGGCTGTTCAAAATTGGTACAGACAAGTTTTAAAGGCCTGCAAGTCGAATGGGGATATTTTCGAAAGTGTAAAGTTATTAGGAGGGGCGAGAAGGGGGGTGGGGAGAGGGGGGGGCAAAAAAATAAAAAAATAGTTAGATCGTTCAAAATTGGTACATAGAGGTTTTCGATACCTACAAATCGATTGCGGATATTTTCGAATTTGTAAAATTATTAGGAGAGGCGGGAAGGGGGGGCTATGGGTAAAAACAAATAGAAATACAGTTAGGCCGTTCAAAATTGGTACAGATGAGTTTTAGAGGCCTGCAAGTCGAATGGGAATATTTTCGAAAGTGTAAAGTTATTAGAAGGGCCGGGAAGGGGGGGGGGCGGAGGGGCAAAAAAATAAATAAAATATAGTTAAATCATTCAAAATTGGTACATAGAGGTTTTCGATACCTACAAATCGATTGCGGATAATTTTGAATATTTAAAATTATTGGGAGGGGCAAAAAAATAAAATAGATATAAATCGTTCAAAACTGGTGCATAGAGGTTTTTGATACTTACAAATCGATTGCGGATATTTTCGAATTTGTAAAATTATTAGGATAGACGGGAGAGGGGGCGAAGGGGGAAAATAATAGAAATAAGAGTTAGAGCATTTTGGGAATTTTTTCCGAAGACAGTGAGAACCCGGTGCGACATTTTTCCTAATCAGATTTTGTTTCTCTTTTTTTTTTTTTCACGTGATAAAAATTAATGCAATTCTGAGCGTCGCCTGCTAGTATGTAAATATATCTATAAATATAAACAATTCGCTCCCCCCACCCCCACCCCGAAAAAAAAAAAAAAAAAGACGAAATAGTATAATGAAAACATATGATAGTTAAAAAATAAATATGAAAATATGAATTTTCATAATTTAAAACAATGAATGTATTTCAAAAATCACAATTTATGCCAGTATTTCCAATTAAAAAAAAAAAAAAATCAAAGTATGTAAAAAAGAAAAAATTTTAAACTTTATTATGATATTTTCACAAAGGCCGCCCTTTTCCCTCTTCCGAGATCCAATGGTGGTCGAGCGGTTCTGCGCTCAAAGCTGAGTGACGGGAAGTGCCTGGGTTCGATTCTAGGTCGCGCTTGTTTACTTAGTCGTTCAGAGATTTCCGTGTTTTTCTCCGAAAATTGTGTGCATACGGACTAGAATCCCTTAGAAAGACCCCCCACGGAGGGCACTCCCCTTCAGACGTAGGACCTACAGTAAGTAGTCAATCGACCTTATTCCCAAATCTCATAAATCCATAAACCGAAATACAGCATTTTTTCATTTTTATCAATATTTTTCATTTTAAAATTTGCACTTTAAAGAGATTTTCAATCTGTATTATTTGCTACTCATTTAAAGCAAATAATTTATTCAAAAAATAAAATTAACTTATATATATATATATATTTAAATATGCGCGATATAAAAATCAATGTAATGAAAAGCAGAGTCAATCATAATAATTTGAGCATTCCCTTTCAAAAAGCTAAAGGAGCATTTTTTTATTAATTATTTTGTTTATTTATTTTTGGAACCAAATCCCATAATACTGTATGGGGAATTTTTTTAAATTCTGAATATTTTCTTCTAAAGGATTCGAAAACTGCTTTTAGGTCATTCATCTGACATTATAGCTTAAAATCAATGTTGGTGTTGGAGATTAAAGCCAGCTGACTGCATTAGGGTCCAAGGCCTGGGTCTGCCCACCGTGGCGGTCCTTCTAAAGGGCCTTTGTCCACAATTACGCAAGTTTCAAGAAAAAGAAAAAAAAAAACGCGCAAAACTCCGAACAGTTAGACCGATAAACGCGATTTGGGATCGAACCCGACACTTCACGTCCACCAGCATCAAGAAGTCAATTTTTGAAGAACTAGAACAGATTTAATGGTCGAGAAATTTCTGAATGTGCAAATGGAATTATGAAAAATATACTGGATAATGTAATTCTATGAACATCCATCTTTGCAACAAACAGTATGATACCACTGTTTCTTGCATGTAAAATAATACTCTGTTCCTTAACAACATTACTAGCTGCCTGGTACTCATAATTTCTAAAGTATTCTCTCAGTTTTTTAATACAAGTTCCTATAGTAATATTTTTAATTAAAAACTATTATATTGAAGCTTAGAGAACATTTTTCTCTTTCTGGAATGCATTTTTTTTTCTACTTGTGCAACAAGAATTGGGAAAAAAAAAAGAAGGAAAAAAAAAAACTGTTATAACAACATAATTAAAAAGTAATGTTTGGGTTTAAGGCCGATTGCCTACGCTAAGTTCCTAGGACAATAGGTGGAATGCCCTCCGTGGGGGTCTTTCTAAGGGGTTCTAGCCCGCATTTACGCGAGTTTCTGAGAAAACCACGGAAAACTCCTAACGTATTGGTCGATGAGCACGACCTATAATCGAACCTGACATTTCTGAAAGGTAATAAAAATTACTTTAAAAAAAATTGATTCAATTTATAAATTGTTTAGGAGATTTCTTTCTTCTTTCATTTCTTAATTTTTGAAATATAAGGTTTGCCACTATGTATTATACAATGTGACCCAAGGAGAATGATATATGCTTTAATCCTTAATTTTTATAGATAAATGGGCAATGTGACTCAAGTGTGTTAAAAATAAGATGTTATTAAAATTTATCAATATTAGCATAGCTTGCTTAAGAAATAATGCATGTAATATTTATTAGAATTATTTCTAAGAAATAAAAAAAGATGGCAATAAAAATAGCATGTTGATAAAAATGTGAAAAAAAAAAAAAAAATGTGAAACTTCAGTTTACAAATTCTGTGGAAATTAAAGCTAATTAAATTCTTAAAATATTTATCTGAATCTCGGTGGAATAAGAAGTAATATAATACAGTCGAACCTCGTTAATGTGAACACTGTTAACATGATTTACTTTTTGCCCACCAGCGGCCGAGCGGTTCTGCGCTCAAAGCTGGTAGACGTGAGGTGCCGGGTTCAATCCCAGGTCATGTTCGTCGGCCTCGCCGTTGAGAGTTTGCCGTGTTTTTCTCAGATACTTGCGTAAATACAGGCTAGGACCCCTTAGAAAGACCCCATGGAGGGCACTCCCCTCAGGCCTTGGACCTACAGTAGTCAATCAGCCTTATTCCGAAATCCAATCCAATCCATGAATTAGTTTTAACATGAACTGTTTCCACGATCCCTGTAAAAACGAATATTACTTTAGTAATATGAAGATTAGTTACTGATAGCATGAACTACTGATACCATGAACAAATTTTTTATCCTCCTTGAGATTCTCGTTAACAAAGTTCAATTGTATATATATATAACCATTTAAACATTATTATAGTTCTTTTCCATTTTGCATAGCGAAATAACCAGTGATTATACATAAATTTTGAGATATATATGTTATCTGTAACAGTTGAAATTTTTAAAAAAATTGTGGAATATATATATATAATTTTTTTTTTTTGGAAGTAAATGCATACGATGATTTTCTTTTACTCTGTTATCAAAAGAAAAGACAAGGAATCATGTAAAAAACCTTTTATTATATAAGAAAATTAACATAAAAAAGGAATGAAAAACAAGTTACATAGAGTTTTATTCAATAAAAAAAAAATATTTAAATTATTTTATTATATTTTATTTATTTTATTTATTATATGAATTATTTATTATATTTTAAATTATTTTTAAAATATCTTAAAACTCAGTAATTTTGAAATGAATTGAAAAAAGTATGACTGTGAACTCATATCATTTTTAACCAATTTTTAACTCTTGCCAAAATCGGTTTACAATTCAAGATTTTTAAAATACTTGTTTTTAAACTCCAATTAAAAAAAATAATAATAAATAAAAATAAAAATACGTGATTTATAATTAACATGATTTAAATTCGGAAGATTGCAAGCTCGCATGTCTTAGCCGAATAATATAATAAAAGGAATACTGCTAGCACTCAAATTTTAAAATCTTAATGCAAAGTGACCTGAAAAATTACATTTTAATTAATTAAAAAAAAATCTATCAAACAGAATTTTACTAAGAACCATCCCAATTAAATCAGACTTTTTTTTTTTTTTTTTTTTTTTTTGTATAGTAATAGAATATTTATAAGACAACAATTTTATCATTCAATAAAACATTAAAATCAATAGCTTACATTAGGTGGACGAAATAAACTTGGGTTCTTTTCACCTATTTCCTTGTTTTTTTTTTTTTTCGAACACTTCGATATCCAGAGGTGCAACCCGGTGCGTAACAGTGTGACATAATAAAAAAATCTAATATTAAAAATAAATTAAAAATAAAACTGAAAATAAAAGTAAAATTTCGTCTGCTCACAATGCTATTCTACGGCGTTAGTGGACAGTCAGAGAACACATACGACCCCTAGCGGCGAACGAATAATAGCGACCATTTCGGGTCCATTTTTGAGGGACGGCCTCCGTTGGAGAAAAGGGTCCTTGTTATCTAAGTCCGTGCTTGAAAGAAACCGCAACCCAATCCTGTATCGTTGCCAAAACCTACGCACAAAAACGAGACTCTGATTTGCTACAACTACCCGAAACTATCACCTTGGTCACTCCTACTAAAAATTAATACGCCCTCATTTAAAAATATTTCTTAAACCAAAATTCTCACGCCCCACGGTCAGCTAAACCTTGCAAGACCTCAATTTCACCCCCCCCCCCCAGGTAAACAAATATATTAATCTCCAAGGGATTTTCTCTATTTCACTCCTCCGCTGTAACCGTTAGAAAAACAGCTGAGAGAACACAGCTGTTGCCCTTCGGGATAGCCACTCCCCACGTTGACCTTCAGATACAGAAGAAAAGAAACATTCCTCTCCACTTAGAAACCAGAAACACAGATATTCTTCTCACGGTGGTAAGAAATGAAAAAGAGAGAGAAAAAACACCTTTTGTGAAAGAAAAATGCATGAGTCAATGCTTCCTTTAGTTTGCTTAAAGATCTCACAGAAGAATATATACAAAGGGGCTCTCGACAAAAATACTTTTCAAGAAAAGATTATTTTCCTTTTTAACGTGCAATACACGAGATTACAAGTCGATTTGAAACCAAAAATGTAGTTAAGAAAACCTATCTTTTCTTTTCTTTTTTTTCTTTCTTTTACAGAATAGAAATTTTAATTCTGAAATATTAAAAATGAACAAACAGTTATGAAACATCATAACAATACTAAACCCGATCAATCTCCACTACACCACTCAAACTCAACTAAACTACTCAAACACCCCCTTAGAGGTCTGCACGGATCGGAATGTTGAGGACCGGGCCGGGCCGGGCCTGGCCTGGCCCAGTATGGAATAGAAAAACTCTGCCCGGGCCGTTTGCTAGTGTACGGCCGGGCCAAAAGGCACTCATCAAACAATATAGGATGGTATTTAAAATGGTTAATGTATCCGAATCTTTCATGTGATCCGACAAAATTTTAATGGCAATCCAACGATATTCAATAGAAAAGAGGCTTTTGCACATGCTAAAAATGGTGCTACTTTCATTCAGTGCACTGGAGAAAAGAAAAGGGAGTCTTAGTGAAAAAGTTACAGCGGAAGGATTTTTTTTTTTTTTTTTTTTTTTTTTAATAGCCTTCATACCACCTAAACTCTACAGACCAGACAAAGCCTTATATATAGTAACGTATCTAATTTCTTTTATTTGAACATGTGCGCAAATTAGTAGTGACATTCATACTATTTCGAATAGGAAAACATTTAATATTACTTGAAACAAAATATATTAATTTCGAGACATGCTAAAAGTATTTACTGAAAATCAGATCGCGAAACGATAGACTGATGGGCAATTAAATTTTTTTACAAAATAAAATTTTATGTGATATACCAGCCTGTAAAATTTAACCAGTCAGTAAAATCCAGGCCCGGATCGGCCGGAGCCTGCAAAAATTTTTTAAGCCCAAGCACGGCCCGGCCCGAGAACAAATTGAAAAATTCGGCCCGAATACAGCCCGAGGGCCAGGCCGGGCTCGGGCTCGGGTCGTAAGCCCGGCCCGTGCAGACCAATACCCCACCTACACTACATAAACCTTAATTACGTAATTAATACTCAACATCAAACACTATTTATATAGGTAATATATAAGAGTAGCAGGCTTTGCCCGCTTCGCTGGTCACTATATTAAATGATTTCTTTTTAATTGAATAATTGAAATGTTTAAACAATTATATTTCGATTGGTGACTACTTTTATCACAGCTTTAGTATGGAAATTAGAGCACGGACAGACAAACAAAGCTTATAAACAATTTTAAGCTTCTTTTTTGAAAGTGTTAAAAATAAGAAAGATTAAGAAAATAAAAAAATACGCAGCTTATCTCTTTGGTCATAATGGTGTATTTAGATAATGTCGCTTCTTCGATTTTTAGTAACTCATTAGTAATCTCTTTCCAATCATTGAACGTAATATTCATTTTTAGTGCAATAAACATAAAATACAAACAATACTACAAAAATTCTTAATATATATATATATATATATATATATATATATATATATATTACATTAAATTGTAGTCATTGCTTGGATGAGCAACATGGTCACCTAAAACCAAATTTCTAGTTTAACCGGCCAAACTATTTTATAATATATTGTAATATTATAATATAATATTATATATATATATTATATATATATTATAGTATATATTATAATGTTTTACAATACATAAAATATTGCTAAAAACCCTTTTACCAATATTTCGTTAACATTTAATTATTTTGCCATCTCATGTATTAAAATATTTTTTTACTTTCATTGAAAAATTAATATTTTTTATGGCATTGTTAACTGCCATTGTTAACTTTTTTTTTTCCCTTTGACGCTTAGTATACTACCATTCCCCCCCCCCCCCAATAAATATTTTAAATTAAATTAAATATAAATAAGGATTTTTATTTTGAAGGAATTAATTTATACCATTTGATTTGCAATAAATATAATAAATTAAAAAAAAAAAAAAAAAAAAAAAAAAAATTCGCCTTTAAATGAATATATTAGATAAAAAATAAATAGTGAAATAACCGTTGCTAATATACGCAGACGATTACAATCAAAGATTTAAATTTATGAAAAATGAAGCATTAAAGCCAATATTTAAAATCGAAAAAAACATTAGTTTAAAAAATTCAAATTGGAAATTTGAAAAAATCTTAATGCGGTACACACCTGCAGGGCCCCAGGTAGCTATATGCCAAATTTGGAAGCTCTTCTGCGATCAATAGTGCAAGTACCAGAGCGCAGACAGACACACACATAGACACACAGACACTTCTCTTTATTTATATAGATTAAATATTTAGTCAACTAATTAGTTGATTGAAAATTTATTTAATTGATGCCCAACACTAATTCTCCTTACATCAGAAGGCATAAAATAAATGTAAGATTTTATTCTTTATAATCTTTAATAATAGCAAATCTTTTTTTTTTTTTTTTTTTTTTTTTTTTTTTTATTAGTTTTTTTATATACTTTTGAAAAGTAAAGAAAATTTTAATGCGATATCTTGTAAGAAATTGTGGTGCTCTAATATTACTGTTTATGCAGATATTTCAATCAAGTGAAGAATAATAAGTTCATATACTAAATTTAAAGTTAAACAAACATATTCAAAATAAAAAAAAACATCGAGCAACAACGAAAAGACATAGAAGTCTTTTAATATGTATTATATAGCTGCCAACATCAAGATTAATATTTCTTAATATTATTAATACCTGCCTATTTTTTACACCAGTCTTTTCATAAGTATTTTTTTTTCTTATTTAATCATATTTGGAGAGAATTACTCTAAAAACTAAGTGGTGTAAAAAAAGGAGAGGGTACTAACAGTACTACGGAATATTAATTAGGATTTTAGCAGCTATGTTATTAGTTGGTTAGTTCAGAAAAATTGATAGACATCCTGTATACGTAAGTTATTTGAGATTTCGCAAGTGCATTCCACTAGATGAGACATAGATGCCCTTTCGTACGTATTATTGGGTTATTATGGGAAAATTGGCAGTCATCCTGATTAAGTATAGGTCAGTTATAAATAATGAAAATGGGTGTTAAAAAAAATGGCTTTACCGATTTCTTTTAAAGGTTGCTATCTGAACTCTGTTTTAAATGTCTTTACACATAATGCCATTTTTCTCTTATAGGAAAATTTTTAGGTATCTGATTTGTTAGGTCAATTTTAGGACGTCTGACCACATTATCTCCAAAAAGTGTATATAATACGTGAAATACATTAGAACTTGGATAATTCGAAGTTGAAGGGACCAGAAAAAAATTCGAAATATCCAAAAATTCGAATTTCATATACTATTTTTCCCAAAAAAAAGAGATAAATTAAAAAAATTCAAACTCTACAATCAAAGATTTAACACATAAACTTTATATCTAAGAATACTGCTACATCCCCCCCCCTCCATTAAATCAATATTTTTTACGAGTTTAATTATTCAACACTTTTTAAAAAATAGTCAGATATTTTTTATTTCTTCCTTAATTACAATCTTTGTCTCATACCATTTAACTTGATACAAAAATAGAATCTTCTTCATTAGATATGACTTTCAATTTTAAAAAAACCCTCAAAGTTCATGTATATGCACCATATCTTCTGATGCACTAGTTAAGGGCTTCTCTTGTATTTCCTTATCCTTCTTTTGAAAGACTGTTAAAATATATTAGCTGAGAAAAATCTCGGGAAAAAATTTTACAGTAATATTTTAAAGTTAATCGTACGAAAAATTCGAATTATCCACAATTTTTTAACATTATTTTAATATAAAATTCAAGGGACCGATTAAAAAGTTCGAATTATCCAGAATTTCGAATTAAACATGTTCGAATTATTCGAGTTTCACTGTAATAGGAAATGGAAGTAGTGCGGTTGTTACACACTAGATTTGTTTTCATTAAAGGATCTAATCAAACACAACTGAAAATGTATAATTTACGGAGTTGTTGCTTAATGTTTCCTTATTCTCTGTTGTATTTTATTATTTTGGTATTTTTTGACGCGCGGCTAGAATTAAAATGGATATCGCGAGTATATAAGCAAAGTTGTTGGCGAAAAACATCCTAGCTACTTCATCGCCAAATCTTAAAAGTCGCCAAAGAGTTCCAAAGCTGCTCCAAGAGAATATAATGATATAATAAACAATGCAAATAATAAACATTTCTAACAATGAAAGTAACAAACATTTTATAAGTTTACTGAGTAACTAATTGTTGTAAGTTTTCATTATGAAGTCTCATTGTTGTACCCATTGTTGGTGTAAAAAGTGAGAAACACGCACCAATAAATTTAGTTCTAGTAAAAGTCTTGTTGTTTGACGTTTGCTAAGAGCTCATTTTTTGATAATTTGTTTTTAAAACGTTCGATAGTTACAATCTGTGACTTTTTCGTTTTGTGATATTGAGAAAAATGGGTTTCAAAAGTTTATTTCAGAAATTTGCGTAACTGGATAAAAATTTAGATACAAACTAGTTTTTTAAATTTGTTTCACTAAGCCTAATGTATTCAACACTACTTCTAATTAATATAATGTAAGAAAAGTTTTGCTTGGATAAAGAGAATCAGTGCATTTAATATTGTATTCAAAATTAATGCAGTAGTAAATTCATAGCTAAACGAACACTATATATATATATATATATATATGTCGGAAGATTGGAAGAACTGTAGTATAGGATTCCTTTGGCGAAATTTGAAATTTGGCTTCAAAGTAGCTCGTCGCCTAGGTCTTTACTTATGCAATTGCGACAAGAATTTTAGTTCCTCACTGAAATAGCAACAAAAATTTTAAAGTGATCAAGGGTTCCTATACTGAAGCTGTACTGAAAAATTTAATAATATATATTTAATTGTTATTCCATGTGTAAGTATGCAAATCTTATAATTTAACATGTTTTTAGTTACAGAAGTTTACTATTTGGATTTTATGGCAATATGGACGGATATATAAGAATAAATTTTGAAATATCTTCACTAAAATAATGTTTTATGCACAAAAAGGAACAAAAAATGACAAAATTATTGTATGAAAATTCAAACACTGCTTTATCTTATCAGTTGGACATTAAGCGATCTTTGCAAAAAAACAGATATAATGGTTTTCAACGATATTCTTCTCACATTTTCTGAAGCCATTACATTTATTAAAACAAAAGTATATACATATACATATGCCTATATTATTTTATATTTAAAAAAAAAAAAAAAAAAAAAAAAAAAAAAAAAAAAAAAAGTTAAAAATTGCATTAAAGTAACAGCATCATAGCAAAATATAGCAACTTTTTATAATAAAATTTTTTCAACGATAAAAAACAGTTAGTGTAATCTATTGTTTTAGTTAAAAGTGCAAATGCACAAATATATATGATTCTATTTTTCAGATCCCATTCTGGCAGTGATTTTGATTATGATCAAGATATAAAGAAATATGAAAAGAGTTTGAAAATTTTGAGGAGAGAGTTAGCAGTTGACTGGTAAGTGTCTAAAATGCCTTTATATCATTTCATATAATTTTTCTTAAAATCTTTTATATGGATATCTTAAATTAAGTTCTTTATAGCTTTTCTGTTACATATTTATATTATAATTAAGATTTTTAAATTGATATTTTTTTCGTTTAAAGACTGCCATCCGATTCGGTGTATTTAGTGGCCTAAGCTCATAACCACACCTAACGATAATGCAATCTAAAGATTAGTCTACTAGAGGATTTCTTCTCACGCGCAGTTTATGAACCAGATATTTGTATTAAATAATAAATAAAGTAAAAACATACTAATATATTAATAAATTATTTGTATTTTTTTTTTTTCGTTTTGAATACATCATTATTTATACTACTATTAATATAATTAAATTATGTAATATTTGAATGTATAACAATTAATTTAAAAACTCTCAGGGTTGCTTCCAATTTAGCTTAAAAAAAAAAAAAAAAAAAAAAAAAATAGCGGTATATTAAGGTGAAACGAAGGAATTATCAAACAAAAAAGTATTTATAATTTTTCGTATTTTAAGTTTGTCATGGGTTTTCTCTTAAATAACCAAACTCTTTCAGCTTCATGTATGACAGCGCTTCTTTTGATAACGAAGCTGAAGCGGCTTTGCTCCGCATGAAAAGATCTCCCACAGTTTGCCAAAATGCCGTACAATGGTTCCAGAGTCAACTGAAATCAGAACGAGATAAGGTATGGAAAGTATTGAAGACTGAAAAAAAAGTTAACTTGTCCAGTGCCATGCCTTACCTGATCAAAATCAGCACAACTGACGCTGAGTGGCAGACTCTCGAGAGCAGAGCTCAGGATTATATTTATGAATGGCAGCGCAGAGCCAACTTTACCATCCTGGAAATGTTTATTTTGAGACATAAAATGTAAGTATAAATGTAACTATACATGTACCGATGTAGTTTCTACCTACACAGTAAATCATTATTAAATGATTAAAATAATTAAAATAAATAAATAAAATAAATAAATAAAAAAGAAAGAAACAAAATATGCAAATATATATATATATATGATAAAATTTAAATATAGGAGAGAGTAAAACCTGAATTAAATAAATAGAACTAGGACACAGTTTTTATAAACCAATGCGCAAAAGCAGCAAAAGGAAATATAAAACTATAATAAATAAACAAAATAATCAAAACCAGATGTAAATTTAATCCCAAAACACATGAGGGCCTTCATCAGGGGAGCACCCCCATGTAGGGAAAAGAATATGAGAAGTTTCTGACGAAATGCTAGTATTAACCAAAAAAACACGTTTCTAGCCGCCAACTTCTCAGAGATGGAAGCACGACCATACAGCAAACGAATTTTAATTAATACATAGCATAAAAAGCAATTAAATTCAGAAATAAAGCACAAAAATATAATACATCAAATATAAAATTCAAGAAATATAATACATCAACTATAAAATACAAGAAATTAAATAAAACAAGAATATATAAATACATACGTGGACAAACTGGAATAGTCAGAAAATGGAAAATTGAAAACCACCCCCCTTTATAAACATAGAACCCTTTTCAGCTAGTAGAGCAATTTACCAGCACTTAACCCTTTCACTACCAATATTTTTTCTGTGAAAAAATAAGTATGAAATAAATTATCTGAATCAGCTTCATTTAATAGACGGTATATTTCCTCAACTAACCGTTCTACTTCCCTATTCAAGGTAGTTGCAGGTCTAAAAGAAAAAAAAAAAAAAAAAGAAAACATCCAGAAAAAAGTCTCATAGTATATGTTAAAATCGCCTTGGGACATATATGTCCCAGTGGTAGTGAAAGGGTTAAATGTCGCCCAAAATGGAACAACAAACCTTAAGTGGGATTGTCATGAAATGTTTATTGATTAAAATAACAGGATAGTGGTTAACAGTTAGTGTAATTTTGAGATTTTTCATAGCCAGATTCAGGTCTAAATTGTTATTGCAAATCATTTTAATTCTATTTATTTGGGTGGACATAATATTTTTTTAAAGTTTATGACTAATACGGGAGAACTAATTTGTTAAATTACAAACTTTAAAGTTAAAATCTTGTCTTTTATCATAAATCCGAATTAACCAGTTATTATCTATTTGTTTAATTTTTAAATCCAGAAAAGACGTTTGGTCTTCAGAGTCAGTACGGTTTAAGATCGGAGGGATAAATTTCAGCTGCATATTTCGTAAAATCTACACAGTTTATTGTAATTACGTCATCAATATATCTATAAAACTTAATATCTTTGATTTTTTTTTTTTAAATTTATTCCCATTAAATTCAGAGTTTAGACCGTAGGGATAGATGGTTTTTAGTTTAAGCATATAAAAATTTTCCGAAATTAATCTATCTTCTTTTATAGGAATTATATCCAAAATATAAATTTTAATTTTATCAAAACTGTGAGATTGAAAATGTTTAATTTCAACGTCATTATAATTTTTGGTTTTTTTATTTTTAATATCATTCCTATGACCATTAATACGAATATTTAAACTATTAGAAGTTTGTACTACATATCCAAATATATATATATATATATATAAAGAGAGAGAGAGAGAGAGAGAGAGAGAGTGAAATAGATAGTTGAGACAAACACACTGAAGAGTTGCAGGGGTAGGCCTTGGAGCATTTGAATCGTCGATAGGATATTCTGCGACCCGAATTTGTTACTTGGACGTATTTAAAATCACTAACATGTAGTTTAATCAAAAATATAGCAAAAGTAAAGAACTGCAATAATTTATTTAACTAAAATTAATACCACATACCAATGTAAAAATGATTCTCTATGAGGTATACATTTATCCAGTTAAATATAGGGTTTAATTTAGAAAATTGAGTATGAATTCATATTTTATGTTATAAAAGTTAAAAGCCTGTTTCCGAAATACTTTATTTCTACCTTTTGAGTTCTTAATAATACTATCATGTAAATTTTAAATAAAAATGTTTTCTAAAATGAATGATAAAAACATGTATAGAGATTTATCTAGCCAATATTAGTTCCATCGCTCGGTGCAATTCGGAATATTTTCCCAATTTAATGGTACAAAGATGTATGATACGAAATTAACACACCAGTCTGTCAAATCTTTTAAATTTCCTTAGGGAAAAAAATTCCTGTAGAGTAAAATTGGAATATTAAGTACAAAAAAAAAAAAAAAAAATTGTGCTAAATGAAAACTTAGAAATTTGTAAATAAACATTATAAAAATATAGAACTCACTTTAAATTTGTTTATCTTTTATTGTTTATTATTTATGTTAGGTTTGTTTTGTCATTGTTTTAATATTTATGTTTCTCTTCTTTTCTTTCTTTCTTTTTTTTTCTTTCTTTCTTTTTTTTTTTTTTTTTTTTTTTTTTTGTGTGTGTGTGTGTGTGTGTGCATTTTATGGTAATTGTTTACAAAGGTCTTACTTTTCAAAACTTCCTGTATCCTTTTCAAGTTAACTTATTTCTATAAAGGTCCGTTTCGTCTTCTTTTAAAGATGAATCATATATATAGGGTGACCAAATGACATGTCCCGAATTTCAATAATCGATTAAAAAAATAACAATAAAATAAAAAATTAGCGATACGTTGGCGGTATTAGGCAAAATTGGCTACTGAATTCTTACATAATGAAAATTCTTTTTTATCGTTTATGGCGCACATGCACTAAGCCGACAAACGAAAATATAACATCACCGCAGGAGAAGGAATAGGTTGCTCTACGATATGCAGAATACAAATCCGTAACAACAGCGTATGGAATGTTTCGAATAAGTAATAAAAGAAATTCACCTGAAACTAAGAGCATTAAAAGAGTGACAATTTCTTTTTCTCAAAACTTGAAGTAAATAGAACGTGCATAGGAAGTGTACAGAAATTGTGTAGAAAGAGTACAAAAAGAGTACTGGAAGTTTGCAAAGAAGTGCAATGATTTTTTTTTTTTTTCGAAAAAAAAAAAAAAAAAGAAAATGCGAGCCCTGTTATCTGATTTTACATTTATCTTATACATTTTAACGTTCTGTTAAGCATAACAGTCTCAAGTTAAGGACATTTGATTCGGACACCATATACAGGGTTCGGCTAAAGCCCCACACCCTCTCCTATCTCGGAAATGCGTCAGAATTTTGAAAAATTTGCGAAACACATGTTCAATGAATTCTAGGGCAAAATCTTTGGGTGAAAAAATTTTCTGATCGGGGGTTAGGGGGGCCGCTAGGTAAGGCAAATTTAAAATTTTAAATAGGAAAGTGTATATTGTGGTACATCCCTGGAAACATTTCTTTTAGACACTGAATTTGGTATAAATAGTTTTGTTCTGCGACGATTATTAACGATACATGAGTTTTTCGAGTTTTGAAATGTGGACTTTATACTCATGTATCCCTTTTAATAATCATTGCTAGACAAAACTGTTTGTATGAAATTCATCGTCTTAAAGAGATATTTCCAGGTATATATCCCGAGATATATCTTCCTGTTTGGAGAGTTGCCCTCCCTAGCGGCTCCCTAGGCCTCCTGGGACAAAAAATTTTTCAAGGTGTCCCTCGAATTCATTGAACATACGTTTCGCTATTTTTTAAATTTTGGAAGCATTTCCGAGAAAGGAGGGATGGGGGACTTTTGGCAGATCCTGTATATATATATACATTACACGATACAGAGTAATAGAAATTTTCTCGAATTTGTGCGTGTTTGTGTATTTTGAAAGGAAAAATGATTTCATGTATATGACACATCACGCAAACATAACTATTAGAGTATTATTTAATTTCCTCCTTAATTGCTAATAATAACAATTCTGCTATAATTAAGAAAATACCAAATTTTAAAATTTGCAATCGATTCTATTTTTATAAGTCTTTATTTAATAAATTCAAATTAATATTCTTCAGTATTGTATATTATAAGAAAAATATTATCTTATTATTATTATTATTTATTTATTTTTAGGTTGTCATTCTCTCAAAGAGTGAAAAAACTCTTTTCAAAAAGAAAAGTAACTTTTAACATAAAGCCGCTGTTTATTGATCGTTTTTTATAAATGCTGTAATATCTTTAGCATCAGAATCCTGACATTCATGACTTTTCAACCCGGACGTGACTTTTATTTTACCTGAAATGTGACTTTTTCTTTACCTGAAATGTGACTTTTATTAATTACTGTTCAACACCAATTGATATGACTTGAGCTTCTTCTTCCCTGTTGGATAATTGTCTATTTGGATCTTCTTCTTTTTCATCATCGACCATCTTGAGCATCATCTTCTCCAGCTTCTTCCTTCTTCTCCAGTTAATACCATCTTCGCCATTATTACCTATTCAGCTTTTATAATAATAGCAGCTCCATATTATGTAACTTATGCATTTTCAAATAAATATTTACACAATTGAACGAATAGGTTTTTGTTTACATTGTATATATATTAAAAAAAAAAAAAAATGTATTATTTTTATTACTACTGTTATTATCATTATTTAAGAGATTGGAGAGGTTTTAACTAAGGTAATCAATTGAGGTAATCAATAAATAAATTATTTAGAAATTATATTTGTTGGTATATGAACTATTCTGTACATTTCGCCATTTTATTCATGATTCTACGCACTTTGTTTCAAAAGTTATGAACAACATTGCAATCCATGTTATGATTGAGCTTTATTACATTTCTAAACACTAAATGTGTCATAAGTTTTTATTTTTATCTATTTATTTATATATTTTTGTTACCATTTACAAGATTTTGAAAACTCCTTCACTTATTGTTTTAAAATTTCGCACACGCATTTATACAGGATGTTGCGTAATTCGACTGCCAATTGAAAGGTGTGAAATATAATTTTTCATCAAGAAGATGAAAAAATACCGTAAAATATAGGATCATAAAATCGTAAAAATAATTATGAAGGATGTGACGTCGAGTGAAACAAAAAGAGCTAATAATAAGTAGAAAAATATATTTTGAGGTAAAACAGGATTACAATATAGACAATGCATCGCAATTCAGTGTCAAAAAGAAGACTACAGGAAATTTTTTATAGGAATTTTTAACAACTGCGACCGCGAAAGACATTGCACAGCTGACATCTATGAACTAAGTGTTGCCAGACATGTTCAAACAAACCAAATGTGCTGGTGATATCTGCTGAAGTGAAGACGATCTTTGCTGTGAAAGCCGCAATTGTATCCAAAAACTTATAAAAACAACTGATTCCCGATAGACCCAGAAGAAGAAATTCAAGGAACTTAGCCGCAGGAAGCCATAGAAGCCCAAGCAATAGATCAGCAACGTCCAATTTACCTTCCGGGATATGCAGCATCAAATTGATTACGCCCCACAGTCGAAAAGTGTGCTCATGCACCATCGTGTATGAACCACATATTCTGGCTCACAACGACCAGTATTCCTTGCAGAAAATGTATAGGACTTACTGTAGAAATAAAATAAGGCGCTTCACGCTAATAAGGCGTTCAGGAATCAGAAGGTACAATCGCAACATATAATCTCCAAGAAACTCTGTCTAGATGTTAATACTGAATCTGTGTTGCACTTTCCACGAGAGAGTGCTGTGGAGATTTTCAAACGACTACATGTGCACTTTGTGCAGCAGATTTTATCTGTGAATAAAACAGTGGCGGGACAAACAGTAAATCATTCTGCATGGCATCAAGTATCAAGCGTACGAATTCGATCCAAAGGGGGTAATCAAAATCAGATTGGAGTTGGACCTTCTGCACGGGAAAAAAGTCCATCTGTTCCGCACACACAACCTTCCACACGTTTTCAAGCCAAATACCCAGTTCAGCTGCAATCGATCGTATTTTCTTGTCATCGGGGAATCGGTAAAACGTTGTAATACTCGATTTTTTGTTTCAGGTATTCTCACACTGCGTTCTTGCTCTACATTTCACCTCGTTACTTGGAAGGATTATTGTCTCCTGCAGCCGTCGATACATGTTCATAAAGGCGGTATGATGCAGACAACACTTACTCGAATTTTGCTTTTGGTACGTCTTCTGTGCTAGACGTTCATTACCACCTGCTTTACCGTAAAGCAAATGCATATCCGCGCATTCTTCGTTCGTGTAATCTGACATGTTGTTTCTGGATGAAGTTTAAGGCGCTCAAATTCTGAAATATACAATAATGAATACTTGTTCGCTGCTTTTATTTTCTCCATAAGAATAGGAAATGCCCGTACGAGCCGCAATGTTCTTATTCAGTACATTCGTTTTGTCACTTTTGCTATTTTTTCCCCCTCACTAAATGAGGCTTGCGACCCTATATTCTATGGTAATTTTTCATTCTCTCGATACCTCGCTTTGGATTTGTCGGTTGAATTCGGCAACGCCCTGTATAAAGGATAGCTACAAAATTAATTGATATTTAGTAAAACTACCTTCATTTAGTTAAAAAAAATATTTGAAAAATTAATTTTTTTTATGTTTTACATATTTTAAAAATAGTAAATATCTTTTACATAAATGTGTATGCAAATTTTTCAAGCAGTAAGAAGATTTTTTTTTTTTTATATCATGCGGAAAGGGAAAAAAAATAAAAAGAATTTTGAGAAATTTGAAGCTTGAAAATGCAATGGAATTTAATCTTAACTGCAGTTATAATCTTGCTTATAATTTTTAAACTAAAGTGGAACATTAATGAAGCGTCAAAATGTTAATAATAGTCCATAAGTTGCGAGGAGATCTGTATTTCCGCAACCATTGGTGGCAGACATATATTTACAGCTACAAAATGTCTTAAAATATAAGCATATATGATATGACTTGTTTAAATTAGAAAAATATCAACATTTTTTATTGTCCCCATGTCCCTATAGTTATTTAGTAAAAATTAACACTTATCCTAACAAATATAACATAAAAAGTTTACTTTCGCATCTGTGCGCCTAAAATCGAACGAGATATATAGTTTTAATGTGTGCAATTTTTTTCGCATTTTCTCGATCTTTATTAACGACTTTTTAAACATTCCCTTAACCGTTTAAGTCCCAAGCAGCGCGATCGCGCTGTTCGAGATTTTATGTCGAGAAAACCCAGTACATTTCGAACATTTTGGACAGCTGACGGTGCGTTACCGATTGTTGAAGTCGCGCGCTCAGATATACTGAAGCAAGTACGTCTAATCATTTTGAAACACACAATTATTAACAATGAGAAACACTTACGTAAGAATACGTCCAATCGCTTTGCAAACTGCAATAAATGGGACGGAGCAATGAGAAAAAGACGAGAATCGCGTTACCTAACAAATACAAGAAGCGCTATTGCTTCGATTGTTATTCATCGATGTAAAATAAACAAAGCGCTATCTTGCTACTTGGGTCTTTTCATACTCATTTAGAGAAAGCGTGGTTGCGCTGTTTGGGATTCTTCGACAGTGTTTTTTCAATACTCCCTGGGACTCAAACGGTTAATAAAGACCGAAAAAATGGGGTAAAATCCCAAACTTTGGGAAAAAAAAATCTCGTTCAATTTTAGGTGCACATATGTGAAACTTCCTGTTTTATATTTATTAGGATGTGTCAAATTTTGCTAAATATGACTACAGGTACCTGGAAAATGCATAAAAAGTCAGTTTCTGTAAAAAATAAATAAATAAATAAATAAACATGCGAGGTCATAAATGCTTATATTTTTAAAAACATTTTGTAATTGGAAGAATATGTCTGCGACCAATGGTTGCGAAGAAAAAAGACTTCTCGCGACTTTACTTTGCATCCTGTATACATTAGTAGTCGCCAACCGGTGGTCCAGTGACCACTAAAGGTCTGTGACAAAATCTTGGTGCGCTGTAAAAATTTTCCGTAAAATAATGATTTATTAACCTTTTATTTTACTCTCACTTTATCATTTATTTAGAAAACAGTAGAAACACCGTTAACACTGCTCGGCATGAAAATTGCCTCTGACACCATTTCAGCATATTCTTATGTAAAATGATTTCCTGAATCCGAATATGACCACCATTTTGCCCAATCACCCACCGTTTTCTAGATACATCTCCTCCCTCATTTTTATCATTGTTAGTAATTTTATACCCATCAGTTTGATTTGGAGAAGAATGATGATTATTTTAACCGTTAAATGTCTTCTGACCTGAGGAGCTACAAAGGTAGAAAGTTTTGAAACACGAACATTTGTACTAAGGAGGAAATTTAAGGGGATTTGTGCCCAGAAAACAAAAGAAAATCAATAAAAACAATCACTTTCTGTTTCTGTTTCTTTCTTTCTTTTCTTTTTTTCTTCGCAATATTTCTCTTATTTTTTTGCATATTTTGCATATTTCTACAAAGGTAGAAAGTTTTGAAACACGAACATTTGTACTAAGGAGGAAATTTAAGGGGATTTGTGCCCAGAAAACAAAAGAAAATCAATAAAAACAATCACTTTCTGTTTCTGTTTCTTTCTTTCTTTTCTTTTTTTCTTCGCAATATTTCTCTTATTTTTTGCATATTTCAGCTTCCAGTTTGCCATTTTTTTACCAAAACACCCCAAATAATAAAAATTATACAGTGAAAGTTTTTTCAAAGTGTTGGTGAGTGGAATAAAGTCTCAAAGCCCACTCAAGAAAGTTTGACTAATTCACTGTACGACGTTTGCTTTTAATAACTCCCACGTTAAATGTTTTAGGCAGTAAAACATGAACAGTAAAACCTTCTGCTTTGACACGTGTTAAAGGTCATTGCTCTTATCATTGTAGTCGTCTGTCGTTATCTACCTTTAGTACACGTCTCGCTATAAGAGAGTGAACTTTATGGTGTTCTCGACGGTGGTGATCTTGTGTAGTGATCTTTAACACGTGTCAAAGGAGGATATTTTACTGTTCATGTTTTACTGCCCAAAACATTTAACGTGGGAGTTACTGAAAGCAAACGTCGTACAGTGAACCAGTCAAACTTTCTTGCGAGGGCTTTGAGACTTTACTCCACTCACCAACATTTTGAAAAAATTTCCACTGTATAATTTTTATTATTTGGGGTGTTTTGGTAAGAAAATGGTAAACTGGGAGCTGGAATATGTAAAAAATAAGATAAATATTGCGAAAAAAGAAAGAAAGAAACAGAAACTGATTGTTTTTATTGATTTTCTCTTGTTTTCTTGACACAAATTCCTACAAATTTTCTATTATGATTTATTAGATGAAATAAACAAGTTATATTTTAATATATGAAATAAAACTATTTATTTGTTAGATATAAGCAATTTTTTATTAAAAATATGTATTCTGCATTGGGTTAATTCCACCTTTATGTGGAATTACTGCCTTAATGCGCAATGGCATAGTTTTATACAGTATTTTAATTAAATCTCAGAAATTTCAATGTGCCAAATATCACAAATAATTTTTTTCTAGTTCTGGCAGAGTTATAGTCTGCATCAAGTGGCCGGTGCTTGGAAACAAAATGGTGGGTTAAGTTGACAAATATAGCAAATGCATTTGTGAGATAAGTCTACTGTACACATTTAGTTCGAATAAATTCAAAATCTCAAAAGTCATCGTGCTGAAAAATTAAGTGGCTGCCACTTGGATCAAAATGACATAGAGAAAGTTGCTCATCTAAGATATCGTTGTAAGTTTGATTTTTTTTTTTTTCAAAGAGGCTTAGTAAGTTGATAAAATGTTAGTTTTCTGTATTTCTAGTTTGTTTTAGCATTAAAATAGCCTAATTTCCCCTCAAAAACCCATTAAAAATATCCAATAAGGCAGGTAATGGTTTTGGCGCCAAATTTGACGACTTTTCCTCCATGGCGACTTTTTGGCGACTTTTGCCGAGAAAATACTTATTTTCGATATACCAAAGATAGACGCAATAACATGATTGGTTCACGAGTTACGTGAAATTTCTAGATTTTTGTTGTTTGAATGATAAATCCATTTTTCAACTTTTATTTGAATTGGTTAAGTATTTCAAAAGTTTCCGTGATAACAAATTTTCAAGTGGCCGCCACTTGGAAACAATACAGAGGAACAAGTTGCCCAGCAAACCCATCCAACATATTTGAAGCATAGGCTCACTGTCCAACTATGGTTCAAATCAGTGCCGTGTTTCAAAAGTTATTATTGTGGCAAATTTTCAAGTGGCAGTCTAAGTGGCTGCGACTTGGAAACAAAATGGCGAAACAACATGCCCAGCTAAATCATCCAATATATTTGTATGATAAGTTGATTGTCTAGTTCTAGTTTAAATTAAATCAGTATTTCAAAAATTATCGCCATAAGAAATTTTCAGGTGGCATCACTTGGAAAAAAAAGCGGAGTGAGATGCCCAGCGAACTTATCTGAGATATTTGAATGATAAATCAACTATCCAAATTTGATGCGAATTGATTCAGTATTACTAAAGTTACCATAATGAAAAAATTTGCAAGTGGCCGCCACTTGGAAAAAAAATTGCGGATCAAGTCACCAATTGAACTTATCTTAGATATTTGAACCACAAGTTCACTATCCAACTTTTATTTGAATTAGTTTAGTATTTTAAAAGTTATCGTGATGGCATATTTTCAAAAGGCAGTGTAATTTCAAGAGGCTGCAACATAGAAACAAGATGTCGGGACAAGTTGCCCAGTGAACACGTTTAAGATAAATATATGATAATATCACTGTCCAAATTTGGTTCGATTTGTAGTATTATTTCAGAAGTTATCGTGTTTTTAAATTTTCAAGTGTGGGCCTGATTTCAAGTGGCCCGCTTAGTATAAAATATCCGGTACTTTCCAAAACATGGCGGTTAAAGTTCATTAATAAACTTGGCTGAGACCCTTATATGGTCTATGTATACGTCGAAATTCAAACAAATTCTGAATACGCTTTTTACAATGTGAATTTGAAATTTTCAAGTGGTCTCCACTTGAAAACAAAATGGCGGGTGATTGGCAAACTCATCCAAAATATTCATAAGTTCACTGTCCAAATTTGGTTCGATTTGGAGTATTATTTCGTAAGTTATCGTGATTTTAAATTTTCAAGTGGTATCCTGATTTCAAGTGGCCTTGCTTAACTTAAGATATACGTCACTTTGTTAAATATGGCGGATAATATTCATTAATAAACTTGATTCAGACACTTATATGGTCTATATATATATCAAAATTCAAAGAAATTTGGAATACGCTACAATGTAAATTTAAAATTGTCAAGTGGTCTCCACTTGAAAACAAAATGAAGGAGCAACTTGGTTAACAACTTTCTTCAAGTTATTTATAAAATACGCTCACTGCGCAAATTTGGTTCGATTTTCAGTCTTATTTCGGAAGTTATTGTGATTTTAAATTTTCAAGTGGTAGCCTGATTTCAAGTGGCCCCTCTTAACTTAAATTTTCCGCCACTTTGTTAAAAATGACAGAAATATTTCATCAATAAACTTCATTGAGACCCTTATGTGGTCTATATTTACATCAAAATTCAAGAAAATCCGGCCTTAAATACGCTTTTTTACAATGTGGATTTGAAATTTTCAAGTGGCCCCCACTTGAAAACAAAAAGTCAGAGCAACTTGGTTTAACGAACTCATCAAGATAAGCTCGCTGTCCAAATTTGGTTCGATTTGGAGTATTATTTCGGGAGTTATCGTGATGACAAAATTTTCATTATAGATAGATAGATAGATAGATAGATAGATAGATAAACGAAGTGATTGCAATTGGTCGATCTCTAACGAAATCAACCTAAAAAAAAGTGCACTTAACCATTATTTAAGATACTGTTCCGTGTTATATTCTCTTTCCATGCCTCATTTCTTTATTAGAATTTTTTCTCGAGAATTTAGAAATTTTCGAAAATGTCTTTTAATTACAATCGAAAAGTCCTATCGAAAAGATTTAGTGCTTGAAATACTTTTCTGTTTCACACATTCCTTTTTTCCAAAATTCTTTCAAAATTCTTCTAAAAAGTTAATTTTTATAAATCTATAAAATAAATGTTAGAAAAGACAATAAAAATTGAATGAACCACTAAATTATGACTTCAGTTATTCTTCTATTCGACTGCAAATGTACAATATTTCTTTTTCAATAATAAATTTAAACCTTATTTTTTTTTAATCTGAATACATTTCTTTTTATCCATTTGTATACTAAAATATGGGGATTTTATGAGATGTCTTATTATTAATATATATATATATATATATATATACACAAAATAATATTTTCGTTCAGATAATTGTAATCATTTTTAGTAGCGAAAACATGTTAATCCAATTAAAACTTTCTTTAAACAAATTTTCAATAAAACATTTTTAATATAGAAAAGTCTTATTAAAAGTAATAATAATTATGTAATTGCTTAACATTTATTTAGTAAAATATTTCTCTAAAGGCAAAACATTTACAGAATACATTGGGGAAAATTGTAAAAAGAAAACTATCAATATATTGGTAGACGAATATGAAATTTCCATATGTAAATTGGAATACACGTAGGTGTAATCAAAGGCGTTCATATAATTAATTTTACGTGGGGGGTGGGGGAAGAAGGAACGCTGAGAAAAAATCTTAAATTCTTGAAAACTATCATACATTTTAGTTAAATATTGAATTTACTAAAATACAGCAAATCTGTCTATGTCGAATTCTACTCTTATAAGTTTTCCACGAAAATTGAATCGATGAAAAGTCAATTTTACAGATTTTATTAAAAGTTCTATTATAATCTGATATGATAAGATTTAAAAAAGTGTTTGATCATGATTTAAAAAATTGTTTGTGGGACTAGAAAAAGATAAATTTCGTATGAATTAAAATTGAATTTATAGTTCTTTGTTTTATACATCAATAGAAAAGTTTCAACTGGGTAATACAATTACTCTTTTATATTAGCGCATCATAATCTCCTCTAGTACTTTTCAGAATAAAGAAAACTATGGATTGTGTTTATTTTCTGAAAATCTATCTATGGTCTGTTCTTAATTCATATTTTAATTACGTCTTCGATATATTTTTAATAAGCACGAATTTGGTAGATAACATTTACAAATGTTTAATTTTTAATAAATTATTAATCCTTATTATTCCTCCAATTACCCAGAATAGCTGCTCTCAAAGGTGGCAGACAGGAGGTACCCAGTGCTGCCAGATTTGAGGGAAATTTTTATTCAACATCCACCGTTAAATTTTACTTGTAACGGTTTACTAATAACATAGACGAAATCTGTGTCAGATGATTCGAGACAATTAGCAAACTGTTTCAATTAAAATTTAGTGGTGGGTGTTAAATAAAAAAATCCCTAAATCTGGCAGCACTGGAGATACCAGGTTCTATCCCTGGTCACACTTATTGTCGTAGCGGCCAAAAGTGTACGATGGTTTTCTAAAAATGTCGTGTGAAGATGTTTTAGAGCCACTTAGGGTCCCCTATATGTAGGACACAGCACACAAACCTACGGTATTAGCTTAGTCATTTCGCCTTAAACCTGACATCAATACTTATTCATCTAATAGTTAGAAATAATATTATATTCTTGGGAAACATTTCACTGAATTATATATGTATGTATCATATTAAAAAAAAAAAAATCATTTAAAATCAAATAAGGATCCTGAAGTAGATAACCAACCAACATGAATGATAATTATAATAAAAATGATAAGAAATACTTTAATGATATTTTATACGTTAATGATAAGAAATACTTTAGCTCACGAAATCCCCATACTTTTAAATTTCCTTACCCATATACAGTAAAAAAAAAAAATAACTCTCTTTAACCTTGAACATTAGCATGTTCTTATACACCGCTATCATTAGAGATACGTAAAATTTACGTGCACATGTAAAAGTCGTTTTATTTGCTTATATTACATTAATATTGTTTTTAAATATGCTTAATTATTTGCTGTTTTACCCAACATATGAGTATAAAATTTGGATGACCTGTTCGTTATCCTATTGGGTGTGTACGAAAGTTCTACGCGTTTTTGAATATGCAAATTTGCAATGGAATTGACGTCACACATGACATTGTAATGACGCAAATCGTCGGCCAATCAAACGTGCTGACTGGCCTCACATATAAATGCATCGGGCCTCACAAAGTTAATCATCTAAAAAAAATTACCAGAGGGTGTAACATGGAAAGCGAGAAGGAGCATGTAAGGAATTGTTTGTTATACGAGTTCGATAAAAAGAGTACGGCAGCCGCAGCATGTCGCAATGTTTTTCAAGTTTGTGGGGAGGATGCAATAGACGAAAGCACATGTCGTAGATGGTTTCGTAAATTTAGGGAAGGAGACAGAAGCTGCCAAGTTCATTCTAGGAGTGGACGGCCATCACACGTTGGTGACGACGATATTGACCAAGCCATAAGGAACAACCCGAACCCAACCGTGCAAGAATTAGCGGAGACTTTCAACGTACACCGAAAAACGGTCAAAAGACGGCTGGTTAAGTTGTGTTTTACGAGAAAATTGGATCGTTTGGTACTACTTAACCTGACAGCTAATCAACGGGATGGCCGAATCGCCACATGTGTTTCCTTGCTTTCCCGGTACAAAAATGACCCATTCTTAACACGGATTGTGACAGGAGATGAGAATTGGGTTATGTACCGTAACATAAAGCGTCGTAGGACTGTATGGCCACCTTAAGATCCGCCGGCATCGACTTCGAAAGCTGAATTTCATCCCAAGAACGTGTTATTGAGTGAGTGGTGGGATGTGCTGGGAATAATTCA
Source organism: Salticus scenicus (assembly GCA_963930645.1). Classification (NCBI taxonomy): domain Eukaryota; kingdom Metazoa; phylum Arthropoda; class Arachnida; order Araneae; family Salticidae; genus Salticus; species Salticus scenicus. The sequence continues at coordinate 280,306,770 of OZ005655.1, forward strand.
CTGGGAGGTCCTGCCACTCAATCAAACCATCAATGCTGCATTCTACTGTCTACAGTTAGACAGGCTGCATTGAAATTTGGTAGCAAAGCGGCCAGGTCTCATCAATCGTCGCTGTGTTATCCTTCACCACGATAACGTTAGACTACATGCTCCTGTCAGTTACTGGGCTTTGATTGGGAGGTTTTACCCCACCCTCCCTATTCTCCTGACTTAGCTTGGCGCCAACTGATTATCACCTATTTCGTGCGTTGAACAATTTCTTCAGTCAGAAAATCTTTGATGATCTTGATGCTGTGCAAACTGCCACCCAAGAATTTTTTTACTCGAAACTGCCGGAATTTTACCGCCGTGAGATTCATCTTCTACCAGAAAGATGGCAAGAGGTCATAGATAGCAATGGGGATTACGCACAGTAATAGGAACTGTTCATTTTTCGTTTATTTGCTCTTCTTTATGGGTAATAAAAACGGGTAGAACTTTTGCACTCACCCAATACATCGACTCACTTAAATTATTTCGTATTCTTTTTTTTTTTTTTTTTTTTTTTCCTTACTAATTACGGGTATGTATATTTTCTCAATACATTTTTTTAATTGGGTTGTCTTGTCAAATAATTATTTTTTCATTTGAAATGCATCATGGATTAAACATCACCTTTTTTTATTTAAATATATTGCTGTAAACTGTAAGATCAATTTTGAGATTTAACTTCGGATAACTCATAGGGTTTTATTATTAAGAAGATATTTCTGATAGGCATAAATCAAATCACATGTATGTTATTTGATTCTGCATCAAATGATTCACATAAGAAAGTTTGGAAGATGGAATTATAAGTGCTTTATTAATATGATAAATAATAATAATAAGTAAATTTGAAGTAAAACTTTTAAGAGAGGTGAGTCCCCCTGGTAACAAAATTGAAAAATAAGTCGTAGTGCAAAGCGTTATCCCAAGCAGCACCGAAACGTTCTCTGAACGTTAAAAAATTGTTCTGCAAACACGTTCTAAGAACGTTCACTTTGAACGTGTTATAGACGTCTATCTGTCCATCTTGAAGACGTACAATAGTACGGTTCAGAGAACGTTCAATGAACGTGTAACTATCACCATCGGTGTTATTGAAGCGTTCTGAGAACGTTCTATGTATACGGTCTCAGAACGTTCTAAACGTTTTTAGAACGTTTTCAAAACGTTATACACATTTTCAGAACGTTCCAGAAAACGTACTGTAAACGTTCCAAAATAGTGCAGTTAAAAAGAAAAAAAATATATATATATGACGTCATTATAAAAAATCACCTCAGTACGAGCTTTTAGAAGTAAAAATTACATAGCTGATGACGAATAATGATACAACATATGAACAGGGATATGAATTACTTTTTTTTTTCAATTCAAATAATGTTTGAGAAATTTTAACATACTTACTATTCCTTTAATTTCAACGTACATGCATCAAAAATTCTATATTCTATGACAATTTTCCCCAAAAAGTGTCATAACGTCTCTTTATACCTTAAAAAATTTCTTAAATTTTTGAAATTTTTAAAAATTTCTTTTTTTCCCCTAATCTGAAGATAATGAAGTTGTAGTATTAATTACAAAACTTTGAATACACACCATAAAATGCAAGAACTCGCACCAACTGTTTCGGGTCAAAAGAAGACACAACCCTTCATCAGGCGAACATTGTAGGTACGAGAGCTGCAAACAAGCACGCTGAGTGTGTTGAATGCGTTGCCGCTTTGTTTGTAGAAGCCGTGCTTTGTTTGTAGTAGTTGCGAGTTCTTGCATTTTATGGTGTTTATTCAAAGTTTCGTAATTAATACTATAACGTCCTTATCTTCAGATTAGGGGAAAAAAGAAATTTTTTAAAAATGCAAAATTTAAGGAATTTTTTAAGCGATATAGACACGTTATGACACTTTTTGGGAATTACTGTCATAAAATATGGAATTTTTCATGCATATACGTTGAAATTAAAGGAATAGTAAGTATATTAAAATTTCTCAAACATTATTTGAATTTAAAAAAAAAGTAATTTATATCCCTGTTGCTGTGTTGTATCATATTATTCTTCCTCTGTTATGTACAACTAAACTCTTGATTTATTTTGCTTGTTTTAATCCTTGTGATTCCGAATGCGTCATCCTATGATTAATGTTTGTTTTTCATGGTTGTTTTCTGTTTGATTCTCTGATTTCTTGAAGTAAATAATTTATTCCAATTTATTCTTCATTTCTAACTTCAATTAATTTCTTGTACGATAGGGTGCCCGCTAGCAATTTGCTATTATAGCTGCTAACGAACGAAATCGTACATTGGTGCTCAACGACGAAAAGGGTCACCCCTGACGAGTTTTTTTTTCCTAACATTCTAAGCTTTTCCTAAAAAAAAAATGTTTAAAATGCTGTCTTAATTTTTTATTTCCTCGTTGCTTGTTTGTATCTTTTGATTTGAGTTTCATGTGGTTTTTACGCACCGGCAAAATTATTAAAAATGCAACTAACAATATAGGAATAAATTTATGATTAGACTGAAGTTAAATAAAATAAAAATCAATAAATAAAAAATAAATGTTTCAATAAATCACAATCAGTCACCCCAGGTTATTTAAATTTGTTGTAATTTCCTTCTCATTGACTTATGTGGTTTCAGGGATCTTATATCTGTTGTTTGGCTTTAACTAAGATTAAAAAATCATTTATACATATATATATATATATATATATATATATATATATATATATATATATATATATATAGATATATATATTAAATTTTATTTTTTTAAATACAGGGTGCAAAGCATTGTGACGAGAATACCTTTATCTCCGCAACTATTGGTCGCAAATATATAGTTTCAGTTACAAAATGTTTTAAAGAATATGAGCATTTGTGGTATAACATGTTTAAATTTAAAATATCTATTTTTTCAAAATTGCAAAAACTAGCTTTTTACATAGTCCCAGATCCCTATAGTCATATTTAGAAAAACTGACACTCATCCTAACAAAAAGTTTCATTTCTATTCTCCCAAAATGGAACAAGATATTTAAAGTTTGGATTTTCTAACATATTTCAGCCTTCAATAAGGGATCAGTTTAAAAATCCTAATTGGACTTTGTTTGCATTTTCCCTGAGTTTATTAAAGAATTTTTCATTGACTTTTTAATAAAGCCCGAGAAAATGCGAAATAATCCTAAATTTTGAAACTAACTATCTCAGACAATTTTGGGTGCACAAAAGTGAAACTTTTTGTGTTATATAGGTTTTTTAGGTTGGAACTCAACTTTCACTATTAGTGTCATGAAAATTGTATAAAAATTATCAGTTTTTGTGATTTTTAATAAATTGATTTTTTAAATTTAAACATGTCATATAATGAATTCGTACATTTTTTTTTAAATACATTTTCTTATTGGAGGACGTTTGAGACCAATTGTTGCGCAAATAAAGGCCTGCTCTCGACTTTGCACCCTGTATATTCTAAACATTTCTGGGTACTACTTCGTAAGTCCATGGATAGTTTATAAATATATTTGAATGCTGAAGTTCATAGAAAGTTTTAATATTCCAACATAAAAAATAATTTCAAAAATGAATGTACCAATACACCATTAAAATAATATATAATTGAGTTTAGAATATATTGTTAATTTATAATAATAAGAAATTGAAACAAAAAATTAAAAATTAAAAATTAGTTAGAAGGAGGAAATTTTAAAAATTTCCAAATACTTAAATACATATATATATTTTTAATCAAAATATTTTTCTAAAATATTTAACATACTTCATATTTTTAAATTTCAATGCATGTGTGTATAAATATTTTCAGTTTACAGCAGCAGTTTACAAAAATGATGTTTGCAGGTATTTAAATTTATTCCACATGGCAATGTAATTGGTATTCTTTAAATGTTTAAATTTCTTTAAATTGAGTCAACGCAATTTTTACCTCATTTGATGTAATTATGCTATCATGGCATATTAAATAATTGATAAATGTAAATATTATTAGTATTAATAAATAATATAGTAAATCGTCCTTTTTTTTTAAGCAGAATATTTTTTTTTTATAAAGATGTGGAATAAAATTGAATTGAATCTTTGTTTTATTATGCAGTTAAACATTTTCATATATTTTATTTAATAAATAACAGTAAAGAGATATTTAAAATTGTAAGTCGGTGAAACTTAAGATATTATTTTAAAAATGTGCAATTTGCATAACCTAGATTGTATATATATTATCATATAAACATTAAATAAATACTTCAGAATTTAAAAAGAAAAGAAAAAAAGAATTACGAACCTTCTGAATTTTCATAAGAATTTTCTTCAAGAAAACATCCTTCCAACTAGCATTTTAAAATACACAATGACCAGTCGGAAGGGCATTCACTTAAAATTAGCTCTTATCTTGTAAAGTCTTTGTGACTTCTTCATACTTCATTCAGAATTATAATAACCAAAAATAGTTATTTTAACAAATTCCATCTCAGAAGACTAAATTAATAAAATAAATCCATAATTTCTAAGCGGTTGTCTGTAACAGGAGCAGTATTTTCTGCGATTCAACGCTGCTTTCAAGTATTAAAAGTTTGGCTTAAGAACTTACGCAGATATGAAAATGATTGTTTAATTGATATTAAAATAAGACTTTAATAAATAGAACATAGAGAATATTACAGGTTAAAAATTTTACATTTTTACCTTTTCTAAAGCTTATCCTAGTCTTTATAACGCTAAAACTGAATAAATCAGATTACATGTTTTAAAATTACCGCCTCACATAACGACACGACTTTCCCAAGACCTGGCGCCGGCGCCTGGCGTTTGACTTTGCAGTTGCACAGCCAGCGAAAATTAAATAAATGCAATCCACAGATGTCGATGTTATCATCTGCTCTCCCTTCTTGCATCCGCAATAATCATGTTTCAAAGTTCAACATTTGAAACAGAAATTTATTAAGCATTTATTGCTGTAGAAAACATATAGTCAATATATTAAGGAAAAATTTAGTGGAGTTAAACAATTATTTAAATTTTTATAAAGTATTTTAAAAACTTATGAGATCACTTTATTTTTCCATTTTAAAATCTCGAATTAAACGGAAAAGCATATTTTGTTTTAGTGTATATTTCAGTATTGAACAAAATATTCAGTGAAAATAAATAAAATAAAATAAGACCAATCAAACAGAGTAATGATTTAACAACATGATCAATATTGATAATTTATCAGTAACATTTAAACTTAAATAGAATCATAACTTAAAGAAAAAAAGAAAAAAACTCATTTCTGTAACTTCCCGATGAGTATTAGAGACCGCGAGGTTCTACTCTCGAACCTTACAGACGGGAAGTGTTGGTTTCGATTCCTGGTCTCGCTCGTCGACTTAGGTTTTCGGAGTTTTCCCGTGATTATCTTTGAAACTCGCGTAAAGCACTATATTACTTATTCAATAACATCCGTGATTAGCTTTTTGTATCTAAACTCTGGGTCTGGGGAATGCATAGATTTTCATGACAGAAGACAATCATTTTTATGCTGTATAGAAGATCTTAGAAAATGTATTTTTCTAAGGGTTTATTATTATTATTATTACAAATGAAAAAAAAAAAAAAAAAAAAAAAAAAACGGTAAATTTGTTTTAAATCATCAGAAAACGATGTTTCAATTATTCGTTTTAAGGGTGATATCGAATTCTTTTGAAAGATAATCATAGTGAAAATTTTTATCCACCCCTCCCCCATCCCCCAGGGATGATGTATACTTATTCCTAGGGGAAAAAACAATGTCCTATGAATAATAATAATAAAAATAAACTGTTTGACTATTACTCGTTATACATCCAAATTGAATCAATAATATATATCAAATGTATGTCACGCAGAAGGTTTGGTGAGTATATATATTACAGAAGCTGATAGATAGCCTTTCTGTGAATGGAAAATTTTGAAACGTGGCAGTGCCACCTGTCGTCCGATATGCACCCAAAGGCAATCTGTAGAGTTTTACGTAATATTAATTTCACTTACCAAATTTACAATATTTATAAATCACAGAAGTTGGGATTTTCCGTTTCCGTTATGAGATTAAATTGCAACATAGCCACGCCACCTGTTGGCCGATGTGCATCCAAAATGGACCAGTAAAGCTTTACATAAAATCGATTTCACTTATAACTTCAGTGTATCACAAAATTTATTGTTAAATCACAAGAGTTAAAATATTGCCTTTCCGTTAAAATGATTAAATTGCAGATTAGCAACGCCACCTGTTGGACAATGTATACATCCAAATTGTATTAGCAGAGGTTATGATAATATATGCCAATATATCAAGTTTAATGCATTTGTACACTATAGAAGCTGAGATATAGCCGTCCCATAAATGGAGGGTTTCATTGCATAGCACCGCAATCTATCGGACGATATATCCCAAATGAAATTCAAATAAACTCCAATTTAGGGCAAGATCTAATATTGTAACAAGTTTGGTTGAATTCCATACATTGATTCCTGAAATACAAAATCCACAAAATTTTTCCATGAGTTTAAAATTTTGTAATTTTTTTTCACCTCACCGCTACTGATTATTGAGAAGCATTCTTTACTGACGTGCTAACAAAACGTTAAATTGAAAATGTAAAAAATGCTCTATTCTCTATCATGCTAAAAATTATAAATTTCGAATAACTTACGAAGTTTTTAAATTAGAATGTTGCAAATCTCTCAATAAGATTCTTATCAATATCATAAGTGATATTTTAAAACTGGTCCGATCTCTTTGCAATCATTTGTTCTTGAGATATCGTGTACATGAACTAACGGGCTATCACACTAATAGGTGCCGAAGCCGATTTACATTAACAGATACCATACCAACCTTTTGACTTCCGGATTCCTCACGCCACAAAACGTGTAAAAAAATCAAAAACTGAAGTCAAAAATTTTCATGATTAACCTATTTTCCCTACCAATAGTACTAAAAAGTCATTTTGTCATATTCGTTATAATTACACTGTTACAGAACGTGTTATGACGGTGTCACATTTGAACGTTCTATATAGAACTAGAATTGTACGTTTTATAGATGGTACAAATCAAACATTTTCAGAACGTTCTAAATAATACTATTTCTGAACGTGTTTTAGAACGTTCTTTTGACACGAAACACGGTGTTTGAACTATTAAACCGTTATTAGACGTTCACAGAACGTTCCTGTGCTACTTGGGATGAGTTTTGCGTTATACAAAACTCATAACTCGTCAATAATAAGCTCATAAATTGTTTATAATTGACGAGATATATTTCGATTCTAGCGCAATAATATTACAAAACCATAATTAGCTTATTTAAAATTAAAATATTTATACTAGTAAAGAAACATTTTTTGTAATTTTTGCGATGAAAATTTTAACTAGTATAAAATCCTCTAACTGACATATACCTTTACTAAACTGAAGATAGTTTTCTCTTATTACGACGTCTGACACATTTTAAATGACGAAATATGACAGCCGTAATTTATATTAGATTTACAAAACATAAATTTTCGACAGTAATTAGGAATGAATTTGGAATATTTCTTCATGTATTTCTGCAGAAATTTAAATGAAAATATTTTAATTTTCACATATATTGAATAATTCGAATGCCGTTTCTCTGGCATACTTATTAAAATATTAATTTTAAAAAAGTTATTGTTTTTCTTTTATATATATTTCTTCAATATATACAGCAAACTTTTTTTTTTTTTTTTTTTTTTTTTTTTAATGTCTGAACATGTATTCGATTTCTGCGGAAGCATTAAAAAGAATTAGTGGTTTGCACATTCTTTTGACATCATCGCATTCTTACTTTATAAGAATTATTCGAAACAATTTGTCAAAAGTGACATTTAAAAAAACCCTCTGTCTGAGTTTATGGTTACATATTTATTTTGAAAAATAACTTTCAGACGAGAAGGATATAGGCAAAAATTACTCATTACAATGATACACTCAGTTGACAATAGATACATATATACAGAGTGGGTTATAAAATTATTAATTTTTTTTTTTTATTTTTTTATTCTCACATTTTTACTTTCTCTTACCCATAGGGTCGAGAAAGTATTGTTTTAGAGTCGAACTTTCGAACGTGAGTTTTTGTTATATTTATATGCTCTGAAGTCTCCTGAATACGAAAATCATGTTTTTAGCGAATGGTCTGTGTGTCTGTCTGTCTGTTATCAGCATATCCCAAGAACAAATAGTAGCAGAAATTCCAAAATTTTGTATTCTAAATGTGTATCATATAGAGATGCTACAGTAAGCTTTTCGTTGACATAAAGCAAATGGTTCGTGTACAGGGACACTCAAAAGTATTCAAATGCATTACGCCTATTGGGGAAATCGCAGGTAAGTAGAGTTTAACATCTAAATACTGCACTAAATCAAATGAAACGAATATATATTTTTTTGCAATAGAGATAGTCAACTGGGAAAAAAATTTTGTGTATGTAGGAGCCTCGCTTCGAGGGAAGAGGGAAGTCCCCCTTCGAGTCCCCCCTCGAGGGAAGTAAATTTTCATGATGGGTATCTTTCAAAAGAGCTCGCCAATACCTTTAAAACCAATGGTTGAACAATCGATCTGCGATAATTTCAAATAAAGATATCGATTTTTTTCATTTTTATCAACAACAACAACAACAAAACTTTTTTAAGTAATAATTTTAATAAAATATTTTTTTAAACAGATTTATTTTTTAATAACGGAATTAAATTCTATATAAATGTAGGTGCATTAATGAAACGGGGGTTGAGGGGAGCGATAGCCCCCTCACACAGAACTAATTATCATGTAAAAATTTTCCGAAGCCTAATTTGAATTGTTTAACACAGGTTTACATAACAGTACTCGTTATCTTACCTCTTAATCTGCAACTTGTATTTATAGTATTAAATTTCAGGGTAAGAGAAAGTCGTGTGAGTGACATACCAGATTATTTTAATTCTTTTAAATAAATACTGGACGAAAGGAAACTCACATTTTCCAGCGTTGAATTAAAGGACCAAACATAAATTGAATGAAAACACAAATACTTTGGATCAACTTGTACTTTAAAATAATGAATGACTTGTAACTTTAACACATGATTTCACTATGTAGAATATTCATATACGTTTTTTGGGAAATCACATGACTCTTTAGTCAGATTTATATATATATATATAATATATATATATATATATATATATATATATATATATATATATATATAAATACATTAATATAATCAGTGCAAAAATGTTTTTATGAAATTTAAAGATGACTCAACTTCAGTATCAAAACAATTCCTCGGATCACAAGATGAGACTACCCATATCAAATCAAAGAATAATTAAAGAAAAATCGAAATAAATATTGCAAATTGGAATGAGAAAAAAAGCATTATTTGCATTCTAACGTTGTCAAGGGCCTGGTAGAATGCAAATATGCTAAAATATGGATGTTTTTCTGTAACAAAGAAAGCAAAAGCTGAGAATTTCTTTGTTCTCAGGCCCGAAACACCCATAGAAAATCCATTAAAGAAGAAGATAAAAATAAAACTATAACCTAATATGAGAATCCAAAACCATATAAAATGAAGATTAAAATAAAAATACAAAAATTCAACCTACTGAATAAAATATTTGAAATGAACACAACTCAAAAAAGAAATAGACATTGTCAATACAGATAAACGAAGATCATAATAAAACGACGATCATAATAAAAACATTACCTACATATGAAAAACCATAACCATTTAAATGTAAGATTAAAATAAAACCCATAAAATTGTAAAAGAATAAGATTACTTTAACCTTTCTAAATGAAATTAAAGCAATAAACGTCGCACATGTAAAAATGTAACAATCAGTTAGCAGTTAGATCCACAGTTAATTAGTTCAAAATAGCATTGACCATGGAGTAATTTTTAGGATTCACAGTGGAATTCATGTAGGGTAAGGATTCAAATCCTTAAAATAATCAGATGATGATTCCTAATATTGAATCATGAATAGTGCTGCCATCTGGAGTAATGAGATAAAAATAATGGAAAAATACAATCAAATAAATTTAGGATTCAAATAATCAATGTAATTGATTGAAAACCAAAAAATAATACCTAATATTTAGACGTAAATTTAAATTTGAATAAAATTTATGAGGAGAAAAAAAAATTAATAATAATAATAATAAATAAATAAATAATTAAAAGATTTTTTTTATTAAGTGTTTGGGATAGCCATTAATTAATGCTAAATTTTTAAAGAATCGAAATTGTAATTATTGATGTTTATCAGACACTAAATATTTGATCCTTAGATTAAAATTAAGAAGAATATTGACAAATACAGATTTATGTAAACATGTTTTAAAGTTAGTGAAAAAATTTACCTTAAAGGGGAAATCTTTCTTTTTATCGTATAAGTCAAATTCTAATTGGCCATTACTATTAAGAATAATTTTTAAATCTAAGAAATTAATGACACTAGAATCCAAATCAGTACTACTTAGAGACAGATTTTCAGGATATTTGACAGGTAAGTCTAGATTGGTGTGTTGTTTATCCAAATATAATATAATTATATCATCTATGTATCGTAGTAATTTAAAGTTAGTACACTCAATGTCACGCTCATAATAATATAAGTATAGATCAGCTAATATGCTAGAAGCAATTCCACCTTGTGGCAATCCTAAACGTTGTTTATATAAATAATTATTGAATAAAATATAGTTATGGAAAAGGATAAACCTAGTCAGAGTTTTAAAGGCTGAAGGAGTTATGCTAACATTTAGATTTAAATACTGCAAATTTTCTACAAAAAGTTTATTTATAATATCAAACATATCTTTAATATCAATATTATTAAAAAGATCATTGAAATCAAAAGTTTTTATACCAGTAATATCAGTAAGATATATATATATATACATTTCAAAAATTGTTAATTTTTTTGGGATATGAAAAGAATGAATTTCAACAAAAATTTACAAACTTTTATAAAAATTAATAAAACATCAGAGAAACTTTATTGTGAAACATGAAATGCCCACGTGTAATTTTCGATGAGATGTGAGCTTTTGTAGTAAACATTTTTATACTGCGCATGCGTGAAAGATAGAAAATATGTTGTTATATAGGTTAAAAGCTAACACTGGGCAACTTTTGTCGAAATTTCATTTGAATAGAAAAAACATTAAGCAAATTATCGGCTAATGAATGAGCGAGATTTTAGGTATTCTTCAGAATTGAAATTTCGTAAGGTTTTTTTTACATGCAGCGTATTTTATTTAGAGATTCAATTACTCTAAGCCCGTTGCAAAGGTTCTTTTGAGTGAAAAACCCGTTATGATCTCACATATATTAGTAAATAAATAAAATTATGCTACAGTTAAAAGCTCATAAGGGGTTTTTCAGAAAAGAGAAGTTTTGCAACGTGGCTGAATTAATCGTGTTGGCCTGTCTTCGGTCCCCTCCTACGTTTAAATCCCAGACAGTCATCATTTGCCGATGGTGGTTGATTAGGTTGAACATCGCACTAGCACTGCGCAATTAGTAATTGGCAACGGTCCGGGATGCACCGCTAAGGGTGGTCAGGAGACATGCCTTCACAATTTTGATCCTCCACGGAGGGGATGGCTCCCCCCGCTTTTGTGATCCTAAGAGGTATAATTTGGATGGGAACATGAAGGACATTGCGGCCACGATGATTTTATGTGCACCAGCACCATTAGTGTATATGACGTTCTTTGGCCGACTCGAGTATCATCATTCGTCGAATGTATAGGTATAGTGAGATGTCAAACCCATTCCACTCTATCAAGTTCAGTTATTAATGAATTATCGAAAAAATATTGTAGATGTAGAATTAAAGGTATTTTATTAATTTCTTGTATAATTCGTTGCAATATATAATTTAATTTGATTTTGGTGAATTGAAAGAAAATCTTGATTGAATATTTCTTTTTATGCCACTGTCAATTTCCATAATTATGCATTTAAAAAGTAACTGAGTAAATTTCTCGTCGTATTATAGCTACACTCCACACTGAAGTGCAACTGCATAACTCGCCTCTGGTGTGCATAAATTAAATTGCCCATTGCCTTTGCATGGTGCATATAAAGAAGGGCTTCGTTTAACGATATAAAGATCTTTTTAGAGAAAATTTTAAATTAACTGAACTAAAAAAGTTATTAGAAATCTTCACATCTTTAAAACTTCTCTTTTTCTATAAATGGCATAAAATAATCTGACAATATATTTGAGAAGCAAACATCCAAATCGTGTTTTCCCCTTCGGATACAATCTTTCAGACAACACAAAAAATAATAACTTAAAAAATAATTAAGCTTAAAACCTAATTACCATTTGTTTAGATGTGTATTACTAGATACTAGGTAAATATGTCGACATACCTAGGAATATATGTAGACAAACTTTTTTTATGTCAAGTTGAAAAAAAGATCATTAACTCATTTTTTATTTTTATTTTTGGAGAAAATACGGTTTGAATGTTTGCTCCGCATTTAGTAATTCGATATCATATTTTAAAAACCTTTCAACAAATACAAATTGAATAAAGTTGCATAAATGCAGGAATATTTAATTAAAATATGTAGAACTGGATAAAATACTTCCCATACAACAACTTACATGCATAAGACATCTATAAAACTTAAAATGATCCATTAAACCTCTATAAATATCCTTCAGATATCTACAGTCGGCTGCAAAATTATTCGAACACTAGCCAATAATTCCTATATTTAAAAAGTACACTTAAGACTGTTTTGCTAAGTAAATCCTTGTCGAATCATGTTCTTAAACTGATTAAGAACATGACTCGACAAGGATTTGTTAAACAAAGCTGTATTAAGCGTACTTTTTTTTTGGCAAGGATTATTGCTAGTGCTCGAATAATTTTGCAGCCGACTGTATTAGCTCGACAAATGTCACACTTTTTTTTTACATCCAGTAGATGTCTGTTACATATCCGATAAATTATCAAATATCCAAGAACACTGCTCGGCATGAAAATTGCCCCACCATTTTTGCAAATTCTTATGTAAAATGATCTCCTGAATCTGAATATGACGGCCATTTTTCCCTATAACCCACCGTTGTTTGGGGACACCCCACTATTTTTACTACTTTTCGCTAATTTTATGGCTATAAGTTTGATTTATAGTGGAGAAAAGAAATATTTTAACTGTTAAATATTTTGTGAGAGCCTAAAGAGGTGAAAAATGTTATAACATGAACATTTGCAGCAAGGGGAAGATTTCGGGGTGGACACTTGCCACTGAAATTGTATGTACACCTATTATATTTTATTAATCAATTATCATTATCAATCATTATGCATTATATATATATATTTATTTTTAAGAGTTAAATTAATTCTTTTCCATTCTCCAAATCAAATTCATGGCCATAAAATTACCGGACAGTGATAAAAACTGGGGTAGGAGGTGACGTCTCCAGAAAACGGGGGGTGATTTGGGCAAAATGAGGGTTATATTCGGATTCAGGAGGTCGTTTTACATGAGAAAAAATATATCCCATTTAGAGACACTTTTAAAAGACACGTGTAGCGTTTTAAATTAATAAATAAAACACTTTAAAACACGTATAGACGTTTTAAAAACATATATTTAATTAAAAAACTACATATTTTAAAGCTTTTCGCCATGAAAAGCAGGGCATCATCAGGAAATCTACATGGTTTTGTACAATGTGCAGCTGTGTTACAAATATATATACCATAAATCAGGTTAAAGCTACAGTTACATCGCTACTTTAATGCAAAAATTTTTTAGTTCATTGGTTGGAGCCATTCAACATTAACACTGAGGCAACACTTGATTACTGCAAGTTGAGTTGGAAAAAGTCAGTTTTGGATGGCTATTGGAAAGGCTGGCGTGGTGGTAACATCAAGGTGAAGAAAAGCCTTTCCAATAGCCATCCAAAACTGACTTTTTCCAACTCAACTTGCAGTAATCAAGTGTTGCCTCATTGTCAATGTAGAATGGCTCCAACCAATGAACTAAAAATTTTTTGTATTAAAGTAGCGATGTAACTGTAGCTTTAACCTGATTTATGATATATATATTTGTAACACAGCTGTAGACAATATTTGTAACAAACCATTTGTAATATTTGTAACAAACTATGTAGATTTCCTGATAATGCCCTGCTTTTCAGGGCGAAAAGCTTAGAAATATGTAGTTTTTTAATTAAATATACGTTTTTAAAACTTCTATACGTGTTTTACTTATTTACATGGGAATCAGCAGATTTTTTTTTTTGTAGTGTAATTGGACATGATATACCTAATAGCTATTGAAAATATCTAAATCTTGTTTTGATCTAACATGCTATATCTATTAGATATCGAAAAAATCACATCTAAATTTCATCTGCATTTAAACATCTAATAGATATCTAGAATTAGTACAGGCTATCCAGGACTTTTAATGGACATTCTTCAGATATTTCGTATATTTTATGAATCATTGTATGTAATGTAGATCTCTAAGGGATATAAGTGGCTGTGTGGGTTAAATATAAATTACTTTTAATGGACTCTTCCCACCTGACGTCAGAGGTCACATGATAGAGGAAATACAAATAGCAGACGAAGTATTGTTTATCTATAGCGATTGTTGAAATAACATATTTTCTATTCTTATTTTTGATCAATCGTATTTAATCTGTGTTATTTTTTTTTTATACATCATCATTTTTAATCCATTTTATGTCATTATTCATCATCTTTTGTTTGCTGTATACATTTACAATCATCATTTAGTTTATATTTGTTATTGATGTTCACGAAGAACATGTTAAATGCTCTGATTTTTGGTAATTAAATCAGTGACAGTGCAACATCGTACTGCATAAATCCATTTAGACCAGTAACTAAGTTAATTAACTTGTTGTAACACTTTTATGCAATTAAATTAAATGAAAACATTTTAAAATTTCAAATTAATCCGTAAACATTCCACAAGAATAAGCTATTATTTATTGCTAGATCAGTTAATGTTATAGTTACACTACAACATACTAAAATCGATTCTTACAGTTGAAATAAATAAACACATAAAGTGTTTTTTTTAAAATTATTAAATTTACAAATACAACTATTCTACTGTTTACAAATGCACAATATTACTTTTATTTTATTTTATATTAAATATTAACATTTTTGTTCTTAAGAACAATATTTAATTGAATTCGATTCTCAGAATTCGATTATTCGTTTTCCTCTATCACGTGATTGAGCAGACGAAACTGGGAAGAGTCCAGTATGTTATAGGTAATATGAATTTTTTAATTAGTAAGTTTACTTAAAAATTTAAAACTAACACTCCATTTAGGAGTATAATTAATATATTTAACATTCTCTCTTTATACTTTTTGCTGCATACATAACAAGAAAGGACTAGATTCAGGAAAATGTTTCGAATTCCGGTTTTTAATAGATTTACACCTTCTGAGATATCTTGAACACGATTTGACCCTTTATAAAAAATATCTGTGTCTGTATGTATGTGTCACCAAAATTATTGGGGGCGCTGTATCTCACGACACCATGAACGGAATTCGATAAAATTTTATATTTGCTTAAACCTTGACATAAATTAGTGCTGATAAAATTTTCTTATATAATGCCAATTTAGGTGCACATCGGTTGAAAGATGGTACTCTTATGTTACAAATTTTCTCTTTTACTGGAAGTTATATCTCATATTCTATAACACATATGTGCACCAAAGTTAATATGTTAGATGACCCATATGTTAAATTATGCTGATTCAGTTTGAATGCATATCGACCGAAAAATGACGTTGATGTTTTGCAATTTTCGCAGTTGTTTAAGGAAACAATACCTTAGCTTCTATGATATATAAATGAACCACACTATGTGTATTGAATTTAGATGTATACTAGCTGGCATGTCTCAGTAGTATAATTCAAGTTCTTCGTTAATTTTTTACTAGTCTCCTTTTTGATTTCGGGACAAAATTTTCACTGAAATATATAAGTATAACATGGTCTTTATAGTCGAGAAGTTTTAAGACAATTTGTCAAATACTTTATGAAACATTTGTCAAAACATCTAAAATCGAAGTCTCCGGTAGTGGTACTTAACTATTTCATAGGACAGTGATTATGTGTTATTGTAATATTACTTAAAAAATTTTAATTCTAATTCTAAATTACTCCTTCCCGAAGACAATTAAATTTGTCTAATGCGCTATGCAGACAGTGAAAAATAGAGTTAGTTTTTTGTTTTCTTAATTTTTTTTTTTTTAACTTTTTTTGTGGTTGTGTATATAGCAACGTTTATAAGAATTTTTTGCTTATCTTGACATAATAACTTTTTTATGCTAAAGGAATCTTGTAGTTTCTGCGCTATTTTAGCAAATTTAAAAGACCTGCAAATTAGATTCCCTGTTGTCCACTTCAAGAAAATTTGTGTAGTCTAATAAAACGGCAAGAAAATATTTTGGAATAGATTTTTTTTTTTTACATTATTATGGGTATTATTATTATTATTATTATTACTTCATTACATCTGTTATGCTCCAATTTTTACTTTCCGAACATACATAAGGAAAGCACTTTAAATTCGATTTTGAGATTTTGGTGTATTTATATTTCAGGTTTCTTGAATTC
The DNA here is from genome assembly GCA_963930645.1 of Salticus scenicus. Taxonomy (NCBI): domain Eukaryota; kingdom Metazoa; phylum Arthropoda; class Arachnida; order Araneae; family Salticidae; genus Salticus; species Salticus scenicus. The sequence goes on from OZ005655.1 coordinate 280,323,510, forward strand.
ATTTTAGCTATTTTTTCAGTGATGTATGTATGTATATGAATTAATACGATAACGTCAAAACGCTTTAATCGAAGGAACTGAAAGTTGGTACGTATGTTATGGGTCATCATGGCTCAAACCCTTTTGATTTTTTTTAAATATAGAACATATATATAACATATATAGAACATATATATATGTGTGTGTGTCCTTTACAAGGACACACACACATACAAAAAAATCTTTATTATTAAAACCTACAGGCTGGAGTTATTTAAAGTACGATAGCGTATAAACACCTGATTCGAATTAATTGAAAATTTATATACAGGTTAAAGGTGACAGTCGCACAAACTTTATAAATTTTTTGTGAACCTAGCATTTATACATAAATGTTTACAGAGACACAGCAAAAATTCTTTATCATTGTGATATATCGGCTCAAATTATTTGAAGTTTAATAGCATTAAATTAAACAATAAACTATATATGGAGAAAAATGCTCGAACACCGTAATAAATATATATATATTAATAGCGACTTTTTGTACTGTAATTTATTTAAATACCCGTCAATTGTTTAATGTTCAAAAGACGAGTGAAGTCTCTCCATATTATTTAAATGTTGATTATGTGTTAACTTTTCCACGACTTTTAATTTTATTTCCATGCTTTCAATTTATTAAATAAGTTTTGTAGTTTTTGTAGTTCCATTTTTTCATTTTTGCAACATTTTTAATATAACTATGAATTGTATTACAGATATCTCGCTTCAAGAAAATTGTTACTAGATAATCAACTGCCAGTTATCGAATCAATATCCTTATTTCATTAATTATTATTATTATTATTATTATTATTATTATTATTATTATTTGTTTGTGTTAAATTTTATAGTTCTCTACAAGTGATACATATTCCATTATTAAAAGGATTTTGTGCTTTAGAAAACTATTTTAACATCTCTACTGTACTTTTGAGTAAGATTTCAGATCGATAAATCATAGAAAATTACTGCCTTCGTAAATAACCTATCGAAATCGTATTCTGAAGCAATAAATATTTTTACAATGTTGCCACAATTTTTATGAAAATTTAAAAAGAAATTTAGTTTTTAATAAAACGTATGGAAGTAAAATTAAAGGGAGAACATAAAGCATTTTGATTGCTGTAGAAATAAAAGATGTATTCATGATTTTCGAATTCTTTTTTTGAAATTTATTGACTAAACGTTCATTTAACATAAGTGCATCAAACGATTAATTATTTTGTGCAGTAATAACTCACTGCAGGAAAAATATAGTTGGATTCTAGAGCTTTAACATTTAAAAATTATGTTAACCTCATTTAAATTAAAATATTTGTTAATGTTATTATGAAAACGTTATAATTAAATGAACAAAGCGTTTTCTAGTGAAATATTTAAAAGAAATAAAAGTGTAAACCCCACAAATTATCATTTACGTTCAAATAAAGAGGAAAATTCATTTCGTTTTTTCCTGACACATTTTAAATAATGAGACATGACAGCTGTAACATGTATTAGATTTAATTTTCCAATATTCATTTCTAATAAATACGAAAAATTTCACCTTTTGATCCAAATGAAAAATAAATAAAATTTTTAATTTTCCCATTTATTATTTAATCTTAATGCTGCTTTTCTTCCTGATATGTTTATTAAATAATATTCAAATTAATCACAACCAGCTTTTCGTATATCATCACGTATATCAAACATTTTTAAAGAACTTTGAAATACCTGAACAAATTTCCTCTTTCTGCCGAACTGTTTTATTGAGAAAAAATTGTGACATGCACATTCTTTTAACAGCTTTGCATTTTTACATTAAAAGAATTCTTTGGAACTATCTGTCAAGAGTGACATTTTAAAAATCCCGTTTCAGAGTTTAGGGTTATTTATTAAAGTTGTTCATTTACTTTGGAAAATATCTTTAGAATGAAATTTAGGACAAAATTACTTATTGTGATTATATATTCATTTGAAATACCTATTAATGGTGTTAGAAAAAAAACTTCAGCACGTCATTAATCTAATCTATTAAATATTAATCTTAGATATACATAACAATTTACTAAGGTGTGTCAAAACAGAGTCTTCTATGACCTTCACAAAACATGCTGCTACATCATTTTGTATATCAGCTAACCTACATAAAAAAATACACAAAAAATTAACCTAAACAGCTTCTAAGAATAAAAATTTTACATAAGAAGTATGGTGCAATTATAACAAACAGATTCTGAGATATAGTCAATAGGAAAAACGCAGAAAGTGAGTAATAACAGTGACACCCGTCGACCGATACGCACCGAAATCAGTATAGTTTCTCATAATAATAATAAACATTTCACATATGAAGTATTGTGCATTTATACACGATGGTAGCTGAGGTAAAGCCTTCCTGTAAATGAAAAAAAATTACAGCCAACCAGCGCTACTTATTTATTAATGTATGCCAAAACCTAGTTATCACAAATCTATTTTTAAATTAAAAACCAAATTAAATGTTTTGTAGAATCATATGCATTGTTTCGTGAAATATAGCGTCTACAAAATTTTTGTGATATGTTGGCAAACATTAAATAAAGGCAAATAATAAAGACAAATGTTACCTAAAAATGGTTAAACCGTGTTCATAACATTTTAAAAAGTGTTAAAAAAAAAAAAAAAAAAAGAAATCATTAAAAACCAGAGATAAAAAATTTTAAGTAATCTAAAACTTTCATGATTTCCCACATGCATACATCTCAGCAACTGTTGATTAAAGTTTCACCAAACTCTCTATATAAAATCTTTCTAATGTGAAGCTATGATTAAACATTTGTGCGTGTGAAACAGTAAATGACGTTGTTATATAGAGTGATATAGAAGAAACTTTTGTGAGGGCCACAACACACAAGTTCCAATAGAAGTTTGAATGAAAGACAAAATAGAGTGGCCAGTTCGATCACTTAATTTTGTGCAATTGGACTTCATTAAGTTAATTTTTACATGACTCTGTCCAACATTGTTATAAATGATACAAGATCCTTCTTTTATAGAATAGAGTGATGATGATTTAGAGATATACTGACAAAAGATGATGCTGGACACAATCTTTTATCATACAGAGTGTACTTATCTTATCGACTGAAGAAATTTCATCATATCTATGTTGCGCTTTAAAGAAGGTGGATTAACAGAGAAAATAAATAAATGTTTCACTATTACAGTGAAGCATCCATAATCCGGAATTCTATAATCCGGCAGCATCCATAAACCAGCACTGATGATTTTTTCAGTTTTTTTTTTCTTTCTTCTTCTTCTTCTTCTCCTCTACTTCTCTTTTCTCTTTTTTTTTTTTAACTTCCGTCCGTAAATTGTAGTAGTACCCAACTTGTTATTCGCAGCCAACTTGCCAACGTTTAAGGATCGTTAGTAAAGTTTGCGGATTTTCATTTAATTTTATTGATTTACGGACTACACTGTCAAAAAAAAAGTCCTGTTTGCTGCAGTTTGCTGCCAGAATTTTTCTGTAATTCAGAAAAATACGTTCTATCAACGGAACAATTACGTTGATAGAACGTATTTTTCTGAATTACAGAAAATTTCTGGCAGCAAACAGGCCGTTTTTTTTTTTACAGTGTAGCGTGAATTTTGAATAGATTAATCAGAATGCTGGCGAAAATTCCGTAAAAGATAACGAAATTTTTATCTCGAAATGGCAAATCCAAAAGTTATTAATAAAAGACATCGTTACTATTCCTAATACCGAAAGTGGAAATAAACATGACCACCCGAAATCTTAGTCAACAGTTTTTAGAAGGGCATGAAAAATATGATTTTATCATTGATCACCAACTAATGAACATGCATATGTTAAACAGTCAACGAGAAATTGAAAAACAAAAAAGAATGAAACAAATGAAATTGACTGACATATTTAATAGAATGTAGCATTGTCAAATTCCTGATCTTATTTTTTATTAAGCCAGTTTTAATAAAAATTATTATTATTATTATTATTATTATTATTTCTATAAAAATAAACGATCTGTATTTCTGTTTTATAATTGTTATTTAATTTATTATAAACGTTATTTTAATTATTTTCGTTTTTGATAAGGGTTTGCATACATTTTTTTAAAATTAATTTTTAAAAACTATTTCTTTAGATGCTGTGACTGGTATGATTTCGGCATACATTTTCGGAACACCTATAATACTGAAAATTCCGTAATTCGGCAATGTCTATTTCCCACCGATGCCGGATTATCGATGCTTCACTGTATGTACATTTTCTTAGATATGTAGATGTAGTTCGTTCCTAAAATGTCATTCACTAACTGCCGCTGCAGGAGAGGATATTATTACAAAATATAAGATGCGAAGTTTATTGAAAAAATTAAGTTGCATACCTACTTCTAAGTAGAGAATGGAATTTTTATTTAAAAATTTAAAATGACCCTAATCCAACCCCTTAAATACCAAGGGAAAGGTGACGTTTTCTGTTACTGGATTAGCTTTTTCAAAGTATTGCATATATATATATATATGTGTGTGTGTGTGTGTAATGAATTAATTACTGGATAAGAGAGAGATGACAGGCGCAGCACACAATGACGACTAGGCTTTCTTTCCGGAAACATCTTTATTGCTTCAGTATTTCGAAGTCGGGACAGGGTAAGGCGAATGGATTCTGAATCCGACGCTCTGCCGATGTGCGGGCTGCGGTTCAAGCGGCGCCCGGGTCGCCGAATCTGTTGGGGAGGCCTGTAGGACCTACGTAATTTCAGAGGAAGACTGCAGCGTGGAATTGTTTAACAAGTCAAAATCGTGGCAAGAAGTCTCCGTTTGTTTAATGTTTGGGCTTTTATACCTAATTTTCTGAGCTGCTCATTGGTTCTTTAGATCGTCTGGGCTCTTAAAAGGAATTTCTGGGATTAATTAATATGCAGCTCAATGCAGCAACACTTGCAAATTGCACTAGCGTCAGCTAATTTCGACTTATAATTTCGTTCCTTTTCTGATTTCTGAACTATAAGGTCTTCTGCTAGGAAACAATCTTTAAAGGGGAAATTACGAATTATTCGCGATTATAATTTCGATTAGAGATTTTCCCACTTTTAAATTGGGTTTTTTAATAATTTAAAACTATTTATTTTTATCCTTTTCATATGCATATATATATATATATGCAAAATATATATATTTCCCCAAACCGATGTTAATTTTTTCGAATATTTGTATTTTTAAAAATTCGTATTTCTGTTTCGCTTTCATTCATTATAGCACTACTGTGACAAAATTGGTGATGGCTGTAAGATAATGTAAGAATATACAGGGTGTGGTAGATAAGTAATGAGACTGGCCGCCGCGCGGCGACCCAGTCGCTCGCAGTGCGGTCTGCACCTGCAGGTCACGTGGTGGGGGATCTGAGCTAACAATAGAACCGGTTCGCAGTCGCGTCGGAGCTGTGGCGCAGTGAGGGTCGAGCTTCGCGTATTAGTTGTTTGTGTGCACGTGACACTTGTGAAAATGGATCGCTCGATAGAACAGCGGTATGCAATCAAATTTTGCTTTCGCTTGGGAAAAACTGCTTCGGAAACTTTTGGACATTCCAATACGACCCGGAGACGAAAGCCCAGAGCTTGGAGTGGCACACACCGGCATCCCCGCGGCCGAAGAAAGCAAGAATGTCAAAGTCCCGCGTCAAGACAATGCTGATTGTGTTTTTCGACAAGCGGGGGTTAATTCACAAAGAGTTTGTCCCTCAGGGGAAAACTGTGAATGCCGAATTCTACAAAGAAGTCCTTCAGCGATTGCACAGAGCCGTCAAACGGAAGCGACAGGACCTTGCTCAACGCTGGCGTCTCCACCACGACAACGCTCCGGCGCACACAGCGTTCCTCGTGACCTCCTACTTGACCCGAATTGGAGTTGAAGTTCTGCCACAGCCACCATACAGCCCTGACTTGAGTCCTCCTGATTTCTTCCTATTTCCGAAGGTCAAAAGATGCCTGAAGGGTCATCGTTTCGACGATATTCCGAACATCCAACGTGCTGTCACGAAGGCACTAACTGGGATAACTCCAACGGACTACAGTGGGGCCTATGAAGCTTGGAAAACGCGCTGGCCACGTTGTGTCGACGCCCAAGGCGAGTACTTTGAAGAATATTAACGTTTTGTACAAATCGGATCAATAAATTTGTTTTTCTAGACTGAGTCTCATTACTTATCTACCACACCCTGTATACATAGATACTTATAAGACAATTTAGTGTGATTTTTTATGGTAGAACAATATATCCAATGTAAAATAGATGTTCCTATTCAAAATTTGAAAATTTCTCGTACCACCTTTTTAACTCCCTGGATGAGGAAGAATTATTAATTTCAACTTAATCGGATAACTTTTTTAAATGATCGAATATGTTATTTTAATATTTTTTGGTGAGAGAGGCATTTTTCGATTTATTTTACTGGTCTTTATTTTGTAATGTACTTTGTATTGGTAAGAGAAAGTTCAAAATATTCTAATTATTTTCTGAATGGAATTTAAATTGAGTCTCAGGAATTTACATTAACTAGAAAAAAAAAACTTGTATTATCTGTCTGTGTTACGTGACATACATTTAAATTTCCTTAGAATTTCTTTATATTTTATGTAAATTCTCACGCGTATCATTTGTTTTTGACACTTGTTTTATTCTGTGGAAATTATTCTCTGAATTTTTATTCTCTGCCACTTTCACGCTTCAATGTTCTCAGGAAGATATTCTTTGGACCATTCCTTTTTTTTAAAGAATTTTGAAAAGCTATTTGTCAAAAACGACATTTTAAAATTTCACATTTTTGCGATTAAAGGTGTCTTTCGGGCTTGAAATATTTAAAATAAATAAATGACGAGAAAAATTATTTTTTATAAATGTCTTCTGATGTATATTCTTACAGGTACACATGGAATTCCATGTCTAATTATCAACGAATCATATAATTTATAATTTCATAGAAGAATCACACAGTATATACCATGAATTTATTGTCATATATAACAAATTATTAGACGCTTTTGGTGATTTATGGTGGGACATTATGTACCCACTGAATAATGGTAATTTATAGAATGGTGAGAAAATAATGTATGAAAACATCTTCGAATTTAGACGTTTTGTAGAAAATATAATACTTGAAGGATTCCTAAAACTTCGTGTGTGTGAAGAACATCTGATGCCAAATATACACTGTAAAAAATATTTCCTGACAGAAATTCTCTGTAATTTGAGAAAATACGCGTATTTTCTCAAATTACAGAGAATTTCTGGCAGCAAATAGCACATATTTCTTACAGCGTAGGTCAGCAAATATTTTCTCCCGAGGGCAAAAAAAAGACCGGTAACGAAAAAAAAAAAAAAAAAAAAAGTTGAAAATATCCTATTAAAAGTACTTTAAATTCGTTATATTTGCAACATTATTTTGTAATTGAAGATTTGATTTCTTCATAGAAATTCACACTAATATCATAGACACGTGTTCTTTTTTCTACAGCAGGCGCTGAAAGCGATGAAAATGAAACATAAATATGAACAACTGAAGATAAAAATATTAAAAAATACTTTTCGTCTCAAAACATTAAAGTACCTTTAAAAAGTTTTTAAATTATTTAATGATGACAAACTTAGCCTTATTCTTCGTATTTCTGTAGGTTAGAATGAGGAGGGGGAGGACTTAAAATCAGAAATAAAAATCTTTTTTTTTTTTGTTGTTGTTGTTGTAGGCTTAGATGTAAAGACTATGAAATATAATTTTTAAAGTAAATTCTAAAACTATATATCTCATTTCATCGGAATCGTGCGATTTTTAACACGCTTTTATTAGCTTCACCTGTATGTATGTTTGTATGTATGTTTGCATGTATGTTTGTAACCGCTATGGGAGCAAACAAAAATTCTATATTGTGAAAAAAGACTTTCCCTACGTAAACGCTGCGGCTGTGAGGTAAAGTTCCGGTCTACAAACCTAAAGGTCTAACGTTCGAGCCGAGTCAGGGGAGATTTTTTTAAAATGGTTTTTGTTTAATTCTAAATTATTTATTTATTAAAGATTTAAAAGTATGTAAATATTTTGGTGTATCACTCACTTGATTTTCTCTTACCCTGCATTTTAATACTATAAAGACAGATATTTTGTGCTTTTTGGTTCACATTTCAATAAAAGCGTGTTCTTTATTTTTTTAAAGTATCATTTTATTCCATTAGAAGATTGAATGAGAGACAAAAAGTGGCCACCTAGTTCACTCGATTTGATGACATTGGATTTTGTTTGGGGTAGCATGAGATGTCTACCGAACGAAATCAAATGCATTACATCATTTTCTGAATCATTTAGCCCAACTGCGCTATAACTGATATAGTATCCTTTTATTACAGAATAAAACGATGATGGTATAGAGATATGTTGACATTAAGGTGATGGCGACTTAATTTGGTGGATAAATTGTTAGTGGATAATTTGCTGATATAACTTCAGAAAAGGACGTAAAATGTTTATATTATCCTGAGATCTATTACGAGAGGAACAATATAGCTGCAAAAAAAATGCGCCAAGCGGGAAATCTCTGGCGTCTTTCGAGGCAAAAGTTTGCGGCTGATGCACTGAATTGTATTAGTATACGAGCTCTATTAGATGCGTGAATCCTAAAACGTCATTCATTAGCCACCGTCTAAAAATAGAATATTGTTACAATGAATAAGGAGCGCAGTTTACTGTAAAAATTACGTTGCATAACGCTAACATCTAAATCTGAATGTAAAATGGGATTTTTATTTAAAGTTTTTTGTTGCTCTTAATAAATCTCTGTAAATACGTACACTGTTAAAAAATGCAACTTCGCTGCCAGAAATTCTCTGTAATTTGAGAAAAAAGTCGTAAATTAGGGAAAAATTACGTTGACAAAACGTATTTTTCTGTAAATACAGAGAATTTCTGGCAGCAAAGTTGCATTTTTTTTAACAGTGTAGGGTAATATGAAGCTTTCGGTCACTGAAGAGCTTTTTATAAAATATTACATAGTCTGTTTTTTCAAACTAAAGGATACTTTTCGAATCTTCGTATTAGAAACAAAATCATGTTTCTGTTTCGTTTTTATTGAACATAGCACAATTTATGGAAAAATAATGATGCATGAAAGATAAAATAATAATACATGTAAGACAATATCAAAATACATGTAAGACGAATTAGGTTGATTTTTCCTGGAAAATACAACTATTCGTAAGAAAATAGATGTTTTCATTCAAAATTTCAAAATTGCTGCCCCTACCTACAACCCACCAGGGAAGAGAACAAGAGTTATAAATTTAAGTGTCATCGGAAAGCTTTTAAAAAATATCGAATATGTATTTTTTTTAATTTTTTGATTCTTATGTGAGATATTTAAATTTACGTAGAAGTTTTTATATGTGGTGTAAATTTTTTCATATTTAATCATTTGTTTCTGACACTTGTTTTATTATGAAGAATCTCTGAACAAATCCCACTTTCACGCTTAAATGTTTTCATGAAGTCATTCTTTTGCTTTTTTCATTTTCTTAAAGAATTTTGTAAAGCTATTTGTCAAAAATGACATTTTAAACTTTCAATTTTCTTGTGGTTAAAGATTGTTATCTTTCATGTTCGAAATATTTAAAACAAATAAATTATGCGAAAATTTTATTTTTATTATGTTATTTCCGGTGTATATTCATGCAAGTACACATGAATTTCCATGTTTAAATTTCAACAAACCACGTAATTTATAACTTCATAGAAGGGTCCAACAATAAATATCGTAAATTTATTATCATAAATAAATAAATGGGCGTTTTGGATGATTTATTGTGGAATATCTAGGGTTGGACATTATGGTACTAATTGAATAAAGGAACATATAGTACATCATCGAATTTAGACTTTTTGTGAAAAATATAAAGAAATACTTGATGGATGCTTTAGAAACTCCGTGGATGTAAAGAGCTTGTCATAATACGTATATTTCAGCAAAGATTTTCTCCCGAAGGCTAAAAGGGAACAGGAAACAAAGGAAAAATACTTGAAAATAGCCTGTAAATATGCTTTAAATGCGCCATAGCTGTACTATGTGATTAGAGGCATTTTTTAAGTATATACATTTATTTATTAGTCAACAGCATGTATATCCATACAGATATAAAAGTTGCTTTAACAAAATAGAAAATATATCGTATGTTTTTTTTAATTACAGCATGCAATGTTTTCATATTAATATAATATCATTTTTAGAAAACTTGACATAGTAGAATGCACACAACATACTTCAGTTAGATTATAAAATATAAAATATCTGACGAAATATGAAGTTATTTTTAAAACTAAATTTTGAACTGTGCATGCGCAAGCATTAACGAAATATCTTTTGCATAGTTTATTAGACAAATATATATATAGATACTGTGAAAAAATAGTGAAATATCTAGGGTGAAAATTCAAATAGATATCGTCAACAGAATTAAATTTCAAGCACTAAATAAAATTACAGCGTATTTTATCCTAAGAGTGTTTTATAAAAACTGGGCATGTACTCTTTGATTAAAACAGCTTGTTTGGGTGAGTACTATCACCTCTTAACCCCTTATCTACCGAACTTTTTTTAATGTAATATTAGTTTAAAAAGAAAAAAAAAATCGAATTTATGGAAGAAATGTCGAAGTTATTTATAAAAATAGAGCGTATATACCTTTCTTTAACCACAGTACAAGGTACTAGATGCTATCTAAAGCAGTTTTTGTTTCAGAAAGGATTTTATAAAGCGCTGTTGCTATTTTTACTTGGCATTTTTAGGATTTTCATTTGTGTTATAATTTCTGTATTACCTCAGGAATCTCCTACCAATCTTAGAAAAAATATAAGGTACACAAAACGCAAATACGTTTTTACATTTTTGTCAGCTCCTAATACCTTTTTTCTACCTTTACGTTTTTTCTACCTTCACTAAAAAAACCACCTTAAAAAATACTCATTAACTACTCTGACGAGGTGATGTGCATATTTTTTATTGCAGATATCATTACGAAATATTTTTAAGTAACTAAAAAGAAATATATTTCAATAAAAAATTTTGTCTGTTTCATAAAAGTTAAACATTTGACCATCTTTTATTATGGTTTTCTTTTGAATGAATTTAATGTTCATTTAAAAAAAAAATATATATATATAAACCCCTTTTATGATCTGCTTTTTTAAAATTGCTAATAAAACTTATGGAATGTTCCTTATGAAAAATAATGTAACTACCAAAAGTTGGATTGTGCATAGGGACACCAGAAAGAATTCCAAAGCATTATATTCTATGAGAGACGTTTCTATAAACTATATTTAATAACTTTGCACTACTGAAATCATATAAAAACAGAAACTTATTATTTATATGGTACTTTTATTTTATTTTTTTTATAGAATATGGTGCATTTAGCGTTAATATCACTGCTCTGCAAAAAACAACAACAACATAAAAAAAACATTTCGAGATCTGATACCATTCTTACTGATTCTTATGTAAAATGACCTCCTAAATTCGAATAGGACTCCCATTTGGCTCAGTCACCTACCGTTTGCTAGATACACCACCCCTTCCCAAAATTTCTTTCCCTGTTTGGTAATTTTATGACCATGAATTTGATTTGAAGAAGGAAAAATAATTAATTTAACACCTAAAAACAAATATATATATATATATATATATATAGTTTAAAAAATAATATTAATTACATATTTAAAAATATAAGATATGTAATGCATAATTTCAATGACAAATCTCCCCCAAAAATTTTCCCTTTATCTCAAATGTCCATGTTTTAGAATTTTCCAACTCTGTATCCCCTCAGAAAATATTTAACGGTTAAAAAAAATCTTCCCCTCCTCCTAAAAATCAAATTTATAGCCATAAAATCACCAAAAAAATAAGATAAAAATAGGGGGCTATTCCTAAAAAACGATGGGTCGTAGGGCAAAATAGGCGCCCTATTCAGATTCAGGATGTCATTTTACATAAAAATATGCTGAAATGGTGTCAGAGGCAATTTCCATGCCGAGCAGTGTATTTATTCCATCCTTGTTTATGTTAAGCATTTTTAACACTTTCCAACAATGTGTAATAGTGATTATAAATTAATCTGTTTTATTGTCTGTCTGTCAGTCTGTTCTTTGTTTGATCTCATAAGCAAAGAAATACATTGAAGGTTAAACAATGCTACGAGCATGTACAGTTGGAAAGTGTTAAAAATCTATGCGATCCATACGATTTTTATTCTTGTTTAAAAATTGGTCTGTGTGTTTGTCTGTGTACCTGTTCTCTGCACGTCTGTTGTCACTTTAACTCAAAACCAAATATTAGTAGGAAAATCAAAATCTGTATTCTAAATCAGCCTCATATAACCGTCGTTATATGAAATTTTTATTGAAAACAGACTAATAATGTATATGGGCATTTAAAGGTATTCAAATACATTATGTCTATAGGTGAAATTTCGTATTGGTACATTTTAATATCTTTAGACGGCACAAAATAAATTAAAATATTTATATTTTTCTTTAGAATAAAAACACATTTCACGTCGATTCTCGTAGTAAATGTATTATCCTTCCGTTTACAGGGTCATAGAAAAAAAAAAAAAAAAAGAATTCGGATGTAAAACAGACTTTGCCCGGAAGCTCTTCTAAGTACCAGTCATGTTATGCGTTTCTCTTACAGTACAATGTGGTGAGTATACACTTAGAGGTAACATACAGAACTACATCTATAAAAAAAAAAAAATAGAAAAAAAAAAAAAAAAAAAAAAAAAGGGAAATATTGCTTTTTATTGGATGTGACTGATTAAAGTGCTCTTAACAAATCATACCATGTCTAGAAAAATCGCCTTGAAATATGATAATTACATTATCTTACATAATAGATAAATATTCTTTTGTAGTCCAAGTTGATTTTTCTACGTTGTATTTTTACTACAACAAGTCTGATGTTCCTGATTGCGGAATTAAAGTTTTGAGTTTTTAGTGTGTGTCTCTGTTAAGTATATGATCTAAAAAAATTTGAAAGAAGAAATTGAAATTTTATATAATTGAACATTTAGAACACACTTAACATAAGACATAGTCTCATTATTGTATTAAAATTAGTGTAACTTTTAGAATGAGATAACAAAATGCACTAAAAACTTTATAAAACACATTTTAATTAAATACACAGAACATACGACAGATTTTTCGGCTAAAAATTTTATTTAATTTTGTTATGATGTTTTGCAACTGAATTTTAAATACTGTGCAGTGGATGTACTTTGACACTAAAGAGGCCTAAGCTGAAACATTTGCCATGTGTTTTGCGTTTTAAATAAAATGTATTTTATAAAATGTTTAGTGTATTTTATTATGTCACGTTAAAAGTTACTTTAGATTCAAATTCATATTTGGTACTTTGAAGAAATTCAAATCTGCTTGAACTTTTGACTAAGATTGTTGCATTTTAAAGGATTGTAAGGGGAAAAGTTATTTGAATAATTTAAAATATATCTTTCTGTAATTTTATAACAATCTCATATATTATTTTCTTCTATATTCAATAAAAGAACGTATTGGATTCGTAAAGATTTTTTATTTTATGAGTTTACACGATTTAAGAGGTCCAGAATGTGATTTGACCATTTTTAGAGAATGTCTATCAATCCGTCTGTCTGTCCCTATGTGTGTGGCGAAAATTTGTGGCGACTGTATCTCAGGAACTATCGCATAAAATATCATATAAATTTACAAGTAGATGCGCCTTGTTAGTGCCTATCAACGTTTAGTGTCAATCGCTCAACAGGTGGCGTGGTTATACAGGGATGTCCACAATTTCAGAGAAGGGTATATTTCAGGAACTGCTGTACATAAATGAATATAAATGCATATGTAGATGCACCTTGACAAACATTAGTGCTTATTAAGGTTTGGTGCCGCTTCGATGACCTCCAGAGGTATAATTTGGATGGAAACATGGAGGACGTTGCGGCCAAGACGGATTTTGCGTGCACCAGCCACCATTAGTCTACAAGAAGGTCTTTGGCCGGATCAAGTATCAAACCCGAAATCTTCTAATTACATTACGAGCTCGGCACTCTACCGTCTGGAGTACCGCGGCCCCAATTTAATTAGTTTTATAGGAAATGAAAAGAGATTCTATTCAAATATCTCGTATGTTACTCATCTATATATTAATAGGCAAGCATAAAATTTGTAGTCCCTTTTTAACATATTAATTATGGGAGTAGAGGGATGGTATCATTCGAAAGGTGTGGTTAGCCGGAAGGTGCGAATACAAATATTATTTTCTTACGATGTCAAGAAGGTATTTAAAAATACTTTTATTTTTTATGCATTTTCCCCCATTTTTCCCTTTCATACACGTATTCCTTTACATTAAAAAATACCAAGTGGAAAGTTGTTAAATCTGGCAATTTCATAAAACTCAAATAAAACCATAGACACAGTAATTTGTATAGCATCCTTATACGCAAGCGAAGTGATGACGTCACTGGCCATCCGTGGAACCACAAAAAAGATTTTCTAAGGATTTGATTTATGAGAAATCATTTTTTTATTTTCTAATTTATTTATGATCTAATTTCTTTCTTTTTTGTTTTATGATTTATGTCAGCTGTAATTTAAGGAGATATTAGCCGTACGATAAATTCCATGCTTGTGTATTAATATGTAAATAATATATATTATTTAATTTTTGAAACTTCAAATGTTCTTTGTTATTTGTCTTTTGGCAACAAAAAGTGACTTTATTTATTTATTTACAAGGACAAACGTTTGAAAGGGTTGGTATTTTATTGAAAGAACCAGTTTTTACACACGGTCAATTTTATGTTGCAGCAAGTCGGGTCCGTTCTTTCAATAGCTTAAAATTTTATATTTCAGAACACAGTGGGCAAGGTCATTTAGCTAATGACGAAAGAGTATTTACAAAGAGCATTGTTTACAGAGAAATTTTAAATTTCTAAATTTATTTATTTAGTGCTAACTTAAAAGTATTCTGAGATTTTAATAAATTTGTGGTCGAATTTCGACCACTGGGGGATACTAGTTTATTTTAAACTGCACTTATTGTAAGTCTTATGAGCATATCCCAACATTATAAAAAAAAGAGCAAAATATATCTCAGTTTTACATTTTTGTTCTCATTCATTTTTGTTCTCTAATACAGATTTATAGTTATATATTTCTATCAAATTTTAGATACATTACGTAAAAAAAAAAAAAAAAAAAAAAAAAAAAAAAGTCTGAGCTAAACTATTTGAATATTATCCAGACTAATGATTTGAGTTATGCAATTTTCTCACTATGGATCATTTTAACAAATTTTTCTAGAACTTTGGAATGTTTAAACAAATCTTTCTTTGCCATTTCCAAAATTCTTCATCAGAAAGATTTAGTGCGTAACATATTCTCTGAACTTCACCACATACTTTCTTTGAAGTTATCTGTCAAACTTATAATTTATAAAGTTTGTGGAATTTGAATGTGAAATTAATTATGTCTTAAAAATTCTTTTAAAGGAGTAAAGAATGTATTTAAATGCAATAATTTAAAAAAGAGCTAGATTTGAATAATTATTAACTATTTTTTAAAAATGTTTTTAAATGAAGAGAGCATTCAAATGAAATTATTTAAAAGAAAGACAATCAAAGAAATACAAATTGTTTAGCGAAATGTTTTGATAAAAATAAAAGTCTTATAAATATTTTCATGTAGATATATTATTGTGCAAAACTTTTATTAAAGTACTGGCAACCACTTTGAATTACAGGGTGTCTATAAAATGTTGGACACATTTTGATGTTTAATAATTCATCAAATAATGAAGATAAATTTAAATTGATAACATTAATGTTTAGGTAGACTCAAAAAGTTTTAAGATCCTTGCCAGTGGACTTCTACATGTGCGCCGTTTGTCGCACACAGAATATCAACATGATAGTCACTTTTTCGCCAGGTACGGACAAGCATGTCGACATCCACACAGGCTACTGAGACTGTAATCCTGGCCTTTAATTCATCAACATTCAACACATTCTTCCTGTAAACGATGTGGTTTACGAATCTCCGAAGGAAAAAGTCCAGTGGTATCATATCAGATGATCTTGGTGGCCAAGGAATTGGGCCCCTTTGCTCAATCCATCTTTCCTGGAATATGGTCATTCAAAGAACTACGAATGATGGTACCCCAATGAAGTGGTGCACCTACCGTTGCATTCTAACCTTTGCCAAAACCAAAACAGATAAACATACAATTAATAAAGCGCACAGACAATATTTACGAAACAATATTTACAAAAAAAAAAAAAAAAAAAAGAGAGAAACATAAAATTCATAACACGGGCAGACGATATTTACAAAAGAAATGATATTCAAGTTGAAAAAGGATTTTTTTTATGGCAATGTTTCCTATAAATGAAATCATATGAGTTATTCTATGTATAAATGCTCTTAGTTTGTTTATATCTTCATTATTTTATGAACTAAAAAATGTGTCCAACATTTCGTAGACACCTTATATAAATAAAGTATAAACCACATTTTTCTTTAAATGTTCATAGATTCAAAATCTTGCGGTAATCGGGGATATTCATATGAATATGGCCTAGGACTCTTTAAAAAGTTGCCCTGGAGTGAAACTCACACAGGCCTATGTACCTAGAGTTGACAATCTGTCTTTCACTGCATAACCAACAATCAATTAACGAAAAGTTTTAGCATCTAGAACCACATTCACTTTAAATACAAAGGCAATCACTAAAAGGCCCAATTTAGGAAAATCCTAAATACTTTAGGATAGTTTAAATCAGAATTTTAAATTTGCATTTGCAATACCACGTAATTTTTAAAAAAAGTATGAAATAATTTCGGTAATACAAATATTATTTAAGTTTTTTTTTTTTTTTTTTTTTTTTAATGTAGAATTTCAAAATTTAATAAAAAAAAAAAAAATTATCGGTCAATTTTAGATTTTTTTTTTTGTCTACGCTCACCAAATTGGTTTTTCGAAAAGCAATAAATGCTAGTTGCAGAACATGTTTTATGGCGTTCTTATGTGCCTTAAACTGTTACTCTCGAACTTCTTTAATTCGTAATTTTCAATTTAAGGAAATAAAATAAAGAACTAATCGCTTCAGTTTTAACACGCTTTTATTAGCTTCAACTGTATGTACAGTCGGTAACAAAAGTGTCCGAACACTAGCGAAAATTCCTATTTAAAAAAAGTACGCTTAATGCTGTTTTGTTAAATAAATCCTTGTCGAATCCTGTTCTTAGTCAGTTTAAGAACAGGATTCGACAAGGATTTATTTAGCAAAACAGTATTAAGCGTACTTTTTTTACATAGGAATTTTTGCCAGTGTTCGGACACTTTTGTTACCGACTGTATGTATGTATGTATGTTTGTTTGTAACTTCTTTGGGAGCAAACAAAAAATTTATATTGTAAAAAAAATACTTTCCATAAGTGAACGATGTGACGTAGAGGTAAGGCGCCGCGCTACGAACCTAAAGATTCAGCGTTCGATCCCCGTCAGGGGAGATTTTTTTAAAATGGTTTTTGTTAATTCTAAGTTATTTTAATTAAAGATTTAAATGTATGTAAATATTACGGTGTGTCACTCACACGATTTTCTCTTACCCTGAATTTTAATACTAAGATAGATATTTTGTGCTTTTTAGTTCACATTTCTATAAAAGCGTGTTCTTTAATTTTTTTAAAACTATAATATTATTGTGGAATATCTGTCCTGAAAATATTTATATCCAACTAAACACGAAAAGGTTTCATAACTTACCTTAAACTATTTCTACAGTGTGATTATAATTAAAGTTACGATTTCAAAACGCTATAACCTCAAATACTACACTCATAGGGTTGGCATTATCAAATAATTACCATATTTTTATTAATCCGCTTTCTTGTTCTATCAACGTCATTTTTCCGTTGATAGAACGTATTTTTCAAAATTACAGAAAATTTCTGTCAGCAAACTGCAGCAAACAGGACTTTATTCTGACAGTGTAGAATTGTCAAGTTTAAATGATTCAACAGAAAATTTAAAAACGTGGTATATGAAAAGTTCTTTTTATCTTGTAATCCTTTATATTTATTTCCTACCACTACTTCGAAGTAATAAAATCTGTAGTATAATTTTGTAAGTAAATCTACATTTTTCCTTCATAATGTATTATATATTTTTTTTTTTTTTTAGAAATACGGGTATGAAAATAAAAATATTGGTTACACTGTCAAAAAAAAAGGCCTGTTTGCTGCCAGAAACTGTCTGTAATTCAGAAAAATAACTTCTATCAACGCAATTTTTCCGTTGATAGAACGAATTTTTCTGAATTACAGAAAATTTCTGGCAGCAAACAGAACTCTTTTTTTTTGACAGTGTATAGGCAGCCCAAACGCATGATAATATATATAGCTTATACGATTATGACATACAAAACGCTTAACCAAATTCGAGCTCAATCAAATGTAACATATAAATGCTGACTTACAGCTACCAAGTTATTGTACGACCGTTGTTTTGTTTTATAAAAATGTTTTGCTTATTTAAAACAATTATATAACATTAAGGTGAGTTCAGGAAACATAAAAAACCCTTATACATAAAAACATTTTATTATAACTTGTGTCTTCGTGGTTATAATACAGACATTATAAAGTACATATCTGAAAAGTAAAAAAGAAATAAATAGACAGTTGTTTTAAGTGTTTAAAATTTATGAATAAGTTTTGGAATGTTTTGTGATGAGATATCTTACACAATATCATTCCTAAAACTATATCTCCTACATAGTTAAAAAAAAAAAGACTTACTTTTGTTTCGAAAGAATTTAAATCATCCCCAAATTTTCCATTAGTTGCGCCGAAGAAATTGCACGTTTTCCGTTTGAGCAGAATTATTTGAATATTATTGAAATTAATGATCTGGGTTATACATTATCCTTTCTTTTTGATTATTTGTTTCAGATATTTTTCAGATAACTGGAATTTTTGAACAAGTTTTTACCCTTTTCCGAAATATTCTATCGAACCGATTTAGTGCCGAAGCATATTCTTTCAACTTCTTCGCATTCTTACTTTGAAGAATTCTTTGAAGCTATATGTCAAAAGAGAATTCATAAAACTTCCGGTTTCTGAATTGAAGAAAGTTCATTTGGATTTTTACTTCATTCGGTATTCACAGGTGAAGGTATTCGATTAAATATATATATATATATATATAAATAATAGATAACGTAATAAAGTTTAATCTTAAAATTTAGCAATTAATAGAACTAAAAGAATAACAGCACACAAAAATATAGAACTGAATTTAACATAGAGGAAAGACTGACACAAAAAATTGCGATATAGATTAAGAACCAATGAGTTACAATAATAACTTAAAATACATACGCCGACCTGAATGATAATAAAAAAGGACCATTAAACTAATGACAAAGAAAACAAATAATTAACCACAGAATTAATTGGATATAAATGCTTATAATTAGAAGTATACATATCAAGAGGCGAGTACTTCATAAAGGTGTGAAAGCTGCATCGATTTCGTAAAACGATATTGCTAATCATAGCAATTTATACCATTTCACGCCCCAATCGAAGCAGCAGAACCATATAGAATGAGAAATAAGTGAAATATTAAATTAAAAAAAAGATTAAATATATATGTATACTAGCAGACCCGGCCACGCGTTGCTGTGACTAAGTTATACGTTGAATTATACGGCTGTAAACTATTTAGTACAGTCAAATTATTATTTACGAACAAAGACGAAAACGTTGTAGCCGATGTAAAAACCTACAGGGTTGAGATTTGAAACTTAGGTCAAAATTTGGAAGCGATTGATAAAAATTTTCGTAGTGTTGATATTAAGCACGAATTAATTTTATTGTAGGGTCCTATAAATTTTAATGGAGAAGTGATATATATTATTTCTAATGCTACTTTGGATAAAATTGCTAAAATGACTAATATATAAATTAAATTCTATTAAAATTCTATTAAAATAAAAGTATAAAAGATACAGACGATTTTAAAATCAATTTTTATGGAGGAGTGAAATATAATATATGCTATAATGGATAATTTTACTGTAAAATGACCTCATCATTTTAAATATTTTAAAGAGGGCAACAGCTGTAGTTATAAAAAGGAAAACAATAAGGCTAAACCAGAAAAATAAGTAAATTTGATAAATATTTTAAAACTTTAAAATTGGAAATCTTATGAAATATTGGACATTTAAAGTAAATACATGTATCATTTTAAATAGAAAAAGATTTTGGAAAAGTTTAGTGTATTTTAACGAAGTGATGAGAAGTTTTTGAGTATGTTAAAATTTTAATAGTAAATTCAAGTTAATAAAGATGGGAAACATTGAGGATTAAGATAAGAATAATTATAAGATTATAAAAAAAAAAAAAAAAAAAAAAAAACTTTTTATATACCATGCTGTTAAATTTTAATATACTAATAATATACTAATT
Source organism: Salticus scenicus (assembly GCA_963930645.1). Taxonomy (NCBI): domain Eukaryota; kingdom Metazoa; phylum Arthropoda; class Arachnida; order Araneae; family Salticidae; genus Salticus; species Salticus scenicus. The sequence continues at coordinate 280,344,094 of OZ005655.1, forward strand.
AAAAGGAAAATGATAAATATTCTATCATAGTTTGAAGTCAAATTTGTTTTCAAATGTCTAAATAAAATATCTGATGTAAGATACTAATATTTTGCAGCGGAATAGATTTCATTTCTGTCATCCTTGGCGAAAAAAAAAAGAATATCGCCAAATTATCTGGCGAAAATATTTAATTCCTTTCAAAAATCATGGTTATTTTAACAACTTATATTAAAAGAGTAATGAATAATATGAAACAATATTTCGTACAATACATATTACATGTCATACATACGTGCAATGAATAATACATATTACATTTCGTACAATGCATACATCTGGCATGTATATTTTCGTGTTACGCTTTTGATCGCCAAATAATTATAATAATAATAATAAAAGCCAAGGGCGACAGAGTTTTGAAATTTAAAATTAAAATTTTGTCAATTTGACAGCAAAATAATTCAATCTAACACCCGCGATAACTAATACATATCTATACCCAAATATAAGGATTAAAATCGGGAAATAAATTTCCTCGATTTTTAATAATTTCTTACAAAAAATCCAGTGGGCAATTAACATAGGAAATCTTTTTCTTGGCTGCACAGACGGTCAGTGAGTCACACTTCGCTTACGTATAGAACTCATAGATATAGTATAGCATATATAGAATAGAGTGATCATTGGGGAGAAAAAAGTTATTCCTTTTCATTTGGGAAAAGACGACGTTTTTACCAAAATATGGCCGTCTTTCCCCGAGTGAATACACACGGGAATACATACTAATATTTTAGCAAATAAAATTTATGAATAATTTATTTGCTAAAGGGGAATGGAAGACTCCAGATACAGTTTCAAATTCATATTTCTTTCTTTCTTTCTTTCTTTCTTTCTTTCTTTTTTTTTTTTTTTTTTTTCAATACCACTTAATGGCTGTTTCCAAAGCTTTTATTTATTTATTTATTTTTTTTTTTTCGGCATCAAAAATCTTTGTACGATAACATGGGGATGAGAGATCTATATATATTACTATATCTATGATAGAACTACATTAGCACTTTATCAATGTGTATAAAATCTTTAAATTGATTATGACGTCAATTTTCGTAAGATGCATAATTTAACTTTTTATAATTTTTTAACGTTCACGTTTGATTAAATGTATTTATTTTTATATCGAAAGAAAATGAACTCGTATTTTTTTTTTTTTTTTTGGCAACAATTAAATTAATGGAACTCACAGATATTTTGGAGCAACTTTAATAAAGGTCTATAATTAAGAAATAATTGCAATAAAACAATATTGTGACAATAAATTGAGATAAAAACTATCCTATCTCTCAAGTTGGACCAAACTGCACACAGTGTGCAAAATTTCACTAAATTCGGTTCCTTAGTTTAGGAGTTTACCCCGGACAAACATCGTGACACGTAATTTATATATATATACAGATATATATATATATATATATATATATATATCCTGTGTTCTATGGATTTAAACGCTTTGAGAAGACATGAAAACGATTTAAACGTTTTTAGAAAATGTCCGTCTGTCTATGTGTGTCAAAATTTTGTTATAATTCTAACTAAAGAACTACTGTAAATAATTTAATAAATGTTTATAATCAATTGAACCTTGGTATAAGTTAATGCCTATGAATTTTTGAAATAAATCGCTGATAAATAATGCTGTTTTGAATCTATTTTCCCTATTTGTGAGAAAGCCGTTTCTCAGCTTCTACTGTGCATAAGTGCACCGAATTTATCACCTGAGAGGGCCCATTATGAAACACTATGCTTTTACTTTGGGTGCACATCAATCGATGGCACTGCTATACTGCATTTGTCTCCCATTTACGAGAAAGCTATATCGCAGCTTCTATTTTATTTTATTTTATTTTATCGGCGGGGTAAAGAAATGTTCGCAACAGGAGAATACGTGGAGCATTATTGTTACGTTCCCCAGGTTTCCCCATTGCGTGAAGACTCATAGAATTGAAATTGCCAAGTATACTTCTCATCGCTTGATGCATAATTATACAAATCTTATTCCATGAGACGGCTATTATAGAAAAAAAAAAAAGACATTTATTTTTTATGTATATTTAACGACAGGTGGCTCTGATATTACTCACCTTCTGCGGTTTTCGATAAGGCTATATATCAACATTTGATAAAATTGCATCAAACTGCATATGAACAATTTTTATTCTGGGAAGCTAGTTTTAAATATATGTATTATATGTGTAAATATATGTGTAATTTACTAGTATAAAAAAGGCTTATATGACGAGTAAAATATACTATATAAAGTTTTCATTTTCTAAAGGATGTTCTCAAACATTTACGTGTATTTATTTTTCTTTCATTATTTATAATTTTTATAAAAAATTACATGCATTATACAAATTTCTTTCGATGTAATTATGAGATACATGTTTATAAATATATGTGAGCATCATATGAAGTTTACAGAAAGTATTTTTAATCTTCATTGAAATGTTACGTAAATTTAATTGTGAACCTGTTTGGAAGGCAAGAGTAACGAATTTTTCTATTCAAGATTATATTTTTTAAAATATAATAGTATATGGTATGTGATTCTCCAACAAATGTCAATATTTGTATAACACATTTATATTAATTAGTTTTCCAACTATTCTATAATCACTTAACAATGAGCAGTGAAGACCGCAGATTAGCCACAGCTGATTTAAATGATAATCTCCATGTCTATCATAAAATGATTTGCTGCCAGACTCATTACATAATTAAACGTATTACCCTACAAACTCTATAGTAAATGCAAGAAAATGACAAAACATTACACATTAGAGCAAACAAGACCTGATCTCGCCGACAGTTAAATTCCATTGTATTCTATGGGAAAATTTATTTCTACAGTGACTCATTAACCCTACAAGGCACCCAGTTCCATATGTGGAACACCAACTTTAATCGTTCTTACAGCTGTAAAACTATTAGTAGCGACATCTCTTGACATCTTGATAGAAGCTACTGACATTTAGCAATGTAGTAATACGAATCTTTACCTAAAGAAGTCGTTCGTGTTTTTGTTGTAGTGCACATAGTGTGAAATTTGAATGTAAGTGATACGTTTGTCGTTTGTCTGAATTCAAAAATAAAAAAGAATAGTTATTGAACAGTTTTGACTCGAAAAAAAAAAAAATACTGTGTGTTATAACGAAGTGTATATTTTGCAAAGGTAAGTTTTTTTTTTTTTATATTGCAATAGTAAACGTATTAGTAAATCATATTTTTATGTATGTTCCACATACGGTACGTTGAACTAAAAAGTTGATTTTTCCGTAAAATATGGTTTTACTTTTATTAAGTTTTCCCTATCTTCTGACCACTAATTACAACCTATATATTTTTGTCGCGCACTAAAAAAGAAAAAAAAAAAAAAAAAAAAATTGAGACTTGTAGGGTTAACTAATATATATAAATTGAATTGTTTTCAGGTTCAGAAAATTCCCAACCATTACATTAGTACCGGATTTATAAAATATATTTATTACTTTCTTCTATATTCAATTGAAGAAAGTATTGGATTCGTAAAAATTTTCGACCTCGGGTTTTTGATGGATTTACACGTTTTGAGAGCTGTAGAACACGATTTGGCCATTTTTAGAAAATGTCTGTTTGTCTGTGCGTGTGTGAGACAAACATTTGTGGCAACTGTATCTCAGGTACTACTGAACAGAGTTCCATACAAATTGGTATGTAGTTACACATTGACATAAATGAGTACCTATCAACTTTTGGTAAAAATTGTCGAACAGCTTGCGTTGCCATCCTGCTTTTTCTAAATTTTTAACATGGCGGTATAGGACAAAATTTGGTATAAATGTGCGTAAAGAGAATTATTTTTTAAAAATCATTATGAAATTTAAAGGAATTATTTGTAATAGAGATAGTCAACTGGAAAAAAAAATGTGTATGTTGGAGCCTCGCCTCCCCCCTCGAAGGGAGTAAATTTTTATGATGGGTATTTTTCAGAAGAACTCGCCAATACCTTTAAAACGAACGGTTGAACCATCGATCTGCGATAATTTAAAATAGAGTTATTATTATTTTTTTTTTCATTTTTAACAGACGATTTTTTTTTTTTTTTAAATGTAAAATTAAGAACAAAATTGACTTTTTTTTAATATTTAGTGTTATATTCCTTCTCTAATATGGAAATCGTCTGCATTGTCATTGAAGATAATTTTTTTTAAATAAATTTAATAAATATTTTTTACTGAGTAAATTTGTATAGGAAAATATAGAATAAAGTCATATGATGGCCACAACATACTAGTTTACAATTTCATTTTTGAGCTAAAAAAAATTAATTAAGTGCATTTTTTGTATTTTTTAGGTAGAAAATAAAATATTAATAATGTGAAAATTCATTTTTTCGAAAAATTTTGGTTAGCGTCTCTGACGCCCACACTGTATGACTCGGGTTAGAATCCCGGAGATAGCATGGATACGTGGTCTTTGTTAGGGGTAGCGAGGGCCGCTCATTGAGTGCTCCTTCCCACTTCGGCTATTCTTCTCCCTCGCCCCCTCCCCTGTCCTTGACCAATGCTTAGTCGATGATGTCGCATCATTACGAGGGAAAAAAATCGAAACCGATTACTGATTTAACGATTGTGAATGTTTTCTATATGAAAACATAATTAAAAGTAAATAAATATATTAGATAATGAATAAAAGCGGTAACAAAATTTAACCATAGGATAAAATGAGTTTTAGCTGTCAGGGAAATTAGGTATTGTTCGTTCTTATGAAGACAGTTAACCTCACAAAACCTTTTTGAAAATTAAAATCTCAAAATTAAGGAAATTTGTATATATATGTATTAAAATGTAATAATATAAATATATAAAAATTTCTTCACAACTTTTTCAATTAAAGAAGTAAAATTGAAAATTTTAATTATTTTTGGAAAACTTTTAAAATGCCGTAGTCTCACTAATTTGAAACTGAATCTTTATTATTTTTATTATATTGAATCGTTATTATATGAAATTTATAAAATGTATAATAAAGACACCTTGTAGACATTGAAATATATGTGCGTATCCATTTTAGTGTCCCCATTTAATTTAAATATAAAAACGCAGTTTTAAGTTTTGAAGAATTTGAAATTCATACGAAATTTTATTATTTGAACATAAAAGTATTTCTGATTAACTTGCTATCGAATCCACAAAGTTATTCCCAAATGTATTCAGTATATATACATTTGAATAATAATAATAGGAAATAAAAATAAAAAAAATAATGATCAACCAGGATAGAACTTTTAAAATATTTCAAAAAAAAAAAAAAAAAAAAAAAGATTACTTTTTCTTAAATGGAATTTACTTTATTTTATTTATTTATTTATTTTGTAAACGTATTAGATTACACTTTATTAATACACATGTATACAATTTTTTTTAAATTTTAATATAGTAATTTACAAAACGAGATTTTTAACGTTCACTGTTTTCTTAAGATACACTAGACATTCCGAAAATTAAAATTCCAGTTTCTTAAATTTATAAAAAATTGAAATATAAATACAAATTTACGAATTTAATACAGCTAAATCACAAGCACATTAAAATAAATAAATAAAATAAATAAATAAATAAATAAATCAGAAGAAAAGGGAAAAAAAACATACATTTTTATATATCTCCTCCAATCTTTAATTTTTCTTGAAATTCAATTTTCCGGATAATTGATTCTGTGGTAATTAAAACCTCAAAAACTTTGCATCTCCGAAAGAGATTAAATCTGAACATTCAGAGGCTTATGAAAGAGAAAGCGCGTCACCGGGGATTAATTTTGTCTGATTTATCATAAATCAGACAATTGTAGGAAACAATTCTAATTTTACAGTAATCTATTTTAATCAACTATTACTGACGGCGCTCATAATAAAATATCTGGCGAGACAAGAGTTTTATAGAAAGAGTTTAGAGTTTGATTAAAAGTAAAAAAGACGGATAACAGGATTTGAAAATAAATTATCTTGAGTTAGAGAATTAAACTATAAATATACCGAGGAAAAGTGAATTTACAGGGTCGTCGTTAAAATTAAGCGACGGCACTCACAGGCAAATATATCTGATTTTACTGTTTTAAACCTAATGAAACTTCAAACGTTTTTTATGTAGATCATGAGGTTGAGATTTATATAAAACTAGCTTGTTTTTCACCGCATTATATTTAAATGAATATTTTTTGTAATAAAAAGTCTCAATTTTTTAATTCCTTTATTTATTAATTAACCTCGAAAATACTAATTTTAAATAAAATGTTGATCAATACTTCGGTTCAGGTTCCGATTGCCTGCGACAGCACGTTACTGGTCGCACTTCGTGCACTAAAAAGAGAAAAGAATTAAATTAACTTCAGTTCTCTTATGATTTATCAGCGTCTCCCTTACTGCACACTACAGTATCGCGTACCCATTGGCTGCGGCTGCACCTTACATGGACGCGCTACAGGCAAAGAAGAAGAAAAAAAAATATATATATATATATATATATAAATATATATATATATATATATTGAAATATTTCGAAATTTAGTATCGAAAATGTACTGTCAGCTCGCAGTAAACTGAGAATCTTATCTCTCACTATGGTGAATCGGGGTTTAAACAACTTACGACAACCTCTTACCTGGGCACCCTGTAAAACACAACATTTTTAATTTTTAAATGTATACACAAAATGAATATACACTGATTTTAGACCACATACAAAAAAAAAAAAAAAAAATCTTTCCTAAACTCAACTTCCAATTTAATTTAGTACCCGAGACTTATTTTTGACTCGGACATTCTTTCTCCATGTACTTATAACCGGAAAAAATGAAAGGTGAATGTCTTATGAAAGAAATAGAAATAGTACCCCCCCCCCCCCCCCCCACACACGCAAACAAATCAAAACATAATATAGTTTTGATTTTTATTCTTCACTAGCGATTAATTTGTTATCATAATCATTATTATCAAATTAACAATCCAATTATTATTAATTTAACTTTTGGAACCCCATTACAATTTTTTTATACACGCACAAAAAAAATCTATAACTGTTATGTTAAAAAAATGAGTTTGGAAAAAAATTGTTCATTTTTAGATTTAATATGGAATATTTAATAATTTGCAGCTATAATGACATCAGTTCTACCACGTTAGTTTAACTTTTGACCAAGCTGATATATAATTTTATCATTTACGTGCAAATATATTTTTTTTTATGTCAAAAACATTTTAAAAAATATGTTTTTTACTGGCATCAGCTTGATTTTTAATATTTAATTTTTTCATGACTATTAAGATGTTTCTAATTAAAATATTAAAACTTTGAACAGAAAAAATTTTGTTATCAAAAAGAGTTATAGCTTATACCTCTCAGAAATAGTGTACTTTTGATTAATGATTTTTTTTTTTTAAATCGCTTCATTAGTTACAGAGATTATTCCCAACATAACAAACAAAATTTACCTCTTTACCTATTAGTTACATTTAATTAAAAGAATAAAAAAAAAGAACTTGTAACCGTTATTCGATATTTCAATATGATTACAGTTATGATTATCTTTTTTTTTTCTTTTTTTCTTTTTTTTTTATGAAGACATATTTACTACTAAGATGCTTATTTTAGCTTCTCTCTCAGATATTTAGGCTAATAAAGAACAAAATAAGTTCATTTCTGATACATGTATAAAAATGATCTTTAGTAGTTAGTAAGTTGTAGTTTTATAGCACTGAAAATCTGCTAAAATGTTTTCATGACTTATAGTTTGGATTTTATATTCGTGTGTTAAAATATTGAATGATCTGTGAATTATTTATTAAACTTCTAAGTATTCAGAATTCTGATATATAATAATAATAATAATAATAATAATAATAATAATAATGATAATAATGATAATAATATTAATATGCTCATCTTTATTTACAAAAAAAAAAAAAAAAAAAAAAAAAAAAAAATTGATAAAGTAAACTAATTTCGTTATTGCCTCCATTTTTTCGTAAATATGGACACATTTTTCATACAGCGTCTCATTTACGCACACATAGTAATAACAAATTAATAAATACAATTAATTGTAATATATGCACAAAAATAAAAGCATGAATTCAGTTTAAAACCTTGACATAGAACTTTTGCATGATACGCGCGTTTCATAATTGGAATTTCATGATTTCAAAATATTTTACTTTTTGAAATATTGAAAATATGAATGAAATCTTTAAAGCAATAATTTTTTTTTTCGAAGCATTCAATTTATATGGTGATTGAATCGCATTAATTTTTAATCAAAATCCGTTTAATATTCAATGTATTAACAAATACCATTTTCTTTTTCATAGAGCAACAAGCTGGATTTTAAAGCTGCATTTTTTTTTTTTTTTTTTTTTTAATATGCATTTTGAATGATGGAATTATGTGAGTTTTATCACAAATCCAAAAGGATTATAGAATGAATTTTGGAGGCTTATGAAAGATAAATATAAATACAGTAATCAATCATTCTCTTATAAAGTAATATTATATGTCTAGACATGCATTAATGTCTGCTATTATTGGATTAAAACTTTGCTTTTTTTTTTCCTTGACGTTCTAATAAAAATATTAAAGAAATTTAATTTTTAAAATTGAAAATTTTATAAAAATTAAAATTCTCTATTTATTTTATTTTATTTTATTTTTATATTAATTGAGGGGGGTCATGGTAATAAAGTGCCTAGGTACATTTTTGTGGGATTAAATCTAACAATATAACATGTAGCTTAATACTGGAAATTATAATATCCTACAAATTATGGGCTGGTAAAGTCATTAGGTGATAGCATGTATAAAAAGTTTCGTTTTTGCCACAAATGTTTCTAGAATGCTTCTTTTTCGTAAAAAAATAATAAATGCTACATAATAGTAATATCACTAAAGGAATGTAATATTATTAATTTAGAATATCCTATAATGATACTAAGAAACTGTAAAAAAAACTTTGATTCGAGAATTTTGATCTAACTTTCAAACAAATGATCTCAAAAGTTCATAAGTGCGGCTTAACACTCTCTTGGCCCGACTCGTTCAGTTTAGCTTTCAACGGCTGAATTTGGGATACAATTACAGTATTAAATAAATTAGGAACAGATAAAGACTTTTGCATATCGGATGAATAATGCTTTATTAACCTTTTACACGCCGCATTCAGACCTGGGTGTAATTTAAATTAGTTTTTTACATATTTTGCCTTCTAATGCTTTAGTTTAAAAAACTCTATCATTAAAATGTGTATTTTTTTTTAAATATAATTTAATATTATTAAATTCAATATTGTTAATTCAATATTATTATATTTAATATTCTTAGTTTAGTACTATTATATTTTAATATTATTTTATTTTAATAATGTAAGCTATTTTTAAACATGCTAGCGTATTTTTAGAAGCATTTCCTTATTTTTCTAAATTATGTGAATTTTTAAACTGTGGTGTAAAAGGGAAAACGGTAAAATAGGTCATTTTTATAATTTTCTGTACATTTCCCTTTTATGATTGAACTACAATTTCTATTTTAAAACATCAAGTCATCTTTCTATTATATCTGATAATTTTTTCAAGTCAGTATTCGTGATATTTAATTTCTAAATGAATTTTTAATTCCATGTTCCATTTATGGAACATTGGCTTGTAAAAAGTTAATATGGGTAGAGTTGTATCAGATGGCTATAAATTCAAACAATGTTAAAGATTAATGAATAGACTACAACTGAAGTCAATAATTTAGATGTTTTAGTGATGAATTGCACTTACTGAGGGTACATTTGAAGAAAACCAGAAAAAAAAGTAATATCAACATTATCTAAAAAAAAGGCCAAGCAGAATTTTTGAAAAACGTCAGAAGTTTTATTCTAAGTCATGAAGTAAAAATAAAACAACATTTATCATTACAAATATATTTGCAATGAATTTTACTACAATTCGTTTTTTTTTTTTTTGGTTTTTCTACGTGTGTGTGCTACATTATTAATACAAAGGGCGTTCCATAAAAACTGAGAGTAAAATCCTAAGAAAAAAAAAAAAAATAAATAAAAAACATATTTACAGCAAAAAATAAATCATTCTTTTTCAAAATACCTTTCCTCAGATGATATGCAACAGTCCCATCGTTCAACCCATTTTTCAAAGCAAGTTGAAAAGCCTTTTTCTAGAAGTTGCATCAAAGAATCCTACATTGCTGAAATAATTTCAGAACCTACATTAAATTTACTGCGACGGAGCTTCGCCTCCAACATCGGAAACAGCTAGAAATTGCATAATGCCAGATCTGGACTGTTATTACAGGCTTTAGGAAATTTGGATCATTTTGAAGCATCTATTTGAACTCAGAATATTGGTGAATTCTTGTTTGTATTTGTTCTTTAGTAAAGTGATGAGAGACCCATCTGGAACAAACATGGCGAATCTGTAAATTGTTGCGTATAATGCGAAATATTGACGTTATCGAAATTTTATCTCCTCACATGCCATTCGCCGATTTTCTTGTAAGATTGCCAACACAGTGTTTACATTTCGACCATTCATAAGGCTCCTATATATACGGGCTGACGCATCAGGCATTTTGTTGCCTAATGGTTGCCACATGTATCCAGCTTGTTCCGTAGATAAACAAACGGCAGCCATTATTTCTACCGTTTGTATTACTTTTGAGCTACTTTTTTCATAATTTTAGATTATTAAATTATGGTATGGGAGATTGTTTAGTGATAAATTGTTATAATGACTCAAAAGAAGAATATAAAATGTGCAGATTTCCTTAAGATAATTTAAGAAAAGTAAAATAATATTACTTTTATTTACTTATATTTTTCTTTGTGTTTTTGACATGTGCAAATGTAAAAATACAAAAAAAAAAAAAAAAAAAAAAGTGTTATTTTAATCATATTATTTATATTAATAACCATAAATTAATTAAAGAAGACCTTTTGTTACTGTATGTATGAATCTTGGTGACGTTTTCTGGGGTCACCAAAGTTGTTTTGTTTCCGTGTCCAAAATTACATTTATTTTAAAGTTCGTAATTTTAAATGAATAGTATATGCTAGAAATAGCAGAAAAAGTAAGTAAATAAATAAAAATTTTCCACTTTTAAACAGTAAGCCTTTATTTTATTTTATTTTATTATTATTTTTTTTTTTCAAAAAGTTATGATTTGTATTAGAAAGAGAAACAGTCCTAACAACACATCTTATCCCCAGTACATTCACACAATATCCTGCGGATGAAAAACCATGACGAGAATGTACTGTGTATAAAAGTGTAGTTAGGGATATCACTTATTGTTTATTACTTTTCACAGATCGTAGCTTCAGATCATGATTTTTTAAAATTGCTAGTGAAGCGATAAGGACGCCAAGCGGGATTGCTGCCCTCTTCCGAGGCAACAAAATGGCGGCGATGCACCGGCCTATACATTTTATTTAAGGAGCTCTAACCATTCACAACACTTCAGACAAACGTCCTATTTTGAAATCACCAATACCATGCCACCAAAAAAAAACGCAAACTCACCGAAACATTTGTCTTTATAAGCTTCTTTCATTAACTTAACTGTTTCTGGAGCAATTTTGCCCCAATGACAGTAAAATTTTATAGCACAATGCACTACGTTTTTTTAACTCTGAAAATCACTCGCCTCCTTTTCTGTAGAGTAATTAAAAACAATTCTTTAAACAAGCTCTCGAAACTAGGAAAATAAAACTGTATGCTTCGTTTATAAAACCGAATATTTCTAAATGAATATCGGGGTTTTAACGCTTTGTTGTATTTATTATGTAAAACTAAAAATCATAACTAATACATGAAATGAAAGAGCAACTTAAACAGTTATACATACAAGCTTACATGTGTTCAAAGTGAACACCTTTAGTGACACGGCACTTATCAATTCGATAGCCCAGTTCTTCCCAAACGTTGTTTAGTGTTTGCGGTGTACTTGCTGCAACATCTGCCTCAATCCTGTTTCTTAGGTCGGGTAGGAGATTACGTTTTTTCCTACCTAAGGGTTTCTTAGGCCGGGTAGCTCCATTTTTGCTACTAGCTCTTTCTAGAGTATGCGCAGAGGCACTAGCGCACAGGCTTTCTAGCGCATGCACGTACAAAAAAAAAAAAAAAAAAAAAAAAAGAACTGTTTGAGTTGATCTTTCATTTCATGTATTAATTATGATTTTAAGTTTTATGTAATAAATACTAAAAAGCGTTAAAACCCCGATATTCATTTAGAAACACCCGGTATATATAAACGTTCATTTAACATTTTGAAAAAAAAAAAAAAAAAAAAAAATGCCTGCACTTTTATTTTTTAGTTTCGTGGTGTTGCCACCACGTAAAAAATAATTCTCAGTTTTTATGGAATACTCTTTATATTTAAAATATGTATACATATTTTACAAAATTTACTTTTCCTTGAAATCTAATGAATTTTCTAGAAATTGTATTTCACCATATTTTTTTTTTTTTTTTTTACCAGTTTCATTTACTTATTCATTGCGGGACGAAGAGCTGTATTTTTTTTTTTTTTTTTTTTTTTTTTCGAACTAAAACCATCGATGTTACACTGTAAGAAAATTCAGTAAAAATTCAAGAATTGGCCGTTAAATTATAGGGATAACTCCCTTGTCCTATATACAATACTATTAGTCATATTTGCAACAAATTGCTCTAAATTCCAGCGTATTGACTGTTGATTAATAGAAAACTTCCTTTCTTTGAGAAAAAAGTACATAACTTTAACGGCATAACTTTACTTTTAGGATCAATAACTGGCTGGGCTGTAATATAGTGAAGACATTTTTTGAAGTGTGGTCATAGCAATTCATAGGGATTTCTTAGAAAATTTCAAGTTATTTATCATTCAACATCTATATTTCAACGCATTTTACTATATTTCATAATTATATCAACATTCAGACACCAATTATGCATCTTAATTAAAAACAATTTCATATTAATTAATATAACATGCAGTTTTAAAAATAAATGCAATTTTTCTCTTTAAATTTGTTAAACAAATTCGTTTTTATGTGTCTATTGTTACAGATTAATCGCAAAATTTTATATATTAAATTAGAAATGGAAATCAAATAATCCTTTCATATTAATTAATATAGCATGCAGTTTTAAAACAACTTTAACTGTTTCTTTTTAAAATTCGTTTAATAATTTCGTTGTTACGTATTCATTATCACAAATTAATCGCAACTAGCAAACCTATGCAAAATTTTCGCAATTTCTTTTTTTTTAATTTACCTTTAAAATTTGAAATTTATAAGTCTCACATGAATGTCACCATCCAATATAAATTTAAATTCATCAGAAGCCAAATTACATTGCTCGGCATGAAAATTGCCTCTGACACCATTTCAGCATATTCTTATGTAAAATGACCTCCTAAATCTGAATATGACCACCATTTTGCCCAATCACCCACCGTTTTCTAGATACACCCACTCCCTCATTTTTATCATTGTTTGGTAATTTTATATACCCATCAGTTTGATTTGGAGAGGAACGCTGACTATTTTAACCGTTAAATGTCTTCTGACCTGGGGAGCTACAGAAGTAGAAAGTTCTAAAACACAAACAGTTGTAGTAAGGAGGAAATTTGAGGGGATTTGTGCCCAGAAAACAAACGAATATCAATAAAAACAATCAGTTTCTGTTTCTTCTTTTTTTTTTTTTTTTTTTTTTTTTCGCAATATTTCTCTTATTTTTTACATATTCCAGCTTCCAGTTTGCCATTTTCATACCAAAACACCCCAAATAATGAAAATTATACAGTGAAATTCTTTTCAAAATGTCGGTGAGTGGAGTTGAAGTCTCAAAGCCCTCGCAAGAAAGTTTGACTGATTCACTGTACGACGTTTACTTTCAATAACTCCCACGTTAAATATTTTGGGCAGTAAAACATAAACAGTAAAATATCCTCCTTTGACGCTTGTTAAAGATCACCACACAAGATCACCACTGTCGAGAACACCATAAAGTTCACATTCTTTCGTATTAAAGGTCATTGCTCTTATTATTGTAGTCGTCAATCGTTGTGACACTTTAGTACACGTTGTGCGATAAGAACGTGAACTTTATGGTGTTCTCGACGGTGGTGATCTTGTGTGGTGATCTTTAACACGCGTCAAAGGAGGATATTTTACTGTTCATGTTTTACTGCCCAAAACATTTAACGTGGGAGTTATTGAAAGCAAACGTCGTACAGTGAATCCGTCAAACTTTCTTGCGAGGGCTTTGTGGCTTTAACTCCACTCACCAACATTTTGAAAAAAAGTTCACAGTATAATTTTCATTATTTGGGGTGTTTTGGTATGAAAATGGCAAACTGGAAGGTGGAATATGTAAAAAATAAGAGAAATATTGCGAAAAAAAAAAAAAAAAAAAAAAAAAAAAAAAGAAAGAAACAGAAACTGATTGTTTTTATTGATATTCGTTTGTTTTCTGGGCACAAATCCCCTCAAATTTCCTCCTTACTACAACTGTTTGTGTTTTAGAACTTTCTACTTCTGTAGCTCTCCAGGTCAGAAGACATTTAACGGTTAAAATAGTCAGCGTTCCTCTCCAAATCAAACTGATGGGTATAAAATTACCAAACAATGATAAAAATGAGGGAGGGGGTGTATCTAGAAAACGGTGGGTGACTGGGCAAAATTGTGGTCATATTCGGAATCAGGAGGTCTTTTTACATAAAAATCTGCAAGAACGGTATCAGATCTCTTTTTTTTTCAGAGCAGTGTTTTTAATAGTTTTTGTGCGATGGAACGTCAATGATAGTTAAACCAAATCATTTAAAGAAAAGTTTCAAAATGAAATACATGTTTGACGACACAATAATCATTACTTCCCAAGGCAGGACAGCTTTCGTATAGGATACCTATGGCGAATTTTAAATTTTTGATGTCATGTTGGCGACGCATCTTAATTATTTATTTATTTATTTATTTATTTTATGCATTTTGGTATAATTATTTTGTTTAAAAAAACTTTATACCTATTTTGATTATACTTTTTATTATTGCGTTTTCTTAATCAATTTAAGACAAAAGTTTATATTTTATTTACATCTTTAATGTATTGCTAGGTTTCAAATGACGCTTGGAAAGATGCAACTTTTCGAAATAGATCTTTCTGTAAAATGATCTCATCTGACAAACGTCTTTATTTATTTATTATATATATATACACTGACGGAAAAAAAAAATCCCAACACCAGGAAGGAGCTGTGCTAGATAAACGAAATTTGGTAGGCGTGTTTATACATCTGAAAGATGACGTCGATTCAAATTTCGAGCTTCGCGCATAAGTGTGGCGCTAGTAGCGACACTATGAACATACAAATGAGGTTTGCTTTAAATAAGCGCTGTAAGGTTCGTGATCGTTATTTACAGTTGAGATTTGACGTAGTGGGTTAATGTTAGTCAAGGACGCCTCTAAGAAGACGAAGAAGCCATTATCAACAGCTCACTGAGTTTCAACGAGGTCGTGTAGTAGGGCTACGAGAAGGTGGGTTTTCTTTCCGCTATATTGCAGAAAGACTTGGCAGGAATGTATCCACTGTGCATGAGTGTTGGCAGCAGTGGACAAGGGGAGGTACTGCCTCAAGAAGACCGGGTTCAGGGCGGCCACGTGGCACTACTGAGAGGGAAGACCGCCGTGTTCGGCGTATGGCTGTGGCTAATCGTACTGCGTCTGCAGCTGAAATTCGAGCTGCAGTTGGCACCACAGTGACACAACGAACTGTTACAAATCGGTTACTTCAAGGACAGCTCCGAGCCAGACGCCCTGTAGCGTGCATTCCACTGACTCCAAACCACTGCCGTTTGCGACGTGAGTGGTGTCAAGCTAGAGCTCATTGGAGGACGGAGTGGAGATCTGTTGTGTTTTCTGATGAAAGCCGGTTCTGCCTTGGTCGCAGTGATAGCCGTGTGTTGGTTAGAAGGGGGCCAGGTGAACGCCTGCTAGCGACCTGTCTGCGGCCTAGACACACAGGGCCTACTCCTGGAGTTATGGTTTGGGGAGCAATTTCGTATGACAGCAGGAGCACTCTCGTGGTTATCCCACGCACCCTGACTGCAAATTTGTACGTCAGTCTAGTGATACAACCTGTTGTGCTGCCATTCATGAACAGCATTCAAGGGGGTGTTTTCCAACAGGATAACGCTCGCCCTCATACCGCTGTTGTAACCCAACATGCTATACAGAGTGTCGACATGTTGCCTTGGCCTGCTAGATCACCAGATCTTTCTCCAATCGAGCACGTATGGGACATCATTGGACGACAACTCCAGCGTCATCCACAACCAGCATTAACCGTCCCTGCATTGACCGCCAAAGTGCAACAGGCATGGAACTCCATCCCACAAACTGATATCCGACACCTGTACGACACAATGCATGCACGTTTGCATGCTTGCATTCAAAATTCTGGCGGTAACACCGGTTACTAATGTACCAACATTTCACATTTGAAATGGCTCTTCTCGCCAATGGCTCTACCTGTGATCTTGAAACTTTAATCAATTAAATATGTTACCTAGACAAATGTATTGCTGAAATTTCATTACCGTACAATAATTTTTCTTGGCGCTGGGATTTTTTTTTCCATCAGTGTATTTTATTAGAACACGGAACTGAGTCCGCGTGCTTAAACATTGCTTATGTATTATTTTTTATCCTCGCGTATTTTATTGAGTCCCTATCGTATCGTCTCTACAAAAAATAATCGTAACGGGTCCACGTTAGAGAATTATTATATAAATATTTAATATTCAACTAAAAAAGGAAACGAAATAATCGTTTTAGTTCTCATATTCTGTTTCAAATATTAACAAACCCCTTCCTTTCAAAATTTAAATCAAGTTGTAGCTGTTCGTGATTCAGAAATATATTTATTGAATCACTTAGCGTGCACCTGAAGTATGGAACCATAAATCAATTTAAATGGGCTCAATTACACGCATGAAAATACACAGTTAATTCTGCTTTGAAGGAATTTTCATAATGAAATACTGAAAATGTTTATTCCTTTATGAATGTTATACAATAAATTAACCCTTTAACTTTTATTGTTTTTGTACTGAAACGAAACACTGAGAAAAAATTCTGTAACTGACCTTTAGAATCTAAATTATAGCTCTAGAAAAAATAAGTACATGTCCTCCTTATAAATTTCAGTCCCCTTCGAAAGCGAGTTCAAGAAACCCCTATTAGAATTCTAGAGCGTTTGCCTATATTCTCGAGTGCAAAGTTATTTAAAACTCCCTGCAAATAGATGAGAATACAAGAGGCGGGTTTCAGCAACTATAATTTTAGTTTATGACCCAATTCTAGAAAATCAAGCGGGAATTTCTCGCAATACAAAAGATTCAGAATATTTAGAAAAGTGTTTCCCCATCTAGAAATGTGTAAGCTAGAAATTCTCGATTATTTCGTCTATTCAGATTGTTGGCGTTCTTTATGCTCATAGCTCGGAAATCTGTATTTCTAGTTAAAGGATTTAGAAAATGGCCACTTATTCATTCTAGATGAAGGCGGAATATTCTTTTTCTCAGTGAACTTTTAACATTTTTATGCGATATTTTTTCCTTGTTGTAATCGATTTTTTAACTTTTGGTTCTTTTCTTTTTTGATGGATAGCAGCACTACTCCAAAATTTAACAAACGATGTTTCAAGGGGAGTAGTTTACAGATATTACTCAAAATTTCTTCTTGAGTGTAAGCACGTACTTGCTGCTTTAATAATGTACATTAACATATTTATGATCAGCTTATGTGTCTAAAAGCAATTTTTTAATTAGTTTATTGAGTTTGAAAAGGAAATATGGAATAAACGATAAAGGGCTAAAAATTCAGTAAATTACAGTTAAAATTTCAAGTAAAGGTTTAATCGAACACCTTTTAAATTAAAGTTTGATATTATTAAAAGTACAACTTTTAGTGGAGCTTTTCCTATAAAATTAAGTACCATTAAGGAAGGACGCTACTTTGAGTTATAAAAATAAGTCAATTTAATAATTTGCTTTCAAGAAAATATACATAATAATAAAGTTTAATGAAAATATATTTGTGTTTGTTTCTTTTCTCTTGTGGTTGAGCGGTCCTGTGCTCTAAAATGGTAACCGGGAAAGATCGGGTTCAATCCCAGGTAGCGCTCCGGTATTTTTATAACTCAAAGTAGCGCTCCGACCCTGGCTTTTCGGAGTTTTCTGTGGTTTTCTCCTAACCTCGGGTAAATATGGGAAAAGATTCCTTAGAAATACCGCCTCGTATGTAAAGACTCCTCCTCCTAGGCTCTGGAGCCTCGTAGAGTCAGTTGGCGTTAAAAATAACCAACCACTGTATCTACTTTTCTGTTATCAAAAAAGAATTTCTTGAGATTTTTTTTTTTTTTTTTTTTGCTAAATTCATCAGTGTCTTTGAAACTCAAATGTTTTCAAACATTTTAAATGAGATATTTCCACATCATTTTTCTAACCTCAGCATTAATATTAATTTGATTATTATGTTTTATTAATTAGTTTTTTTCATATCTTTGACATATTGTTTAATTTTCATTAAAAAAATAAAAATAATAAATACAATTTTTTGAATATTTGTAAATTTTGTTTTTGGATTGGCAATATTTAAATCTAGTTTCAATAACAAAAAAAAAAAAAAAATTTTTTTTTTTTTTTTTTTTTTTTTTTTTTTTTCATATTTTATAATATTTTTTAAAATATGAATAATTAGTTCAAAATAAGATTTTTTTTTTTTTTTTTTTAATTCAAACCAAAACCAAAACGAAAATTTTTTTTGAATCATGTTATTGTATGTTACCAAATTATAAGAAACTTATTTATTTTAAAAATTTAAACTTAGTTATAGTTATTCTTGACACAGATATAATTGTTTAATTACTTTCATGCGCTTTCAGTATAAAACCATACAAAATTTTAAACCTGCTTAGTAAGCACAAATAACAATATTTAAATGTTTTTCCTTTAAAGGAATTTTAATGATGAAATACAAAAAAATAGTTATACTAATATAAAGAACGTTCTCTAAATATTAAAAAAAACTTTTATTAAATTAAAATTAAAATTTTTGATTTAGGTTTATTTGAATTTATATGTTTTTTAAAATCAGATATTATTAATATTCAGTTTTCGGTTTTGCAAACTCTAAGAATTACTCCAATGAGTATTTTCTTAGTTTATTTTTTAACATCGTTCACAAACGCATTTCACAGGACAATTTAACCGTAGTTACTTCTGTTTTAAAGCAGATTCGAATATTTTTCTTAAAACATATGATGTAAACTGTATGGGCAGTAGATATTTTAAGGACATCTTAAGATCATTTTTATGTATGATTGTTTTGTAGACTATTACAAAAACCAGCGTTCAATACCTCAATTAATAATTTTGTACTGCGAAAGTGTCTAATACAGTCGAATCTCGTTAAGGCGAACACTATTAACGCGAATTACTTTTACCATGAACTGTTTCTAGAATCCCCATCAAAATTAAGACTAGTTCAGTTATATGAATATTAGTTACGGACAGCACGAACTACTGATAACATGAACAATTTTTTTATCCCTCTTGAGATTTCTGTTAACCAGCTTCGACTGTACTACTTTTCTTTTTTCGGAGAGCTTAACCCGTTAGTAGTCGCTAGTTGGTCGATTTGCCGCCCATCCTTCAGTTTTTCCAGATTTTTTTATTCAATAGACACCAAAAAATTTTAGAAGTGTCATTTGATATACATAAAACGCGAATAAAATCGATTTAACGTCGATCACGTCACTTCTTAAAATTATTGGTGACA
The DNA here is from genome assembly GCA_963930645.1 of Salticus scenicus. Lineage (NCBI taxonomy): Eukaryota > Metazoa > Arthropoda > Arachnida > Araneae > Salticidae > Salticus > Salticus scenicus. Next base: position 280,363,988 of record OZ005655.1, read on the forward strand.
GTTAAATAAAAAGTTCGCAATCTGTAATAGGTGGCGCTGTTGATAGCGACTACTAACAGGTTAAACTGCTCCAGTAATGGCCATATCACACGAGAGACTTTCGTTCAGCATTTTACTAAACACAGCATTATACACAACATACTCAGCCTGATTTTGTTCAAGGACAGCAAGTTTTCGGATGATCAACTTTTACGAAACCGTTTAGAAAAAGCTGAGTATGTTGAACGTGCTGATCAAAATTGACCAATAGGAGGAATAAACAGGATGTTTTTCCTGGAATACCTTTAGAGAAGGGAATACACCACGCTATCAATTCGGGGGAACCCTACGGACAGCTGACCGGTTTCTCCTTCGTTCAACATAGTGAACGTGTTGCGTATAATGTTGTGTTGAGTATATATGCTACCGTGTGATATGGCCATTAGGGACACACAAAAAAATAGTTGTTGACACTTTTCTGCTCCAGCAGAGGATAGATTTGAAATTTCGCAGAATAAGCTAAATAAAAAACGACCCTAATGGAAATATATGTTTAAACATCAAAAAGCAATTTTGTAATATTAATGTGCTAGTATAACAAATTCATATATAATAGAAATGTTTAAAGTAAAAAAAAAAATGCATAGAAAATTTTATACCAAAAGCTATTTAAGAATTTGCGTCTGAAAAGTATAACAAAAAGAACAATTTTAATAATTTAAAAAAATTAACAATTTGTTTCAAATTATTTTATTTAAATTGAGTTTTGATCTGTTTCAGCAACCCTTGTAATGTACAGTCTGAAAAATAAATAAATAAAATAAATAAATAAAGACCACTGTAAATGTTAAAAGGAAAAAATTAAAAAAAAAAAAAAAATTTACTGAGGAATATAATATGAGTGATAATTACTAACTTTAAATACAAGTAAAATCAGCAGAAAAAAAAATCATTTTTAAATATTGTACTATCAGATTTTATATATTTAAGCCTGAGTAAAAACATTAAGGGCAATGTAAATAATAGCATATTATTATTGTGTTTTTAATTTTTATTTTATTTCATTATTTCATGGCTTGATAATAGTAATTGTTTTTATTCCCAACAAATCTTACACAGATAATTTTTTCAACATTACTGTGCTTTAACATAGCAACAATCCGAAAATTTTGCAAACTTTACACATTACCTTTTTTTTTTTTTACATTTTTTAATTTTATTTTAGTGCTTTTCATTCATATAAATAAAATAATAAATACATTTTTATTTTATGTCCTAACATTATTATATAATTAAAAAATTATTAATTAATTGTAAGTATTAATTAATTAAATTATTGTAATTCAAAAATAATTACATAAATTACTTTTAAAGAAAACTAATGCATCTGGCAACAGAGAAAGCCATTACTAAATTGAGTATGTTCTTTGTAAAGATTTAATATACTGAATGTCAGAACACTTTTTTTTTCGCTATTCGTTTAACTGACTAAATGGTACATATTTTCTGGAAATAGTTTCTTTTCTTTTATTTATTGTTTCAATTCAAACGATTGCAGCAACAATGTTTAAAGTATATTGAATAATTTAAATCAAAAGAATTATTTTGGTAAAATGTTAGTTTAAATTCAATTATGCTTTAAATTTAACAGTACAAAATATTATCACTTTTTGGTTAATGTGCGCAAAATATGTTGCCATTAAATGAAAATTAAAACACATATATATAAAAGGTCTGAAATAGCTCTTACACAAACAATTGCTTTTATTTTTAAAGCAAATATAAGATTAATTAATGTAATGTTTTGTTTTTGAATTTTTCAACTTTATATGAATCTTATATGTATATGTATTTTTAGTTCTTTTGTTAAATAAATAAATAAATAGAGGAAATATTAGACGTATTGCCTATATACCTTTTCACCCAGTCATTCTTAATAACTTTTTACATTTACAATATAAGCAACAAAATAAAAGGAAACATAAAACCAAGTTCAAAATAAGAATATAGTTGACCCATTCTTGCCGTCAGGAGGCGGGCTGTTCTTCCACTGGAGATCGTCTGCCTATTTTTATGTTTTATTGATTGGCAACATGGTTTCTTCTGATGATGAAAAAGTTTTTGTTTTTCTGTTGTAAAAAGAAGGAATGTGAATCCGTAAGGATATGAAAGAGCGTTCTGACGCTCGACAGCTAATATTAAATGCTTGGAATTAAATATTGTGATAGCTGCAGATATTAATGAAACAATTATGTATTATAAATGTAAATAGTGCGTCTAATTAAACGTTTGTGTCGTGAAACTTGAGCTGTGTTTATTTCGACTACTTTGTGATTACTTAGAATAAGCCGGCGAAAAAGAACAAGACCTGTCAGGTAAGAAATATTTTATCCTCTTTCTTATGAAATTTATAAAACCTGACGGGACATTTAATGGCGCCCGAACAGGAACGCCGGTAGAAAAATTTGTTCTAAGTAATAAATTCTAATTTGTTCTAATGAATAAAGTATAGAAATAGAATATAATTTATTCTAATTGAAATATGATCTCATTTTTATGAGAAGATAACATTAAAAATTTGAAATACTTTTCGTAAGTATTATTGAGAATAATTTTGAAAACATAAAATGTATGTTTATTTTTGATCTGCTCATTTGATATTTGGAACAATATGAAGAATTTGTTTATGTTGAAGAAAATGTTAATGCATATTTTATGAATGCATATTTTGATTTTACATTGATTTTGCATATTTTGATTTAATAAAGAAGATTATTATTTTATATGAAAATTGTTATTTTGAATCAAAGTGTTTCGAAAATTGAATGTTTTTGTTCTCAAAACATTATTTAGAATTCTAAAATTTCTTCCCAGAATTACTTTCGATTTCGGAATATTTTTTGTTCTCGTTTTATGAAGCTTTGATTTGAAGTGTTTGTTTATTATTTTATCAGTCTTTATTTGAATTATGGAAGCCGCAACTAAATTACGCGGTTCTTATCGAGGTACCTTTACAAAATTTACTGAAAAGGTAAAAAACCTTTTAGAAACTGAAACTTGTGACATCGATTCTTGTGCTGGGTTCTTAGCACAGTTACAAGAAAAATATTCCAAAGTTGAAACGCTTGATAAAGAAATTCTTCAAAATTTACAAGGTGATGAAAAATGTACTCAGACCATGTTGGATAGCGAAATCGAAAGTGCTGATAATTATAGTAGTACTTATATTGATTTAAAAACAAAACTTGAACGTAGAATAAATTTACCTTCGGATTTAAATTCAAGTGTACTTGAAAATGAAAGTAATTCTAAAAGAAGTTTTAAGTTACCAAAAATTGAATTACAAAAGTTTGATGGTAATTTAAAGGACTGGTCATCATTTTGGGGATTATTTAAGAAAATTCATGAAGATCCAAATATTTCGGAGGTAGATAAATTTCAGTATCTACTTCAATCTACTCAAAAGGGGTCTAGAGCCAGAGAAGTCGTAGAATCTTTTCCCGTAACAGCTGAGAACTATTCACAAGCGGTTGATTGTTTACATACAAGATTTGGCAGGGAAGATGTACTAATTGAAGTTTATGTTAGGGAATTATTAAGCCTTGTGCTAAGTTATACTGTAAATCAGGAACATAAATTACCAATTGTGAAGCTTTATGATAAATTAGAAACACAGTTACGATCTTTAAAAATGCTTGGTGTAACAAGCGATAAATATGCCTCAATGTTATACCCGTTAGTTGAATCTTGTTTACCAATAGATCTTTTGCGTATTTGGGAAAGACACTTGAATTCTGTTTCTCTTAGTTCGGAAGATAAATCTTTTAATAAATTAGAAACTTTAATGCAGTTGTAATGAAATTCAAGGTGAAGAAAAAATTAATTTAGCGACAAGTGGATTTGGTTTTGAAAACAAACCCAAGAAATTTAACACAATGAAATCTAAAAATTTTCTAACACACAATAAAATTATTCCAACAGGTATGGAACTTTTAACCTCGTCCCAAAGTAAACAAAACCGAGAGCAAGAGTGCGTGTTCTGCGATAAGCCACATCTAAGTGCGGAATGTAGAAAAGTAGCAAACTTGACTTATGATCAAAGAAAACAAAATGTTATGAAACGGGGAGGCTGCTTTAAATGTTTAAAATTGAACCACATTTCTAGTTCGTGTAGAAGTAGATGTAACTGTGCGATTTGTGGGAGACCCCACCATACTCTTCTCTGTAAGAATGATCCGAAATCAGCTGCGCACGCACAAAGGGTTAAAAATGACAAGAATACTTCCGATCAAGATACAACATTATCAAATGTTTCATCAACTCCCAGTGTTTTGCTACAGACACTCGTGATTAATTTAAGAGGTGAAAACAGAATTTTAAAAATTCGGGCGATTATTGATTCCGCTTCCCAAAGGTCTTACATCTTAGAAAACACTGCAAAAAAGATTGGATACAAGCCAATAAGAAAAGAAAAACTGAAGCATTCCTTATTTGGTGGTTCGAACACGAATACTTTGACACACAATGTTTACAAAGCTTACCTTTCTGATGTCAGCGAAACTTATCGTTGCAATTTTGAAGTTTTGAGTCAGCCTACAATTTGTTTTACTATGCCACCGGTCACTCAAGAACTGTGTGAAGATGATTTATCAGGTACGGGGATATATTTAGAAGATTGCCTTAACACCATAGAGCTCCTTATAGGTGCAGATTAATGACAGGGAAGCTGAAGAATCTGAAATCCGGCCTGACCGCTATTGAAACAAGGCTAGGTTGGACTGTTATGGGACGCACTAAGAAGTTTACTGAAGATACTGAAAACCTTGTAGTCACTTCGATGTTAGCTAGAGAAGTAAAGTCGACAACTGTGTTACAAGTTGCAGTTCCGAAGAAGAAGTAGTTAATTTTATGGCACAATCTAAAGAAATCATGTCAGCGGGATGTTTTGATCTTAGAGGATGGATAGGTAATGGTCTACCACCAAGTGTGTACGGAATTCCTGAAGAAGATTTTCAAGAGACTGTCTCAGTTTTGGGCTTAAATTGGAATATTTTGGAAGATACTCTATACTGTAGTTTAAAGTTTGATGAGTGCGAAAATGCAAATCTAAGTAAGCGATTTATCCTGTCCTTAGCAAGTAAGATTTTTGACCCCATTGGGTTTCTCTGTCCTGTCACTTTAATTGCAAAGATCATAATGCAAGAATGTTGGCGTAGGAAACTGCCCTGGGATGCCAAGCTACCAGATGACATCGAGAAAAAATTTCTGAAATGGGAAAATGCATTAAAATGCTTGGAAGGCATTAGAATCCCTAGAAGGATATTAGAAAATCATGCTCTAAATACAAATGTGTCATTCCATGTGTTTTGTGATGCATCAAGCCACGCTTATGCAACTTGTATATATATCAGAGAAGAAAATAATTTTCATGTGAGATGTCAATTGGTTCAAGCTCGTGCTCGAGTAGCACCATTGAAATCAGTCTCCATTCCGAGACTAGAATTATTAGCATGTTGTTTAGGTGTTAGATTAATGAATTCTATAAAAGGAGACTTCTGTGACAGCCAAGTTCAAACTTTCTATTGGTCTGACTCCATGAACGCATTGTTCTGGATAAAAAATCAAGAACCATGGGGAGTATTTGTGCTGAATCGTACCAGAGAAATAAGATCTTTGAGTCATCCCAACGACTGGAGATACGTCCCGGGTAACTTAAATCCAGCTGACCTTCCATCAAGAGGTTGCAATGCTGATGCTTTACTCAAATCCCTTTGGTGGGAGGGTCCGGAATTTTTGAAGACACCAACGAGTCAATAGCCGAGACAAGAAATCTCACCCGAAATACAGATTGTCAATTCAGAAAAAAAAAGGTCGATCATTTCTGCTCTAAGTACTGAAACTACTGAGAAGTTTTATGAGAGATACTCGTCTTACGTGAAATTTATTAAGAGTTACGGCATGGATATACAGATTCATCTCGAATCTTCGAAATCATTCTAAACGCAATTCTGGGGATCTTACAAATAAAGAACTTAAACATGCTGAATTAATCCTGTTAAAGATGGTTCAAAGGGAAGACTTTCCTAAAGGAATATATGATCGTTTACGAAAACTTCATCCCACCGTTGACAAAGATGGCCTTCTAAGGGTAAAGTCTCTTATACTTAGAAGTAAAGATAATACAGACTTTCGTTTGCCTATCATTTTACCAGGAAATCATTACATCGTGCAGAAATTGATAGAATGGAAACATAACGAATTAAACCACGCAGGAGTACAAATATTAATGAACCATCTCCGAGAAAAATATTGGATTCTCAGGTGCAGAAAGTCCATACGGCAAGTTACCTTACGTTGTATAAGATGCAAACGCTTCACCGTAAATTCTGTTCAGCCTGAAATCACCGCCTTGCCGGAAGACAGGATCAGAGATGCTGCTATCTTTGAAATTACCGGGGTTGATTTAGCCGGACCTTTGTACTTGAAAAATGGTAAAAAATGTTGGATTGTGCTGTACACCTGCGCTGTTTACAGAGCGGTACATCTTGAATTATTAACATCATTATCCTCTGAAGCATTTTTGCAAATCCTGCGAAGATTTGTTGCGAGAAGGGGTCGACCTTCTGTAATATACAGCGATCGAGGCACAAATTTTTTAGGAGCTTCGAAGCTATTTACTGATCCTATACTTGCAAAAATACGGAAGGAAGCCCTAGTACAGAACATAATATGGAAGTTTATCCCCCCAGCTTCACCATGGTGGGGTGGCTGGTGGGAACACTTAATAGGCTGTACAAAGCAAATTTTGAGAAGAGTATTAGGACGAGCAGCTCTAGATTTTGAAGAACTTTACACAATTATATGTGATGTCGAATGTTTGATGAATTCCAGACCATTAACTACTGTTTCTGAGGATCCCGATGATTTAATTCCATTGACTTCGAGCATGTTTTTGCAAGGAATTAAAGAAACTGGTCTTCCTGACCTAGATAACTTCGAAAATATGAATTTAAAAGGAAGACCTCGATATTTGCTAAAATTGAAGAAAGATTTACGGAAAAGATTCAGAATTGAATATCTAGGACAATTAAAAAATTCAAAGGGTATCGCTAAGACTGACAAAAAAATTGCTGTAGGAGACATAGTTCTCGTCGGTCATGATAATCAAAAAAGAATCAACTGGCCATTAGCCAGAGTTGTGGAAACTTATCCTGGTAAAGACGGAATAGTTCGAGTGGCAAAAATCAAGACAGAAAATGGGTTTTTGATACGCCCAGTTCAAAGACTTTATCCGTTAGAGATCTCTTCTGATGAATCTAGTGATTTTCGTGCAAAGTATGCTGCAAATGGAACTTTGATACCTACTCGTTCTACACCGAAAAGATGCCCTGATCTTTCTGAACTGTCTAGAACTGTTTCAAAGAATGTCAAGAAATCTGTTGAGATACCTGACGAAAAACAACGATTTACCAGGAGGGGTAGATCCATTAGAGCTCCAGATAGACTGAATTTATAATTGACTGATAGAACTTTTATTTACCTTTTTTTTTTTTTTTTCTCTCTGTTCCTTTTCATTTTTGCTTGATGTAATGTTTATTAATATGTCTTTTTTCTCTTTTTTTAGTTTGATTTTGTACAAGATTGCCAGAATCAAAGGTGGGAGGATGACCCATTCTTGCCGTCAGGAGGCAGGCTGTTCTTCCACTGGAGATCGTCTGCCTATTTTTATGTTTTATTGATTGGCAACATGGTTTTTTCTGATGATGAAAAAGTTTTTGTTTTTCTGTTGTAAAAAGAAGGAATGTGAATCCGTAAGGATATGAAAGAGCGTTCTGACGCTCGACAGCTAATATTAAACGCTTGGAATTAAATATTGTGATAGCTGCAGATATTAATGAAACAATTATGTATTATAAATGTAAATAGTGCGTCTAATTAAACGTCTGTGTCGTGAAACTTGAGCTGTGTTTATTTCGACTACTTTGTGATTACTTAGAATAAGCCGGCGAAAAAGAACAAGACCTGTCAGGTAAGAAATATTTTATCCTCTTTCTTATGAAATTTATAAAACCTGACGGGACAATAGTAATTAAAAAATCTGGAGTGACTCCACTCGACTTTCCGAACATTGAGTAACTAACAGTTTTGTAGATAAAATAAAGAAAGATGTGTTGCTAAACAAACAAAAAAGAGAAAACCATAACAGAGTGTTTGAGTATTTTTCTCCATATATCACACGAGGTTTTATTTAACGCTACTGAACTTTGAGCCCTTAGATCATAAGGATAAAGAATTTTTCGTTGTGTCCCTGTAAAAATCTATAAATGCTAGATTCACCAAAATGCTTATAGTTAGTGCAACAGTGATTTATAATATTCATACAAATTTTCAGCTCAATTGAATAAGGCGTTTAGATGCTATCGCTGGTCTCATAGGCCATAAAGATAAAGAATTTTTCTTTGTGTAAAAAAACTGTAAGTGCTAGATTCACCAAAATCTATACAGTTGGTTCAAATGTGACCTATAACATGTGTACAAATTCTTTGCTGAGATTAATAAGGCGTTTAGACGCTATCACACTTTTAAAAATTTGGCAAAGAATTTTTCTTTGTGTCCCTGTAAAAAAAACTATAAGTGCTAGATTCTCCAAAATCTATACAGATTGAGTATCTGTGACCTATAATATGTGTATAAAGTTTTTGCTGAATTGAATAAGGCGTTTAGATGCTATCGCACTTTTAAGATTTTGGTCTCTTGGCCATAATGATAAAGAATTTTTCTTTGTGTCCCTGTAAAAAAACTGTAAGTGCTACATTCAACAAAATCTATAGGGTTCGTACTATGGTGACTTACAATATACGTACCAACTTTCAGCTTATTCGAACAAAGCGTTTAGACGCTAGCGTGTTCACTCACAGACATACACACATACATACACACATACATACACACATACATACACACATACATACACACACACATACATACATCATCGTAAAAATAGTGAAAACGGACTCGTTGGACCTCGAAACGTATAGAAACATCAAAATCTCGAAATCGGATTTTTGACATGATTACAATACTTTCCTCACTATAGTGTTCGGAAAGTAAAAATAGGAAAACAAATCCTGTTATTATTATTTTATTATTTTTTTTAATAAGTGTTTCTATTTATTTCAAAGAAAAGTAATAGAGGAAAAATCTTTATCTTATTTCATTAATTTTACTTCTTACGCACCACATTAATCATCTTTATTGTTTCAAAGATGAAGGTCAAAAAGCAAAATTTCACCTTCACTTTCTCAAGCCTATAAATACGGTTTATAAAGTAAGAAATGTCAAAAAGAAGCTTTTAACCTTTACTAGAAAAATAAAGGAAAATTTTATTTAAGTTTTTGTGTATTACACAAAAGTTCAATATTCTTTACCCCTTTTGTCTTTCAATGGTAAAAAAAAAAAAAAAAAACTTTTGCTTTTAAACAATGAAATTTTCTTGTTTTCATTGTAGGTTCTGTATTATAGATTTGGATGGTCGTTGATTATTGAAGTTCAATTTTAAACAACAGCTTCAGAATTCTTGCGAAGTGCACCGTCAATAACACAGTGATCAATATATAATCCGGGCATTTTTGTAGATAATCCCGAAAAATTTTATTAAAAATTTTATTTGATATATTACTCTCGTATAGGTAATCATTTTATAAAGTTATTATTATTGGATAATTTGAATTGAAATGATTTTAAAGCATTGGAGTGGGAGTCCAAAACATTGACTTCATAGGTCAAATCATGGTGATGAAGTGACACTCCGATTTCTTCATTAATTTCGCCAAAGCTCAAATCGAAGCCAAATTCAAAATAAGAGGAAAAATGGTTGTAATTATGCTACGTATAACCACATGCAATTTTTGAAAAGGTTACTGGATGATTATAATTCAAACAGTTCTCAATAAGAACCAACCCTCGCCATGGGAAGACGGAAGTTTTAAGCAAAATTTATGTACAATATTGTGAGACAAGGAATGCACACATGGCACCTAACTGCATTTATTTTGCAATATGAAAATAAACCGAATTAGGAAAAGTCATAACATGTTATTCTAGATCAGCATTACGTTAATAATACATGATCAAATATTTATATAGAGTTGGAATTAGCAAAAGATACATATGTGGGAAGAGGAAAGATATAAAATTTTAAAGAACATATTGTATGTGAATTTAAGTTGCAAATACAGGTCATAAAAATGTGTTCGTTACTTTCAAATGTTATATATATATATAAACATAATATAGTTTTTAGAATATGTGATAATCGACATCACAGGTTCATTGAATAAAAGAGTAACTATTTGGAAGATTTTTCTATTTGTTAAGAGTTTGTAAAAAGAAAAAAAAAAAAAAAAAAAAAAGACCCTGAAACGAAATATATGGCTGTATTTGAATGAATACGGAATTAAAAAAATTATCAGAATGGAATATTATATTCTAAAGTTTATACTTTAAAACAGATACTAGATAAATACAACATTTCTATTTCACTTTCATGTTACTTTTATTATTATTATTATTATTATTATTATTTGCTTAAAAAAAAAAAAAAAAAAAAGTCTCGAAAATATTTTTTAATACAGATTCAATGTTTAAAAGCAATAAAAAAATAGAATATTGTGTAGAAACTCGAACGTGCTTTCTACTACATTTTCCAATGCAAATTCACGCGGTATAAATTATTCATTAAAATTATTTTCCATGATGACGATTTTCACCTCAGTGAAGTAGAACTCTAAATGTTGAAAGAAAGTCAATTTTGTGCCCTATATATAACATCTGAGTATATGATTTTTTTTTCTAAAAATTTATTTTGTTTGAAAAAAAAAAACGATAATTTTAAATTATGACGAATATATGGTTTAACTATTCGTTTTAAAGTTATGAAAAACGATTTCTTTCTTTTACTTTTTATTTGGGTAGATGGGCGGGAAAGCAGCGGTGCTCCTACATGTACAATTTTTGTCATAGTTTATTATTATTATAAGTGATTTTTAATGTTTCACAATGGCTTGTCAAAAATAATTCTCATAGCCTACAAAACTTTTTCATAGATTGCCATATTAAAAATATCGGAAAAGATGGAATGGCAAAGCTACTTGCAAGGCAGTTTTCCCCAAATGTTGATAGGCAATAATTTATCTCAAGTGCAACTACGTATAAATCTATCTGAAATTCTGTGCAATAGTTACTGAGATAAAACTTTTTTTTTTTTTAATCAGACACATAGACATACATTTTCAGACAATGGTCTATATGTTCTATACCATAACGTGTAAATATATTGAAAACCAAAATTCCAAAATTTTTAAAATCCAATATTTTCTTCTATCAAGTATAAAAGAAGGTAAAAAAGTCGGTTGTGCTTGTTGAGGACTATTAACTAAGCAAATGTCCTAGGTCTGGGTGGGATACCCTTCTTGGGGGATCTTTTCAAATGGTCTTTACCTGTATGTACGCGACTTTGGGAGAAGAACTACGGAAAACTCCGAAAAGCTAGGCCGACGAGCGCAACTTGGGTTCAAACATAACAATTATCGTGGAGAAAAACATCGAAGAAAAAAAAAAAAAAAAAAAAAAAGAAAGAAAGAAACTGATTTTTCGATATTTTTGTTTTACAACCTTACAAAGAAATTTATATTAAGAAGTAATTAATAAACAAATAATCTGGTGCAGCTCTAAGACTACTTTACCTTACCCTACATTATATAGACATATTATTGTTTAAGGTGAAAGATGTGAAGCATCTATTGGGCAATTTCTAGTGTATTTAAATATATATATATATATATATATATATATATATATATATATAAAAGTATTTTTAGAAATAGTTTTATTTAATATAAAATTTGTATGAGTGCTTTTATCACCCACTTACCTCTCCCCGTTTGAATATTTTAACTATATTTAAAATCCTTTAAAACTGGTGCTGAGTTTAATTATTAATTTCAAATTATTCACGTGATTGCCTCCCACAGCGCTCTATGAAATTTATTTGACTGATTTTAAAAAGCCCCGTGTATTATCTATAAATGATACCCATATCAAATAACATATTAAAATTTAGCATAGAAAAACTTCATGCCATAGCTTGAAATGAACGTCTAACTATATCCAAATACAGCGATAATATATCCAAAAATATTTTGGGAGGCCATGTAAATGAGTAATAAATACCTTTTATATTATATTATTCGTGAAACGAACTTTTGAGCATATAAATAATGTAAGTCCATCTGATTTTATTTAGTACAGTCTAAAGCTCTTAACCTATAACAACCAATTTTGCCCCAAAAATGTAATGTATTTGAATATATTTTTATACTTCAATATACAAACCATTTGCCCAACGACAAACTCATTCCTAGTACAGACTTAGGATATTCTTTTATTATCTGGATATCCAGAAGTAGATTCTTAGGATATCTACAGGATGTCCTTTTATTCTTTGGATATCCTGAAGCACATCCTTAGGATATCCATAGGATATTATTATCCTATGGATATCCTGAAAATATCCTGAGCAGGAGATGTATGTTGTTAGATTTTTCCGATTTCAATATACTGTTTCAAGTAGCTCTTTTATATCGTACAGATTTAGAATACACAGTTAATACACTTTGCTAATATTTCTTCTTCAGTTATGCTGATAATAAGCTCATATACAGGTTAACTGTCAAAAACCTGATTTTTGGATTCAGGAAAGCTCAAATCGTGTAAATAAAGCGAAATTGTCTATTTTGAAAATTTCACTGGAAAACGATACTTTCTCTGTTCTGTATTAGTAGAGAAAGTAAAAAAAAAAAATTTTTTTCAGTTATTTTAAGTATCTTTAAAAAATGGAGAACTACTGGATTCAAAATTCGTGATTTTTATGTATATATATATACTTCATATATAAGAAATGTTAATTTAGTAATTACGCAGCGTTTCAATGTTATTAGTTATAACATAACATTAATCTCAGTCTGTTGTTTTATTCCATGCAAAGGAATGAAAATACTTAAGATTTTTATCTGAAAATATTTATAACTGTATATTATACTTTATAATAATAACATAACATTAATCTTAGGCTGTGTTTTATATCATGTAAAGAAATGAAAATACTTAAGAATTTTATTTAAAAATACTTAAGGTTTTTAAAACATCAAGAATATTTTAAATTTTATACTTTTTGTACACGAATTTCAGTTTCAAGGGAATGACATTTTTCTAAATACTCGTAAGTGATTTTTGTCATAAAAATAAAGTAAAGCGTCAAAGACAGAGTGACTACAATTTGTATATATGGGCATTATTTGTTTTCATGTTTTATGGAACAGCATAAACTTTTCGTATATTTTTAGTCTTTTTTTTTGTGTGTGTGTAATTTTTAAGGCACCCACACCGAGACATATAATTGGGCTATGAAATCTGGACGCCAATCAATTTTCGTACAGTATACATACGGAAGGTCATTTTAAGGGGGTATACATAGCAAAAATTAAATAAAAAAAAGTGCTGTTTCTGAGATACTGCACTGAGAAAAAATATCTACTGCCTTCCTCTAGAATGAATAAGTGGCCATTTTCAAAATCCCTTAACTAGAAATATAGAATTCCGAGCTTTGCGCGTAAGGCACGCCAATAAACTGAATAGACGAAATGATCGAGAATTTCTAGTCTACACATTTCTTGATGGTGAAACAATATTCTGAATCTTTTGTATGGCGAGAAATTCTTGCTTTATTTTCTAAAATTGAATAATAAACCAAGATTATAGTTGTTGAAACCCGCCTATTGTAGTCTCATTTATTTGCAGAGATTTTTAAATAACTTTGCCCTCGAGAATATAGGCAAACGCTCTAGAATTCTAATAGGGGCTTCTAGAACTCGCTTTCCAAGGGGACTAGAATTTATAAGGATGACATGGAATTATTTTTTCTGGAGCCACAACTTAGATTCAGAATTTTTTTCTCGGTGGGATTTAAATTAAATACGGCCACACTTAAGTCTTTTCATGTCCCACACCCGGATTTCCAAATTTCGGTCAAATTTGTCTAATTTAGCTATACATCGGACATGCTTTACATATATAGTTTCATTGTTTTATCCTTGTTCGTTATGGATAGATGATAGTTAGGATATTCCTCATATACACATATAAACACACGCACTCTCTCACACACACATACACACACACAATATTTTATTCACGAGAGACTTGTACGAACATGTAAATCAGGTGAAAACTAAATATTGAATTTTTTGACACAAAACAATATTTTCCATTATCTACAGTAGCCAGGTAATGGAAGTAAAACTTATAGATAATTGGTGATGAGGTTTGCCTTTGTGCCAGTAGTCAGTATCCATGTTATAATGAAGATGGACTATATAAAAATTTATTTTATATTTCTGTCTTAAAATTAAGAAATTTTGCATATACGCGCATTTAAATATCAAGAGATATTAATTATATTAAAATTTCCAGCCCTGCTAGTTTTTAAGTTCTTTCCCAATTTCCCAGTATTATGGTTGAAATATTTAATCTGAGCACATTTATGTATAATTTTGTGATTTCATTCCACAGTTATAAGGTTTTTTTTTCCCTGAAAGGTGAAATTTTACACGAACTTCAGATTTTTTTAAACTTAAAATCTTATTTTAATGCCTAACTTAAGCCTTAAAAATGCTTTACAAATTTATCTGAATACCCATACGGACACCTTTTTAATAATTTGTTTAGGATTTAGTTTAAAATAAATAATCTTTGTTAGTTGTTACATATGTTAAAGATCAATATTGGACGATTTAATGAATAGGTCAAATGTTTTTTAACACCTAATATATATTCTTATAAGAATGTAATTTTAGGTGTAATGTTCTGTTAGAAAAAAAAAAAAAAAAAAAAAAAAAAATCGGGGTTTTAAATTTATAGATTTCTCACATCTATGTATTTCCTTCTTCACTTCTTTCTACATCTCTCTGTTTCTTCTTTTCTTTCATTTTTATAACTTTTTTTTTCATAATTTAATTTCAAAATGAACGTTACTTTTTAAGTAAATATTTAACGATATCTGTAGAAGAGTATTTTCTAACATTTATACAAAACTAGTTTTTTACTTTATCATATGAAAAGTTATAAGGTTTCAAAGTTGTATTGAAATTTGTTAAAAAAAAAAAAAATAAATAAATAAAATAAAAAATCATTAGAATATAACTAGCATTTAAGAAGGAAAAAAATATAGTAGAATAAAGTAGAATAAGAAGAACCTTCGTAAAATTTTAGATGCATTAAAGCATAAACTTTTATTTCCGTTTCTCCGCTTTATTCTCCTTTACTCATCCCCTTTGCTTTTTTTTTTTTTTTTTTCTTTTTAACCGTGTGAATATATATATATATATATATATATATATATATATATATATATATATATATATATATATATATATATATTGCTGTATTATCTGAATACTTATAAAATTTAACACTATACTGGATTTTATATTGATTCTATATATATGTATATAAGAATAAAATGATTTTCATAATATTATCATTATTTTAAAAAATAGTAGAAGGTAAGTCCTCCTCGTAAAATTTCAGGTATTCATTTAATCATAAATTTTTATTTCCAATTATCTACATTATTCTCCTTTTTTTCTCATCTCACTCACAAATGAACTGACATTTTTTCTTTCTTTCTTTTACTTTTTTTTTTTTTTTTTAAATATGCCTAACTGGTTTTTTCGCTCTGTCATCTGAATAGTTATAAAATTTTAAAACTCATATCGGATTATAGATTGATTAAATATTGATTTTCATAAGAAAAGAAATACTTTCATTAGAATGTAATACTTAAAGAAAAATAAAAAATAAAAATGGAAAAATAAGAAGAATCCTCATAAAATTTCAGATGCATTAAATCATAAATTTTTATTTCCAATTCTCCATTTTATTCTCGTCCTTTCCTCAACTCATTTACAAATGAACAAACTTTTTAAAGAAAGAGCGCATCGATCGAGTCACTTAAAACTTTTGAATCATCAGTCTATCCGACGATTCTTTATTCGTTTTTAATCTCTTCGCTTTATTTTTATTTCACTTTACATTTCGAAGAAAGAGTATAAAAGAAAGTTTTTCCTCTTGAATGCTTGAAGTGTTCTTTTTCCATAAAGATGCGAAAAAAAAAGGGGGGGGGGGAGAAAAACGAAAAAAAGAGAATTGATAGAAAATGTGTGTTCTGCGTTTTCCAAGACGGAGAATTTATCGGAACAGAAAGGGGTGGTGCTCTGGAGAGTCGGAAAGGCGTCGGCGCAATCGACTTGCACTCCACAAAACTCTTCCCCCTTCGCGGAGAAGTTCTTGTGTCCGTTTTCTACACAGGAGAGGCTTCTCAATCGGATCTGACAGTCGATTGGGAAACAACTACTTTAGCCTGGAGGAACAACGATGCTCTATCCTCACAGCCACAGAAGGAGAATTTGCACGGAGCGGTGAGTACAAAGTTTTGATTCCGATATTATTCAATAAATAAATAAAAAAAGATAAGCGTACATGTTCACATTTAGATATTGCACATAAAAATGATCTGTATGCAAACGTTTGTAATAAGTATTGTAAATTAGGATTGCAATACATTTTCTGTGAAAGTTTGCAAATTGTCCCGAAGTGGGGATTACAAAGTTTTGGTTACGATATAGCATTGATTATTCAATAAATACATAAATAAATAAAAGATAAGCGTACATGTGCACATTTAGATATTACACATAAAAATGATCTATATGCAGACGTTTGTAATAAGTATTGCAAATTAGGATTGCAATAAATTTTCTGTGAAAGTTTGCAAATTGTCCCGAAGTGGTGATTACAAAGTTTCTATTCCGATGGCAATGATAATATTATTAGAAAAGATAAGTCTAAATATACTGCTCTGTGCTAAAACTGTGATGTTTTTGTAATAATTAACGCAAATTAGGATTTTTTAATGGATGCATATTTCTTAAAATTTGCTCTAAAAATATCTCAAAGTGTGGTAATTACAAATTTTTAATTCCGATGCAGTGATAATATTATTGAAAAAGATAAGGCTAAATACATTCTATGTTTAAAAGAGGATGTGTTTGTAGTAATTACCGAAAATTAGGATTGTTTAATGAATGCATATTTCTTAAAATTTGCTCTAAAAATATCTCAAAGAGTGGTAATTACAAAGATTTAATTTCTATGCAATGATAGTATTATTGAAAAAGATAAGGTTAAATACATTCTATGTTTAAAAGGGGATGTGATTGTAATAATTACCGCAAATTAGGATTGTTTAATAAATGCATATTTTTTAAAATTTGCTCTAAAAATATCTCAAAGAGTGGTAATTACAAAGTTTTAATTCCGATGCAGTGATAATATTATTAAAAAAGATAAGGCTAAATGCATTCTATGTTTAAAAGGGGATGTGATTGTAATAATTACCGCAAATTAGGATTGTTTAATGAATGCATATTTCTTAAAATTAGCTCTAAAGATATCTCAAAGAGCGGTAATAACAAAGTTTTAATTCCGATGGCAATGGTAATACTTTAAGAAAGTTAAGTCTGTATGAAAACTATGATGTGTTTGGTAATAATTGGGGCAAATTAGGATTGTTTAATGAATGCATATTTCTTAAAACTTTCCCTAAAACTATCTCAAAGCGTAGTAATTAAAAAGTTTTGATTCCGATGCAATGATAATATTATTAGAAAAGGTAAATCTAAATATATTATGGGTAAAAGCAATGATATGTTTGTCATAACTACAGTAAATTAGGATTGTTTAATGAATGCATATTTCTTAAAATTTTCGCTAAACTTACATCTGCAGTAATTACAAAGTTTTGATTCCGATGACAATGATATACTTTGAAAAAAAAGTTATGTCTAAATTTTTTTTCTGTGTAAAAACGATGATGTATTTGAAATAATTATCTAAAATTATGATTATGTAATGAATGCATTTTACTTAAAATTTGTGCTTTCTTTCTTTTTTCAAAGAGAGGTAATTACAAAGCCTTCATTCGGATGGCAATGGTAAGGGAATAATAAATGATAAATTTACGTATGCAGATAAATATATGTAAAAATGATCTAAAAAAAATGTTTGTAAAAAAATATTGCATATCATGATTACCTAAAAATTTCTGTTAAAGTTTGCGAATATGCACGAGACGGCTATTACAAAGTTTTGACTTCGATGGCAATGGTTATATTGTGGGGGAGGGGGGATGGTATGGCTTAATAGGTTCTGTATAAAAACGATTATGCATTTGTATAATTACTGAAAATTACGATTTTTTAATTATTGAACACGAATGCATATTTGTTAAATTTTGCATTAAAAAATTCCCAGAGATTGGTAATTATAAAAGTTTCACGTTATTAGTAATGGTAACACAGATAGAAAACATATTTATAAATATAAACGGCATGCAAACAATAAAATCATTGTTATAATTACCGTAATTTAAAGTTTTCATATTCATCATAACAGTTAATATCTTTAATAATTTCTGTCCAAATTTGCACATAGCGGTAACACAAAGTTTGACTCCAATGGCAATGATAACTTTATAATATTACGCGTAAGAATAATAATGTATTTGTAATAATTACCACAAATGATTTTTAAAGAGTTCACATAAATACGGTTTTCTAAAAAAATTTAATAAAAAATTCTCTCTGAATTTTCGTAGAGCAATAATTGTTGAGTTTTGACCTTTTTGGCAGTAAAATTATATTGAGACAGATAAATATAAATATATTCCGCATAAAAACGATAAAATCATTGTAATAATTACCATAAATTAGGATTTTTGTATATATCATAAATGCTTATATCTTTAATTTTGCATTAAAAATTTCTCTATGAATTTGCATATAGGGCTAGTTGAAAAATTTGACTTCAACGCCAATGATAACTTTGTAATATTACGCATGAAAACAATGAAGAGTTTGTAATAATTACTACAAATAATAGTTTTTAAAGAGCTCACATAAATACTTTTTTTTTTTTTTGTAGTAAAAATTTCTCTCTGAATTTGCTCAGAGCAATAATTGTGACGTTTTTAGCCAGTAAAAATATGTTGAAGAAAGGTAAATATAACTATATTCCATATAAGCGAGTAATAATTTCCGAATAAAATAGTTTTTCGAAGATTCAACATGACTGGCTGTTGAATTTTGTAAGGTAGGTGAACCAAAGGTGGCCAGTGTTCCTAAGGTAGCCCACCACCCCAAAAGAGATAAAATTTTATTTTGAATCACAAAATGGCGCTACTGCATAGTAAATTATGTATCTCCAGGATATGTGCCTGAATTTAAAGTGAGTATCTTGATAGACCGCCATTGTATGCAGTGGTTTTACTTTAGAAGGGTTGTCGTTCTAATTTCCAGTTAAGAAGATCATTTAATTTACATGTGTTTCAATTCTTAGAAATTTGAGTTATTATATGTTTTCTAAAAGTTTATTTCTTTCTCTTTAACCAGATTAACTTTGTTATTAATAAAGTTATCAGATAAAAAGTTTAATTCCATGCAAATTGCATGGAATGCAACCATATGCATATTCTCAAGGTGGCCCAGATACAAGGCAAACTTGAACACATGTGAGCCAACTCAGCAAATGAAAACAGAAATTAATGTAATAAGGGTAACTCTCAAAATTTCTGTTTAAATATCTAAAAAAATCTGGAGTGACTCCACTCGACTTTCCGAACATTGAGTAACTAACAGTTTTGTTGATAAAATAAAGAAAGAGGAGTTGCTAAACAAACAAAAAAGAGAAAACCATAACAGAGTGTTTGAGTATTTTTCTCCATATATCACACGAGGTTTTATTTAACGCTACTGAACTTTGAGCCCTTAGATCATAATGATAAAGAATTTTTCGTTGTGTCCCTGTAAAAATCTATAAATGCTAGATTCACCAAAATGCTTATAGTTAGTGCAACAGTGATTTATAATATTCATACAAATTTTCAGCTCAATTGAATAAGGCGTTTAGATGCTATCGCTGGTCTCATAAGCCATAAAGATAAAGAATTTTTCTTTGTGTCCCTGTAAAAAAACTGTAAGTGCTAGATTCACCAAAATCTATACAGTTGGTTCAAATGTGACCTATAACATGTGTACAAATTCTTTGCTGAGATTAATAAGGTGTTTAGACGCTATCACACTTTTAAAAATTTGGCAAAGAATTTTTCTTTGTGTCCCTGTAAAAAAACTATAAGTGCTAGATTCTCCAAAATCTATAAAGATTGAGTATCTGTGACCTATAATATGTGTATAAAGTTTTTGCTCAATTGAATAATGCGTTTAGATGCTATCGCACTTTTAAGATTTTGGTCCCTTGACCATAATGATAAAGAATTTTTCTTTGTGTCCCTGTAAAAAAACTATAAGTGCTAGATTCACCAAAATCTATAGGATTCGTACTATGGTGACTTACAATATACGTACCAACTTTCAGCTTATTCGAACAAAGCGTTTAGACGCTAGCGTGTTCACTCACATACATACACACATACATACACACATACATACACACACACATACATACATCATCGTAAAAATAGTGAAAACGGACTCGTTGGACCTAGAAACGTACAGAAACATCAAAATCTCGAATTCGGATTTTTGACATGATTACAATACTTTCCTCACTATAGTGTTCGGAAAGTAAAAATCTTATTATCGTTTATTCTCCAACAATTTCTACACTATTGCGAATCCCAGAGATTTTCCGAAAGAAGTCAATGAATCCCAGTACAAAAATTCTGAACTACTTTGCACAAAAGGTGGTTGAAAGTCTTTTTGCGTCAAAAGATAAGATTAACAAGAAGAAAAAACCCGAAACATAACAAGAGAGAGTCTTATAAGCACATTTTAAAGGTGTTTTCAATATATCGGCCACCTTTGGCACACAATGCGTCAAAGGTGGCCCACGTGCTACAATTTTGAAATTGTATTATAAAAATATCTAAGTTACATTTTACAAAGAAAATTATACTTGATATGTGTAAGAGATAAGCGTAGCATTTTACGAAAAGAAGTCCAGCCTCATACACCCTACCTATCCAGTTTGCTACAGCTATGCGTTCTATAAGCTTTTCTATGCAAAGAGAGAATTGCGAAGCCCCCTGTCGGCTGATATGTATATAAAAGGAATCAAAATAATATTTTATTATAGTTCTCTTGTAAATCTAGTTACGTGCAATAAAAGATAGGATATAGACTTCAGCTAAATGGGAGAAATCGCAACATAGCAATGCGGCACTGCATGTCGGGCGATTTAGAGCAAAAGTTGATATATGCCCATTTATGTAAAATTGCAACGATATATAAACTTTTATGGAATTCTGTGCATTAGTTCTAGAACTAGAGCTGCCACAAAATAATTCTAAAACCTTGGAACAGACATAAAGACAGATATTTTCTAAAAATGTGAAATCATGTTCTGGACAACTCAAAAGGTGTAAATCTATCGAAAACCGGAAGTCTAAAATTTTACGAATCTGAGTAAATAAATAGTTATGTATCAATACATCGATCTCCATTCAGAACTGAAGTATTTTTTTTTTTTTTTTGCACAGCCTTTAAAATGCATATTATTTATTATTTAGAAGAAAAAAAATATTCTGACACGAAAAATCCGAAATATAGTATAATATTCAGGAAATATTACTCAAAATAAAACAAACCAGAAAAATATGAAATTCCCTTTACAATGTTGCCAAAAAATCAATTTACACATATACCTTACCTGCTTTGTCGTGTTTATCAGACACCTGCTAGTGCCTTAGCATCTGCTGACCAATTTTCTTGCGTTGATGCCTTTATAATACCGAGCTTTTAAAAATTCATATGCATATATATGCACTTTCCACTCACGGAAAATTGCAGTAGATTTAGTTTTTGAAGGAAGTAAAAGGAAAGTTTTGGGGGGGAAGTAAGGGAATAAAAATGTTTCCCAAATTATTATCGCTAATCTTTTTTATGGTAGAATAGTAGTAAACTGTAAACGTATGTAACTGTAAGCAGTCACGCTTATTACTGTAAATTATTTATACTTAAGTAAAGGACATTTTGCCAATATTTCTTTTTGCTTGTAAATTCACGCTCATTATATATATATATATATATATATATATATATATATATATATAAATTGCTTACATGTGCATTAAGTATACTAAAATTTCACAAAGATTATTTAAATTTAATAAGAAAATTCATAATTGTAATTTCATGAAAAATTTTAAAATATTCCCTTGTAACTGATTTATAATTTCTCATTTTATATTATTATGTTTTAACATTATATTTTGATTATGTTTAAATATAAATCTATGGATTCATTGGTAAGTTAAATCTTTAAAAATACTTGCATGCTAAAAATTACACTAAATTTTAACATTCAAACGCAAAAGTATTTTTTAAAACTAATTTATCAACGAATCTACAAAGTAATGTCTAAATATTTTCAAGATATATTGTTAAACTTTATGAATGTAATATCGTGGGCAAAGAAATTAACTTGGCAAAGAGAATTTTGAAAAATTTCAAAACATTTAAAAATTTGATTTTTTTTAAATTTAAATTCTTTTTAAGTAGTTTTATTTACCCATTATTATAAACTAGCAGTCTACGACCGCTTCGCTGGTCACTGTATTGATGAATTTTCAAAAGAATTGAATCACCATTTATTTTTTATATCACATTATAAATAAAAACTTAATATATATATATATATATATATATATATATATATATATATATATATATATATATACCTACATTGAAATTGCCCTCAACCTCACTTGGGGTACCCGTTGCCTATGTCCCCGCTTTTTATTAAATAAAATATTTCTTCCATTTTGCACTCGTTTTGCTTCTGCGGATAATCAAAATTGTAATGGCATGTCTCCGGACCACCTCTAGGGGTAAATCCCAGACCGTCGCCAATTGTCCTTTACACAGCACTGGTGCGACGTAATACCCAACCAGCCAACCATGCACACGTTTTGCAACGATTTTCTATGGTCTTTTGTGAATTATTCTCAAGAAAGAATCAGCAATTGTTTACAAATTTAATAGATTATGTATGGGAAATAAGTATTCTGTAATTTAAAAATTACAGCTCTTAGAACTTCAAAACTGATAATTTAAAAAAAGTTATTCATTATTCCTTAATATTGTTCATGTTATATTCCTTAATATAGTTCCTGTTTTTTGCTTAATATTAGATTCTTATTTTGAAATAAAAATAATCGAATGATATCGCGTTGTAAAATTTTGCAACGTAATAACTCTAAATCTAATAACTTATATATAGTGTCCTCACAAAAAATGTTTTTAGAACTCTTTTAAAAAAATATAACATGTATGCAATACTTTTTAAAAAAATTCATAAGTTTTTACTGAAAAAAAAAAAAAAAAAAAATGGCCGACTTTCATCACCAAAGTAGTTAAATCTTGACCAATCAAAAATAGGAGTGGACCACCCGGATGTGTGCTGCCGGCAAACTCTTTGCTTTATTTATATAGATCATTGCGTACGCATGTAAATTCTCATAACCTTAGACAGTTATTTAAAAAAAAATTACAATGTATATTTCAATGCATACGTATGTAAATTTTGGCAATTTTAAGACAACAATCAAGAAAAAAAGATTAATAATGCTCACCTCAATTATTTCCCTACATAAGGGTAATGACACTAGGATCCTAGGCCTGAGGGAGAGTGCCCTCTATGGAGTTCTTTCTAAATGTTCTTAACTAGTATTTACGCAAGTTTCGGAGAAACTTCGGAAAACTCCGAACGGATAGGCCGACGAGCGCGACCAGGAATAGAACCCAGCACTTTACATTTACCAGCTTTGAGGACAGAATATCTCGGCCGCTGATAATTCTATAAGGGTATTGGATATAAGCGAGTATGCAACAAAAATCACTAGATTCAAATTTTAATATAATTAATGCAATAAAGCGAAGTTTAATATGTCCTGATTGCAGAAAAAAAAATCTACTTCTAATATATATATATATACATTCTATAACAAGAAAAAAAAATGATGCACCAAGAAGAAGTGGGGACAAAAATTGGTAGATGGGGTGGAATGGGTGGTCCGAATGGGACAAAAATTGGTAGATGTGATGTGCATGTGGAGAAAAACAATTGATTACAGTTTCAGAAAATTTGAATGATTTAATCAAGAGAAAGGGCCTCACAAAGTAAACAAGTCAATGACGCGTTGGTCCACTTCTGGCCCTTATGTACGCAATTATTGGGCTTGGTATTAATTGATAGAGTTGGCAGATGTGTTCGTGTGAAGTAGCGTGCCAAATTCTGTCCAATTGTTGCGTTAGATTCATAAATCCCGAGCTGGTTGTAGGACCCTTTTTATGATGCCCCAAACGTCCTCAGTGGAAGAGAGATCCGGGGACTGAGCTCAACCCCACTGAGCCACCTATTAAAGGTATTTGAAGTCACCGAAGTACCAGTTGCACGTAAGATCGACGATAATTATGAACTGGTGCTTGATTCCATCAAAACCTGTATGTATGTCAATTTGTGTCCAGTTTGCATTACTCCTTCTTGGAGAGTCACTTTTTTTTCTTATATATATATATATATATATATATATATATATATTGTGTGTGTGATGTGCTCTTAAAATCATAGACTGTTCTGTCATAGCTGGTTCTATAAAAGTAAAATAAATGGAAATGTGCTGCATAAAATCTATGAAAATACATTAATGACTAGGTGCGGTAATAATTAGGATTATTTATATAGTTATTAATATATTTATAACCATATTAAAAACTAGGATATATGTTATATAATAATATTATATATCCTAAGTTATTTTATTATAGTAATAACTGGGACATTTTTCAGTGGAACAAGACAATAGCTAATGATGTAAAAATATTACAATTCAGTTCGAATACCGAAAAATTCATTAATGCCCTTAACCTCCCCCCCCCCCCATCCACTTCCTTAAAAAATAAATAAATAAATAATAATAATGAAGTTTTTAAAAACATGGTGAAACATATTTTTCATACATTTCTATCTGCAAAGAAATACGAGTACATTTAATTAAAAAATATGTTTCTGTAAACCTCGAAGATTTGTTATTTTCTACGATTTTTCGTTATTCTTTTATATAATTTCATGGAAAGATATTTGAGGAAAAATCTTTACAATATTACGTTGAATGAAAAAAGTAATTAATTCCCGCAATGTTTTACATTATTGAAGAAAAACTGATGAAAAACACAAGGAACAAATGAATCTGGATTCAAAATTATTAAAATGGAGAAAGATGAAGGAATATAAAAACATAAAAAGAGAGAATAATAATAATAATAATAAAGTTAAAAAAGAAATCGTTACTTTTAATATTGCGGTTTGGGTCACTTTAATCTTATCCAAATTAAAATTGGTAATATTATGGTTTAATGGTATTGTTTTATTAAAATTATTAAAATTAGTATTGTCAGTGGTCGAAACTACACCAATCTTTTAAAGTAAACATTAAATAATATATATAAAAATTCCAAATTTATCTAAAAACAGAAATTGTTCAGTATTGTGTCTTAATGATTAATCTATCATTAAAGAAGAAAAAATCATTATTAACATCTTTATTTATACGATGATGCATATTCCTATTAATTTTTGTATTCATTTGCCTCTCAGTCCAACTGACTCAGTCCAATTCTTATTCTCGGCATTTTAATCGCAAAAAACACTACCTTAAAAAAAAAAAAAATGGCAACAGTAATAAAATAAAAATTATAGCCACTTTTGTTGCCAGACAATATGTATGTATATATATATATATATACACACAGAAAAAAAAGTCTCTAACTGACATCTAGAATCTAAATTGTACAGGAGAAGCAGTTCCCTGTCATCCTTATAAATTCTAGTTCCCTTTGAAAGCGAGTTCTAGAAACCCCTAATAGAATTCTAGAGCATTTGCCTATATTCTCGAGGGCAAAGTTTTTTAAAAATCTCTGCAAGTAAATGCGAATACAAGAGGTGTGTTTCAGTAACTATAATTTTGGTTTATTATCCAATTCTAGAAAATTAAGTTAGAATTTCTCGCAATACAAAAGATTCAGAATATTCAGAGTATTGTTTCACCATCTAGAAATGTGTAGACTAGAAATTCTCGATCATTTCGTCTATTCAGTTTATTGGCGTGCCTTATGAGCACAGCACGGAAATCTATATTTCTAGTTAAGGGATTTAGAAAATTACCACTTATTCATTCTAGATAAAAACGGTATATTTTTTTTCTCAGTGTGTGTGTATATATATAAAGCATGCTTTTGCAGAATTCTGTATCTCTACGACCAGGCTTTTACCTGCAAATTGACTACATATCTCTATGTTTAAATTTGTTTTTTGTCACATTTTCGTCATACTCACAGTTCATTATACAGAGAATAAACTGAAATATATATATATTTTTTTATCAACACCATTTTTCCTTTTAAACAGCGTCAAAAAGAAAGACGTTGGCCCTAATAGTGTCGAACCCACGACCAACGCCTTATTAGCATGACGCTCTATCTAAACGAGCAAATGGGCCACGAAAATACTATTCATTTTTACGTTTCTATGTCCAAAATTGATTATTTTAGAAACTTATAGACTTTAATTAATAATAATAATATCGCGCAAATTACTCATAAATAAGTTAAATAAAATATTTTCTTTTCTTATGGATTTAGTTAACTCAACTGATTAATTAATATCAATAGCACTTGGTTGCCTGCTCCGTGGCTATTTAACAGAGTCTTCTTCATTACACAAGTATTGCCCCTTGTCGCGAAAGGATAATAATTTCCTGGCAATAATTTCCACCATCTGCTCTTGCCCGTTGTCGCGATGGGATCTTATCCTGGCAACTTGCAGGAGTACCAGTATTTAGCAATCTGTTTCATTTCCCAGAGACTTTACTCATATAGACTTTTCAATCAAGAACTTTCGTATACTTCATGCCACCTGTCGCGTGGGGCATAGCCCGGAAATTTAGCACCTGAATAATCGCCCACTGTCGGCTTAGGCCGGATTGCGCCTGGCGAAATTTGTATTTTTCTTTTTTTTTTTTTTTTTTTTTTGAGTTTTTCAATAAACTGCGAGTAGTCCCCTTAGAAGCGCTCTACATCGTTCCAAGAGTGATGAGCGGGGGCTGCTCCCTGTTAAATAATAATAATAATAATAAACCTAATAAAAAGTTCAGAAACTAGGCTTCGAGGTGTACCAGGAAAGATCAATACGGACCTCTATGTGAAATTCTGTAGCTCTGCGATTAACCGTTTGTCCACAGAACGACGGACATAAACACGCACATACACGCACACATCTTCTTATATACAGGGTGGCCATAATTAAATTAAAAGTGTTTACAGTATTCTGTAGACTGATCTAATTGTGTGGAAGACGCCAAGTTTTAACAAGACGATGGACGAAAGATTGCACTAAAAAAAAAAAAAAAAAGTTAATTCCAAAAGTTACAGCTAGGGGAATATGTGGCGCTGTGTAGAAGAAATGAGAACGCAGAATCAAAACTGAAATAAAATTACCTTTTACTTAGCAATAGATCAAACTTCCCAACGCTCGACTTTACCGATCCATTTGAGTCGACGACTGAACAAGTCCTCAGTAAGTGAAATTACAGATAAAGAAACTTTATTCCTGCTTATGTAATTTTTTCGCTTTTTTAAAAATTGTTACCACATTGAACTTGAATTAAATTGTTAAATATACTAAATAAAAGGCATTTTTAATTCAATATTGATTCTGCGTTTTTTAGAACTCTGATTTCTTTTACACAGAGCCCTAGCGGTGACTTTTGGAACTAATTTTGTTTTAGTGCAGTCCTTCGTCCCCCGTCTTGTTAAATCATCCTACAAAATTTGGCGCCATTCGTGCATTTAGATCACTCTACAGAACACTGTAAACACAGTCAGTTCAGTTACGGCGACCCTGCACATATATATATTGTATATGTTTTGGTGTATTTTTAATGATATTCCATAATAATCTAACAAAAGTAAATTTAAACCTCCCATTAAAATAATAATAATGATAATAATAAGAAGAAGAATTTGATAAATATTTAGTACCTTAAACCAAAATCTGTTAATTTGCATTTTTCTCATAACCTTTGTCATAATAATTCAATTAGAATCACACAGAAAAATATGTTACAGCAGAAATTTGTCTTCTACGAGCTGCAACAGTCTTGGAATATGAATTTTCATTTTCTTTTTCCTTGTATTGATCTCTCCAGCTTAAATTTACTTATTTAATATAATTATCTCATAATCTAATTTAATTTAATAAGATTAATTTTAAGAAATTTAATAAAACTTTATACAGACATAGGAAAGGACAGCTAGAGCACAGCATCTTTTATATATACATATAAATACAATTAAAATTAATTACTTTAAAATCTCTTTTCAGAAGTGATTATCTTCAATTTTATTCACATTTTGAAAATACATACTTTTGTTGGTTTTCTGAAACAAAGTGTAAATTGTTAAGGAATGTATGTGGAGTCAAAAGAAATTTAATTTTTGTAATCACTTTCTATCATCCAACATAAAATAGTATTATTAAATAAAATTATCGAAAAATGAAATTTAAATTCATTAAACTTATTTTTTAGCGCAGCAGATTTTAAGAAACATATTTGTAAAAAAAAAAAGAGAGAGAGAGAGAGAAAGTGTTTTAATTAATTTTTTTGAAAGTATTAAAAAAAAATACGGAGTATTTTATTATTATTATTATTATTCTCAGTAAATTAGGAATAGTTACAATATTATAATTATGGTAAATAATGCGTTTGCCATCATTTTTCAAGACTTTTGAGGCGAATTTCGAGGACATATGGTTCTTCAATCCTACTCAAAAGCTACAAATTTCATAATTAAACAAAAAATAATTAAGAAAACTAACAAAATATGTTATCCTCTGTCCAAATGTTTTGAAATTTTATTTTTGCTCACAAGTAAACATTTTAAATTACGTTTGTTTGGAGGTCACTCATTTTAAGAATATTTTATTTAGTTCTAAGAAAGTTTGATGAATAATCATTAATTACCCATTTTGTTAATCTTGGACAAAATAGTCCAATTTTAAATATACTTTAACAAAGACCAGTCCTAAATATTTTCGCAACAATCACAGAGATCCGAATTTCATTATCTTTTTCACTATCATTTTCTTCATCTAAAACTGGATTATTGGATGGAACGACTGAATCGGTTTTGTTGCAATCAGACGTAATAACATTTTATTAAGTCAATATAGAAAACAGATTCAAAGAAACGACCACTTAAAAAACCCACTGATTTTACTTGTATCGTTATTTATTTATTTACTTCTAATTTCCAGACAGCACGTCGTAATGCATGGTTGGATTAAATTAGTTTATGAGGATGGGTTTTCTTAGTAGTTTTACTAAAAATGGATCTGCATGAAATAAACATTTTTAATTTGGTTTCGTCACTAAAAATGAGGGTGTCTCATTAACAATAAATAAATAAAAATAAATAAAAATTCTAAACCTATTTAAATTTTGTAAGTACTAAAAAATATAGAATTCTACACAAAATGGAATTTAATTTCGTACGACACTAGATTATTTTAATCTATTATTTCATATAAAGGCATGTTTTAACTGTATTTCATTCCCCAAAATCGGTTACTATATTCATTTTTAAAAATTTCTTTGGTATAGCTTTGGAATAAGAAGCTCCTTGGAAGCTTTTAAATTTTCGTTGTCATTTTAGCGATGAATTAAAATATACTGGTAGACAAAAATTAAAGCAACAACCTGTTTTCTCGTTTTCTTCTTTTCCATATAATTTTTAAACAAATAAACGTATGAACATAAAATTTGGATGGCCTGTTTGTTATCAAATTTTTAACCGAATTTTATGTAACTTTAGCTTAAGAATAATTTTTAAGCTGACAAAATTCATTTTTCTCTCAAAAGGAAACTTTGGCAAAAATGAAAATTTTCAATAGTTTTAGGAAAGAACACTTATTCAAAAGTGGCGTTGAAGATGCATTAGAGATAGGTGAAGATGCACACACTCATTCATATGTTAGACTACAACCAAACCTTTCTACCTGTATTTACTTTTCTGTTTCTTATTTTTTCGCATGTGAATAGCTTTTTTAAAAATATATATACATACATGAAAATTGAATAAGTTGTTCATTATGAAACTATTTATCGACATTTTTTTTATTCTAGTGATGCTCATAGTTTATAAATTATCAATTATATATATATATTGAAGTCCATTATAAAAGTAAAAACAAGTTAATTTAGAAAGAAAAATCGAGATTTAGTTTAACATTTCAATAAATATTCATTTTTCTTTTTTCTCTCGAAAGTAAGCTTTGGAAAAAAATGAAAAATTTCAATAATTTTAGGAACGAACACTTAATTAAAGGTCGTGTTAAGGATGCATTAGAGATAGGTAAAGACGCACATGCTATGAAATGTTAAATTGAATCTCGATTTTTCTTTCTAAATTAACTTTTATTTTACTTTTATAATGGACTTTAAAAAATATATATAATTAATAATTTATAAACTATGAGCATCACTAGAATAATAAAAATGTCGATAAATAGTTTTATAATGAATAACTTATTCAAATGTGCGTCTTTACCTATCTCTAATGCATCCTTAACACGACTTTTAATTAAGTGTTGTTCTAAAATTGTTGAAATTTTTCATTTTTTCCAAAGCTTATTTTTGAGAGAAAAAGGAATATTTAACAGCTTAAAAATTATTTTTATGCTAAAGTTACATAAAGTTCGGTTTATAATATGATAACGAACAGGCCATCCAAATTTTATGTTCATATGTTTATTTGTTTGAAAATTATGTGCAAAAGAAGAGAACGAGAAAACAGGTTGTTGCTTTAATTTTGTCCACTAGTTTAGTTACCGCAATTGCATAAGTAAAAATTTTGGAGACAAACAACCGTTAAAATATAGTATTTATTTAATAGCTTTTGAGCCAGTTATCCGATTGAGCTAAGAAATACGACGTTAACTAGCTTTTGTATTTTGAATGGTGTAGCTTTGTACAACGAACTAGAAATACGAACAGATACAATGGCAAACTTTCAATATTATATATAAAAAAAAAAAAAAAAAAATTCACGTTAATTCAAGGTGATAGATCACAAATGGTAACAAAGCAAAATCGTTGTATGAACGAAATAATCCTGTCGTGTCGTACTTAAAATAGAAAGAAATAAAGAAAATAAAAGGAATACAACGGGAGTTTTAAGTTATGATTGAAGCTCCTAGGCAATATTATTTACAAAATGAACTTTTTCAAAAGTTAGATATATGTATATATATTAATTATAAATATTATATATTTTAAATAAATAAAATAAAATAAAAATTTGCATACGAAGAATAATTTAATTTAGTATTTGAGTTCTATTTTTGATTAAGACTTTTTCTTTTTACATATTAGTAAACACTTAGGTTCTGTAATAGTATATTTCTATAAAATTCGGAGTGAAAAAAATTCACCGGTGTTAAAACGTAATGTATGAAAAAGTTTGCAAACATTACAAATTTAAAAAAACTCGATTTTTTTTTTCAATTTATGCTGTTTACAAACAAAGTATTTCATTTATTAAAATTCAAGGTGGTCTATAATAAATGATGGTCATTTTTTTCTTTTCTTTTATTATTTATTTTACTAAAATAAAATAAATTCATTATATTAAAATTTTACTGTTAATCACAGTTAAAAATTTTAATTTAGTTCACTTGCAGGTCACATACCTTTGGAATATTTTATTTATTTTTAAGAATGTTTGATCAATACTCATTAATTCACATAATTTTTTAATCATGGATAAAATAGTCCAATTCCAATTATTCTTTAACAAAGACCAGACCTAATTATTTTCGAAGCAATCACAGAGATCCGAATTTCATTATCTTTTTCATTATCATTTCCTTCATCTAAAATTGGATTATTGGATGGAACGAGTTAATCGGTTTGGTTGCAATCAGACGTAATAAAATTTTATTAGGTTGATACAGAAAACAGATTTAAAGAAACGACCATTTAAAAAAAACACTGTTTTTACTTGTATCATTATTTATTTATTTACTTCTATTTTTCCGGGAGCACGTTGCAAGGCATTGTTCGATTAAATTAGTTAATGCAAGGATGTTTTTGAAATTGATATGAGTGAAATAAACTGTTTTAATTTGGTTTCGACAATACAAAAAGTGGTCCACATTAACAAAAAAAAAAAAAAAAAGAGTAACAACGTTCATTTTAGATCGTGATCGCAGTTATTAGACCATATTATTTACATTATTAACTTAAAAAAATACATATTAAAAAATTATTAATTTATATATATATTTTTAAATATAGTTAAAATAAATCTGTATTTAAACAATAATTTAATTTAGTGCTGGATTTTTTTTGCATTTTATGGTGTTTAAAAACAATGTATTTTATTTACAATATCATAATTCAAGGTGGTCTACAAGATATGATGGCTAATTTCTTTTTTTCTTAACTTTTTTCCTATTATTACTTTCTTCTATATTCAATACAAGAAAGTAATGTATTCGTAAAAATTTTAGACTTTCGGTTTTCGATGTATTTACACGTT
This sequence comes from Salticus scenicus, assembly GCA_963930645.1. Taxonomy (NCBI): domain Eukaryota; kingdom Metazoa; phylum Arthropoda; class Arachnida; order Araneae; family Salticidae; genus Salticus; species Salticus scenicus. The sequence continues at coordinate 280,396,756 of OZ005655.1, forward strand.
TTGTGAGATACAGTTGTGATATACACTATTTGACCATTTAAAAAATATATCTGTCTATCGGTCTGCCTGTGTATGTACTTGTGTGACAAAAATTTTGTAGAGACTGTATCTAAAAGACTACTGCACATAATTGCATATAAATTTATATGTAGATGAACTTTGACCTTAATTAGTGCTTATGATGATTAGTATCAATCGGCTAACAGATGGCGCTGCTATACAGCGATTTCCACAATTCAATAGAAAGCTATATTTCTAGAACTTCTGCACATAATTGCATATAAATTTATATCACGTTTGCAAAAATTAGTACCTGGCAACGTTAAATGGTAATCACTCGACAGTGGCGCTGCTATACAGTGATTTCCGCAATTTAAAGAAAGACCGTATCTCATGTTCTATTGCGTATAATCAACTAAAACTTGGTATGTGAAAAGGTCATTATGCAACATTATGCTGTTTTAAGTTGGATGCATATCAACCACTTTGAGGGTCAGCTATACTGCAATATTTTCTGAGAACAGGAAAGCTATATCTCAATTTCTAGGACACATAAGTGTCCAAAACTTGATATGTCAGATAATCATTATGAAAATGCATTTTTCAAGATGTTATTTACAGAGAATAAAACTCTCATTTTTTTCGGTATTTACTGTTAACCTTCTCTAAGATGAAAATCGTTTGCATTCATCACGGTAGATAATTTTAATAAATTATTTGTACTGAGTGAATTTGTCTAGGAAAATATAGAAGAAAGTCTTGTGGTGGCCACAACATACTAGTTACTAACTATATGGATTCTAATCTTAGAAAATTAAACTTACTCAAAACAAAAGCATTGCAATTCACGAAAAAAAAAAAAAAAACATTCTATACACAATTTATAATACAGCAAGCATTTAACACAATTTCATTTTATTTAGAAAAGAATTTTTGTTTCTATCGCCAGTAGTTGGTGATAATAAAACTATTCTTTTGATTATACAGTTATTTTTTATAGAGAGAAAATTTACACTTCTTTAGTCATTTAAAATCACGCAGAAGCAAAATATTAAAAACAATAATTTTAACCGGTTTCGTAACAGAAATATTCCTTCTCGATAAATTTGAAGCATAAAAAGCAAAAAGGTGTAATTTAATTTCAGATAAAAGCTATTATTTAGTAAATTTTAAGAACTATTCTATTGCAATACAAATATTTACAACTTAGTTTATGATCAATCTCTATCGATTTCCCCACTCTTCAACTTCCGTAATTATCCCTGGATAATCATAGTTTTTCTCATACGTACTGCAAAAAATTTCTCTTTGAAAAGATTGATACTGCATTTATTTTTACAAAATTAAACTATTGGTGAACTGTGATCGGTTATTTTCTGAGACGTATTTTCTGTTTTTTATTCTTTAGAAAGTTTGCGGTATTATTGATTGTTTAATTATTTAATAAATTGAATAAAATTATTGTATTATTGAATAAAATGTTAATAATTTGACTACTAAGATTTACAAAAGAAAAGGTTTCTAAGAAGATAAGCAGAAGAATTATCAGATAAAAGATAAGCAAATAAATTTGAAAATTTTCTTTCCCGGTCAGTGACCGTTAATAAAATTTCCAGTCGATGACTGTTAAAATAAAATTATGCTCGTAAAGCCGTTTTTTTAATTAATTTTTATTTATTTATTTTTTTTCGAAGAAGTGAAGTCTACTTTAAAAAGATTCTCAATTTTTATTCTGTATTTTTATTGACTTTAACAAATTAATTTCTCATTTAAAAATAAAAATGAATGTTTTTACTTTCGGAAAAGCATTCGAAATCATAAATATATTCTCGCTAATAATTAATTGAATTAATATTAGCCATTAATATGCATATATAAGATAGATTTTTTTTAACACCTCCGTTTAATTTTCTCTGTAATTTTACATAAAATTTAAAGCATTTCCAGTAGTTTTCTGATAAAATTTTTAACAGTGTGACCTTTAATAAATGATCAACATTTTGAATTTTACAGCATTTGTTACAAACATGTGCACATTGTTAAAAAAGAAAAAAAAAAAAAAAGACTAAATTATGGTCAATGACCATCAAAAATTGTTCCAATCACTGACCGTAAAAATAAATTCATTTCCGTAAAACTGTAATGATTTTTTTCTCGGAGATGGGAAGTGGCCTTTTATAAATGATCAACACTCTGGATTTCGAACAATTTATTACAATTACTCGTACTGTAACAGGACTTTATTTTCTCGAGCAAGAGAGCTGGCCGTATAATTTAACCGTCAACTCTCCGAATTTTACTGAAATTTCTTATACTGTACTAGTGCTTTTTTTTTTAAAATCAAAGAAAGAAGCTGGCTGGAATTCAACCAATAAAGCATTCAGCTTTGGCAATGATCTGGTGTCCTGTCCTGTATAATTTAAAGGTCAACTTTACGAATTTTACTGAAATTTCTTACGCTATACTCTACTTTTTCTCGAAACAGAGAGCTGGCTGTATAATTTAACGGTAAACTTTCCGAATTTTACTGAAATTTCTTAGAGTGTTTAAGATTAAGAAGACAAGTGCCTAGATAAACTTTTTTTCTGCTTTAGTATGTGGGTTTCTACTAAGTTTTATACATGATGTAAATAACAGGAACTTTAGGAAATTTTTTAATATCAAAATCTTTAACAAGTAGACTGTCTTTGAAGCTTTAGATAGTACCAAATATATGTTTGTAAAAGTGAAGACACAAATTCAATAAGAACAATAAAACAAAAGTTATTGGTGGTGTCCATCATATCCAATGATGGATTCATAAAATTATCTCGCCAACTTAAGCCTATAAATAATTTATAGTCGCACAGTAGCGTGTTATAAAAAATTATTTAAGTTTACATATACAAATTACACTGATAAAAAATTCTGTAACTGACATCTAGAATCTAAACTGTGGCTCTAGAAAAAATAGTTCCATGTCATCTTTATAAATTCTAGTTCCCTTCGAAAGCTAGTTCTAGAAACCCTTATTAGAATTCTAGAGCGTTTGCGTTATAGATCTCAAACTTATTTAAAAATCTCTGAAAATAAATGCAAATACAATAGGCGAGTTTTAGCAACTATAATTTTGCTTTATGACTCAATTCTAGAAAATCAAGCGAGAATTTCTTGCAATACAAAAGATTCAGAATATTGTTTCACCATCTAGAAATGTGTAGACTAGAAATTCTCGATCATTTCGTCTATTCAGCTTATTGGCGTGCCTTATACACATAGCCCAGAAATCTATATTTCTAGTTAAGGGAATTAGAAAATGACCATTTATTCTTTATAGATGACTGCGGTACATATTTTTTCTCAGTGTAAATTATAATTTAATGATAAAATGTGATGATGAAATGTAATGAAATTTAATGTTAAGCTAAAACATATGCAATAATTTGTTTACGGGCATTACTTTAACTTTGATGAACAATGTAAAAAGGATAAAAAATAATGTTACGAATATTTCCCATTGGAACATTTTTAGCTGTAGATTTCCTTACAAAAAGATGATTCATCAAATATTTATTTGCCCAATTTTAAATAATTAATCTTTCATCTTATCTGATCTTTAATAATGAGGATTTCCCATCATTTCCATTAACAATCAGAAGATCATTTCAGTAATCGAATTACATAAATAGTTTATTTTTATACAATAGTTTGTTATAATGAAATAGCCTTTTATATACGATTGTTGGATATTAATTAAGCTCAACAAATGTTATTTCAGATGTATTTGCGAAATAAATCAAATTTTATAATGCTATTTATTCTATATAAAAGTAAATTATGAATATTTCTAGTTGCAATTTTCTTGGAAATTAGTGTGTTTTATGGCATTATGACGTTTTCTTTAAAATGTTTAGTGAAATTTCGAATATTATTCAACATATGTCTGTTAAATTATACCAGGTTAAAGTAATACAACTATGCATACCATTCTTTCCCCCCCCCCTTTTTTTTTCTTTCCTTTGCTTGAAAAAAGTATTCTGATTAAGGGAATTGTTGACTGTCTTTGTAAATTATGATGTTTGATTACATGTTTTGTAATCTTTTCCACCTGCTCATTACAGTTGCAAATGGCTGTGAATAAGGTCTAATTTAACTAATCACATAGTGTAAACCACGATAGCTTTATACAAATTTGATTACTTCCATACTTAGTAATAAAATAAAAATGAAATCAGATTACCATATATCCATATAATTCAAATAGGGCATCTGAAAGTGGATTTTAAACTATGGTAACATTACTTAGCCGCCATATTTCTAACACATTGTTAAAAAATTCGCAGGATTTACCCACAGACGGCGTCGCAAATTAAGTATTTCTATGTGGGTATGTTAGTACTAATCTTCAAAAAATACGCGTGTAAGTTATGCGGAATATCGTGTGTTGATTCAACATAGTTTTGTGTTAAGTAAAAATTATGTTGATGGCAATGTTCAGCAATGGCTATGTTATTAAAACTTTAATATCTCGGTTACAAAAGGTCAAAATATCATGAAGCTTTCAAGTGTATATTTTGAAGTTTAGTACTTGACTTACCCATATAGAAATATTTCATTTGAGACTCCATCTGTGGGTTAGACCCAAGAGCTTTTGACCTATATGTTAATTTCTTTCGCAATATTGTTAGCACCACCCTTTTTTTTCAAACCAGTTTTTTTAAAAGGAATTTTCATTAATATATTACTTTATTTATTACTTTACATATTTATTTTATTAATTATTACATTAAAACTTACTTTATTTATTTTTTATTTTTTAAGAAAAAATAAAGAAGCTAGTATACTAACAATGCACACCTGTAAACATACTAATTGGCATACCTTAAAATTGCTAGTACTTGCCTTTTTTTCACACTAGTCTTCTTTAGTGTATGTTCTTTCTCGTTAATCGTAATTATATTTGGCGAATATTACCCTAAAAATAAAGGGGTGTGGAAAAATTGGTGGGCACTAACATTTTAACGGAATATTAATTAGTATGTTGACGGGTTTGTGCACTGTCGCGAAATGAATTATAAACGTTGGCAACTAAGATTTATACATAAAATATGAAAACTATTGTAATTTGTCTTTCTGTTTATGTTTAAGGAGACAGATAACTTTTAAAAATGAGAAAATGCAGAATCTTTCGATCAACTTCCAGATTTTTTTAAAAAAGAATAAATACATGTACAAACAATTTTTTTTTTTTTGTGTGTGTTAACTAGTATTGTAACAAAAGTAACAATGGTTAACTACCTTCATTTTTAAGAAATGGTGATGTTCGTCATTCTGGTAAAGCATTGTAAAAGCTATTTAGCCGATTGCAGAATTCTGGGAAAATATCAAAGAGCTATTTAGCCAGTTAGAATGTTTTTTTTTTTTTTTTTTTTTTTTTTTGACTTGCTGTTGATTCAGTTATAGTTGATGTTTGAAATGTACTGCCAGTATGTAGCTGTGCGTGAAAGTGTTATAAGTTTAAATTGTATATATCTAAATATTTCTTTTTTATATTATTTAATAAATATGTTTGGAAAACGAAGATCTGTGAATTACTATTATAGTATGATATTGTTCTATTGATTAAAAATATTATTTTAGTTCACTTTAAAATAGAAAATTTTTTAAATATTATTTTATTGCAGATTATTTTCAAGGGTGCTTTCTTCACTGCGCGCAGAATATCTCAATTAAAAATTCCTTTATCCTTATAAATTTTTACATTAAATGAAACAAAACATTCAAATTAAGAATCTGAACTAAAAGGTTTTAATTATTTTAATAATGTACAGTCTAATCAACAATTAAATTTGAAATATGAAATTACCATTCAAATTTTTATATTTCCACAATCATATTTTTTTTTTTTTCTATTGAACAGAACTTCTTATTTTTAGTTCATTTTATTTATTATGTCAAAATGTGTGGTTGAGAAAATTTTTAAGTTCTTATCTCAAATATTGTTTCCCAGATAACAAGCACATTTGCAGCAAGTTTGATTTTTCGTGATATTATCTTGCCATGACAAATTTGATGCGATAAGTTTGCCGTGAAATTGCCGCAAAGAAAATCTACCTTTTGTTTTAATTATTATTATTATTATTTTCCTTTCACACCATTTCTGTTTCAAACTAAAATTGTTATGTAAGTATTTGAAACTCAACCAAAGACTGATATTGAAGAAGTTTCGCAACGTTTTCTTGCTCGTGTTGTTTACTGATGGAAGAAGTGTCGTGTCGACAAGTCCTATGCGAAAAACAAGCATAATTTACATGTTTCTATGTGTATTTGCAGATAATGTGACTTGATAAGAATCTGAGTTTGCAATGCATTAGCAGTTGGTGTTACATGACAAGCTTGTCTATTGCAATGAATTTGCAGTACTCTTAATACGACAAACCTAACTTTTCTACTAGTTTGCAACGAATTTGCAGCAAATTTGATACAGTAAGAGTGCAACTTGCACGACAAGTTTGCTGCAAATTTGGCGTATGGTGACTTCTGAGTTTGAGTTAACATGCTTCAATCTTGTTATGAACTTACAGCTTGTCACACTGAACTTTCTGCAAGTTTGTTAGCTTACAAAGCAAGATTGCTGAATCAAATTGAAATTGCTATGTGGGTTGAAATATCATGCGCGCAGTGAGAAAGTATCCTTGATTTATATATATATATATATATATGGGTCATTGCCAACACAAGGGGTAGAAAGCATGTCCCTTAGCCCTCAAAAATAGAAAATATTTTCAGTCAGAAAAAAATTTACAACTAGGCTATTTCTTACGATTTTCTCTAGTTGAATATTATTATAAAAGTTTTTAATGTTATTTATTTTTCTTAGAACTCGATCGATAAAACCTGGAATGTCCACTCCGTGGACTGTCCCCAAGGGAAGTCTGCAGAATATAGCATTATTTTCAAGCTTAATATTAATGTTTTTTATTTACATTTTGATTTAAGCAGGACATATTTATCCTTAAAAATATATTTATTAAATTTTAGAGTTATAAAATGAATCTTGTTTTTTTAATTAATTTATAACAAATGTCCCTAATAAAATGTGTCCACTCCGTGGACAACTATTTAATTTCCCATAAAGTTCAGTAGATGGCACTGTCTGTCACCAGTGTGTAACTGAGAAGAAAGAGGGGCAAGCCATCTTTGTTTTTACCTACATGTGCTGAACTCAATGATTTATTTCGTTCTGTTAAAATAGATTTCATCTGTGATACCTCTGTTTGGCTATCTCATGAGTCCACTCCGTGGTCAGAAGTATACAAGTAATTATAAGGATTATTTATTATCTAATTATTATTACAATTAATGATTATAAGACTTAATTCAACACTAAAGTTAAATTGTTCCTGACGTTGTTGCTTTGTTCCTTAAAATTCAAAATCAGACATTCTGTCCACTCCGTGGACTTCCACTCCGTGGACATCATTTGATCACGAAGTGGACACTTCTTTCCACGGAGTGGATACTTTCAAAATTAATCTTAAAAATAGATACATTTGAAAAATAATCTAAATAAATTTGATAAATAAATTTTATCCCTTTATTATTTTTTTTTTTTTTTGTTTTTGTTAGCCTACTGATTGCTTAAGGTGCAATGGAAATATATTTTCCCCCTAACTTTTATATTTTTATTCGTGATTTTTTAAAAATGTCATTTCAACGTCTTTAAAACAGTATTTGCTATTTTTTACTGAACTCTTAAGCATTTCTCTTCATGGTTTAAATGTAACAACAGAATTCGTATTAATATAATTTTAAGAACAGTTTTATGAGTGTTATTTACAGAGTAATGCAAAAGGATGATGTATACTATATGTCCTTTTTTTTTTTAATTTTAGAGGTAAAATGTAGAAAAGGTGACATAACACTTGCAAAAATATAATTAAATTTAGTTTCAGAAGAAAAAATAAATAAAAATATTTTTGTTTTACAGCAAAACTAAAATTGTTTTGTATTTTTATTAATTGAATAACTTTTTTTTTATTTATATATATATAAAAACAATACTTAAAATATATATTTATTTTCTTTGCAGAAATTTATTATGCTGTTCAAGAAAAATGGAAATTCGCATGTAACCCAATGCAGGACAAACAAATGTGCACAAACATTCGCTTAAACTCAGTCAAAAAGAAAATTAGGTGGAGTTGAAAATCAAAAAGATAAGAAAAATAACAAGAAAAGGAAACTTCCCAGCCAAACTACAGAAGAACGTAAAGAACAAAAAAGAAAAAGTATGCAGAGAGCAAGAGACAGACTAATGCTTCTATTACACACAACACGTTTTCACACAACTTTTGAGATAATTGTAAATTTGGCTCAAATCCCGTCAATGCCCAAAAATAGGAATTGGGAATACGATCAATTTTTTCTGGAAGTCAGACTGTGATAAACCAGTGAGAAGAAAGCTCTTTATGTACCGAGAAATGACAGCGCTGGCGGGAATTCATTCACCGTTTTCCTCTTCGCTCTCCCATGTCGTCCCCGTTAAAACAGAGATAAATAGGTGTGCCTTGACATGTACTGTACACCGTGTAAACCAGTTTTTCGAACAATTTTTGATTCAACTATTGTAACCTTCTTTCGGTTTACAGCTTTCGAAAATTGGAGCAAAAATTGGATGAAATAAAAGTCGCGTGAAACATCTTTGTGTATAATAAGAGCATAAGAAATGATCCCGCAAGACATGAAGAAGGAAAAGCTAAAGAAAGATAAATATATCACAGAAGGAAGAATACTGTATTTAAAATGTTTGAACAAATGAAATGAAGTGTTAGGAAAAAATGGAAGAACCAAAACAGAAATCAAAGGGAGAGATTGAAGAAACAGAATAATCTTTGAAGAACATCTCAGAGATGATACACCTCCTGAGACACCTCGTTCAGCAGCCATAAACATCACACTACCACAAATTAATCCATCTCTGAAAACAAAACCATCTGTATCATCATCTAGCAGACTAGAAAGTGGAAGAAAAAGGTTGAAAAAGAACAGTGAAAGGCTTTGTGAAGAAAACAAAAAATTGGTTAGGAAGCTTGAAAAACACAAAAAGCATGTGTAAAGATCTAAGGATGTGAAGTCAAAAAATAATACTACTGATTCTGAAAAACCCAAGAGAAAAGTGAAAAAAATTATCACAGAAGCAAATTCAAAAGAAATTGAGAAATGTATTATTTTTGGCGAGGTTATAAAAAAGCCAATAAAAGAAAGTTTTAAAGGCGCAAAATCAAAGAAGAAACATAAAGAAATCTTCGAAGTTTTAACAGGAAAAATAGCAAGGAAATAAAAGTGTCTTCAACATATTAGATCAATCACATAAAAAAAAAAAAAAGAAAGAAAGAATATGCGGAACCAACAATTATTTTCCTGTTATTTTCATTTCTCAAAAGAATTAAAGTAAAAATATTTGTTGATTATTTTCTAAAACACAAGTAAAACAATAAGGATGAAAAGATACAGCTGCAAAATAACTTTCAGGTTTGGATATTTATAAGTGTCCACTCCGTGGTCAGTGATGTCCGCTCCGTTGACTCATTAATTTTGAAATTAATTATTACCAACCAAAAAATAGCTAACGAGATAGCTCATCAAGTAATTTAGATTCATAGTTGTCAAAAAGGAATTAAGGAATTTTTTCAAATTTTTTTGGTAAAATTTTTATATTTTCAAATTAGTCTTCGTTTTCTACCCTTTAGATTGGCAATCACCCATATATATATATATAATTTACAATAAAATAGTTTTCTATTTTAAGGTAAACCAAAATAATATTTTTAATCAATATAGTAACGTCATACTAGTTACCACAAAAAGCATTTTTTTTTTTTTGTGGCATGCATGCATTCATTTTTTTTTTTTTTTTTTTGTTACTTGATTAATAATTCTTTCACCTTCCCATTTTTAAAAGTGGTCTGTCACCTTTAATTTTTACTGCCAAATTAATTTTTCAACTATTTCTCCTGCCTGTAAAATATTTATCTCTTCTGTAGTAAATCAAGAAAAATTCTAATATCATAAACTCATAAGTCGATTTTTCAGAGATATCATTCTGAATATACTTTCAGAATGATAGCTTTCATTTCTGTGACAGAAGCTGATACTTGTGTCTTTCAATTTATTGTATTTTTACATTATTTTGTCAGCAATATGAAAGGTTTTTATTTCTTTAAGAATTTCAAGATCTTTGATTATGATAAAGCATTGTTTAGATATATTTTTAGCAGTTGAAAAATAAATAAAGCCTTTCATAAAACAAAACTATATAATTTTTACTTTATATTATTACGTAACTTATAATTTTCTGACAAAAAGATATGTTTTGGAATTACATAAAAGCCATATCTTATTCAAAATTGTAATTCATGAATTTATATTCCTTCTAAATTCGAATTACTTTTACTTTCTGTCATGATACAAAGAAAGCAATAAAGTAAATTGCAAAATATATCGTATTTATTTTTTTACACTTTATAAAACTTATTTCCCTATCTCTAAAATAACATATACTTTATTTATTTATTTATTTATTTTATTTTTTACTTTTCATGAAGAGACACAAATCACAAGCTGAAATAAGGTTTCCTTTATGTGCCTTCATTTACAGTAAAAAACCAACTTCTTCTGGTATTACATGCTCTTGCATTTTGTCTAGGTTTTTATGATGCTTGAATGAAGTTTTCTAATGTTTTACAATAGAAAAACGCATTTAATTTTCAATTTTATTTGTCGTCAACTCATGTAATGTGATGGAATGATATGTGAAAAAAAAATTGCGAGAGATAATTTTTTTCTTGTGTATTCGTACTATGGTAAAAGAATATTTTTCAATTTTATAGTTTATTAGGATATGAATAACAGAATAATGCGATCATAGCCTCCTAAATTAGATGCCTGTCACGTGGCTCGGAAATTTGGCAACAGTTCAAGCGGTAGACAGCGCCACCTGGTACAGATTGCGCAAATTTTTTATTCAACAGCCACCAAAAATTTTTTATACATAAAAGGCGAATAGAATCGAAGAAACGTCAATTATATATATAATTTGTTAAAATTATTGGTGACAGTTCAATAAAAAAGTCGCGCAATCTGCAAACAGGTGGCGCTGTCTACCACTTGAACTGTTGTCAGGTATCTAGTTTGAAAGCTATGATGCGATATATTTTTTCCTGAAAAAAAAAAAAAAAAAAAAAAAAAAAAAGGGACTTAATTATTTCGAATTAAGGCAATTTTCGTGTGTCATTGTAATTTATGTTGTTTATTTTCATGTTTTCTTTTCTTTTCCACTTGCTAATTTCAGCTACAAAAGTCCCAGAATATAACATTCAACTAATATCTCATGTTGCCTCATGTGAACTTAAACTACACTTCATATTTTGTGATAAAGTCAAAATGAAATCAGATACTCTAACATCCATCTAAAACAAATATGCCATCTGAAATAGAATTTTCTATTATATTAACATTTACCAAAAATGTAAACATTTGTTTCTGTTTTTGTTTTTGTTACAATTTTTACTGCTAAATTACATTTTCAACTACTGCTTCCCCTGCATTTAAAATTTTATTTATTCTTTCATGAATGTGAGAAGATATTCCAATACCATATACTTCGTAATTGGTCTTTCAAAGATTTCACATCGAATGTAATTTCAAAAATATAGCTTTCATTTTTTGTGACAGAATCTCATTTTTTTTTTTTTTTTTTTTTTTTTTTTTTTTTCACATTTATTGTATTTTTAATATTATGCTGTCAATCTGAAAGGGTTTTATTTATTTAAACATTTTAAAGAGGATTAATTTAAGAAGGAAATATTATTTAGATATAATTTTAGAAACTAACAAAATAAATAAAATAAAAGATAGTATTTATACATTTTTTATCTATTTTTGTAATCAAAGCGATTTAAATTTTACTATGTGTATTAGATAACCTATAACTTCACGACGAAAAGAAGCATAATTTGAAATAACATAAAGTCCATACCTCATTTACATTGTAATTTATATTTATATGCATATTTATTTCTTTGAATTGCTTTTACTTTTAGTTATGATATGAGAAAGACAATAAAATAAATTGCAAATGTAAGTTATTTCCCTATCTTAAAAAAAAAACATGTTATACCCTTATTACATTTCATGTACTAACAAAAATCACAAGCTGAAATAAAAATTGTTTTATCTGCCGTCACTTACAGTCGATAATCTAATTCTTTTTTGATGATTAAAGAACCATTCACTGGTATTATATTCTTTGCATTTGGAACTGCAATTTATATGACTCTGATTTTATGATGCCCCAGTAAAATTTTCTGTTATTCACAACACAAAATCAGATTTAGTTTACAATTTTATTTTTCATTCAATCATGTTATATGATTGAATGATATGATGGAATTGTGTGAGATAAAGACTTCTTGTACACTTATGTTATGAAGGAGTATTTACTTTTGTGGTTTAATATTACAAAAGTAATAGAAATGCTCAATATTGTTTTTTTTTTTTTTTTTTAAGCGCAAAAATTTAAAGTGATTTGTTTGTATGCGTTTTATTTTGCATGTTTATTTATTTATAGTATATTACTTACATTTATACTCTATAAAAAAAAAAATTACGCACCAAGAGGGAGTAATGCGAACTGGACACAAACTGACATACACACATGTTTTGATGGAATTAAGCACCAATTCATCTTTATCGTCGATCTTACTTGCAACTGGTACTTTAGTGACTTCAAATACCTTTAATAGGCGGCTCAGTGAAATGGGGTTGAGCTCAGTCCCCGGATCTCTTTTCCACTGAGGACGTTTGGAACATCATAAAAAGGGTCCTACAACCAGATCGGAATTTTACCAACCTAACGCAACAATTGGTCAGAATTTGGCACGATGCTTCACAGGAGCACATCTGCCAACTCTATCAATTAATACCAAGCCGAATAACTGCGTACATAAGGGCCAGAAGTGGACCAATGCGTTATTGACTTGTTTACTTTGTGAGGCCCTTTCTCTTGATTAAATCATTCAAATTTTCTGAAACTGCAATCAAGTGTTTTTCTCCACATGTACATCACATCTACCAATTTTTGTCCCATTCGGACCACCCATACCACCCCATCTATAATTTTTGTCCCCACTTTTTCTTGGTACGTAGCTTTTTTTTTTTTTTTTTGTTATAGAGTGTATTTTCTAGCTCTTATCTAGCTCTTATATTCTGATTGCAGCATGTTGTGTCTAATTTAGTGTGTTAAGTTTTTTTTTAAATGGCACTGTCTTACCCTGAATGTTATAATAATGATTTTTTTTTTTAAGCGGTAATCTCTATGCGCCATTCTTACAATATATATATGTATATATATATATATATATATATATATATATATGTATATATATGTATATATATATATATATATATATATATATGTATATGTATATATATATATATATATATATATATATATAAATTGATAATCAGGGCTCGTGAAATACGATCGCCTGGTCGCCATTGCATACTCATTATGAGCCGTACAGTGTTTAGTACCCGCCTTTTTTTTTTTTTCACACCAATCATTTTTTAGAGTAATTTTATTCTTATTTAATCGTAACAACATTTGGAGAGAATTACTCTAAAAATAATGTGGTGTGAAAAAAGGGGCGTTAACAATTGCACGGTTATTAATGAAATGATTGGCAAGTATGCCGTTGGCAACTAATATATTTTAAGTAGCTACTATGTTTTCAACTTTAAGGAAACTGAACGGTTTTTTTTAAATATTGTTATGAAAAAATTGGTACTAGAATAGGGCTTCGATTCCTCTATCAATGTATAGGTTAACTCTCGCCGTTTTGATTCCCGCTACTCTCACCACGTGCTGAGACACTGTGTTGAATCAACACACCATTAGGGGATTTACATATCTTTTATTCGCACATGTTTCACAACTCAGTGTTAAATTAGTGCACCATTTTAGGGAATTGATTTACACTGCTTCTTTTTACGAGTGCTTTTGCGACTTGGCGCTGAATCATCGTGCCGGTGGTATAATGTATCGATACCGATGGTGTATCGGCTCAGTGAAAATATTAAAACCGGTTTCATGATGATAAATTTAAACAGATGTTTCTTAATGTATTATTCTGTATATTTGATTTTTAGGCATATCAATTTTTGATTTTTAGACACGTTAATATTTGATTTTTAGGCACAGAATTTTAATTTCTACTTTCACATAAATTTCAAAATTGGAAAAAAAGTAAAAGGTTTGACGAATATTTTTTATGAGTTACCAAAATTTTTGCTGGCGATTAGCTATTTTCAAATTCCTGGAGCCCGGTTGATAATTATTTGAAACTGCATAATCACATGTTACAGCCAGAATACATTTCAAGCATTAATTTAAACAGCGTGATTTTTTATTGTTCTTTATTTTTTTTACTGGTTCCCTTTTTGATTTCGATAATAGTAGCACTAATTTTTAAGCCGAAATTTAACAAACGATGTCTCAGAGACAGCAAAATTCAGAAGTCACTTGAAATTTTTTAGTAGACGCGAATGCGCCTTCTTACTTTGATGAAGCACTCGTGTCTAGTTTTTTCAACTGATAAAGCGCCATGCTATTATTCTAATCTGAAAAAGATGTGTTTTACAATTCATAATGTTTATTTACAAAGTTACGTAAGGAAAATATTGTAATCATGTCAAAAATCCGACTTTCATATTTTCGTGTTTCTACACGTTTTGGGATCAAATGAATTCATTTTAGCTATTTTTACGATGATGTGTGCATGTGTATATGTGAGTGAACACGATAGTGCCTAAACACTTTGTTCGAATGAGCTGAAAGTTGGTACATGTGTTATACGCTATTAATTTTGGTGACTCCAGGACTTATCATTTTTTTTTACAGGGAAACAAAGAAATATTCTTTATCATTATGGTCTAAGAGACGAAATTTTTTAAACTGCGATAGCGTCTAAACGCCTTATGCGTCTGAGCTTAAAATGTATACACCTGTCATAAGTCACTGTCCCACGAACTGTATAGATTTTGGTGAATGTAGCACATACAGTTTTTTTACAGGGATACAAAGAAAAATTATTTATCATTATGGCCTATGGGACGAAATTTTTAAAATGTAATAGCGTCTAAACGCCTTATTCCACTGATCTGAAAATTTATACACATGTAGATTACCATCAAACGAGTTGTATAAATTTTGAGGAATCTAGCATTTATAATTTTTTACCCGGACGCAAAGAAAAAATATTTATCATTATGGCCTATGGGACGAAATTTTTTAAAGTGCAATATAGCGTCTAAACGCCTTATTCCAATGATCTGAAAATTTATACACATGTTGTACATTACCATCACACGAATTATATAAATTTCAATGAATCTAACCTTTATAGTTCTTTTACAGGGACACAAAAGTATTATTTATCATTATATCTTATAAGATCAATTTTTTAAAAGTGCGATAGCGTCTAGACTCCTCATTCAATTAAGCAGAAATTTTATACACATGTTATAGATCACTGTCACGCAAATTGTATAGATTTTGGTGACTCTAGCAATCATACATTTTTACAGGGACACAAAGAAAAATTCTTTATCATTATGATCCATGGGTTCAAATTATTTGAAGGGCAAATGCGTTAAATTAAACAACATACAATATGGAGAAAAATACTCAAACCCCAAATTATGATTTTTTTTTCTTTTTTATTTAACGACTTTTACTTTAATTTATTTTTACAACCGTTAATTATTTAATGTTCGGAAAGTCGAGTGGAGTCACTCCAGATTTTTTTTTCATTATTATTTTTTGAATTTAATCAAAACATTGTCAGAATGTCAAAAAACAAATATTTCTCGAGAAAAAAAATGCTTCTTTTTACAGAATAATAATCAGTTATGTGCCTACTTTTTCAATAATTAATGTAATAATTTTCAAAAGAAAACATGTAGTGAACGTTAAAGGGTTATGGGGTCAGATACATTTCAAAGTAAAGAATATCAGAAAAAAAAAAAAAAACATAACTTTATTTAAAAAAAAAAGAACCACAGAACTGGCGTTTAAAAGTAATAAGTACAAAACTTTGAATAAGCAACATAAAAAGCAAGAATTCGCATAACGCTTTGTTTGTAGCATTCGTCCTTACTTTGTAAACCTGACGCAGGGTCTTGTCTTCTTTCGACTCGAAACAATTGCTGCGAGTTCTTTCATTTTATGGTGTTTGTTCAAAGTTTCGTACTTATTTTTGATGAACAGCAATTAAACTAGTTAAAGAATAGTTACAAGTGCCCCAGACAGCACATCACCTCCCCAGGATATCTTCAAGATGTCTTCTGGATGAAAGACATCCCAGAAACGTCCTTAAGATGTACTGTGGATAAGTTAAGCCTAACTGTGCTGTTAGGGGCAGTACAGGTCAAATTCATGGGGGACAAAATGTGTTTGTTTACATTTACGAATAACTCTGGAGACTGCTGGTTCCGATAGATCATTTGAAGTTGAAATTATACCACTACAATTTTAAACGAAAATATAGTATTTTTTATCAAAAAAGTTACCCAGTTAAAAAATTAAGACACCAGTATTCGCCAGGGATTGTGAACACTGGTAAAATGTGCAAAATGACTATAACTTTATTTATAAAAAAAAGAGCACCACAGAACTGGCGATTATATGTAACTAGCAGGCTTTGTCCACTTCGCTGGTCATTATATTGGAATGAATTCTCAAAATACCATATCATAAATAATAATAATAATAATAATAATAAAATATTGAAATCGGTCAAAATCTAAGTTAAAGTTCTCGCTTCGGTAGTGGTTTTCCCACTCGACACACTCGTGCCTACTTTGTACACCTGACAAAGGGTTGTGTCTTCTTTCAACACGAAACAATTGTTTAGAGATCTTGGTTTATGGTGCTTATTCAAAGTTTTGTACTTAATACATAACTTTAATTACGATAATCCAAAAAATAATTAATGTTAAAACTTGTAAATTTTAGCATGTGTTAAGAAAAGTTTTCTCTCCCTATTACAGCCATTAAAATAATATTCTAAGTTTTTGTATTTACAGAAACTTATGAAAGTTTAACAGCTTTTACAAGAGATATAAATATATAAAGTGACGAAGAATTAGCTTTCTAACATTAAAAATTTTATAATTATTAGCACAATTACGCGAAAAATAATTATAATTGATTTATAATAATTATATTATTATATAATTATTATATAATTATTATAAATTATTATAAATTATAATTATTATAAAATTATTATATAATTATTATCACATATAATTATATTATATGTGATAGAATACAAGAATATCGTACTAAATGGAAAGACCATGTACAGCGTATGCCGGAAACACGGTTCCCCAGAGCTGCCCTCGACTACTCCCCAAAGGGCAGGAGAGATCGAGGACGACCGAGAAAGCGGTGGACTGAACAATGAAACCGGAACAGGCACTATGCCTAATCCCTGAAGATGATGATGATGATGATGATGAATAATTATATTAATTTTTTTCAAAAGATGGGAGCTTTCCATCAAAAATATTTCTCACCAATTTAAATTTAAGGTACTTTTACCGGTGCACATTTTTTAAATTTATTTATTTATTTATTTATTTTAAATTAATTTTTTTTTTTTTTTTAAGTTCATGTGATGTATCATTTGTATGTTATATTGCACGCAAGGCTTATGCCGACAAAAATTTAGCTGTGAATTTTTCAAGAAAAAGTAAATAAAATAAAAATGTACAAAAATTCCAATAGCTGTAAGAGAAAGACAAAAGCTTTCTTAAAACACCTTAAGTTTTAAAAGTATATATATATATATATATATATATATATATATTCGAGTTATTGTGAAAATAATTATGATAATTTTTTAGGAACTTTATATATGAAATTGACTGTGTCATCGTGTCACGGTAATAAACAATAAAAGTAAATATAAGCCGTTCCGCTTGTGGCTCAGTGGTTCAGTTCGTTCGAGCGTCACGTTAATAAAGCGGTGGTCAAGAGTTCGGATCCCGTAAGCTCCGGCGTGTTAATTTTTGAGTTTAATTAGTAGAAAAGGTGTCAATTGATAAAAGAAAATTTTTTGTTGACTACACAATATCTTGAGAATTTTTAAAGAGTTTTTTTAAGAAGTTTTTTTAAGAAGTTTATTTTTATTTTTTTATTTTTTTTAGACATTAGAAAACACAAAATATTTTTTATATTAAAAAAGCTCAAAATAAAAAGTTTCAAGTACAAAATACATAAATACATATTTTTGGAACTTTATATATATATATATAATATATTATTACATGAAGTTGAATATGTCATCGCGTTTTCTGTCACGCTAAAAAAAACAACACACTTCCACTTAAAAAAAAAAAAAAAAATGTAAGCAATTCATTGTACCTACATCTCTTAATGGCTCAGTTGGTTAGAGCGTCATGTTTATTTTTCAAATAATTAATAGAAAAGGTGTCAGTTGATAAAAGGAAATATTTTGTTGTGTGCGCAGTATCCTAATAATTTTTGAAGAGTTTTTTAAATATTTTTTTATCTAGTTACCAAAAAGCACAAAATAAAAATTTAAGTATAAATAAATAATTAAATAAATAATTTTTTTTAGAAGCTTTTCATTAAAATTGGGTTTCTTTATCGCGTCTTCATGTCACGATAATAAGGCACCTCAACTTTAAAATAAATGTCAGTAGTCCTTATATTCGCTCCTTGGCTCCGTTGGTTAGAGCGTCAAGTTGCTAATGCGATGGTGGTGAGTTCCATCCCCAAAGGATCGATGTGGATTGCAGATTATTAATAGAAAATATGTCAATTGATAAAAGAAAATTTTTCATTATCTACACAGTATTCTAAGAATTTTTAAAGTTTTTTTTTTTTTTTTTTTTTGGAAGAAGCTTTTTTTTTAGATATTAAAAGGCACAAAATAAAAAGTTAAATCTATCTATCTATATATATATATATATTCTTTTGGAAGCTTTTTTTTTTTTTTCAAACTGGATTTTTATCATCGTGTCTTTGTGTCATTCTGAAAAAGAAGATGTTTAGAAGAAGAAAGAACTTTAATGTAAATTTAAAGAGCTTTTTTCGTCGATCGTTAGCGCATTTCGTTAGAGCGTCATGTTAATAAAGCGATGCTCGTGGGTTCGATCCTCGCAAGGCGATGTGTTACTTTTTTGCAGATAATTAATAGAAACGATGTCAATTGATAAAGGAAAATCTTTCATTGTCTACACAGTGTCCGAAGGAATTTTGATAGTTTTTTAAAGAAGTTTTATTTTTATTTTTATTTATTTATTTATTTATTTATTTATTTTTTGAGTTACTAAACACTCAAAATAAAAAATTCGGTAAAAATAAATAAATAAATAAATAAAAATGAATTAATAATTAAAAATAACACTGAAATTTTTTTTATTATTGTGGAGCCCTAAAAAACCTAAAATAAAAATTTATCCTTGCAGAGACATGGTATAAAATCATAAAAGAAAAATTCTGGCCTAACAAATGATGATACAAAAACTAATAACTAAGAATATCGATCTCGAAAGTTTTTTAAAATATTTTGAATATTAGAAAAATTTCATCATTTGCAAAAGGATAGTGCCTATATTTTTCTCTAAAATTTTCTTCCTGTTGAAACTTTCATTTCTTTGTGACATGTTTTTACCAGAATAAATTTTATTTTATGATTTTTAGGGCTTCACAATAAAAAACTTCTAACTTTAAAAAATCTCTTTTTACTTAAATTTTATTTACTAATATTTCCATCGTTTAAACGTATCTGATCCCTTTATATATGTTAGTATAAATGCTATACAGATCTCGATGGAAGGATCCACGAGTTCTAATCCTTATTTGAAATCAAACATATAAAATCATATTACGGCAAATCTCTGTCTTTTCTAAATGTTAATTATCATATTCAATATCATATACTATTAACTAGTCAAATCTTATTTTGTTTCTTTAATCACTAGTCGCTCATATTTCGTACCCTTTAGACGGATTTTTTAAAAGTCACTCCGTTCTGAAATCTTCTTACATCTGTCTAGTTCTTACAGTGATTTTGTAAAAGTATTTTTTATATTTACCTTAATATTCTATAATATTCTTAATATCTTTTATATGATTTCAATAATTTCATAGAACTTCTGAATACTGATTTCCTTTACTCTACATCGTTACTTTATACTGTTTATTAAAGATTTAAACCTAATCTATCGCTCAAGTTTTACCACATTATGTAAAATGTAATTTAAAAATATCTCTCTAGAAAACTACTTTTTTATACAAAATTGGTGCATTAGAAATTTGCTGTATACTCATGTGATTTTACATATAAATCAGCATATATACTTACACTCATCACTGACTGACTGATTCTGTCACGCTTAAAAAGGCTAAGATATTTCCTTTGAATCTGTCTGTGTGAACGCAAGTTGCCACCTAATTTTCGTACTTTAGTTAATTTAAAAAAATCTAATTGTCCTATCGATAAGCTGTTTAATCCGACGGATTCAGAAAAATCGCTTCTTTCAGTTAGTACCTTATTTGTAACAAATTTTTCATTAGATTTTTTAAAATTAATTAAAATATAAAAATAGACATAGCTTTAAAATAGGCATTTAAATTTTTAATCGTTGCCATTTTTTTCCAGCATAAAATAAAATATGCTTTCACGTGAAAAGAAAAAAAAAAAAAAATATATATATATATATATATATATATATATATATATATATATATATATATATATATATATATGTAATATTGCATATGAAAAAATGACGTCTCTAAAATAATAATAATAATTTTAAATTTTATAGGCAACGAAGAAATAAATAAAGTGCATAAATTTCGCACGGGCTTGCTAGCAAATGAGTTATTTGAAATGAGAAATAAATAAAATGAAATGATCATTTTTCAATGGGCGTGTTAGTCGCCCTATAACTGACTAGTATAGAAATAAATTAACTAGTCGGTCTGGACCCGTTTAGCTTTCGAATTTTAAGCATGTATTTTGAAGTTTATTTCTCCTTATTAAACATTGTTTTATTGTTGATATTTAAAACAAAATGCTTCATATTTTACAAAATGATATTTATTCGTATATGTTTTGAAATCCAAACGTTTCCAAGAAATTGAAAACCACAAAGGAATCTAGTATTTAAAATTTTATAACCACATGTTTATTTAATTATTTATGTTATTAATTTCTCACGACGTAGTTAAATTTTACATACCTAATTTATGATTCTTATTTTCCTAAGTCGGATTAAAATACTGCATATTAATGAACACATTTCATTCTAAAAATATACATTGCTTTAATTCACTTATTGAGATTCAATGACCGAATCTTCTAAAACCATGCAAAACATCGATAAAATTTTGTTTCATTTATCTCAATACATTATTGCGATTGAGATGTAAGTTTTTCTGTCAAATTATCCTTTTTTTTTTCATTTTTTTTTTTCAGTTCAAATGCACGCATGGAAATCCTGAATAAAATTTTACTTTCTTTATTCCAATACATTTTTTCAGCTATGACACCATTTTCAGTGTTAGTTTCGGGAATTTTTTTTTTTATTAAGAAGATATTACAAAGATCATAGATTATACTATAAAATCTCTGTTTATTTTCTTATGAGTTCAGAATAATAGATTTCATGCAAACCTACGTAGTTTTCACGCGAATATGTATAAAGCAATTCAAGCAGTTATGATGTTTTTTTTTTTTTTAGAACTAAGTTCCTTAACGTAGGTTGCGGTAGTAGTTAACTAGCAAAAATCGTCACGTAAGGAAAAAGCGTCATGCTTTCTTCATTCAAACTTCTCTCGCCAGAAAGAAGAACCCCAGCAATTTCTACTTTTTCTTCCTCGTTACGGTTGCTAAGGTGGAACGCAGAGGCCCGGAGTAATAGTCTAGTATGATGATATTCATTATTTTAGATTATCTTTCTCCTCGCCAAATCCTCGTTGAAAGTTGCTGTTTCGAATAGACAAGCATCGTGCGCAGCCGGTTGTATAACCTTAATATTAAACTCGTGGAAATTTTGTTAAGACTTACTTGTTATTTGTTTATGTTTTAAATCATAGGCGAGTTACATTGTTTTATTATTGCAATTTTGGAATTGGAGAAAAGGCGTAAGGAACTTCGTTCATGACGGGGGTCTCCCAACCGCAAATTTTTTTATAGATCGTATTTCTTTTTCCATTAGAGAGTTTTATGGTTTTTTTTTTTTTTTTTTTTTAACATTACGCGCAAATTTTGGCAAGAAACTTTCTGTCTCCTAACATACGTTTCCATTTTTCTATTTTGATTCGATTTCTATAGAACTTTTATTTTATTTTATTTTTCACGTGTATGATTTAAAGAAATATTTCAATACCACATGTTCTTGAATGCATTATTCTGGGATTTCGATTCTATGTTGTTTCACTATGGATCTTTTTTTATTCAATAATAAAATTTAAGTCGAGGGGGGAGAAGAATATTTCTGGTTCATTTTACTTTCAATCATATTGCGGAAAATGGAGAATGATTGTTTTCTTTTCGATTATTTTTAGCATAATATTTGAAAAATTTTTGTTTATCTCTACAATAGTTTAATAATATCATATATTTTTTTCTTACATTTATTTTTCTTGTAATTATATATATTTTTAAATGAAATCTTTATTTGTATTAAAATAATTATACTTTATTAACTTAAAGAAATAAAAAAGAATTTTAAAATGTAACGATAAGTAATTGATTTAATATACATTAAAAACTGAAGTATTAAAGATTATAAATGAATTCTTAAATCTACGAATCAGAATTGTTTTTATTGATATTTGATTTAAACTTACCAGAACCTATTTTATGTTAATAATATGTATAAAAAATTTATATACAAAAACATGTACTCATACATACAAAATTGAAATTTCAGTAATACACTGTAAAATTTTCACATGAATCACGTGTTTAAAAAGAATGCAGCCTTTCTTCATCAGACGATTTTTTTTTCTTTACTCACACACACACACACACACACACACACACATATATATATATACAGCAGAATGTTCCTGGTTGTGGGCACAGTTTTGATTTTGGCTTATAACTTTTGATAGAGTAAATATGATGGAAAGCTAAAACCCTTAGCTAAAGACTGATAAAGCAACTGCATCGATTCTGTCAAAAATTCCATCACCAATTATGTAAAGTATTCATTTTTGGCCAAAAAAAAAAAAAAAAAAAAAAAAAAAAAAAATGTACCCGGTTGTGGGTACACTTGAAAAATACGCTAAAAACGAGAATATAATAAGAAAAACCACTAAAAATACAGAAAAAAATAAAATTAATTAATTTTGCAAGGATTCAAATAATTCAAAATAACAACGGAAAATTTTCCATTTTTCCATTTTTATTCGTCATCTTCTTCGTCCTCAAATCAGAAGTGTGAGGTTTGCAAGTAAAATAATTTGCATGTATATTGGCAAACTTCAAATTCGCTAGACGATCACACTCGTTGCATTTGATTGAGTTGGCTCTTTTCCGGTATGGTAGCAAGTGCTCCAAACAGATGATGCAGAAGTCGACGTCATTATCAGATTGTGGGTGTTCCTATTTTTAGCTTGCTCAGCTGTCAGTTTGACAGATGGAGTTGCCTTACTTTTTCCAGGCTTCTTCTGGAGGAAATAAAAGATTAATTAAAAAAAATAATTAAAATATTCTTCTTCAGGTGGCGCCTTAATTGTATTTTTTTTTTCTTTTTTTACAGTGGTGCAGTAGCTTCAACAACGTAGCTAGGACTATAATTGCTCAATGTGACGGCCATCATTCATTAGAATGACCGCCAGACGTTGCGTCGTTGAAAATTCAGCTAAATAAGCTTCAAATATATATATATATATATATATATATATATGATAAAATTTAAATATAGGATGGAGTAAAACATGAATTATTAAATATATAGAACTAGAACAAAGTTTTTATAAACCAATGCACAAATGGAGCAAAAGGAAACATAAAACTGTAATAAATAAGCAAAATAATTAAAGCCAGATGAAAAATTAATCCCAAAACACATGAGGACATTCATCAGGGGTGCTTCCCCATGTAGGGAAAGGAATATGAGAAGTTTCTGACGAAACGCTGGTAATTTAACCAAAAAAAATGTTTCTAGCCCCAACTTCTCACAGATGGAAGCAAGACCATACAGGAAACGAATTTTAATTAAGACAAACCATGAAAAAAGCAATTAAATTGAGGAATCAAACACAAAATATAATACATCTATATAAAATACAAGAATATAAATAATACAAGAATATGATGAAGGTCGTCATGTGTTTTGGGATTAATTTTTCATCTGGTTTAAATTATTTTGCTTATATATATATATGTGTAATCCTTATTAATCTGTGCATTTTAGTGATAACCGCATAAAACTACAGTTAGTACTTTTTGAATAATGTATTTTTTTTTTTTCTCTGACTTTTGATCACCCGATATACAGGGTGATTATAATTAAACTTCCTGTATAAAAAGCCTCCTACAGCGCGAACGGGTGAACGAAATGCTACGAAATTTGGTATATAGGGTATACATGAGATGAGCTCACGGATTTACATAATAATAATAATAATAATAATAATAATAATAATAATAATAATAAATAAAATAATAATTATAATAATTCCAAAATGTCCACCAGAGTGCGCCTTTTCCGGAAAAATATTAAATTTAACATTATAAACGACCAAAACGGAATACAAGAAAAATATTAACATTTATTGACTAGTTTTTCATCACCTTGTCATGGAATCACGTTAAGTAAAAGTAAGGAAAAAATAACAGAACGTCATTTCAGAAAAACAAAACAGTTCAGTTTGCAGAAACAAGAACAGATTAGGACGAAATTGCACAAGAGGAGCAGTTGTTAATCGTGTCCAGGACGATGTAGGGAAAGTTGCTGCATGTGACCTGCAAAATTTCAAGTCGATAAGCAGTGTGTTCAACAGCAGATCGTAACAGATCAGTTGTGTTGTTTTGCACATGAAGCGTTAAGGAGTTCTTTCAGTCATTCAACGTCGCAACACCTCCACGATACACCACACCACATAATTCTTGTTCAGGATTGTTAATATTGCTTCTGTATTCCGTTTTCGTCGTTTATTGTGTTAAATTTAATGTTTTTTCGGAAAAGGCGCATTCTGGTGGATATTTTGGAACTTTTTTTTTCAAAATTCCGTGAGCGCATCTCATGTATAGTACAGTCGGTAACAAAAGTATCCGAACACTAGCAAAAATTCCTACGTATAAAAAGTAGAATTAATACTGTTTTGTTAAATAAATCCTTGTCGAATCATGTTCTTTGTCAGTCTAAGAACATGATTCGACAAGAATTTATTTAACAAAACAGTATTTACTCTACTTTTTTTATATAGGAATTTTTGCTAGTGTTCGGACATTTTTGTTACCGACTGTATATATACCAAATTTCGTTGCATTCCGTTCACCTGTTTGCGCTATAGGATGCTGTTTATAGGGGAAGTTTGATTATAACTCCCCTGACGTTCTGCTACAATAAAAACTAAACAAGACCTGCTGTTTCGAATTTGTGAATCTTGCTTTCACCTCCAAAATAATAGGACACCATTTTTTTTTTTTTTAACCTGATTTTTAAAAAGGCAACGCGTAGCAATATTCTATTGAGAGTATTTCTAATTTTGTATTAATGTTTCAGACTGATTTTCTAAGCCTAATAGTGGTTTTTTTACTCCTTGATATCCATTTACTTTCATATCCCAGTTTTCAGAAAAACAGGAAATTTTGTAAATTAAAGTGTACATTACACAAATGTTTTGACAATAAATCGTCTTCATTTCTTCCCCTTATTCTTAAACCCAAAAAATCTCTTCACCTGTCTCCATTACTATGAAATCCTTATTTCTTTCTCCTAATATAAAAAGAAACATTCTAGTATCGTATACTCACGGATTTATCTTTCTAGAATTTCGATCTGATGATGACTAAGCGAGAAACTTTTTATTTATTTACTTACTTGTAACAGAAACTGGAATTGTGTTTTTCGTGTTTATTTTTCTTTCAATCGTGCCACGGCAAACCAATATATATATATATATATATATAATGTTTTTATATGAATGTTACAAGAATGAATTCTTGATATGAGTGAAAGAGATAGGTATAATTTCAAGAAATAAATATAAATTTGTTTTATATTATTTTAAACTTTACGTAATCTTTTATTTTTTATAAATTATTACTTTAAATATCAATTTTTATTGTTATTTTATAAATAAGATTTATAATAATAAAAAGTTGACGAATTACACGAAATGCAATGATTTCGCATGCATTTTAATTAGATTATTTGAAATTTTAAATTACACAATCAATCATTAAAAATATAGGTCTTTTACACCCATTAAAACTGGAAAATTCAAACTATTATATTCTCAAATGGACTTTAATTAATTAAATAATGAATGTGGATAGATTATATTGTGGTACTATAGATTATAAACTTCATGAAAATAATTTATAACGCACGTGAGATAACACAATCCTCCTCTATCATTTTATCATTCGTGTTAAAGAATGAATTAATATAACGAATGTAATAGCATGTTTTAGTTTACAAACTACTTTGAAAGAGTTGATGATACACACGGAATAATATAATTCTCCTAAGTTACATTCTATTTTCTCAGTCACGAAATGTTTGATTAAGTAATGAATCTGATAGTATATTTCAGTTTATAAACTGTTTTGAAAGAATTAATGGCACACATCAGGGAACATCATCCTTCTCAGTTTACCTAGCACATTCTCAGTCGTTCTATGAATATTTAAAGAACGAATGTGACGATATCTTTTATGTCACAAGCTGCTGGAATAGAGACTCGTGAAAACATAATCTTTTTAACTTTACTACAAATTTATTAGTAGTAAAGTGATTCATTGAATAGCGAATATGATAATATACATTAGATCAGCGGTTACCAACATTTTAGACTTCACGGACCACTAAATCCACACTTTTAAATTCTGCGAACCACTAATGAGATTGATTAAGAAACGTAACTATATTTCTTAAATAATATTTAGAGAATGTGCATTTTATAAATATAATATAAACATATTTAATATATCATATATAGTTAATTGTTTTATAAGAAAACATTTAATCATGTATAAAAGTCCTCCGTGGCTGAGTGGTTATGTCACCACACTGCTTATCGCCTTCTAACGTAGGAGAGCGGGTTCGATTCCCATGCTGGCCCTGGGTGTTTTTTCCAACTCTTCTTACTGTAATTCTATCATGTGCCATCTGACTTTATCTGACAAAGGTTTACGAGCGAGCTTCGAGTGTCAAGCATACAAATCTGATATATATGTTATCAATAAATAATCATGTGCGAGACTTAAAGTTTGATTATAGTAAAACAATTATAAAGGAAGAATGTGAACACCGTTTTATTGCTACATCATAAGAAATTCAGACGGAAAATATGACTACAGGGACAAATCGTTATTTCCATATCGCACCCCGGTAAAAAAAATATATATATATATATATATATATATATATACAGACACGACATTATTTCATTATTTAAAACATGAAAATCTGACATTGACAGATTTTAATTTAGTGCCAGAGGCCTACTGCTAAACTTGTTAATATCGACAAATTCTTCTTTAGTTAATTCGTGACGATCTAAATTCCATGATAAAGTTTTCATTAAATCAAACCAATGTGTTTCAGCTGCAGATACTGTAACAAATAACGTTGGAAGTCCAAACTGTCTTATAGCCGCAAAACAACGTTTTTTCTATTTTTCCCAATGAGGGGGAGGTGTGCCTTGGGGGGGGGACTCATGTCAAAGGCGTGCCTTGGGGGGGGGACTCATGTCAAAGTTGTACCTTGGGGGGGACTCATGTCAAAGTTGGGCCTTGGGGGGACTCATGTCAAAGTTGGGCCTGGGGGGGACTCATGTCAAAGTTGTGCCTTGGGGGGACTTCATTCAATAAATCCCCATTCAATAAACCGACTGAAATAGGCCCTTAGCACTAATTAAGAGTGACCTATAAAAATTCGACAACTGTACCGACTGAAATAGGCCTCTAGCACTAAAAAAAAAAAAAAAAAAAAAAAAAAAAAAAAAAATGCTAAAAAATTTAACAAATCGCAATTTTGATTTTATGTCATTGAAAAATGTGTATGCACTACCCAAACGTTAATAAAGTGCACCATCTCTCTTTCTCAAAAATTATTCACCTGATAAGCAGTTATGTCAGTTTTATCATAATAATTGTCAATGAGTTACCATTAAGTTGATTTTTCTGAAATACTACTTTTTTTTAATGGAGCGATATGTAAAACAGTATTTAATAAATCTAGTTATATGCATACTGTTAGATTATTAAAATCTTATGGAAAACTATATTTATTGCGCACATATAACAGCCGTGCAAGATAAACGACACGCTTCAAAAGTGTAGTTAGTATTCGAGAAAAATCAACTTAAAGAATACGATAAAGCGTTATGACACAACTGCATCTTGGGACGATAAATTGCGAGATAGAGATGTGACTGTTTTCGTGCATGTTGGGAAACTTGATACATATTTTTCTATGACATACGCTTAAAATTGCCCTTTTTCTTACTTGTGCCACTTTTATTGCCAATGTGTGACATAAAATCTTTAACGAATTCGAATAATTTGATAAATTTAGAACAATTCTGGCAAAGCATCCAGTTTAGATTAGATATTCAAAATAAATACGCCTGATACTTACAGTTCGCATTTTTGTGATTACAGCTCAAAAAAATATATTCCATTAATCTTCTCTCTCTTATAATTTTGTGAGTGCGAGTAATTTTGAAAATCCTGAAATTAAAACTAACCTCAGAGTAATTTCTAATAAAATATTAAAAAATGGAAATAATGCCGAAATTTTTCTGCGGATCATCAAAATTTTCTCGCAGACTACTAGCGGTCCATAGACCGGTTGACGACCACTGCTTTAGATTACAATCTGCACAGAAAGAGTCCATGAGATACATGATTAGAAAATTTTTCTACCGTTAGTTACTATTTTTTCTAGTCATAAAATGATTGCTTGAATAACAAATGAGTATATTTTTCTTTACAAACTGCTTAGAGTGAATTGATAATAAATTCATAACATAACTCAATCTTTCTCATTTTACCTACCTTTTTTTTTTTTTTTTTTTTTTTTTCAGTAGCATTATGAATTATTAAATGGCAAATGCGATAACTTGCTTTAATTTACACACTGGTTTGAAAGGAAAGATGACACATATGGCAAGCCATATGTTTATAACCATCTTCTTCAGTTTATGTCCTATTTTTTCATGCTATGAATGATTAAATGAGGAATGTGTTGATATGTTTTGGATTACAATCTGGACAAATTATATAACATATGACAAAATATAATCCTCCTAAGTTTAATTACCATTTTCTCAGTTAAGAAATGATTGATTAAAGAACGAATGCGATAGTATACTTTAGTTTGCAAATTTCTTGGAAAGAGTTGATAACACATAACAAAATATAATTTCTCTTATGGCCATAACACAAGAGAGAATTTCGCATAATATTTTACTAAACACAGCACAGCAGCGTATGGGGGAATATTCAAGGTTAGAAGGTAATCAACTTTTTCGACCGGCTTTCGGAAAAGTTGATCATGTCGTGCTTTGTAAAAAGATGAACGAAATCTCTCGTGTGATATAGCCGTTAGTATATAATTATTAACTAAACTAGAAAGATAAATATGACAGCTTTA
Source organism: Salticus scenicus (assembly GCA_963930645.1). Taxonomy (NCBI): domain Eukaryota; kingdom Metazoa; phylum Arthropoda; class Arachnida; order Araneae; family Salticidae; genus Salticus; species Salticus scenicus. Next base: position 280,426,681 of record OZ005655.1, read on the forward strand.
CATGTGCTTTCATCCTTATATTAAAAACTCTAGTCACAAAAAATTGTTGAAATTTATCCTATCTTGTCTTCCAACCTCAAGAGTGAACTAGTAATCTTCTTTACAAAGTCTTTGGAACAATTCCTTTTTTCTTTTTGTGTGTGTGTGATAAATATATAAAAAATACAAGAAAAATCCATGTACCTGCTGTTAACTCTAAATCCATGATTTGAGTCATTGTTTTATAATTCAATCCTCACTCGAACATTTGTTTTTTGTTCAGTTCCATCAAGTAAAATCAGGCTCAATAATAATATTTTTTCCTAACACTTTACTTTAGAGATCTGAGTTAACATAAAAATTTTGTATGATGTCTCGAATTTTTCATTTCTCGAACATTTTTTTTATTTTTTTTTTATTTTTTTATTATTTTTTTTTCATTTGAACGCCTTGCCTCACCAAACAGGTTAAACTGCAATTTAAAATAAAAAAGAGTAGTTCAAATTTCATATTTTTTTACTCTGAATAATTTATATATATTTATATTTCAGTTATTTATCAAAATATATTTTGTACAGTTAATTATATACAAAGTGCAAAACAATATTTATTATATACAGTATATATAAAAATAAATAATGAGAATCAATTTTTAATAAAAGATATTGAAATTCTGGTGTGGAATTGTCATGAAGTACAATCTTTTGGCATTCTACTTTCTTTGACAATCTATCTAATCAAACAAGATAGATTGCCAAAACACACAAAAACTGTTTTACATCGATACTTCATGAAACGAAAGTAGACACGAGCAAAACTTTGTATGCAAACATCATAAATTGTAACACCTTAAATTAAACACAACAATCGTTTTGAATCGAATCAATAAAGCATGAACCTTCATGAGATTAAAAAAAAAAAAAAAAAAAAAAAAGGCTAAATACTTCACGAAAGCAACAATGCACCGGTATCTTCTTTCCTCATATTTGGCTAAAAATCAAAATCTCCCTCTCAGTAAATCTACGTTTCTTATTCTTGATGACTTCAAAAATATTCCAACACCACATGACTCTTTTAGTCTTTGTATTGCGATATCGATTTGGTGTTTTTCATAGAAAATCTTTTTACTCTGTAATAGAAACAGAATATTTTTCCTCATTTCACTTTCATTCATATTGTGGAAAATGGAGAATGATGATTTTCTTTCAATTTTATAAGTATCTTTTTTCAATAATATTCGGTAATCTTCTAAGATTAAAGAAATTTCGATTTTAGTTGTATTTTTTGTTTTTTCCTTTAATATGACCGAAATGTTTGAGATTTATCATACTGCATTATATAAATCAAAATCTATCATCGCAACGACAACAACAAAAATGTTATTTTTGATGTAAAAATGCTATTTTGCAAATAAATTTATTTTAGCTCTTTGAAAATTTGATAAATATTCAAAAACGGCAATATTTTGAAATCACCAAAATAACAGATTTCTTTCTTTCTTTTTCCTTCTTTTTATTTTATTTTATTTTTCTTTCTTTCTTTCTTTCTTTCTTTCTTTTCTTTTTTTTTTCTTTTTTTTTCTTTTTCTTTTTCTTTCTTTTTTTTTTTTTTTTTTTTTTTTTTGTACAATCTAATACAAATTTGATAAGAAATGAATTTTCTCCTTTTGATATATGCATATATATATATATTTAATTTTATCTTATCACATCATGAAATGGCTCTTTATTATCAAAATCGTATTTCTTTATGTTTATGACAAAAATGCTCCTTTGTATATTTACCATTTTGAGATTTTGATTTGATTTTTCTAACATAATTTCTTAATAACAACATTTTAAAACGAAATTTATATGAATATGACACTGAAAATGAATAATAATTAATAGAGATTTAAAAGGAAAATGAGTTATTAAACTCTTTAGAAATATTAATAATACTTAGATAATAAAAAGTAATTTAACCTTGTCCGAAAGGTTATATTTAATTTGAATTATTTTATATTTAAATTAAACAGTCAGATTTAAATAAATAATATGTTACATAAGTGAAAGTTTTTACAGTGATTTTCGAATGAGATTTTGACAAAACATCTTAGGGAATATTATATGAAGCAATATTTATAATTTGTAATAAAAAAAATATTTCTAAAACACATTTGTTTTAAAGTACCAGGTGATCCAAAAGTTAGGACGAACTTTTAAAATGAATAATTCGAAAACGAATCAAGATACAACGATACGGTTTGCAATCAAATGGATGAAAAAGAAACCGGGTTTTGTGTGACAACGAAAAAAAAAAGTTCTGTGGGCGACCAATAGATGGCGCTATAGGGTTTTATTTCACCAAAAGAGGATTTACAAATGAAAAAATGTTGACAACTTACAAGTCAGCTTAATTACAGTTAATTATTACTACTACAGTAACTGTTCAATGTGCTGTGCACCATTCAGAAGTAAACTCTTAGACGATTCACCACATCGTTCACAGCATTTAGTAGCATTTCTTGCGTTATGGAAGACACATTTTGGCGGATGGCATCTTTCAGTTCTGCTAGTGATGCCGGTTGGTCGCGGTACCCTTTTGACTTCAAGAATCCCCACAGCCAAAAGTCACAGGGTGTCAGATCGGGAGATCTTGGAGGCCATGCGTGATTAAAGTAGCGACTGAGAATGCGATCCTCCCCAAAAGTTGAGCGTAGCAGGCGTTGCACAGGCAGAGTAATATGAGGTGGTGCTCCATCTTGCATAAAGGTGACTGTCTGGAGTGCCTGTCGTGCTTGCAGTTCAGGAATAATGTTGTTCTGTAACAGTGCTGCATATCGCTGACCAGTGGCAAAAACTGTTTTGTAACCCCTCTGTGTGACTTCCTCGAAAAAAAATGGACCAATTATGAAATCAGCAGTGAAGCCACACGAGACTGTAACTTTAGGCTGTTGCAAGGGTACCTCAACAAATGCATGTGGATTTTCTGTGGTCCTACACTCGACAATTGTTGGTGTTAATAGCGCCAGAGAGTGTGAAATGCGCTTCATCTGTCCAAATCACAGTGTGAAGCCAGTCGTACTGTTCTTCCATCTTATTGAATACCAAATTCGCAAAATCTCGGCGAGAGTCGAAGTCAGGAGGTTTCAGTTCTTGGTTATGTTGCAACTTGTAAGGATACCGTTTCAGAGTTATTCGCAGTGCTCTCCAGACAGTTCCGTACGACACTCCTGCCTGCCTCGAAACTTCTCGAGCACTCTCGATGCACTCCCCATGTGCAGAAACCGCCAACATAGATTGAACCGTCTGCTCCACTGTCGTGTCAACAGCAGCGGCTGTTGAGGGACGTCCACTTCTTGGACGAAACGCCAAAGAACCTGTAGCTTCAAATTTCTTCATCATTTTGTTCAATGCAGAAGACGTTATTGGTCCTTTGCTATCTCCCATACCCTTCATGTATCGATATGCTCGCAATGCCGTAGTGGCAATTTCCGAATTCTTATAATACAGTTTAACTAAGAGGATTTTCTCAACTATGGACAGCATTTCGATGCATATAAGTTTCGACAACCATTACCTGCTGCAGTTGCTCCTTTTTATATCGTTTGTTGCTTTGAATAATCCTACATCAGAAATCTGACAACGCCATCTGTGGTCGCCAACAGAACTATTTTTTTTTTCGTTGCTACACAAAACCCGGCTTCTTTTCCATCCATTTGGTGCAAACCGCTTTGTACCTTGATTCGTTTTCGAATTATTCATTTTTAAAGTTTGTCCTGACTTTTAGATCACCCGGTATTTAAATTCTTAAACTTAAAATAAATAAATAAATAAATAAATAAATAAAAAGGAAAGAAAGAAAAAACCGAAAACCTATTAGTATTTATTTAAAAATTAATTATGTTAATTAAGAATTAATTAAGTTTTAAAATTTTTGTTACACATTATATTCTTTTATTCATCCTGTATACTAATAAGTTAAAATTGTTCTTCTCCTTTGAAAATGTCAAGATATGTCAATAATTGTAATAAAATGATTCTTTTAAATATATGATTCAGCAAATTAAACATTACATAAATAAAAATTACATAATTTATTATTAATTTATGTGACATCAAAAACTTTTTATATGTATAAACGAAAATAAGTATCTTAATTTTGTGTTTTAGGAATAATTGATTTTTATATTATAACAGCAAATGAAAAATTTTTTCAAGGTAAACTTTAATCGATGAAACTTTTAACGAATAAGTTGTCAATAATAAAAAACTAAAATGTATTTGACAGAAATGGACTAATGCTTACAATGACTATATTTAAATGAAAATAAATAAATAAATAAATAAATAAATAAAAATAAAATAAAAATTTTAACTGCTAAAAGCTATTTAAGAAATAAAAAATAGTTAAGTTTTAAAGCATACTTTGAATATAATAATATATAAAATCGTCTAAAATATAGATCGAATATGTAGACTTACTGATGTGTTTCATAAAGCTGTGAGTGACTAACAGTATTTTCGAAAATATTCCAAACACTTTGAAGGCGCTCTCTATATATTTTTTATGTTTAGTCGAATATAAATTGCTAGTAATTTTAATTAGTAATAGCACGTTATAACATTTATAGTTAAATTCCATATAAAATATAATAGACATAATAAGTACCAGAAGTTTTATATATTAAAATTATAATACATTCTATACACATTAACCCGTTAACGCCCGAATAAATTTTGCAAAATATTATTAGCTCAGTATTTCACTTCTAAATTAATGTAGACAACTGACAGTAAAATATATTAACTTAAACAATTCTTCTGATCGTTTTAAATTTAAAGCATATCCTCATTTATTGACGTTTAGTGTTCTAGCGAGAAATCATCGAGATAGGAAAACTTTGAGATAACAGATTAATTTTCTATTATATGTTGTCAAAGATCTTGAAAGTAAAGTATTATAATATATACTATTATTCAACTTGATTTAAGTTAGTATACTTGCACAAAAAGCAAATATATGTGAGACGAATGAAAAATCCTAAAATGACTATCCAAATTAAGAAATAATAATTAATAGTAGGCACATAAAACTTTCAGGGATCATTTAGAGTGACACTATAAACTGTCACCAAAAAGCAGAAATCGTTCCAAGAAACCACAAAAAATATACATGCCAGTTCATTAGCTGTTCTCAAATGAGGACACTGGGCGCTAACGGGTTAAACATAATGATATTTAAAGTTTTAAAAATATGAAATACAAAATACAAACACATAAGACAACACTTAAATTTATAATACAGCGTTAACTAAAAAGTCAATGTTGAAATACCAACTGAAAATTACCAATTTAAAAGTAACTGAAACAAATAAAGCAAGTGAAACTTAACAAATTTTACTATTTTACTTGCAGTTAAATAAAAAATAAAAAAAAAGAAAGAAAAAAAAAAAAGAATTTTTTTACAGAGTATATGATACAAAACTTATTATTTTCAATTTAGAAATAAACATTAACAGTAAATAAATAATAAAATTTCAAACAATATTCTATATTTTTATTCACGAATGCTTATCATAAAAAATATAAAAACAGACAAGCATGTGATTTTTCTGAAATTAATCAATAATTCTGATATTCACAGACTATTTCATGTCAATAAAACATATTGAACACTTGAACAAAAAGAGCGTTCATATCTTAGAAAATATTAAAGCCTTTCACTATGAAACAACTCTCAATGAAAGTTATTACATTAGAAAAGAAGAAAAATATTTTCTTTTATCTGAAGTTGATATACATCGAATATCTCTTGTATTGAGTGAACAACGAATCGATGTCATAGTAGAAAGACCAAATATGTTCTTTCAGAGAAAAAAGAATTGTTTTGCAAAGCTCTGTATTGTCAGATAAAGCAACCGAAATACTTTACTTTATATTATGTAACGACTTGTATTTTGTTGTATTTTTAAAGTTAAGAGGACATGGGACATTATAAAGCATTTTCCTAGATTACCATCTTAAGTTTGTGAAATTTTGCATACAAATGAATTCAAATATACTAGTAATAATTTTCGTTAAATTGTTGTAAACTAAATAATTTGGTGTGTTACTCAAACTATTTTCGCTTGCATTACTATAGTATAAACATATCATTATAGCTTAAGCTTTAACATATGAGATTATATAAACCTGCTTGCTTAGATTCTAGGGGGTTACTTGAACCTAAAGCGATAAAATAAATATAGTCAATCCAGGCACAGGGTTAGGGAAATATAGGGCGTACTTCATATACGTTGCAGGCAAACTACGAACTGCATTCATTATTTCAATAAACTTGTACCAGGGTAGATATTTAATCATTTTATAGCCTTGCATTCAAGTTAACCTAGGATTCAAGTGACTCGGTTTTATGGTACTGAAACTGAACATTTACAATATTTTTTTTAACTGCAGTTAAAAGCAGTTTTAAAAGAGTTGTATTTGTCAGCATTTTCAGTGTGAGTTGCGTGACCTCCCCGCCCCCCCCCCTTCAACTTGTAAATATTATAGCTATAATCATAAAAATCATTTAAGGCTATTATTAAATTAAAATAAATATGTTTCAAAGAGAATAATATGTTTTAGAGAATTTCCAACTATACTAATCCCTAAAACGTATTAGATACATTTTTTATAGTCCTATATATTACCTATAAATTACATACACACCAAGCAATGTATTCAAACTTAGCGTGATACAATCAGAAACATATTTCTACCCACTTCCAAACATAGTGCTAATATATCGGAATTGTTTTGTGTGACCCTGTAAATGAAGGACAGATACTTCTCTCACCATAGACTATGTAAACATGCTTTTGTGTGTTTCAAGAACATGTGTCAATTATATTTTGTTTAGTGCAATCCAATTAAGTTGAACTACACTTACCAGAAATTTTGATCATAGACGAAATGCATTCGAATACTTTTGTAAGTCCCTGTACACGTTTTTAATAAATATTCAATCTTTAAGTAGAATCTCCATAAGATTCAGATTTAGAATATCTAGTTTGGACTACCTGATGTCATTTGTTCTCGAGTTATGTTGATAAAATCAAACAGCCACACAGACAGATTGACCAGTTGCTAAAGAAAATAAAAGGTTAAAAAAAAAAAAATGGCCGAATGAAGACGGAAACCAAAACAGATATACAGATTTATTTAAATATCTTTTAGAAATCTTCACTATAATTCTTAAGATTCATTTAAAAATTAAATGACGGGAGAGCTGTAAAGCATGAAACTCTAAAAATTAATCGTATTTTATTAAAAAAAAAGTTCTAAACATTATTTTTGAATTTCTGTGTTAAATTCATTTTTTATGAGCTATAAACTTCTCATTTTATTTTATTCACCATATTTTAAAGATAATAAACTATTATATATATTTTTTTGATTGAATTTTTAGTCATTTCAAAGTCAAACTGTCCCATAATATAAGAGAAAAAATCACAGAAAATAACACTGTTAACTGCTAAATGAAAAACAAGATAAAAGTTACTGAAGGAAAAAATGGGACAAGCCATGTGCCAATGCAACTTTTATATGAACTCAATTAGAAAATAATAATAATAATAATAATAGTGATAATAATAATAATTGACACAGAATACAAGTGGCGCCTTCTACTGATCATATTTTGAATATCATTCATTTTGATTTTATGACTTAAAGACATATTGTGTGGTTAAAGATTATTGATGAACAGAAAATTAAAATATGAAAGTTTAAAAATATTTTATTTAATAAATTTATTTAGACACCATTTCGAAGCATCAATAATATAATGTTTTAATGAATGTTTCATTTATTGTTTATAATATATGATTTTTTAACCCTTTCAGCTTTAGCCATTTTTCGATATATCTGTTTAATAATTCATAAAATTAATATTATGCACAGTACAAATATGGGAATTTAATATTATATAGTACACATATTTATTAATCATATTTTCTCGAAAAAACAGCATGTATTTCAAAATTTAGCCACATCAGCTTTTTATTTTCACTATGCATGACAGAAAAAGATGGGCTTAACGCTTAAAGGATTAATAAATACAAAAACAAAGTAATGAAAAACTTCTTTATAAGCATATAAAATATTAAAATAATGAGCAATTCATCTATGTCAGGCATAAATTCGTTAAATATAGATGCCTCATATGTTATTATATTTATTATTATTATATTCATTATGTATAAAGCTTCAAAAAGTTAGTTACAATACTTTAACTATAACTAAAATCAAAACCGAGATATGTACCGCTAGTTAAACAAGTGCATATATATTTTTTTTAATTGATGATTATTCGATAAAAGCAGCAATTTCGCGTGCAAGAATTTGGGTATTTAAATACGTTAACTTGTAAGGAATTAATTTTTTATGTGATTTAAAATCTCTGCTCGTCATAAAAGATCTGATATTTTTTAAAATTTCGTTGGAATCTCATGATTTTATTTTGTAAATAAATGAAATAAAGATTGAAAATAATATTCATTTCGTTGTAGATAGATCGATAAATTTTAACTAATCGTTTGAGATTTGAATCGGTAGTGAAAAAATAGAGTACTTTATTTTGACACACAATTTATTTTGTTTGAATCACAACGAAGGCAAAACTTGACTATTTTGCCTAAGCTATTTATGTAATTTATAAATATAACTACGTATGTCTGTTGCATATGGATTTCTTTTTAATTTGATCAGCAAATTTTATAGCAGGTTTTGTGTTTAAAATGACATGTATTCGAATATATTTCATTACAGAAATTTTTGCTATAAAAATTACATCACGTTTTTCTTTTTTAGTTCACTGTTGATTACTACAACATGAACATAATAAGTGTAACAAACTGAGTTTAAGATCATTATTTTAAATCATTCTATTGACTAAATTCAATTCAAAAGGAGAATATGTGTTTGTTCTAGGGAGATGACTTTACATTAACTTACGCTGGAGCTGATTTCATTCTTTCATTTTAACAGAACAATGTTTTTTGTTTTTTCAAAACCTAAACTTTTTTTTTAAAAGGGTCAAAAATATTATTTTTCACTTTAAACTTTTATAATTAAATACAGATTGTTGAATAAAAGGATCTAAAATGAATCATTTGGAAAATTTGAATTTTTCTGTACAATACTAATTAAATATATCTATATAATACATTCACCAGTGTGTGCATTCGTCTTTAGAAATTCGTGAAACGAAGAAAATCAATATCTCTGCACGTGGAAGGTTTAATAAAAATCCCAGTTTCTCCATAAATATAATAGAGTAAGAAAAACATATTTCAAAATACCTCGGAGGTCATGGTCATAACAAAGAACGCATATTAATATCCTATATTAAATCTCATTAAAGCTACATTATTTTAATTAGAACCTAAAAACAACATTTTCTTGTGCGTAAAATTGGTATACTGGGACTTCTTTTTCCTCTTTACTGAACAAATATGAAAGAAGTCTTCGGGAAGCAGTAGAATTTTCTATCGAAACATGTACCTAATACTTTTTCTTTTAAATGTTTTTCGCATTTAATTTTTTTTTTTTTTCCTAATTTGAAATTGGACCAAATCAAGCAATTTACATATTTTAACATTTTAAAATGTACGTTCAAAAACAATAATTCTATTTTAAATATTGCTAAAACAATTTATAGAAATAAAGAAAATAAATTTTCAACCTTGGTTTTTAGGGATTTTCTTAATAATAAAAGCTCAAGTTTCTGGAAATTAAGGTTCTGTGCTGATGCCACTGCTAAAACAATTAATTGAAATAAAGTGAATAATTTTTTATTTTAGGTTTTAGGGAATAAATACACTAATAAGTAGAAAACGCGTTTCTGCTTTGACTGCAGCACTCATGCCTACTTTGTTCGCCTGACGAAAGGTAAGGTCATGTGTTCTTTCGACCTGAAACAATTGTTGTGAGTTTATTGAATCTTATGGTGTTTATTCGAAGTTTTATACTTATTACTTTAAAACGCCAGTTCTGTATTGCTTTCTCATTATTAAAAAATACACTATCTACTAAAAAGTTATTGGATATTTTCGAATTTAGACATTTTGTCAAATATCTAGAAAAATTCTTTAGGAACCATTTCAAACAGAAAAGAAATATGTGTCGAATATATTTTTTTTTTCTAAATATATTTTCGACTTTTTTGAAAATATATTCATATAGAGTGCTCATTATCTTACCCTTTAACCTGTAATATATTTTTATACCATTCAAATGCAGTATAAGAAAAAAATCACATGAGCGCCACATCGGATTACCTTTAATATGATTATATTTTTTATTTGCCAAATTACATTGTTGCCAACTTTATTTTTTAAATAATATCACTAGAAGAATTTATTGTGCGTGTATTGCTTTGCATGTTTTACACTGAGAAAAAATTCTGTTACTGACATCTAGAATCTAACCTGTGGCTCTAGAAAAATTAATTCCATGCCATCCTTATAAATTGTAGTCCCCTTGAAAAGTGAGTTCTAAGAGCCCCTATTAGAATTCCAGAGCGTTTGCCTATATTCTCGAGGGCAAAGTTATTTAAAAATCTCTGCAAATAAATAAGACTACAAGAGGCGGGTTTCAGCAACTATATTCTTGATGTATGACACAATTCCAGAAAATCAACCGAGAATTTCTCACAATACAAAAGATACAGAATATTCGGAATATTTAGAACATTGTTTCACCATCTAGAAATGTGTAAACAGAAATTCTCGACCATTTCGTCTATTCAGTTTATTGGCGTGCCTTATATGTATAGTTCGGAAATCTATATTTCTAGTTAAAGGATTTAGAAAATGTCCACTAATTCATTTTAGAGGAAGGCGGTATATATTTTTTTTCTCGGTGTACATTTACACAGAATAAAAATAGACGTAATTAGATATTTAACTTAAATTATATACGTACTTAAATTATATATATATATGTTTAAGGATATTTAATAAATCATGTTTAAGGATTATTACTTAAATTATATATATGCTTAAAGTTTAAATTTTTTGTTTCAAATTTAGAAACGTAAATTTAAAATGACACAATGAAAATTATTTTATTTAATTTTTAATATGTTCCTTATTTTATCACTTTTCAAAAAAAAAAAAAAAAAAAAAAAAGAAAAAAACTTATTTTAAATCGAAGCATTAATATAAAAAGCATCTTTAAAGCAGCCAAAAATAGCATTACTCCATATGTCAATTTTATTACTAGAAATAAATCTAGTAATATAGTTCCTTAAAAATAGTTCCAGCGCATTTTTATGACCAATTGCATAATAAATACGGCACTGAATGTAATTTTTTTACAATTTTACTATTAAAAATTAATTAAAATAATAATAATAATAATAATAATAATAATAATAATAATAATTTTCATAAAATAAATTAGATATTTCATTATGAATAGTTAGATTCAAACTGTTTATTCCCTTTTTTTTTTTTTCTTCATCCCTTTGGCAAAAATTTTTTAACAATAATCTTGTTGCCAAAATAAAAAACTAGTTACTGAATATAAATAGTTATATTTATACTGTTATATAGTACTAGCATACATACATGACTGTTGAATGAAAGGCATGTGCAATGATAAATTTAATCAGGGAACTAAAAACTATCAAAACATGTTCTAACAAGCGATGAACAACGAAAATTTTTTTAAACACTGGTGTACTATGGAAGTTGTTACTGACGTGTTTGAATGCAAATTTTATAAAAACTATTGTTTGTTCTTTTAACATTCTAAAAATTTACTTATTAATTTAAAGCCTAAACCTGGGTTTAGGCTTTGAGTTTCTTGAATAGACACTCGATTTTAACCAATGCACCATAACCATAGCCTCCTAAACTAGATGCCTGTCGCGTGGCTCGGATACTTGGTAACAGTTGAAGCGGAAGACAGCGCCACCTGGTACAGATTGCGCGACATTTTTATTCAACTGTCACCAATAGTTTTAAGAAGTGATATACGATATATATAATCGACGTTTCCTCGATCCTATTCGCCTTTTATGTATACCATATTCCACTTTAAAAACTTTTTGGGGGCTGTTGAGTAAAAAGTTTGCGCAAGCTGTACCAGGTGGCGCTGTCTACCGCTTCTACTGTTGCCAAGTTTCTGAGCCACGCGACAGGCATCTAGTTTAGGAGGCTATGTCATAACACATAAACCCATTTCCAAAGCTTTATTAAATTTGATAGACTTTATTAAAAACAATATAAAATATTATTTTCCATATTATACATAAATGATAAACAAAGTAGAACTCAGCTCTTAAAAAGAATTAGAATACTTTCACAAAAACAGAATATTTATTAAAGAGATTTAATCGAAATTCAAAATTTCTCAGTGGTCATTCATCGTTCAATGACAAAACATATCGAATATATCTTGAATAAATATGGTCATATCATTGAAAATGTATGTTAAATAACACTCTATAAAACATATTACAAGAGAATATCGGAGTAATATTTTCTTTTATCTAAAACAATATTGCATACGAGCAATATTTTCTTTTATGAGTGGGCAAAAACTCATTTCCGTTAAAGAGAAGGAGGAAATCGGTCGAATATTTTATGGATTAAAATGAATTGTTTAACTAAATAACGGTATTCTTAGTTTGATTCATATTTCTTTACTTTAATATTTAAGATATGTTTCATATTTCTAATGATTTCTAATGAAATAAATTTAGATCAAATCTTTCATACATGAATTCGTCAATCATGGAATTAATAAACAGATGCAAAGCACACAGAAAAAAATCTGGAGTTACACCACTCGACTTTCCGAATAATAAGTAATTAATGGTTGTTTAATTAAATTTAAACAAGAGAAGTCGTTAAATAAAAAAGGGATAAAATCATAATAGGGTATTTAAGTATTTTCCACCAAGTTATATGTCAGTAAATAGGTAAAAATGTACCTAATTTCTTTTGCGAGTCCTCGTGAAATAAATAAAAATTAGGAATTCATAATATCAAATATTTGTGTGTTTTTCATATGTTATAAATTATTTAACATTACTAAAGGGAATTTAAAAATTTTTGAGCCCATAGACTGCAATGTATAAAAATGTTCTTGTAATAAAACCCTATAACATCGCCCTTCAAATTGTCTGAGCCCATTGGTCATAATGATGAATTTTTCTTTGCATCTCGGTAAGAGAGTTATAAGTACTACCCTATCATTAAAATCTATAGAAATCTTGCGATGGTGACCTATAACCTTTCACACCAATTTTTAGCGCAATTGGATAATGTGTTTAGGTGCTATATACTTAAATAATTTTAGTCCATCGGCTATAATGAAAAAGTGTCATTCTTTGTGTCCCTGTGACAGAACTATAGATCCCACACTCATCAAAATTTATTCAAATCGTATGACAGTGACCTATAATATACCTACGAACTGTTAGATTAATCGAAAAAACCATTTAGAAGCTATCGTAATTAAAATGATTTTAGTCCATAGGTCGCAATGATAAATAGTTTTTCTTTGTGACCTTGAAAATAAATAAATAAATATATATATATATATATGTGTGTGTGTGTGTGTGTGTAAGTTCTAGACTCATCAAAATCTATACAGTTCCTGCGACGATCACCTATAACATTCCTAACAACTTTTAGCTCAATTGAGTAAGGCATTTAGATATTATCGTATTTTAAATAACTTAAATTCATAGGCCGTAATGATAGAGAAATTTTATCGTTTTCAGAAATTATTCGTCAACAAAATAATATTATTGACTTGAAGAAATAATTGTTTTGATCCTGCATATCATTTTCTCACTAGCTGCTCACAGAATGATTTACGACATAGCTTATCTAACTATCCAGTGCCAATTACTCTTCTTTCAAACATTTCGTTCTTTTGGTTAATATAAGTAAGTTGATTTGTTTAATTAAACAAAATTATCGTTAAAACTTCAAACAAATCTAAAAATCAATCAACAAAATAATTTTTAACAAAAAATTTGACAGTAACACATATTTTTTAGTGTGCATGTTCCAAAACAGGTTATATAATATTATTAGATATATGTGTACGAAACTAATAGATTAAAATGCGATAGCGATTATGGTAAAGACAACTGAAGGCTTATATTTATATAACTTTACCAATTTTTGCTTATATTAATAAATAAAGTGTACATGATTAATTGAGAAATTATCATATATAATTACTTTCTACCCGCCTGCGGCTGAAAAAACTGCTTCAAGCGGTTAGGCGGCAAAATACAATCAACGGAAGTAGGATAAGTTAGAGAAATCTTAGAATCTAAAATAATATGTGGAAACGCCAAAAATGAAGCTCAGAGAGATTTCAGTGCAGTGCTATAAACAAAATTACCAAAAAAATAATTTTAATTTAGCTTCAACTGATATCTTGGTGCATGCTTCACCCTTTTTGTAGTGTCATTTTAGGTGTAAGTGCTACTAAAATAGTGACACCAGAATATTGAACAGCTAAACTGGAATAACTTTTCTGCTGTAACATATTTTATTTTTAACAGTGTGGAATATTTTTTATTTGTTTCTTTCATTTATAAAATTATATAAAAGAAGAGATTATTATTATTGTTATTATTATTTTGAAAATTCTTTTAAATACAGGGGGGTTCTAAAACCCAACGTACAAACTTTTAAGGGAGGTAAAGTAGATCACAAGAATTAAAAATGACACTGGAATCCATGACCGCAAACGTCATTTTAACCTTCTAAAAACTGAATGATTTTGGTTAATTTTTAACAGTAAAATGGGCGTGGCTTCTGCATATTGTATTTTTAAATAAACGTTTTTAGATGTTAATGTTTACATACAAAGAAGTGATAGTTAAAATGGCGATTTACAAAAGTCACGCCCATGCGCGGGTTTTATTGTTAAAAATTAGCCAAAAAAATCCAGTTTTTAAAGGGTTAACATGATGTTTACGGACATGAGTTCCAATGCAATTTTTTAATTCTTATAATGTACCCTACATCCCCTAAAAGTTAGTATGTTGAGTTTTGAATCACCGTATATAGTGACCAGCGAGGTGGTTATAGTTTAACGGTATCTGTATGAAAAGTGATTTGATTAAATTAGGTTATTTATTAAAAAGTTTTTTAATGTAAATGTTTGCCTATATAAATAAACTACTCGAAGCAAAATTTAAATTTTGTATATGAATTTTAAACGTATATTAGAAAACAACTCCAAACAATCCTAAAATTCATCATAAGTTAAACGTTAGTTTTTATCAAGAGACGTCATCTTTATTTAAATACGGAAAGAAAATAGTTTTATCTGTTCCGATTGAAATAAGTCTTTTCTATTTAGGAAAAAGAAAAAAAAAAGCTGAACTCTATTCCTGCAGGATTCGACAAGAGAAAAAACAAGAGAATAAAATAAATCGATATAAAATAATACACATTGTTGAAATCTGGAATTAGCTAAATTGAATTTGATAAAAAGTTTCATTAAATTTATTTCAAGTGAGAAAAGATCATAGATTAATTCTGATTATTCTCTTTTGAATTCTATTCACTATAAAAAGAGTAACAAATTTGTATCTGATAAGACAAATTAATCACTATTTAAACATTTATTATTTTATTTCGAAGCTCTAATAAAACATTTCTTAAATATTTCCGAATATTTGTGAAAGTATGATTATATGCTAAATTATTACTTCTTTAAAAACAAACTAAAATTTAAATGAAGAAAGAAAAAAAAGCAAGATTCTTTGAATAATATATCGTACGTGTATTTAAATTATAATCGTCATTTTAAACATTTTTTTTTTCTATCAATGTAAGTTTTGATTTTGTTCGAAAATATGATAGATGACTTAGTTTTCATTCATTTTTTTTTAAAGAAAAATTAACTAAAAATGAAAAGAATTAAGATTTTAAAAATATATTATCTATATATTTGGATATAATAAATTTAATAAATTTTTAAATGCTTGTTATTTATTTAATTTTTGCTATTTAGTACAATTCAACAAAATTGTGTTAATTATTAAAATATATCATATTTTGAAAATAAAGTTTCTAAACGTGAATGATCCTGATGTTGCTAAAAGAGTACAGTCCTACCAGGAAATGCGAGTTTCTATTCTTGAAGCTGGTAAACAGTCGATGCGTGTTCAAACCCAGGTCGCTCTGGTCAGCCTATTTGTTCAAAGCTTTCCGTCTTTTTCTCCGAATTTCGCTTGAATACAGACTAGGTACAACTTATAAAGGCCCAACTAAGAACATCCAACCTAAACCTTATTTTCCTGTGTAGACGATCTGTCTTAATTCTAACATCAACACAGACAACCAAAAGAATATATGTTTACAGAAAAATCGATACATGTTATATATCAATATCAATATATTTAATATACAATATTTATTAAATACTAGCAGGCTTTGCCCGCTTCGCTGGTCACTAAATTTAAAGGAAACTCTTTTCTATATAGCTTTATAAAAATAAAATAAAATACTAAAATTGCTCAAAAGCTCGCTTCGGATCCCTGCTGCCTTCGGTAGCGATTTGGTCATCCGCTAAAACTCGGGCGCTTGTCCCTATTACCTGAGACAATGGTTTACCAATAGGCTTGCATTAAGTCCTTATTAGATAACAGTTTCGAAATAGATAGTATCGAAAAAAAAAATGAAGTATCCCCTTTATATTTGAATCACAGTTACATATGAACAACACTATACGTGGTGCACATAATATTTGCTTTTACGTTATTTCCTATGTTTATTTTGTTTATCCCCGATCAACCATAAAAATGATAACAATTTCACGCTAAATATTATAATATGCTATGACCGGCTACGTCTGTTGCATGAGATAATTAATTTTTTGTGGTTATTAGTATTCATGGTTTGTAAGCATGATCATAGTACCGCCTTAATATAGCTCTCTTTGGCGACTTTTGAATTTTTGTCACCATTTTAGATTTTATCCCTTGTAAAAATAAGACTTAATACCTTGTAACAATATGCTATGAGCGCTATTTCTGACATATTTTAGACAACTAAACTTTTAATGGTTATATATATTTCCCATTAAGCATATTTTTATTTTCATTTATTTATTTAAATATTGATGAAATTTGAACTTCAATTTGGTCTAGTGTTGTACAGGCTGTATACTACACGTTTGTGTTTGTGAAAGAAAATTTATAAAATACATACATTAGTTAATTTTAAAAAATCTAATTGTCCGATCGATAAGCTGTTTAATCCGTTGGATTCACAAAAATTGCATCTTTCATTTGGTATCTTATTTGTAACGATACGACTGATATTTCTAATTTTTTTAATTTACTTTCCTCATTTTAAATACATGTAATTTTTATTGTTCACGTTTTTTTTTTTTTTTTTTTGTTTTCCGTCGAAAAAATAATGATAATATTTTTGGCAACAATTAAATTAAGGAATAAAATTAAATATTTTAAATAAATGTAATTTTTATTGTTCACGTTTTTTTTTCTTTTTTTCTGTCCAAAAAAGAATAATTTTTTTTGGCAACAATTAAATTAAGGATTAAAATTAAATGGCCAATTTATCAGTTATTAGAAGGTTTTTATTTTAACATTTTAATTAATTAAAAGAAAACTAAAACAAAATTCGAAAATCCGGCTTCGAGGTAAGAGTGCTTGTCTATAAGGGGGGAAAATGCTGTTATTCGGTTTCAATATCACCATATTTTCATGTATATAGAGATTACCGCAGTGATTTACATTTTAGAGATCCACTATTTTTAAATATTAATTTTTTCTATATTTTATCTATGACTAATTAAATAAAATGTTATTTCTTAAAACAGTGGTATTGAAAATATAGCCGTGATTTCTGTGTGTGTCTAAAATGCAACATTTTATTAAATTTTTGCACTTTAGCAAATTAAATAGAATAATAAAACAAAATTTAAAATTATGTTTCTTCATGTAAAAAAAAAAAAAAAATTCAGAACTTTAGAATGTTTAGTAGAGCTCGAATAAAAATACTTTATTAGCACGTTATTAAAATTACATTTCTTTTAATGTAAAACGCATATGGTACAGGACCCTTTAGCAAGGCCCTCACACAGAACATTCCGCCAGACCGAAGTGCCAGCAGTAGATAAACAGCGTTGAATCCTTTAACACAGCGTAACAACTTTAATGTTCATGGTAGTCCAAATAATAATGTGAGGAGCCTTGTCGAAGGCCGGTTTCCACCAAGGTTGGATCTTCGAGGTTCAAAAAGCCATTAATCCCGCTTCTGGCACAAAGAGCGAAAGGTCTTGTCATCAATTGTAACCTTCTTTTATCAGATTGCGCAGTTTCTTCAAAGGAAAGCATGCAAAATTGACAAAGATATCTTCCTCTGGCCCCTCAAATATCTCAGCAGGGGGCTAGGTCTCTAGACTTCCAACCACGTTTAACGATTTTGAGCCCACTTGACCACATCAAAAGATTCTGAATAGCAACGCTCGAACCAACCTTGGTGGAAACTGGCCTGGAGTACAGCTGGTAACTGTATGATTGTGGGTTTGATACTTTTAAGCTGGCCAGCCCGTCGTATAGACTAATGGTGGCTGATGCACGTACAATCTGTCGTGGCCATTATGTTCCACATATTTCCATCACAAATAGTGCATATGGGGGTTACGGAAGCGGAGGAGCTGTCCTCTACGTGGAGGATAATATATGCGAAGCCGTTTCTCCGAATCACCGTTAGGGGGTGTGTCTGAGATCAGCCAAATAATAATAATGATGTAGAGGTCTCAGGCAAATAATAATAATAACGTACATGTTCCACAAACAATAAACGTTTATAATAAATTGTATTCCTCTTCAATATCACTATACATTATCGTGACCAGATGTCCTCATTTTTAACACTTTCCAACAAGGTTGAAAAGTGTTTATGACTTCGGTTTGTCTGTCTGTCTGTCTGTCTGTCTGTCCGTCTGTCTGTCTGTCTGTCTGTCTGTCCACGCTCTAACTCCCGTAAATATTTATGGAATTTCTTGAAACTGACATATGTTATTCAAGTTCACTGTCGGACGGTCCCTATTGAAAATGGTGTTTATACCTCTACTGGTTTGTGTACAGGGACACCCGAAAGTATTTCAAAGTATTGTGTTCTATGAGAAGTATTTCTATAAACCATATTTTCATACCTTTAGTGTAGACATATCTTAATGAAATTGAAATATGTTACTCAAGTTCACTATTGGATGTTTCCTGCATAAAATGGAGGCAATGCCACCATTGGGTTATACACAGGAACACTCAAAAGTATTCCAAAGCATTGCGTTCTATAAGAGATATTTCTATAAATGAAATTTTAAGAACTTTAGTTTCCACGAAATTTTAGGAAATTGAAATATGTTATTCATATGCAAAAAAGAATGCTTTGAGTAGAATATAGCATAATTAGCATTATATTTACAGGGTGCCACAAAAATATCCAGTTTAATTTAGAGCTATTATTAAAAAAATTGCTAGATATGTACTCTCGTTTACGTTAAACGTTTTTAACACTTTCTAACATTTTTAACACTTTCCAACAAGATTGAAAAGTATTTATGACTTCGTTTTGTCTGTCTGTCTGTCTGTCCGTCTGTCTGTACGCGCTCCAACTCCCGTAAATATTTATGGAATTTCTTGAAACTGATATATGTTATTCAAGTTCACTATCGGATCTTCCCTATTGAAAATGGACTTTATACCTCTACTAGTTTGTGTACAGGGTCACACGAAAGTATCTCAAAGCATTGTGTTCTATGAGAGGTATTTCTATAAACCATATTTTCATACCTTTACTGTAGACATATCTGAATGAAATTGAAATATGTTATTCAAGTTCACTATTGGATGTTTCCTGTATAAAATGGAGGAATTACCACCACCGGTTTATGTACAGGGATACTCAAAAGTATTTCAAAGCATTGTGTTCTATGAGAAATATTCTATAAATCAAATTTTAATAACTTTACTTTCCACGAAGTTTTTGGAAATTGAAGTATGTTATTTAAATGCACAAAAGAATGCTTTGCACAGAATATAGTATGATTAGCATTAGATTTACAGGGTGGCACAAAAATATCCAGTTACATTAAGAGCTATTAATAAACAATTGCTAGAATTGTACTTTCGTTTACGTTAAGCGTTTTTAACACTTTCTAACATTTTTTTAAGTGTGAATATGATTTCAGTTTTGTGTATCTGCCTGTCCGTCTGTCTGTGTGCCTGTCTGCCTGTCTGTTTGTCCGAGCTCTAACTCCCGTAAATATTTATGGAATTTCTTGAAACTGATATATGTTATTCAAGTTTACGATTGGATGTTCCCTATTGAAAATGGAGTTTGTACCTCTACTGGTTTGTGTACAGGTACACCCGAAAGTATTTCAAAGCATTATGTTCTATGAGAGGTATTTCGATAAACCATATATTCATACCTTTATTGTAGACATATCTCAATTAAATTGAAATATGTTATTCAGGTTCACTATTGGTTGTTTCCTGTATAAAATGGAGGAAATACCATTACTGATTTATGTACAGAGACACTTAAAAGTATTCCAAAGCATTGCGCTCTATGAGAGATATTTCTATAAATCAAGTTTTAATATCTTTACTTAAACTTCCAGGAAGTTTTAGGAAATTGAAATATGTTATTCATATGCACAAAAAAAAAAAAAAAAAAAAAAAAAAGCTTTGCATAGAATATAGCATGATTAGCATTAGATTTACAGGGTGATACAAAAATATCCATTTATATTAAGAGCTATTAATAAAAAATTGCTAGAATTGTACTTTCGTTTACATTAAGCGTTTTTAACACTTTCTAACATTTTTAAGTGTGAATATGTTTTCAGTTTGTGTATCTGTCCATCTGTCTTTCTGCCCGCGCTCTAACTCATGTAAATATTTATTGAATTTCTCGAAACTGATATGTTTTATTGAAGTTCACTCTCGGATGTTCCATATTCAAAATTGAGTGAATGTCTTTCTGCTTTGTGTACAGGGACACCCAAAAGCATTTGAAAGCATTGTGTTCTATGAGTGTTATTTTTATAAATATTTTCCCTATAGAATGTTCCCCATTTAAAATGACATTAATAGGTCCTGTATAACTAGTTTGTTTACAGGGACAAAAAAAAACAAAAAAAAAAACACTGCATTACGTTTTAGGACAGAATTTTTTGAAAGTTATATTTAAAAATCTTTCTACTGTAAAAATCATAAAAATATTGAAACATATTATTAATAATCTAAAATAATGCTTTGTATGGAATATGATATGATTACCTCTCTGATTTACAGGGCTACACTAAATCATTCAGAGAGATCAAAAGCTGCAATTATAATGTAACGTCTGCATTTTCTTTTGCGTTAAGCCTTTTTAACTCTTTCCAAAATGTCTAAGAGTAATTTTAAAATGAATTAGTCTATCTGTATACTTTTCAGTCCTTCTGTCTGTTGTGTGATAACGTAGGCAAAGAATATTAAAAGTTATTCGATACAACAATTACGTACAGTTGGAAAGTGTTACTAATCAATGCGTACTGTATGATTTTTCTTTCTTTTTTTTTTTTTTTTTTTTTATGACAGTCAATATTTTGAAGACATTTTTATAAATTTAAAGCTGTAGTAAGGAAATTAATTTTCAATATTAATTTTTTTTAATCCTCATTTACTAAGAATGAGAAATGCCTCAATAATTAGATAACTGTATTACTTTTTGAAGAATATTTATTATAAAGATACTTTCATCTGGTCATATTACTATATATTTATTTATTTAACATGCAAAATTTTATTAAACATTTCCCATTATAGTAAATTTAACAGAATAATGAAATATGGGGAAAATTCTTCTAATGTATACATTTATTTTTAAAAATATCAATCCTTTTCAACATTAACTGATACTCGAGGAAAGTTACTCCGTTAAAACAGTAGAACAATATTTTATTTTATGAAAAATTGATATACAAAGGCTATTTCCTCTTTTAGATATAGGAAGAATGGATTGGTTAATGGAAGGAATTCACTTTACAAAGCACTTTTTAGATAAAATGAATTGTTTCGCCGCTAAACTAATACTTTGACAGTTTTAGTAATGAAAATATTTGTAGAAAGTTATATATTTTTGTAATACACTTAAATTTAATTTAATATATATATTTTTAAACATTAGCATCGTTATTATACATGTTTGACGCAACAAATAAAATATAATTGCAATTACATTTAAATATAAAGTTTTGATAAGCTTTTAACATTTTTTGATAATTTCATCCTTAACTTAATTATTCACAAGACATTATTTTAATTAATTTAATCATCATTTTTTTCATTACTTTTAAAGATAGTTTTGTTACTTGTAACAATTTTTAATACTCTTTTAAAAAATAAAATAAAGATTGAATAATAATAATGTTTGACGCAACAAACAAAAGATAATCGCATAATCACGTTTAAATATAAAATTTTGATAAGCTTAACATTTTTTGATAATTTCATCCTTAACCTAATTATTCACAAGGCATTATTTTAATTAATTAATTTAATCATCATTTTTTTAATTCTTTTTAAAAGATAGTTTTTTTTATTTATTTATTTATTTATTTTTTTTTTTTTACTTGTAACAATTTTTAATAATCTTTAAAAAAAATAAAATACAGATTGAATAATAATAATTCTTTTGTTATTTTATATTTCAGGCATGAGAAATGCTTACGCTGAAGCAAAAATTCAAGAATAGGAAAATTAGCTAAATTATGATATATATGGAATTTCTCAAGATGTTCAAAAGCATAACATTTTTTTTATCTGAATTATGTATGTTCATATTAATTAAGAAATAAATTAAACATATTTCCAAATATTTATCTTGCATTATTTGAAAACGTACATTAGTACATCTTAAAATTATAAACGTTTGGGGGGCTAGAAACTAGGATTTGAGTTCATTTGAATTTGATAAAATATTTTAATAAATTTATCAGAAAAATGAGAAAGATTATAGGTTTTCTCTACTCTGTGTTAAATATAGGAAATTACTCTAATTATCCTACAAAAAATTTCTGTATTCTAAAACTTCAAAAATTTACTGTAAAATTATCTCAATCTGTAAAAAAATCATGTTTTTTTTTTTTTTTTTTTTTTTTTTTTTTTTTTTTTCCTCATCTGTGCTTTTTTCTCCCTTATTTATAAATATAAAATTCTTTCGGAGAATTTAGGGATGGATTTTTGAATTAGGAATCAGTAATTGCAGCCTTGTGGCAATATCGCTGCATATTACTTATTTGGTAAATCTTAAAATAATCATACTTCAATCAGTTTTAATAGGATTATATTCTAAGACCTTAATTTTTAATTTAAGAAGGCATAAGTATGTTCATTTCTGAAAGAATGAAGCAGAAGTCTGAATTTTACTAACAATGTGAAAAATACCGGAGCCGGGAATCAAACCCGGGCCTTCCGCTTTACGCGCGAATGCTCTAACCAATGAGCTACCCTGGCTGATAACGAGCTCGGCAATTTTCACTCCTTGCTAACATATTTTATGTGAGAAGTGCCGAGCTAGTTATCAGCCAGGGTACCTCAGTGGTTAGAGCATCCGCGCGGAAAGCGGAAGGCCCGGGTTCGATTCCCGGCTTTGTTATTTTTCACATAGTTGGTAAAATTCAGCTCTCTACTCCATTCTATCAGAAATGAATTTCCAGGTTGATGAATAAAAAAAAAATCTCTGAACATAAGTATGTTGTTCTATTTTAAATATAGTTGATAAATAATTCTAACATATTCAAAAACAAATAAGATAGTCAAGTTATGCAACAAGCATCATTTGTGTCATTGTACTATTGCTTTCGATTTCATTTTCGAACAAACTCTTGTATAACTAATGTAATTCGATATATATATATATATATATATATATATATATATATACAGGGAAACCTCTCAAGTTGGACACCCCTATAAGTTGGACACCCCTCTAAGTTGGACGCTTTTTCTCCGAACGGAATGTATCCATTAACATTATGTCTAACCCCTATAAGTTGGATACCTCTCTAAGTTGGACACTTTTTCTTGGAACGGTAGGTGTCCAACTTAGAGAGGTTTTACTGTATATATATATGTTTACTGTCGTTAATAGTGTAAAAAAATACATTTGATTAATTTTTCTTTATTAGTTTTATTTTTTAATGTATAAATGAAATAAGCAGTTTTTCTAACAAATATTTTATTGTTAAAAAGTTTATTGCGGGGGTAAACTTACATTTACAAGTTTACTCACATTATCATGCAAAAAATAATCCTGCGCACCCGTCCATGTGTGAACAAGATATTTTAAAATTTATTACAGTAACGATTGTTTAAGTATTACACAGGTTAAAATAATAAATTATATATTTGAATTATATGCGTGTTTTAAAAACATCTTTAAAAATGTTAAAGATTGACCAATCATAAATATATAATGTTTATTTTTATTTTTATTTATTTATTTATTTATTTATTTATTTCATGACAGATTAAATAAGGAATTACTTACGTTGTAGTCCTAAGTTATGTAGCTTTTTTAAAAGTAATTTAATACTTTAATATACCTTAATAGTAATGATATTAAATGAAAGAAAGGAAAAGTATATGCTATCGCAAGGGTTTAACAGTTAAATGCATAACTGGATATCATGCCATATTAAAGCTCTATTACGTTTAGATTCTACGTAACATACTTATTCAATGTTTAACATCCATTGTTGTTTTATTATTCATTGTAAAAAGAAAAAAAAAAAAAAAAAACTTTTTTACCGGTGCCCTATAGAATATATGGCTGCATGTTTCATTGTTTTAAAAATGAATTGTTTTAGTAGAATGACTTATCCTTCTTAGAGTTTTTCTAGAGTCTTTTGTATCACAATATTTTATTCATAATAACAGACAACCAGTGTTAAAATATTTAAATTTTTAGCTGATTATTTCTTTTTTACTTTCTTTTATATTCCGTAAAAGAAAATATTGTTTCTTTAAAAAATTTTATATTTCCGTTATCGAGGAATTTGTATATTTTGAGATGCCCAGAACAGAATTTGTTGATTAAAAAAAATAATGATCATATTTTACAATTTTAATAATATAAAACATATAATTTTATGGTATTTTATTGTTAGCGATACACAGCTATATTAATAAAAATTGGGTTGTGTTGATGTTGTGGTTTTACAACCATTCTTTTATTTTTTTGCATATTATTTCTCTTTAGACCATGTTACTTTATACCATTATAGTTACTTTATACCTTTATACCATTATAGTATCTATTAGAGGTGAGTTCGGGCTCTATTTTGGTAATCCGAGCCCGCCAGGGCCCATTTTTGAACTGAGCTCGCCCGAGCCCGAAAAATTTTGTGTGATCAGAGCCCGAGCCGATATTTAAAGTGGTGCAACGCATACACAATACCGTTTTCATTTTCAAATTAATTTTCTTATTATCAATCCTCAATTTAAATAGCTATAAATGTTATTATAACAATTTACAATGTCTGTGTCTCTGTATACATGTATATATTTATATAATATATATTTATAGTGCAGCCCATTGTTTATATCGCGCCTATCGGGGTACAAAAAAATTATCCGAATGAGTGTTATAATGAGGCCCAATATAACGAAGGAGGAAGGATTACTGTATAACACTATGATATAATATGCATCCCGTTGAAAAAAATAAAAAGTTCTATTTAGAAAAAGGAAAGTCAAAGCTACTAAGGTTTGCAAGATTATTTTGTGATTTATAACCTATCATGACTATTATGGCATTACTAAAGGTGCTCTCAAAATGAATAAAATTTCTTTTTTTTTTTTTTTTTTTTTTTTTTTTTTACATTTTCCAGTTAGTGAAGAATAAAATAAACGGAACTTTTAGCTTGAATCCGAGCCCGCCCGGAGCCAGAAGACTTTCGTAAGATTTGAGCCCGTCTCATTTCTAGTATCTATATCTATAGCTTAAAGTGGATTCCGAAAAACTACAAACATCTATGCTTTTATCGAGATTTGAATCCGGCAACTAGCATTGAAGACCATAGAGCACCATTCGGCTACCAGATGAGCTATATCAATAAAGAAATAGATCAATTCACTTTACATAAAAAATTGATTGTAAAAAAGTTTTATTCAGTAAATATATATATATATATATATAGTTAACGAGTTAATCTTCAATACTGTGTGACATAAATCTTTTCACCCCAAATTGAAAAAAAAAAAAATCAAGAAAGAAAAAAAAAAGAAAAAAAGGAAAAAACGATGAATATATAAACTTAAATTTTCTGACAAAAATACGCCATAACAAATAATTTTCAGGGAAACAAACGTTGTATTGATTTAAAAGATCGATGGAAGTCTATATTTTTCAAGGAAATATTTTAAAGTAACGTCATTAATCATCGCTGCAGTTTTTATGCTATATAAGATTTTTACAAGATGCTGGTCTACTTGTCATAATGCTGTTCACACCAAGATATTTTTAAGGATGATTGAATATATATTTAAAGAAAATTTAAGACAAAACAAAAATTTATAAGAGTAAATATTCACTACGCAAATAATCAAAGTATTATACAATCAAATTTCACGAACATTTGGTTAAAATGCGTATCTTCCTTTATATAATCAGTTAACACCAAAACGTTAAAACTTGATTCAGATCAATTTATGAGGTTTATATCAATTGATTTTCATACGCTTTTAGTAATACTTAAAAAATTTCAATGTAAACATATACATTTATTGGGGCTACACCCGTTTAGGATGAATTCGAATCACAAAGGTTCAATTTTAATCACGTTACTTAAGCAAGTATCGTAGTTGATGCAACAATTAACTCAATTATAAGAAGAATTTACAACAATTAGTGGATGCTAAATAAGAACGATGAATTAAATAAATGGTTACTATGCAATAAAAAAAAAAAGACTAGAAATATAGTAACAATACATTCTGTGTTTATATTCATTTAATGAATTATAACATTCATCATAATGTGTATTTTATATATATATATATATATATAAATTATCATATGTATCGTTATATATATAAATATATATATATAACGAAACGATATATGTATATGTTTATATCGTAGCCGATCAGTTTTATTTTTATGAAGTAATATCCATTATAAAAAATGAAACTTTACACACACACACACACACACACACACACACATATATATATATATATATATATATATATATATATATATATATATATATATATATATATATATATATATATATATATATATGTTTTAAATATAAAAAACATTTTTGAAAAAAA
Organism: Salticus scenicus; assembly: GCA_963930645.1. Classification (NCBI taxonomy): domain Eukaryota; kingdom Metazoa; phylum Arthropoda; class Arachnida; order Araneae; family Salticidae; genus Salticus; species Salticus scenicus. The sequence continues at coordinate 280,454,038 of OZ005655.1, forward strand.
AAAAAAACTTAATAAAATATTGTAATTAATATAAAAATTGAAAAATGGCATTTTTATTAACCCCTTATTTGGTATTTCTGTATGAAATTCAAGCTATACTCCATAGCCCAAAGCACACATTTAAAAAAAGGAAACCCACATTTACTAACTAAAGCCTTCACTAGAAGCCGAGAGATTTTAGTAGAAACTTGGGAGTGCCAGGTTCGAATACAAAAAATGCTTCTCTTTCTAGCCTTTTAAAGGTTTCCGTGGTTTTCTCCAAAAACTGCATGAATATGGGTAGGACGGCTTATAAGGACCTTTCCTCACGGAAATCTCTCTGCCTAGTCCTAGATTTGTAGAGCGGACCATTTGCCATAATTTCCACACTCCATCGTGCCGCTAATTGCTGTAATTTTCGTCCGCCACTAATTTTTAACAGAATTTTTTTATAATGTATTGTAACAATTTTCTGCGTTTAAATAAAGTAAAAATGTTTACTCGGTAAAATATTTTGGTTCATAAGGTATTGTAACCATTCTTATATATAAAAAAATATTACGGAAACAATAAAGCTAAATTCTAATTTTTAATATCCCTTTAAGTATAATGATACACTTAATAATTTTTAAATTACATGGTGCAAAATTTGTGAAACCCACAGAAAGCTGTAGTAACTCTCTTAAAATGCGTGACCGGATTTGCTTACACAAAAACGGACGAAGTATTTTTAGCCATAATTTGAGAGGAATTTTTCGGAAAAGATTAAATTTGAGTAAAATCGTTTCAGTAAAAATGGATGTTCTAGTATCAGCTCAGTTCTGAACGAATTTCGATTATTTTTTCATTTCCTGCATCCAAATGCGTAATTATGGTGACATCTATTAGTCATATTTTGAATGATACATGTTTTTTTTTTTCTTAATGAGAAAATTAGATCAATTTCCTATGTAATTATTACTTTATATATATCGTTTAAAAAACATATGGAAGAATTTTGATGATGAGAAAAGTAAAATAAAATATTAAAAAACATAAAAATAAAAATAAAATATTAAAGTTGAAATTATTGTGATAAATATAATAAATGTTTCATATACAACTGCTAAAAATGCAGACTATTCAAATCACGAGCGTTAGTCATGGAAAAATGAAAGTAAGCAGAGAAAGATTTTTAAGAAATAGATTTTTAAAGAAATTTATGAAATATAAAGAAAAATAACAATGTGTTAATATAATGTAGAAATATATTTATGTCTAAATTTACCTAATATTTATATTACATTCATTAAAACTGATTTATTAAAGTACATTTAAAACGTTCAAAAATGATTTATAATGTTTTAAAAATTACAAAGCTTTGAACAAACACCATAAAATGCAATGACACTTTGACTGCAGCACTCGTGCCTACTTTGTTCGCCTGACGATGGGTTGTGTGTTCTTTCCACCCGAAACAATTGTTGCGAGTTTATTGCATTTTATAGTGTTTATTCAAAGTTTTGTAATTATTACTTTTAAACGCCAGTTCTGAGGTGCTTGCTTATTGTTGCGTACTTGGGGGTTCGTGAGTTGTCTGAGAATGAAAGGCCAAACGTACAAAAATTCAGTAATTTATTCACAGAAAATTCCAGAAAAATGCAGGTCTATAAACCAAGTATCAGCTTCAATTCAAGCAGTAAACACAGCTTAAACAACAGCTGTCGATAACAAATCCACAGTACAGACTGTATACCAATAACACTTGAAGCAAGTCTCTCTCAAAGAGGCTCAAGAGCAATGCAAGCACTAGCGAAGCTCGCTGAGATCTGAACTGAACTGACTGCCCTTGGCGAGGAAGCGCTCCTTATATGCTGTTCCATGGAGCCCAGATTTTTCGAGAAAACTCTAGAAAGTGGTCAACCAATCAACTTACAGCTTCCATATTTGGTATATCCCATATAAGGATTTTCTCGCCAAGGTCGCCAAAAAAATCGCCAAGGTGGGAAAAAGTCGCCAAATTTGGCGCCAAATCCATTACGTGCATTACTGGGGCTTTTTAATGCGTTTTTAAGGGAAAATAAGGCTATTTCAACGCTAAAACGACTAGAAATGCACAAAATTAGCACTTTATCAACTTACTAAGCCTCTTTGAAAGAATTTATACAAAAATAAACACAATTATTTACAATTTCGTAACACTGCCCCCCTCCCAAGGACTGCACGTCCCGGGCAGTGCAACCCTTGGTCAAGAGGCGAAACTAAACAAATTTACACAATCTAAAACACAAAAACTAAGTTGCACATAAAGATAACATAGAAATATAAATTAAGTGGGAAATATTTACAAAATTCACAAATATGTACAAATATTTATATACAAATATTTACAGTGCGCATGCGCAAATTTTACAAGTATTTACATTTTAAATTTTAATTTTACCGTTACTTGTGGTACTTGGCTAGCCTATCATAGTGCACCACCTTCGGTTTTGATGAAGGTGTTTTAGTGATCCGCACCACTACATCATTCAGCCTTTTTAAGACTGTGTATGGTCCGTCCCAGTTGCACTGTAACTTGGGAGAGAGTCCTTTTCGACGAACAGGATTCCACAACCAGACCTTCTCTCCTTCCTGGAACTCATGTTGTGTAGCCTTTAGATCGTACCTTGTCTTCATTTTCTCCGTTGCCATGTTAATCCGCTCCCGAGCAAACTTGTGTACGTCCTCAAATCGTGCCTGGAGATCTTGGATGTACTCCTCGGGCGATGAAGGCGCATCGGGTGGACAACCAAACAGGAGATCACAGGGGAGACGAAGTTCACGTCCAAACAGCATCTGGGCTGGAGTATAGCCGGTGGTTTCATGGACAGCACTTCGATAAGCCAGCAGGAACAATGGCAACTTCAAGTCCCAATCTTGCTGGTTCCTTGATACTAGCAGAGAGAGGTTATTTAGGATGGTACGATTGAACCTCTCGACCATGCCGTCCGACTGGGGATGTAAGGGTGTTGTCCGGGTTTTGTCTATGCCGAGCAGTTGACACAGTCCTTTGAAAACATCAGAGGTAAAGTTCCTACCTTGGTCGGTATGAAGTTGTAGGGGCGTGCCGTACCTTGACACCCATTGCTGCACTAGGACCTCTGCGACTGTGCATGTCTCTTGATTGGGAATGGGATATGCCTCAGGCCACTTGGTGAAATAGTCCATCACGACGAGGAGGTATTTATTTCCACTGGAGGTCCGTGGCAAAGGACCCAAGATGTCGATTGCAATCCGTTCAAATGGTGCTCCCACGTTATACCGTTGCAGTCTTCCTCGACTTCGCTTCTGCGGGCCTTTACGTGCCGCACAAGCATCACAGGATTTACACCATTTCTCCACATCCTCCTTTGCCTTGCACCAGTAGAAGCGTTCCCGAACTTTCTGCAGAGTCTTCATTACCCCAAAATGGCCTCCGGTAGAGCTACTATGCAGTTGTTCTAAAACAGCTGGAATTTTTGATCTTGGTAATAAAATCTGCCATCTGCAGCTTTTCCCATCATCAGATTCCCACTTTCTGTATAATACGCCGTTTCTGATATGAAGAGAGTCCCAAAGTGCCCAATAACTTTTCGTAATGGGACTAAATCTGGAAATGTCCTGCCAGATAGGTCTGTTGCTGGTCGTCTCCTTCAGCTGTAATATTGGCTTTATGTCAGGATCTTCCAACTGGAATTTTCTAAGTTCTTCGTCACTCCATGGATCGGGATCTTGATCTGACGGTGATGAGACAGTAACTTGGCAGGCAACCGGATTTATCGGCAGGTATTTCTGTTCGGCTCTAGAGCAATACTTGCAGCTTTTCGAGCAGGGCTTCCGTGACAAGGCACCATGTAGAGTCCCTTTACGATGACGTATCTCGAAGTCATATTCCTGCAGGCGTTGTATCCACCTGGCAATCTGTCCTTCCGGGTTCTTGAACTGGAGCAACCACGTTAAAGATGCATGGTCAGTCCGGAGTAGGAATCTTCTGCCATAGAGGTAATGATGGAAATGTTCTATGGCTTTTACGATGGCGAGTAGCTCTTTCCTGGTGGTACAGTAATTTCGCTCCAGTTTAGACAGGCATTTACTCCAATAGGCAATGACATGTTCTTGACCATCAATTTCCTGCGACAGAACAGCACCGACACTCTCATGGCTGGCATGTGTATCAAGTATGAACTGTCTGTCGGGCTGTGGATATGTCAAGATAGGCGATGATGTTAAGGCCTCTTTCAGTCGCTTGAACGCATTTTCACATTCATCTGTCCACAGGAACTTCTGTTTGGCTTCCGTCAGCTTGTGGAGTGGTCTGGCAATATTTGAGAAACCCTTGACAAACTTCCTGTAGTAAGTGCATAACCCCAGGAAACTTCGTAGTTGGTGTACATTTTCAGGGCGACTCCAGTTCTCGACTGCAGAGATCTTCTCAGGATCAGTTCTCACACCTTCGGCAGAGATGATATGGCCGAGGTAGCTCACTTCACGACGGAACAAGTTACACTTGCCAGGATTCAATTTGAGGTTAGCCATTCTGAGTTTCTCCAGCACCTTTCGGATGTTTCGTAGATGGTCTTCAAAGGTGCGCCCCACAATGATAATATCATCCAAATACACCAGACAGGCTTCATAGGAAAGTCCTTTTAGCACTGTCTCCATCAGGCGTTCGAAGGTGGCAGGTGCATTACATAATCCGAATGGCATAACTTTAAATTGCCACAGTCCTTGTCCCGTGGTGAATGCAGTCTTCTCACGATCATCAGGATGTAATTCTACTTGCCAGTAACCGCTCTTCAGATCCAACGTCGAGAACCATTTATTGCCAGCAAGTGTGTCTAATGTGTCGTCAATTCTGGGAAGAGGGTAACTGTCTTTCTTCGTGATGTCATTCAAACGACGATAATCCACACAAAATCTTGTTGAACCATCCTTTTTTCGCACCAGTACTATGGGAGAGGCCCAAGGACTCGTTGATGGCTCGATGACGTCATTGTGCTGCATTTCATTTAGAAGTTCAGTGACCTCTTCCTGTTTAGCAAAAGGAAGTCTTCTTGGATGTTGTTTGATTGGAGGATGATTTCCTGTATCAATTCTGTGCTGGGTGATGTTCGTTCGCCCGACGTCCTCAGGTGTTCGAGAAAAAAGGTCTTTAAATTCTTGGAGTAGCTTCTCCGCAGCGCATCTCTGTTCCTTTCCTAACTCTGCATTCTTGAGTAGTTCCGTTGTTAATTGCTCAGAAGACTTGGATTCGGTTGATTGCATGGGGCGGTTTATGCATGTTACAGGAGTGCAGGCTGCTAACACTTCATCCTTCTTCACTGTTCGGACCTTATCGCTGATGTTTGCGACTCTCACAGGTATAGTACTCTTTGAGAGATCAACTAGAGATGAAGCTACCAGAACTCCTCTTGGGCTATTGTCGGTATTCGGGTATTCAATCAGTCCATAGCGGAAGTATTGCTTTGTAGGTGGTGTTCCTGAAACTATTGTCTCTGTGTGTGGGGGGATGGAGATTTCAGACTTGGCTGTTATCTGGCAGATTGTCTGAATGTCTTGATTTTCAGTGTTGAACACAGCGATGTCTTCCGAACTCGAATGCAGTTCATTATTCTTGAAGTCCAACTGAAAATTAAATTTTCTCAGGAAATCAATTCCAATGATTAAAGGATCTCTTATATCAGCCACATATGCCATATGATGGTAACTGGCATTCCCAAAAGTGATGGCCAAGTTCATTTTTCCATATATTTTGATTTCGTCTCCGGTCACAGTCTGGAGTTTAACGCAGGGCGGAGTCCAGATGATCTTCTCTTTTAGTTCTTGAGCCAAATCCGTTCTAATGATGGTCACGTTGGCTCCCGTGTCCAGAATCATCCGGCAGGTGGCGTTGTTGACTTGGCCATAGACGTGAAGTCCATTATCGCCGCCACTCATCGATGAAACATGAAATACTGTAAATTGGGGCTCTTTAATTTTAGGCAACCTCCGCCCCGCGAGATGGCCTCCTCTTAGTTTCCCTGCAGTGATGGTGAAGCCGGGTGATTTCCTATAGTTGGTCGTACGGGGCAGTTCCTCTTCACATGACCATCCCCTCCACAGCCCCAGCACTTTATCTTCCGATCCTTTTTTTCTATATTATTTTCCAGGCTGCGCAATCTCTTTAAGATCTCTGCGAAACTTCTCTTCATTTCATTCTCATCAGCAGGCGTATCATTTAATGAGACTGCTCTTATGGTATGGCGGTCTTTACGGGAGGCTTGTTGGGCTGCCTCTATCCTAAGTGCATAGCCTAAAGCTGATTCTACGTCTCTGATGTTGGAGAGTCTCAGCGCTTTTTGAATTTCTGGATCCCGAACAGCATCGATAAAGTACTGAAGAGCTAAGTCGTTTCGAGTGTCAGCTTGACAGTCTGAGAACGCTAGGTGTGACAATCTCTGAATGTCCGCTGCCAGCTCTTGCAAACTTTCGCCCGTTTTCTGGTAACGGGACTTTAGCTGGAGGCGACTATAGTCCTTAGAACACTTCTCTCCGAACCGTAGCTCCAGTGCTCTAGTCAAGGCCTCGAAGTCGTTCCTTTCTTCTTTAGAAACATTTCTCAGGATCTCGGCTGCATCTCCCCGTAATGCTGCTGCTAAGTGGACCGACTTGGCGGTAGAGTCCCAGCCGTTAGCTTCAGCTACGATGGAAAACTGGGTCTTATATACATGCCAGGAGGAACTGCCGTCGTAGGTAGATAGCTTAATAAATTCGTGATTCTGGTTTCTTCTCTCTTTCCTTTCAGTTTCCTGGGGCTTGGATTCTAACTTTTCTTCGAGATTCCGAATCTTGCTCTGCAAATCATTCCCTATTACTTCTCCGTTCCACTCTTCTTTCATTTTTCTCTCAAGATCTTCCTCCATTTTCTTAAACTTGCTTTCTATCTCTGAAACCCTTCCTTTCAGTTCTTGATCAAAGTTTTCTTTAAATTTCTCCTCAAAATTCTCTTCTATCTTCATAAATCTCTCTTCAAAATTCTTTTCTACTTTCATAACATTTTTCTCTATCTTCATTGCTTTCTCTTCAAAACTCTCTTCTATTTTCAAAACTTTCTCTTCAAAAATTTCTTCTATCTTTATAACTTTCTCTTCAAAATTTTCTTCTATCTTTATAACTTTCTCTTCTATTCCATCCATTCTATTTTCCATCACCGTTAATTTACCCTCGATTGATTCTTTCACCGTTGAAAGCTCTCTCTTCATCTCATCTTGATTAGATTTCATTTCTTCACCCAAACTGTCTTTCATTTCCTTCATTTCTTGACTCAGGCTATCTTTCATCTCTCTCTGTCCTTCTTTCATTCTTTCGATCAATCCGGTTTCCATCTTTTCCTGTCCTGTTTCCATTTTCTCTAGCAATCCGGTTTCCATCTTTTCCTGTCCGGCTTTCATTTCATTTATCTGGGTAGCTAAGGCTTCTAGAAGTTTTTTCATCTCTTGCTCCATGGCCCTCGTTATCACCATTCACAGACAACCCCGCTTCTGACACCAGAAATGTTGCGTACTTGGGGGTTCGTGAGTTGTCTGAGAATGAAAGGCCAAACGTACAAAAATTCAGTAATTTATTCACAGAAAATTCCAGAAAAATGCAGGTCTATAAACCAAGTATCAGCTTCAATTCAAGCAGTAAACACAGCTTAAACAACAGCTGTCGATAACAAATCCACAGTACAGACTGTATACCAATAACACTTGAAGCAAGTCTCTCTCAAAGAGGCTCAAGAGCAATGCAAGCACTAGCGAAGCTCGCTGAGATCTGAACTGAACTGACTGCCCTTGGCGAGGAAGCGCTCCTTATATGCTGTTCCATGGAGCCCAGATTTTTCGAGAAAACTCTAGAAAGTGGTCAACCAATCAACTTACAGCTTCCATATTTGGTATATCCCATATAAGGATTTTCTCGCCAAGGTCGCCAAAAAAATCGCCAAGGTGGGAAAAAGTCGCCAAATTTGGCGCCAAATCCATTACGTGCATTACTGGGGCTTTTTAATGCGTTTTTAAGGGAAAATAAGGCTATTTCAACGCTAAAACGACTAGAAATGCACAAAATCAGCACTTTATCAACTTACTAAGCCTCTTTGAAAGAATTTATACAAAAATAAACACAATTATTTACAATTTCGTAACATTATTATGGTTTTAATGTTTTATTTATGATTAAAATTAACATCGAGAATAATATGCGTAGGCAAATTAGTTACAGTCGGTAACAAAAGTATCCGAACACTAGCAAAAATTCCTAAACAAAAGTAGAATTAATACTGTATTGTTAAATAAATCTTTGTCGAATCATGTTCTTAGACTGACTAAGAACATGATTCGACAAGGATTTATTTAATAAAACCGTATTAACTCTACTTTTTTTATATAGGAATTTTTGCTAGTGTTCGGATACTTTTGTTACCGACTGTACATACTGTTTTTCTAACTCATAGTTATTCAATAAATTCAACGAAGAATTTATTTTTGTAAATATGTTAACTTATTTAAAATTAATTTGGAGGCTACTGAAATCTCTACTTGTCATAGAGGTCCTTTTTCCAAGAACTTTAAACCAATAGTGATATTTTAAGAAAGTTTATTGGGTTCCCCATAACTTTATTTTATGTATAAAAGGAATAAAAATTTATAACATTTTCTCCGTTTAAGAATGATTGAGAATAGCTTTATCTAACCACTCGAAGCATGAAATCGTAGCGTTGTGGTAACGCGTTCGTCCGCCAGGGGAGGAAACCAGAGTTCGATTCCAGCAAACAACATATGATTTCCCCCCCCCCCCCCAAGCATCGAACAGTTTCACAAATCTGGTCCTATTTTACTCAAAAATAAATTATTTTAATTCACTTAAATCTGAGCCGCCCATAGTAGCTCAAGGATTTGAGGGGATTTCTCTCACTGTGAGAAGTTGCCTTTCTTCTTTACGAAGAATGAGTAAAAAATGGCTCAAACATAAAATTTTCATTTTCTATTTTAAGAGAGTATATTCAGATAGAAAAGAAGATGTAGTTTTAAAATTTGTCAAAATATATTCAATGACTTCTAATGACGAATATGTTTAATAAACATCGGAGAACGCAAAATTGTTACTAATCCATGGTTTTCTTTTTATAACTATTAAAAAAAAAAAAAAAAAGATAAAACTAAAATCTCAGATGGATTTTTATAATATAGAGGCATCTAAAATTTGTAAAAGCAGTTGTGAGGTTTGCGTTGACGCAGACCCCATACTCAGTTAACTTAAGTATTAGGTATAAGAAGCACAAAGACTCAGATATATAAAATAAAACTAAGAGTTTATTCAACCAGAATAATGGGAGGATTGGTCTGGAATAAGCAGCTCAGTCAGCAAAATTAAATACTTTAGCAAATAAATGTATAATAACTAATTTAGATAATCTGAAATATCTCACCCCAGAAACAGTAGAAGTTATAGAGACGGATGCACTCCCTTACTCAAATATCGTGACTCCAATTAGACTCCCCCGGCTGATTCAATTTTCCATTCACGAATACTAGCACCGAAGCACAACAACACTCATTAAACTACTTAACTTAAGTGAAACTCAATCTCCTCAATCGAAATATAACTTTCTCCAGGCTCTAAGCCTTAAACTTTGTCGTAGACAGACGTCGGACAAGACTCCACTACATCACACCTTTTACGAAAACCATCTCCATCTTATACCACTTTCTACCAACTTCCCTTCTCTTCATTTCAACCAAACTTTTATAATCGCTTCCTATTCATCTACTTCTCGCAATTTAATTTCTTCGTTGCAGCACCCTGTCGACACAAAACTAATCCGATCTAAAATTTCGCCGAGTCACTGGCGCCGAAACGATTTAACCATTCCAACTGAATACTTTGCTGGATCCAGCTTAATTTTAAACAAACTGTGGTGACCTTCTACAGTCTCGACCTCAAACAGTTTTATTTTTGTTTATTTAATAGCATATTATCTAAAAAAGAAATAATAATTTTATGATTGGCACCTTTTCATAAATTTAAAAATATATGCATAACAATAATTCGACATTTGTCTTGTGATTACATTTATTTAATGAAACAAAATAGGAACATAAACATCGTATATATATATATATATATATATATATATATATATATATATATATATATATATAAATCTCGTGTCACAATGTTTGTCCTCAATGGACTCCTAAACCACTTAACCGATTATAATAAAATTCGCACACCATGTGCAGTTCGATCCAACTTGAGAGATAGGATAGTTTAAATCTCAAATTATAGTCGCAATTTTAATTTATTGCTAATTATTTGTCTGTTATTATTTGACAGTCACAATTATCTGTTAACTCCAAATGATTCTAACAGATGTCGATACCTTTCGACTGGGTTGAAATGAAAGCTGAAATATATTTGGTGCTGCCATCTACACAAAGAATCTTCAACTTTTTAACCTATTAATAAATTTCGTATAATTCAATTATTTCCACTTAACAGATGTCGATACCTTTCGACTGGGTTGAAATGAAAGCTGAAATATATTTGGTGCTGCCATCTACACAAAGAATCTTCAACTTTTTAACCTATTAATAAATTTCGTATAATTCAATTATTTCCACTTTTTAAATTTTTGGTGTTAGCATAGCCGGCCACGTGTTACTTAGACTGAAGTGTAAATTGAATTCATATTATAATGAAGATAATACAGTGAAATTAATCCTGTTTTTTACTTATTTGTGCTTCATTGATCAAAACTTTATAATTTAATATAATATATCTGTATATATATATAAATTACGTGTCACGATGTTTGTCCGGGGTAAACTCCTAAACTAAGGAACCGATTTTAATGAAATTTTGCAAACTGTGTGCAGTTTGGTCCAACTTGAGAGATAGGATAGTTTTTATCTCAATTTATTGTCACAATATTGTTTTATTGAAATTATTTGTTAATTATAGACCTTTATTAAAGTTGCTCCAAAATATCTGTGAGTTCCATTAATTTAATTGTTGCCAAAAAAAAAAAAAATACGAGTTCATTTTCTTTCGACATAAAAATAAATACATTTAATCAAACGTGAACGTTAAAAAATTATAAAAAGTTAAATTATACATCTCACGAAAATTGACGTCATAATCAATTTAAAGATTTTATACACATTGATAAAGTGTTAATGTAGTTCTATCATAGATATCTGTATATATATATAAATTACGTGTCACGATGTTTGTCCGGGGTAAACTCCTAAACTAAGGAACCGATTTTAATGAAATTTTGCACACTGTGTGCAGTTTGGTCCAACTTGAGAGATAGGATAGTTTTTATCTCAATTTATTGTCACAATATTGTTTTATTGCAATTATTTGTTAATTATAGACCTTTATTAAAGTTGCTCCAAAATATCTGTGAGTTCCATTAATTTAATTGTTGCCAAAAAAAAAAAATACGAGTTCATTTTCTTTCGACATAAAAATAAATACATTTAATCAAACGTGAACGTTAAAAAATTATAAAAAGTTAAATTATGCATCTCACGAAAATTGACGTCATAATCAATTTAAAGATTTTATACACATTGATAAAGTGCTAATGTAGTTCTATCATAGATATAGTAATATATATAGATCTCGCATCCCCATGTTATCGTACAAAGATTTTTGATGCCGAAAAAAAAATAAATAAATAAAAGCTTTGGAAACAGCCATTAAGTGGTATTGAAAAAAAAAAAAAAAAAAAAAAAAGAAAAAGAAAAGAAAGAAAGAAATATGAATTTGAAACCGTATCTGGAGTCTTCCATTCCCCTTTAGCAAATAAATTATTCATAAATTTTATTTGCTAAAATATCAGTATGTATTCCCGTGTGTATTCACTCGGGGAAAGACGGCCATATTTTGGTAAAAACGTCGTCTTTTCCCAAATGAAAAGGAATAACTTTTTTCTCCCCAATGATCACTCTATTCTATATATGCTATACTATATCTATGAGTTCTATACGCAAGCGAAGTGTGACTCACTGACCGTCTGTGCAGCCAAGAAAAAGATTTCCTATGTTAATTGCCCACTGGATTTTTTGTAAGAAATTATTAAAAATCGAGGAAATTTATTTCCCGATTTTAATCCTTATATTTGGGTATAGATATGTATTAGTTATCGCGGGTGTTAGATTGAATTATTTTGCTGTCAAATTGACAAAATTTTAATTTTAAATTTCAAAACTCTGTCGCCCTTGGCTTTTATTATTATTATTATTATTATTTGGCGATCAAAAGCGTAACACGAAAATATACATGCCAGATGTATGCATTGTACGAAATGTAATATGTATTATTCATTGTACGTATGTATGACATGTAATATGTATTGTACGAAATATTGTTTCATATTATTCATTACTCTTTTAATATAAGTTGTTAAAATAACCATGATTTTTGAAAGGAATTAATATTTTCGCCAGATAATTTGGCGATATTCTTTTTTTTTTTTTCGCCAAGGATGACAGAAATGAAATCTATTCCGCTGCAAAATATTAGTATCTTACATCAGATATTTTATTTAGACATTTGAAAACAAATTTGACTTCAAACTATGATAGAATATTTATCATTTTCCTTTTAATTAGTATATTATTAGTATATTAAAATTTAAAAGCATGGTATATAAAAAGTTTTTTTTTTTTTTTTTTTTTTTTTTTTTTTAAATCTTATAATTATTCTCATCTTAATCCTCAATGTTTCGCATCTTTATTAACTTGAATTTACTATTAAAATTTTAACATACTCAAAAACTTCTCATCACTTCGTTAAAATACACTAAACTTTTCCAAAATCTTTTTCTATTTAAAATAATACATGTATTTACTTTAAATGTCCAATATTTCATAAGATTTCCAATTTTAAAGTTTTAAAATATTTATCAAATTTACTTATTTTTCTGGTTTAGCCTTATTGTTTTCCTTTTTATAACTACAGCTGTTGCCCTCTTTAAAATATTTAAAATGATGAGGTCATTTTATAGTAAAATTATCCATTATAGCATATATTATATTTCACTCCTCCATAAAAATTGATTTTAAAATCGTTTGTTTCTTTTATACTTTTATTTTAATAGAATTTTAATAGAATTTAATTTATATATTAGTCAGTTTAGCAATTTTATCCAAAGTAGCATTAGAAATAATATATATCACTTCTCCATTAAAATTATAGGACCCTTCAATAAAATTAATTTGTGCTTAATATCAACACTACGAAAATTTTTATCAATCGCTTCCAAATTTTGACCTAAGTTTCAAATCTCAACCCTGTGGGTTTTTACATCGGCTACAACGTTTTCGTCTTTGTTCGTAAATAATAATTTGACTGTACTAAATAGTTTACAGTCGTATAATTCAACGTATAACTTAGTCACAGCAACGCGTGGCCGGGTCTGCTAGTATATATATATATATATATATATATATATATTATTGTTCACTTTACAGTACATATTATGTATAATAAATAAATAAATAATATTGTAACAAACTTTTAATATACAAAAAAATATATTCATAGCAAAATAAACTGTCAAGTGTTCTTCACTTGAATTTAAATTATGAAACCACATATAGCATCTCTTATCCACTTTTCAGACATTTATGCTATTACAAAAATAATTAATTGAATTTGAATATGTCATCACGATGCCCTTTGTACCACTTACCCTTAGAAAGAAAAGTAATCGATACAATTAACGGACTTGTTTCGCCTTCTGTTCTTTCAATTGCTAGCTTGCGTACCTAATCTGAATAGAAAAATTAAAAAAATTAATATATTTTATTTCATTTTACTATAAAAAAAAAAAAAAAAAAAAAAAAGAAAAGAAAAGAAAAGAAATAAAAAGAAAGTGAAGACTATTTTAGTTTCTAAATAATGTATATAAAATTCTGTACAAAACATAATTTAATTTAGTACGACACATGACTTTTTTTTTTTTTTTTTTTTTTTTTTAAATTTAGTCTTTCATATAAAAAATTCAGAAACTATGTTGCATTGCTTATCAACGGTGACTATGCACATTTATTGAAATTCTTTTGGTACAAATTTAGTATTAGATACCTTGGCAGCTTTAATTTTTTTTTTTTTTTTTTTTTTTTTTTTTTTTTTTGTAATTTTGAGGATGAATGTAAAGCTATCGCAATTGCGTAAGTGAAGAGCTTGGCGAGAAACGTCCGAGCTACTTCGGTGCCCAGATTTCAAATTTACCCAAGGGGTTCTTTTCTTAAGCTGTTCCAGTTCTTTAGCACGATTTTTATAGATTTCATTCATTTATTTATTTATTTTAACTTGATGTGAGAGGAAAAGGAAGAAAACATTTTTTGATTGGTCTAAACATACAAGAAGCGTACAAAAAAAAAAAAAAAAAAAAAAAACCTTTTGTCCCATTATATATATAGTATATATATATATACATATTTATATTAAAAAAAAAATGTTAGACGTTTATTTTTGTCTGTCGTAAAACTAAATTTATTTCCTTGTTTGTTCAAAAATAAATAAATAAATAAAATAAAATAAATAAATAAATAATAAATAAATAAATAATAATAATAAATAAATAAATGAAAAATGAAAGCGCTTTATATATATATATAATTTTAAAGTTAGAATAGAGTTTTATTTAATATCTTTTGAATCAATAACCGCTGTCTGGAAACAGTAGTGCTGTGGTGCTAATAAATCAAACTGTATCACTTATTGCAAAAAGTTAATGGAAATTAATAAACTATTAAAGGTTCCGTATCTAAAGTTAAATTTGGTTAAAATTCTACCTACGGATACCACGATACGACATAGTGATTTCAAAATAATGATTAGAAATTTTAGAAGGGCCACGGTTCATTAAATATGTTTAAAAAAGTACACAACATTTTACTAAAAGACATTAAAATACTGATGATGTGTGGTGATAAAGCGAAGCAAGCAAAATTAATTTTAAAACACGTAATAATTGTTTCAGAACTAAGAAATTAGCCACAGTCCTTTATCAAGCGAATAAAAGTAAGCAGCTGTGCGGTACGAAAGCATTAACGAACAAAAACTGCAAAAATGACAAAACACTGTCTTTTTTTTCATTCTATCTTTTCACGTATGCAAATTTTATACGTTTCTGCTTTTATGTTTCATTGCCGCTTGATAAAGGACCATGCTTAATTATTGCAAACCAAAACAACTGTTGTATATTTTTGCAATTTACCGTATTAAACATCAAAAGTACATCATTATGAGACGAACCTAGGTTTTATGCAGCATAAAAAAATAAACCCAATCTTTGTTATAAAACTGAAAGATTATTTCATGAATATTAAATAATTATAAGATAAAAAATCTTTTTATATACCATGTTTTTAAATTTTCTCGTAAATCATAGCTATAGAACTAACTACATTAGCAATTTATCAATGTGTATAAAATTTTTAAAGTGATAATGACGTCCATTTTTGTGAGATGCATCATTTAACTTTTTATAATTTTTTAACCTTCACGTTTAAATAAATGTATTTATTTTTATGTCGAAAGAAAATTAACTCTTTTTTCTTTTTTTTTTTTCAAAAATTAAATTATAGCTAATATTTTAATGGCTATTTTTTAAGCTATTAGGAGGTTATTATTTTCACATCTTAATTAATTAAAAGAAAATTAATCGAAAATTCGAAAATCGGGCTTTGAAGTATTGTTTTGTCATCGGGTTCTGAGCTATTCTGAAAATATCAAACATTTAGCTAGTCGGGAAGTTAGTTAAAAATCGATTGCAAGATTTGTACCGGACAAACAAGAATAGTATATTATTATTCAGCGTCTTTATTCTTTCTGGTTTACATGTGAATTTCTAAACATTCTGCTATTTGATTAATAAAATAAAAAAAAATAAAGTCACACAAGAAAAAAAAATATTCTGAATATTCTCAATCATTTTCGAAATTTGCATGTAATTTAGTTAACAGTGAAAGTCGTGAAAAATATCTTTACCCCTACCTCTTTCGTCATTAATATAGATTCAGAGATAAATTATTCAGGTTAAAAATGTCACAAGAACTTAAATTTATCTTGTACCTTTTACCATGATAAGGTAATTTATAGGATCAAGGGCCTTATCTCACCTTGCTGCAGGATTTTAATGATCCTACGAAGGTTATTCTGTACGTGTTTAAGGTAAGATTCCGATCACTTGACACATTACTAAAATTAATACAGAAACATTATTGATTGGTTATTGAACCAAAAATATTTGGAAGAATTCTCGCATTTTGTAGAAAGAATTTAATAAAGTTAATTGTACAAATTTCTGACAGCAATTTCAGATGAAAGATGAAAGATGTTATTTTTCTTAGATTTCATTCGCACCAGAATTTTTTAATTCTTTATTACTTTCGTTTATATCCAATAGAAGAAATTATCGGATTCGTAAGAATTTTAAATTTCCGACTTTTGAAAAATTTATTCGTTTTAAGATTTCCTGAAATAGATATAATTGTTTTTGCAATGATGTCTGTCACAAAAAATCTGTGGCAGCTCTAGATCAATAAATAATTGAAATTAATAAAAATTTTGATAAAAGAAAATTTAAAAAAAAAAAAAAAATTCTCAAGAATTTATATTTATTGTCACCTTGACATGAATTAATGTCCACCAGTTTTTGGAGTATATCTCATAACACATGGCAGTGATATATTCCAAATTTCCCTGTTAAGCCCTTTCAGGGACGGTGGGATAAATTATATCCCATCTAATTTTAATTTTCAACTGCAAAAATTCGCTTCGGAAATTGTTTATAATTTTTTTTTTTTTTTTTTTTTTTTTTTTTATAACTTAGGAGAAAAAAAAAAAAAAAAATTGTTAATTTTTTTCTTCTATTGTTACATCGTTCGTAAATTTTGGTGGTAGTTGATTTTAAATAAGCAAAAATACTATGCCCTTGAAAGGGTTAAGGAAGGGCTATATTTTAGCTTATATAGCGTATAAATTTAATCAAATTTTATATGTGAGAGATCATTTGTGAATAAAAAGAATTACGGATTGATTTTGGGTGCATCTCGGCCAACAGGTAGCGCTCCCATGCTGCAAGTTTATCCTTTTCCGGAAAGTTCTGAAAATCATCTTCTATTGCGTATAACTGCACCAACCTACAAATGTAAAATATTTACTGGGCGAAACTCTATTGGTTAATATTTATGCATATTAACCACTAGGTGAAGCTGTTATATAGAATGATACTGAAGAAAGTTTTGTGATAGCAATACCCTATTAGTTTTTCAATTTGGTATTAGTCATTGCGTATAGAAATTAAAAAGTATATGTATAAATTAAGTACATGCGTAAATATAACTACATAAATATAAATGTAACCGTATTATTGTATCGATTAAATCTTTCTAATTTTCAACTTAATAAAAGCTCAATCATCAAAATCGCATTGAAAGCAAATATTTAAACTTTTAAAAATCTAATAATCGTCATTAATGTAATTAACCTTGTTAAGAAGCCCTTCCCCTTACATTTCCTCTACATTTTCTGGTTTCAGTTTTTTTTTTAATAAATGATTTAAAAGAGCTTTACGAAATTTAATTAAATATTTAATTATAATTTTCATGAAATGATAAAAAAGGTATTAAGTTTTATTTCCTTCCGATGAGAATATGTCACAAAATTTTAAATTATTACTATATTACGCAATAAAAGTTTCATACATGCAAAAGAACAGTGTGTAAAATCCGAAAATATTAAAGCATTCGTTAAAAAAGTTATGAATGAAATATTTCAGTAATTTTTTTTTATTTATTTTTTAATTTAATTTAATTTAATTTAATTTTTAAAATTGGGAAAATACAATTTCTTCCGTAAAAAATGATACATTTTTAGTCTTTATTACAATGGTAGAAAAATAAATAATTGGAAAATTAAAAAATGTCATCGATACGAATTTATTTATAGAGACATTCCATCCTCACAGTTAAAAACTTGTCTCCCTCAGATTTTTATGAAATTGCGCTCATATGTTTGTTCAATAGAGAAATGAATTTATACCAATTAATAAGTCCTTATCTCTTTTAGTTTTTGATAAACAGGGAGGCAAAAATGGGTAAAAAATATTCTTTTTCTACAAATGTACCCATATTTTCTTTCCTAATTAACTTACAGATAAAAGATTGGTATCATTAGTAAGCATATAATACAGGCTTTCAAATGATGCATACAAGTATATATTTTAAAATTATTTCACTTTAAAATTAACCATTTTCACTTTTGACCTCCAATATCTCAAAAAGTACACATTTAATTCTCTTTAAAAATTGTATGCTATTTTTACTGTTTATTGTCTATAACTATTGCAAATTTGAACATGGGACGGCCATGGGATACTGAGTTATAAATTAATATGCAACTTTATATCAGTATTTTCATACTAACCTAAGTTTTTTCCATATTTTGTTCCCTATTAACTTGATGTAAGACTGGTATCATTAGAAAGCTTGTGATACAGGCTATTAAATGATATATCACATGTATACATTTTTTATATTTTTCATTTTAAGGTCAATCATTTTGACCTTTGACCTTCAATATCCCAAAAAGTACATGTCTAATTTTCTTATTAAAATTATATGTTATTTTTACGTTTATTATCTATAATTATTGTAGGATTCAACATGGTACGGCCATGGGATACTGAGTTATAAATTAAAATTCAACTCTACTAGTATTTCCATATTAACATAACGTACGTTTTACAAAAAAAAAAAAAAAAAAAAGAAGAAAAGAAAAAGAAAGTAAAAGAAAAAGGGAAAAAAAGAAATTGTTAATAATTAATATTTAAAACAAATGTTACAAAATTCCTTAGAGATTAATATTTTGTCCAGTAAATTAAAAAACAATTTAAAACTTCGTAAAGAAAAAAAATATACATAGAGATAGATATATATGTATATTTCATTATAAAAATATATTTGTAGTGAAATTTATTGCTAAATTAAATGCTATAAATATAGTTTATTTGTAAATATTATTTAAAATTCAAAAATAAATGATTAAGGTTTAAAAAAAATTACATTACATATATCACATATATTAATATTTAAAATTTTTCATTCAAATGTATATGATAAAAATTTTTACTTATAAATTCATTAACGAATTAAATGAATATGTACTATTGCAAAATTATATATATATACATATATATATTACAATATTTTACTTATTTTTATCACAAAAAGAATATATATATATTAGGTGTACAAATTAATTCGGTCCGTTTTCGAAAGATGGCGCTAGCTGCCACAAATGCTAGGCCATGACAGCTGTTTTCGGTGGTTTTAGAGAGGTTATATATTTGTTAAGAATCTTCAGTGTACAACTCTTTCGCCTGCTTGAAATAGCCTGATCAGCATTGCATTAAACATGTCAGGTTTTGAAGTCAATAAGCAGCATTTGCGGGAAGTGTTGCATGATTTTTTTCTTTCATTGGAAGAAAAGTGCCGTCGAAGCACATCGAACGCTCGTAGAAGTATACGGCGATAGTGCTCCGACTGACAAAACATGCAGGAAATGGTTTAAAGATGGATTAAACGATTTAAAGATGGAGATTTTAGCGTTGATGACAGGCGTCGCTCTGGACAACCGAAAAACTTTGAAGATAACGAATTAGAGGAATTACTGAATGAAGATCCGACTCAAACACAAGAACAGCTTGCAGAACAACTGGAAGTGACTCAGCAAGCAATATCGGTGAGACTAAAAACGATGGGAATGATCCAAAAAGAAGGAACATGGGTTCCTTATGAACTGAAACCCAGAGACGTTGAAAGGCGATTACGCTAACCCGGTGAAACAATACTTGGAGACGCTAAAGTGGGACGTCCTACCGCACCCGCCGTATTCTCCGGACATCGCCCCTTCCGACTACTGGTTGTTCCGACGAATGTAGAATGATCTGACCGGTCAGCGGTTCACTAAATACAAAAATGGCTCGAAACATGGATGAGCGAAAGCGATGAGTTGTTTAATCGAGATGGAATCAGACGATTGCCGGAGAGATGGGGAAAAATAGTAGAAAATAATGGACAATACTTTGAATAATGTATTTTTTGTTTTGGTTTAATAATAAATACTTTTTTTATTGCTGAAAAACGGACCGAATTAATTTGTACACCTAATACTAAAAACGAAAACTGTATCAATTTATTTAGATAGGAAAATTTTGCCAGGAAATCTACCACAGTTCTAGAATTTTTATATACATACCTGTAATTAAGTTAAGTACGTGAAAGATATTTAAGACCTCATTTTAGTCATTACCACAGACACAAAGATAAATTATCAAAGTTAAAAAAGTCACAAGAACTGAAATTAGTACTGTAACTTTTAATCTGATAAGGAAAAGTAATTTAAAGGATCATGCACCTTATCTTGACTTGGTGGATGATACTTATGATTCTATAAATTTAGACTGAACGTGTTTAAGGGAAAGTTTTGGTTACTTAGAATATGAATAAAATTTCGATGCATATAATTTACATAGAAAAGTTTTTGATCTGTAAAAAATGAAAGTTATTGATCTATTGAGAACATTAAATAAATAAATAAATAGATTTTATAAAATAAAATAAGTGAATGACTATATTAAAATAATAATAATAATAATAAATAAGATAGGTTAATTTACACAAAATATAAAAAATAAATAAATACACTCAAGTCTTTTTAAACAATTACTAGCAATTGAAAAATAAATGTTAAAAAACATGAAAAAAAAAAATGTTAACTGTTAGATAAAAAAAAAAAAAAAAAAAAAAAAATCCCTATAGTTTTAACATAAGAAATTATTCCTACGGTAGATATTACTTCTATAAAATTCAAAAATTCAAACTATATAACAAAATGCAACCAACATCGTTCCTTTCTTTATTCTATTCTATTTCTTAAAACAATTTTTATAGATGCCACACGCACCACATAAACTTTAAATTTTACATCTACTTTTTGAGGTAGCATCTGATTATGTTTTATATAAAAATTAAATCATTAAATTCATTTTTTTACTTATTTTTATTTCATTTTGCACCCGCACTTTTTATTTCCTAATTCGAAATTATTAAAAAAACTTTTTTGATAATGTTTGTTTCGATACTGATTATTATTAATTTTCTTTTATTTTATTTTCTTTCCAAAAAATAAAAAACAAAATAAAATAAAATAAAATAAAATGATTTTGATGAAATTCTGGCAAAAACAGATTTTAGTTTAGAACGGAGGACTATTAGTTTTTTTTTTTTTTTTTTTTTCCAAATTATAACATTGCTTTCAAATTATTCAATTATATTTTCGATAAATTTTAGATTTCGATAAATGTCCAACTATCGAAAAATGACACCACAAAAATACCAGATTGAGACTAATAGTGCTCAGTCCTAAAAGGAAAAAAATGATTTTGATGAAATTCTAGCAAAAGCAGAATTTAGTTTAGAACAAAGAACTATTATTTATTTATTTTATTTTATTTATTTATTTTTTTTTTTTCAAATTATGACATTGCTTTTAAATTATTCAATCATATTTTCGATACATTTTCGATTTCGATAAATGTCCAACTATCGTAAAACTGGTATTGTAAAAATCTGCAGATTGAGACTAAAGTCCTCAGTCCTTAAAAAAAAAAAAAAGAAAAAGAAAAAAGAAAGAAAGAAAGAAATCAAAGAGGATTGTCAAATGTATATAAATTAAATGCGACTGAAAGTAAATGGACTGACTTTTATAAAAAAAAAAATAACTGTTCAAAAAATGAGTCAGTTATCAAAAATTTATTACAGTACAGAAATATTAGACTTATATCAAAGATGCTTCGTAAAAATATAAAATTGAAAATAGACTTTCTCCAAAGTATATGGACAATGTTTGTTTTTATAACCACCACAAAAAAAAAAAAAAAAAAAAAAAAAAACATAATCTACGTTTTGTTTATTTCAAGCCACCATTTCGAAATACAAAACCCCAGTTCGTTCTTTCATTTTTTTACAATTAGAAAATGTCTTGCAAAGTTCAAGTCTTTGCAGATAAAATTTGGCATTTACAAATTTACATGAATTTGAAATGTTAAAGTTTCTAGTATTTCAAAACAAATGAATCGTGGCAGATCTGGAATTTATGAAATTCTATCGAATTGTTACAATGAAATTGAAAAAAAGAAATAAAAGTGTTCATGTCGGACAAGAAAAACATCACAGAAACATGGTACAGAGGTTTTGAATGCAGTTTCAACCCAAAAGAAATCTGATCGTGAAATCACAAGAATTTTATGTTTCTAATTTAAGATCTAGAGTTCACTGTCGCATTGAAACAAATTTCATGAATATCGCTGAATATGTCGGACACCTAAGCTAGAATTGCACCACAGAAAGGCACGCGTTTTTTGGGGTTCAAAAACATGTGCATCGGACGTATGAATGGTTTAATACTTTCTTTAGTGGTGAAAGAAATTTAAATTTGAATGGTCCTACATTGCCTGGGCATAATACAGGCAAAATCTATGACGAGAATCACGCGAATTCTTTAGTCGTTAAAAGGAGGAAGTTTTCTGATTTTATTAAAAATCAGTTTTTTTTTTTTTTTTTTAAGGTTTAATAATGTGCTGCTGTTTAAAAAATAATAAGCACGAATATAATCTTATTACCATGTTTGATAATTTATAACAATTATCTCTGACGTAGTATTAAACTAAAAAATGAAGATGAGAGAAAAAAATCGGAAATTTAAAAAAAGTGAACGTTTCAGTATATTCACTTTTAAAATGATATTTTCTTGATTAACATGATAATGAGTAAACATCTTTGCCATAAGAAGTGAATGAATAGATTGCTCACTCTGGAGACTCAATTGGAGCTCGAATGATTTTTTAAGCCGGCTAAAGCCTTTGTACAGAGAGGTAAGTTTTTCATGTTTAATTCATCAAAATCACTAAGTATGAATTAGCCATCGAAAACCTTTGTCCAAAGAGGAAGATTTCCTGAATATAAACCATCGAAATTGTAGGTTAGAAATAGGCCGGTAAAAAACCTTGTCTAGAATGAAAGTTTTCCCGTTTATCGAAAGCGTAGTTTACAAATAAGTCCAGAGTGAAAGGTTTCTTGTATACCATTCATCAAAATCACAGATTGCCAATTAGCCAGCCAAAATCTTTGTACGAAAAGAAAGTTACTCGTATACATCCATCCAAATTACAGATTACTAAAAAGCCGGTCAAATTCATTGTCTAAAGAGGAGGAGGATTCTTGAAAACCTTCCAACCGAAATCATAGATTACAAATAAGCTGATCAAAGACCTTGTTCTGAAGGGAAGGCTCCAAGTATACTGTTCATCGAAAGAGTAGTTTACAAACAACTCAGTCAAAGCCCTTGTTTAGAGGGGAAGGTTTTCCATATACTGTCCATCGAAAAACCACAGATTACAAATAATCATGCCTTATCCGAAAGTATGCATATACATCCTTCAAAATTACAGAATACTAATAAGATTGTCAAAACCATTGTGAAGAGGAAAAGGATTCCCGTCTATAGTGTAAGCATATTTCCTAAAGCTAGCAGTGAGGACGAATCCAAAGGCGTGTAGGAGTGCCAAATTGAAAGACAGATTGGAATTCGGTAAATATTCAATAATTCGGTGTTCCATGATCGCTGATTTTCTCTCAACGACAAGGGTTATCACCCCTATTTTAACTCTTGCCTCATTGAGTCCGAACTTGCGCAGAGGCTACCATGGTCGTAAGAAATGCGGTTAAAGAATATTTTCCATCAAAATCAGAGATTACAAATAATTCCGTCAAAAATCAGAATGGAAGCTTGAGGTAATTTCAATCAAATAAATGTATAAATAAATAACAACGATTAAAAATAATCAAAAACTATAGATATTTACAGTATATATAAGCCTATTTGTAAGCTAAATGATTAGCGCTCTGGCTTATAGTGAACAAATGCCAGTGTTTGAGTCCCGGTTCAGGTACGGCTGGCTCCTTTACTAGCCGGTCGTAATGGTTCTTCACGCAGTTGATCCACTTTAAGCAATTTATCAAGGTCTAAAAAGCGCAAAAAGCAGTGCCCGGATGACAAACCAAATGGAACCTGTACATCTGAAACTTGTATATTGCTTTTTCTGCCAACAGGCAGTTTACATTGAGATATTTATATGATTGATTGTTCTTAAAATATTATATCTCACTATTAAAACCCGATTTTATCTCCAACTATTTTCTCATCAACCAGCAGAAAATCGCGGAAAATACCAATAT
Source organism: Salticus scenicus (assembly GCA_963930645.1). Classification (NCBI taxonomy): domain Eukaryota; kingdom Metazoa; phylum Arthropoda; class Arachnida; order Araneae; family Salticidae; genus Salticus; species Salticus scenicus. The sequence goes on from OZ005655.1 coordinate 280,478,361, forward strand.
ATGAGAAATAATTCGAGGCTTCCTAATTATTACTTTCTCTTGTCCATGTATATGGAAGAGAAAACGATGTTTTTGGATCAAATTTTCAAAACTGAATTTCTGTTATATTTACACATTTTGAGGTTACTTGAATCCGAAAATTGTTTTTAATGGTTGGTCTCTGTGTATGTCTGTGTGTCTGTTACTATGTCTGTTACTGTGTCACTGTGACTGCCTGTGTGTGTATCTGTTATAAGCATATCTTACGAAAAAATGGTAGCCGGAAGTTCAAACTCGGTATTTTTAAATCTATATCACATAGAGATGCTACGCAAATCTTTTCGTTGAGATCAAGCAAATGGTTCGTGTACAGGGCCATCCAAGAGAATTCAAATACATAACGTCTGTGGGGGAAATATCTGCTAAGTACAGTCTAGCAACTGTAGGCTGCCCTAAACAAAACAGAATGGACCTAATTTTTTATATGCATAAAAGCATGTTTTGCGTAAATTGTGCTGTGGAAATCACTCATCTTTCGTTTACAAGGCTACCCAAAGTATTTGGATATATTGGGATAATTGGAAACTGCTGGAAGAGAATTTTATTTTGTATTACGTATTTTAGATATAAAACTAAGTTGAAGTACAAAATGTAATGTGATTTTATGTATACAGGACTATCCAAAATTAAGCGAAAACATTCGTTTCTTTTAGATTCTTTACTACTAAATGTGATTGATGGAAGTGCTTTGCCAAATTTTGCTGTGTGGACGAAAAATAATCAGGAAGGAAAATAAATTGTTCCTATTCAAACTAAAAATAAAATATTTTTGATGTTCTGTTTTTAACTCGAGTTTTTTTGTATATCATGTTTTGAGGTGCCCTGAATAAGAAAATCAAATTTTTAGCGGTTGATATGTATGTATATCTATCATCAGCATAGCTTAAAAAAAAATACCTGGAGGAAATTCAAATTATGTATTTTGAAGTTCGTATTAGGTTGTCACTTGAGCAATTTGAGCAAGGTTGGCAAATTTGAAGAGAAATTAATAATACCTTTGATATTTCTTTAAAAATAAATAAATAAATGTATGCACTATAATTGAGCGGGGGTTTTGAGGGGGGAGGGGTGGTATGGTTGCCCTTTTCACACAGAAATATATGTCAAATAAAACTGTTCCTAAACCTATTTTGCATTATTTTTTAAGTAGAATGAACTTGATTAACTTAACGTCATTCATATTACAACTTAATCTGCAATCTGTCTTTATAGTATTAAAATGCAGGGTAAGAGGAAGTCGTGTGAGTGACACACCAGATTATTTAACCAAGTAGTGAAATCTGAGTAAATTTTGCAAATATTTCTGCTCGCTTCGAATAAATTAAAAATGCTTAAAAAAACTATTATCAGTGTTATAAAACTTCTAAAATTTACATACGCAATTTTAATAAATATTGAGCCGCATGAAGTTTATCTGCTTGCTTGTTTTATTCATTGTCACAGACGAAAAGATAAATGATGCGGGTTAAAAATGTCACAAGAACTGGTATCGATCCCGTACCTTTAATCTTATTAAAAAAAAAAATTACTTCTACAATCAAGGGCCATATCATACCTAGCTGCCGGATTTTAATGGTACTATGAAGGTTTATCAGAACGTGTTTAAGCAAAAATCCCAATCACTTGACATATTGCTAAAATTAAAATAAAATATTCATTGATTTAGCATATAATCTCTTAATATTACTGTGAAAATTAAAATATTATCATCTATTTAAAAATTTAAAAAATTATTGTTATAATCAAATAAACAAAAAACAGAATTGTAGCTTTTACTTTACGGTTTTTTTTTCTTTCTTAATTTGTAACAGAATTTCATACAAATTTATATGCAGTTACATGTTAATATAAATTAGTGGCTATAAACTTTTGGTGCAAATCGTCCAATAGGAGGTTGTTGCCAGTCCGTTTTTCAAAATTTTTAATATTGAACAGCAAAATGTAAAACGCAGTATAAGAGGAGCCCAGTGAGAATTATTTTAAATTTATTATTGTGTATAACGAAGATAATCATTTTTATTAGTAACAAATAAGACTAGATAGATTATATTGTGTGTATATAGCAATATAGCTTCGATATAAGTATTTTTCAAAAGAACTCGTCAATGCCTTAAAAAGAACGGCTGGACCATAGACGTGTAAGGATTTAAAACAGAACATTTAACTTTTCCCAGATGTTGCGTGTAGGGTACAAGACTAACATTCCTACGCCATTTGGTATTAAAATTTTGAGAGATGTAAATCGTCTATATCCAGCAGGGAAAATAATTATAATGAACAATAATTATAATAAATTATTTGCATTGCATGAATTTGATTAGGAAAATATAGAATGAAGTTTTTTTTTTTTGAGGCCACAATATACAAGTTTTTCCATACTTTACGTGGTTAATTTTATAAATAATTCAGATATCCGAAAAAATATCGCGAATCCCATCCGAAACTTTAAATTACCCAGGTCATTCAATTTCCTATTTCCCATTAGTACACATAAATAAATTCCTTAAAGGTACATAAAAAAGAAACGTCGTATGCTATTTGTTAGTTACCAATTTCCCCAAGTTTCTTACGTTATTTACGTTAATTTACTGCTACTAATACGTGCTTTTCATTATTTTCTTACCTTACTGAGTTTTTTTTTTTTTTTTTTTTTTTTTTTCTAAATAAATATAGTTATTTTTACAATTTAATGGTTTATAGTAATTTTTTAATAGTTTGTTATATGTTTTAAGCATATTTATTTCGCATTTTTTATTGTTATATCTACATACAATGAAGTGCTATAATATATATTTACTAGTTAGTTGTAGGGCGACTAAGGCGCCCGTTGAAAAATGATCATTTCATTTTATTTATTTCTCACTTTAAATAATTCATTTGCTAGCAAGCCCGCGCGAAATTTTCGCACTTTATTTATCTCTTCGTTACCGTTAAAATTTAAAATTATTATTATCATTTATAGAAGACATTTTTTCATATGCATGAGCGAATTTAATAGTACATATATATATTTGCGTGAAAGCATATTTCATTTTATGCTGAAAAAAATGGCAACAATTAAAAATTTAAATGTCTATTTTAAAGCTATGTCTATTTTCATATTTAAATTAATTTTGAAAAATCTAATCAAATATTCATTACAAATAAGGTACCAAATAAAAGGGTCGATTTTTCTGAATCCGTCGGATTAGATAGCTTATCGATCGGACAATTAGATTTTTTAAAATTAACGAAAGTAGGAAAATTAGATGGCAATTTGCGTTCACACACAGACAGAGTCCAAGGAAATCTTTTAGCCTTTTTAAGCGTGACAGAGTCAGTTATTCAGTGATGAGCGTAACTATATATGCTGATATTAAAAATGTGTTGCTATATTTCTTTTTCGTTTGGTATTTTTCCAATTATCTGTTAGCATTTTTATACTTACTTTATTATTTTATATTTTAGTTTATCTTATAATATATCTTTAGTTAATATTTTAGTTGAAGTAAGATTTCGTGTTGGAGAAGATGCTGTGTTACGTGGTTTTGTAATACGCAGACGCCACGTAGGGTGACACCGGCCGCTCATAGTCGTAGTACATCAGTAATGAGAAAAGATACATGTTACATTTTGTGATTTTTTTTAGGAATTTCTTATATTTGTTTGGATCGATAATCCGCCTCTCTTCATCTGGTAACTATAAAAGTTTGGCCTGCTTTTTGTTTAGTTATGTAAACCGTAGTTTAAACAGAAATAAGTTAAAATAAAATAAAATAAACACAATTAGGAAGATTTTTTAAATACTGCGTCTGTGCTTCCTGCCACACTTGTAAAGAGTATGATGCCGATCATTTCACATTGAAAGATGATGCTCAGTTATCTTCTCCATTGTTTTAAGTTATATGTGGGCATTAATTTTAAGAAAATATTTAAAAAAAAAATCTGGAGAGACTCCACTTGACTTTCCGAACATTGAGTAATTAACAGTTTTGTAGATAAAGTAAAGAAAGAGGAGTTGTTAAACAAACAAAAAAGAGAAAAACATAATAAAGTGTTTGAGTCTTTTTTTTCCATATATTACACGATGTTTTATTTAACGCTACTGAACTTTGAGCCCATAGATCATAATGATAAAAAAATTGTCTTTGTGTCCCTGTAAAAACCTATAAATGCTAGATTCACCAAAATGCTTATAGTTAGTGCAACAGTGATTTATAATAGTCATATAAATTTTCAGCTCAATTGAATAAGGTGTTTAGATGCTATCACACTTTTAAAAAGTGGGTCCCATAGGACATAATGATAAAGAATTTTTCGTTGTGTCCCTGTAAAAAAACCGTAAGTGCTAATTTCACCAAAATCTATACAGTTGGTGCAGCTGTGACCTATAACATGTGTACAAATGTTTTGCTCAGATTGATAAGGCATTTAGACGCTATCACACTTTTAAAAATTTGGGCCCATAAGCCATAATGATAAATAATTTTTCCTGGTGCCCTGTAAAAAAACTGTAAGTGGTATATTCACCAAAATCAATAGGGTTCGTACTATGGTGACTTAAAATATACGTATCAACTTTCAGCTTATTCGAACAAAGCGTTTAGACGCTAGCGTGTTCACTCACAGACATACACACATACATACATCATCGTAAAAATAGTGAAAACGGACTTAGGGGACCTCGAAACGTATAGAAACATCAAAATCTCAAACTCGGATTTTTGATATGATTACAATACTTTCGTCACTATAGTGTACGGAAAGTAATAAGAGATAATATGTTGTTTTAGTTTTGTCTGTGTTAACTATGTGTTTTAAAAAATGTATATAATGCGTTGTAAAAGTATATGTTTTGTATAGAAATCCAATAAACCATCTTTACCCTTAAACAGAAGTCCATCACACCCCAAGTTCTGTATAAACTGCCGCAAAGAAAGCATTAAAGAAAACTTTTATTTCTAAAATTTTAAAACATTTTCGAAATTAAATATATTTTCCATAAATTCTCAAAGTATGAATTTTTAGAGAGATCAATAAATAAGAAATAATAATTAACAGGTGATTTTTCAGGAATATTAAACAAAAAACTAAAGCCTCTACCCCTAATTTACCCTATATAAGATAGTTTGAGAAATTTCTTCCTCAAAGTTCATTTATTTGTGCTCAGTAGGTTCTTCATTTAATGTCCCCATAAATATATGACTTATCTTCTTTCTTATCTCAAGATAAGAAAAAGACATTATAACCCCTTGATGTTAATTTCCTTAGGCAACTTGCGAGTTCCTCAAGTTAATCAACAAGCATTGTTTACTAATATGTTTTATTTATTTATTTTTTTGAATCACCTTGATATACTGTACTAAGTACATTTTTAATTTTTAATTTCAGGAAGAATTTTTTTAGATAATCTTTTTATTAATTCTTGTTGAATAAAATAGCTGTATATAATAATTTCTTATTGATTATAAAAACTGATTTTATAATTAACTAAAATTTTATAACTTAGATTTTTCCTACAGTTTTAGCTCTTTTTTTTTTTTTTTTTTTTTTTTAATCATTGAAAGCTTATTTTTTTATACAATGTATTCAAGGAGTGTTTGTCTTCGGCATTAATTATTTTAATATACACTCTATAACAAAAAAAAAAAAAAAAAAAAAAAAAAAGACGCACCGAGGAGGAATCCGAATGGGATAAAAATTGGTAGATGGAATGCGTATGTGGTGAAAAATAATTGATTAAGTTTCAGAAATTTTAAATGATTTAATCAAGAGAAAGGTCCTCACAAAGTGAATAAGTCAATAACGTGTTGGTCCACTTCTGGCCCTTATGTACGCAGTTATTCGGCTTGGTACTAATTGATAGAGTTGACAGATGTGCTCCTGGGAAGTATCGTGCCAAATTTTGTTAAATTAGTGCGTTAGATTGGCAAAATCCCGAGCTGGCTTTAGGACCCTTTTTATGATGCTCGAAACGTTCTCAGTGGAAGAGAGATCCGGGGACTGAGCTCAACCCCATTTCACTGGGTCTTTGAAGCCACTGAAGTACCAGTTGCACGTAGGATCGACGATAATGATGAATTGGAGGTTTGAGTACAGCTTTGCGATTGCCTGGTTCTCACTCTCAGTCCTCTCTTTAGCCAAATCGCTTCCTCCCTGACGCCGTGTTCGGCCATGGTTCACCCATTCCTGTCAATATCATCTAATAGTGGTACCGCTCTTATCCAATTGTCAAAAAATTCGCAGATTAGACAAACCGGCTTCTTTGAGCCCAACTATACACCACACTCAAATGCTGACATCTGCGCATGTTGTTTGTGCACCTGTATGCGAGGCATAGGTACTGTCTTTCTGAGTAGACGGAATAAAATTCTTGAAGAATTTATGACCTGGAATCAAAGTTTTTCATTTTTAATATTCTGCCAATTGTGCAGTTAAGATGCGCTGCAGCGTCGCATGCTCATTCGATGGCAGCCATACTTTAAAATTTTGCATTTTCTATCGAAACCTGTATGTATGTCAATTTGTGTCCAACTTGCATTATTACTTCTTGGTGCGTCTTTTTTTTTTTTTTTTTTTTTTTTTTTTTTTTGTTATATAATGTGTATCTAAGACAATATAATATATTTTGCAACGATGTGTTAGAAAAAAAAAAAAGAAGGAAGAAAGGAAGAAGGAAGAAAGAAAGAAGATAAGAAAAAAGTACAAGATTTTATGAATTCCATTTAAAGATTCCGGAGATTCAATTTCAAGAATTACAAAACTTAATTTTCTATGCAATTCTTATACAGTATATATGTATATATAGACACGTTTCTTTCAGAAACAAAATAAAAGAGAGGAAGAAAGAAAAAGTTAATGGTTTTGATCAATTTCATGAAAATGCAACAGGTATCGTTCTAAAAAAATCAGTACATACTACTGAAAATTTAAACTGTAAAGAAATATCGCAATAATCACAGCTAAAAATAATCTGCAGGGGAAAAAGAAAATATGCCGACAATCTGAAGGTATTTGGAACAAAAATCATAAACAAAACTATATTCAAAACTGGTATACACTCAATATTTAAACTTTAAAACTTCTTCACAGACCTTAAAATTGAAAACAGCAGAACCAGTTTCGAAAAGACCTGGTCTTTCTTCATCAGGTGTAAAAACACGTGCGACTGCCTTGGAGGCAAAATCAGTCCTTTCGAAACCGGTTGTGCTGTCTTCAATTTTATTGTGTGTGAAGAAGTTTTAAAGTTTAAATAAAAATCATAAAATCTGCAGAATAACTGCAATTTGTAAGCAAAAAAATTGGCAGGTATTTTTTTTTCCTTTTAAACTTATTATTGTTCCAAATGCCTTCAGATTATCTGCAGTTTTCTGCAGTTTTTCTTCTTTTTACTTCCATTACCCGACTACCTTAGGAAATGGAAGTATTGTATTCGGTCCAAAAATCTGATATCGAGTTTTCACCTGATTTACGTGTTTTAAGTTCTCCTGAGTCCAAAAAAGTAGTTTTTGGCAATTGGTCAGTGTGTGTGTGTGGGGGGGGGTATTCTGACAATCATATCTTCGAAGCTAATGGAGATAGAACTACGAAACTTCAGAATTGAGACAGGTGTGGTGTACAGATGAGTTTCCAAATTTTGACGAAAATTAAAAAACTGGAAGCTGGACATCAGAAACCGGAAATTGTACTGTAAGTCTGTATCTCAAAAACGGCTCTAACGATTTTCTTCTAAGTTGCTATATAAACACTCTATTAGATGTCCTTTCGAATGATATAGCTGGTTAGTTCAGAAAAATTGATAGGCGTCTTGTATAAATAGCTCAATTTCCGTCTTCGCAAGTGCATTCATTCCATTAAAAACTGCAGCACGTTTTTTTTTTTTTTTTTTTTTGAACTTGCAATATTAACTGCCTTTTAAGTATCCTTTTGTATGTAATTATTGTTTTCCGGTCAATAATTGAGTATGCCAAATTTTGGCAAAAGTCGGTATCTCAAAAACGGCTCTAATGATTTTCTTGAAAATTGTTACATAAATCCATTTTAGATATCCTTTCTTATGTATTACGTGATTGTTAAAGGAAAATTAACAGTCATCCTGATTAGGTAGATCAGTTTTATATGCCGGAAATTAACGTTTCGAAAAATGGCTAAACCGATTTTTTTCTCCTTACTATTTTTAAATTCGCTATGTAAATCTATTTTATATTTTACACGTGTATAAGCTTTCTCTTACCAGAAAATTTGTAGGTGTCTAATTTGTTAGGTCACTTTTATGTCTTTTGATCGTATTATCGCCAAAAAATGCATACAATACATGTAATATAGTAAGTAATGGAAGTCGTGTGTTGTTTTACACCAGATTTTTTTAATATATATATATATATATATTGAAGACTTTATTTAGCTGGGATATCCGAAAATGAATCTCTCAATTCACTTTGCAAGCTATTTTAACCGTGTGAAACTAAGTCTTCTCAAAAATTTAGATACAAATACAGATAATACAACAATTATTCAAATTAATTTGAAATCCAAATTTAATAATTCGCTTAAATAACACATGCATTCGTTTCAAAATGAAAATGCAGATAAATTAGCACTGAACATAAACTAAGGAAAATCAAATGAAATAAATTGCGTTCTATTATTAAACTTATTTACTGAAAAAATTAAATCTATATCAAGATTATTTATTAAGCTTAATACAAAGTAAATAGACGATATTTTCGATCATTTTGGGGCAAATTTATTAGACACAAATAAGTAAGTATAATATTTTCTGAGGCGAAATTTATCTGTAAATCTCGAAGAACATCTTGAGATGGCATTTCTGGTTAAATGTTATTTATCGCTGATATGTAATGAAATTACCACAAATATCTTGCTGAAATAAAGAATCTATAGGATATCCAGAGAAAAGTAATCTGTCCGGATAAATCATTTGCTTGATAGCACAGAAAAATGTTTCTCGGTTATATCAGGACTTACCTGGACGTATAATTTGTTGGAAAAGAAAAATGTGGCACATAAATGCGAAAGAATGTTTCCGGCTACTGAATTTAACCAAAGTTTTTTCCCTTTTTTATAGATGTTATTCCAGATTTAATATTGATAGAGTTTGTTTGACAAAATATTAACTTTTATGAATATTCATACATTGTTAAATCACACTTCCCATAAATAAACAGAATCATCTCTTTTCTTATAATACATACTCGCCAACATACTAATTAATATTCTGTAGTACTGTTAGCCCCGCCTTCTTTTTCTCACCAGTATCTTTTTAGAATATTTTTCTTTTTATATTTAATCGTAATTGCATTTGGAAAATATTACTCTAAAGAATTACTGGTGTTGACAAGTATGTACTTATAATAAATAATAACAGGAGACTTGGCGTCTTAAATTTCGTCTAAAAGAACATATGAATTACGTCCGCAAACAAGAAACCAATAAATCGGCTATTTCTAAACATTGCTGGGAGGAAAATCATAATTTTAAATTTAATTCTGCTAAAATAGTTTGCAGACCTAAATCCATTCATGAACTTGATTTCTTTGAAGCTTTTTTTTTTGTAAAAATTTTAAAAACCTTGTAAATTGTGATTTCGCTGTTCCCTATTTGTCTGATTGTTGGAAATTTTACATTGAGTCCACATTTTCTTAATATTTCTACTGTTTACACAGCTAACATTCCTAAATTCCTATTGGCCATGCACTCCGCACCTTTCCCGTAATCCTATTGGTTGAACTAAATTCAGTCCCTCTCCTATATATACGAGCACGTCTCCAGATTAAGAATTCTTTTTGCACTGAAGACGGTACGCTTAAGGCTACCGAAACAGCTGTATGCATCGCAAATATTTTTCTTTTGGCGTTTTTGACGTAGTAGTTTATTCGGGTTTTAGTACGTACTTGCCAATATCCTAATTAATATTCCGTAGTGTTGTTAGTCCCGCCCTTTTATTCACACCAGTAATTTTTTAGAGTAATATTCTCCAAATCAAAATTACAAATAAATAAGAAGAAAATACTCTAAAAAGATTCTGGTGGGAAAAAGAAGGTGGGGCTAACAATGCTACTGAATATATATTCCCAAGTATGCATAATACCTCTGTGTAGGGTGTAAGGTAGGAGTGGCGTCGAGTAGAGGATGTAAAGGTCGCCAAGGGAATTTAGTATTAAAAGTAGTCAAAGGTAGCAATATCGAGTCAAGATAGGATGTTTGGTTGAGATTGGGAAGTTTCTAGCTGGATCTAGCATATTTTGGCGATGTTGTGGGTGAGATAGTTAGTTGAAAGTGTCGAGCAGAGGTGAAGTTGGGTTAGCATGGAGTGACTAGTTATTGGCAAGTTAGTTGGATAATTTGAAAGCAGGATCTACGTAGATTGTGAAAGGTGTTCAGAAATTGAATTGACCATCTACCATCTGTAAAATCACCTGCCGGGGAACGAACCCGATCCAACGACGGAAGAGAAAGACCCCTCTTTATTGAAAATGCAGAAGTTACCTTTTCTATATTAATATTTAGATGTGAACAGTTGAAGGTGAACATTTCTATTTTTTTTTTTTTTTACAGAGATAGTTTTATTTTACCTGTTTCTACTACATTAGAAGGAATGTTCTTCTTTTAATAAATATAACACTTTTCATTTAGTAAGATCTCAAAAAGTTCCATAACTGCTTTTACAACCATTCAACATTTATTTTTATTTTTTAAATCAATTATGAAGAAAAGAAAAAAATGATTTGATCCAAATCCTAAAATCACACAAGGCTTAAGTTTGTTATTAACATGAGTTCAGACCAGATGTTGTTTGAGATAAGGCTAAAAATAAACTCCTTTTCTAAAAAAAAAAAAAAAAAAAAAAAAGGAAAAAAAAATTGTCTCCATCAATTGCAAAATTTTTCAGAAATTTAATTCTGCTCCCAATTATAATGGTAGTTTTGATTATATTTGCATTGCATTTTAATTCAATTACTAGACAGTTTGGATTTTACTCACGTATGCACTAAAATGTGATTGTGAATGCACTATATTTTCTACAGATAGTATTGCTACGGCTGAATTATATTCACTAAAAACAAATTAATTATTCGCATATATACATATATATATATATATATATATATGTATACATATATTGTTCCATTTTTTAATTATTTTGATATTATTCCTCATATATAAATACCGGATTTTGCTGTTTATTATTATTATTATCATCATTATTTTAAGCAATACTCGTAAGAACTATTTTCGTACTAAACATCACATATACTAAAAAGGTTATTTTATATTTAATTTTAAAATGTGCTAAGAATGTTTAGATCATCCTGGGTATTGATTTAAATAATAGAATGGCAGGGCTGCCAGAGACGACTTTTTTATTTTACTATTTTCGCATAGCTATTTTCACAACAAAAAATTTATAATAAATTTATGGGTTGGGTTGGATTGTGAGATTAAGGCTGATTGACTGCACTAGGGTTCTAGGCCTGAGAGGATTGCCCTCCATGAGAGTCTTTCTAATGGATCCTAGCCCATATTTACGCAAGTTTCGGATTAAACCACGGAAAATTCCGAACGGCTAGGGCGACATGAGTGACCTGGGATCGAGCCCGGCACCTCACGTCTACCAGCTTTGAGCGCAGTGCCGCTCGGCTCCTGGTGGGATAATAAATTTATGATTTCAAAGTACAGATTTGCCTGTGAATATATATATATTATTATTATTATTATTATTATTATTATTATTATTATTAAATAGGGGTACGATAGAATATAAAAAAAGTCGCCTGTGGCAGCGCTGCAATTGTATTATTTTCTGTATTATGTCTTAAGTTTGTTTTTAAATTTTCTATTAAGTTGAAATCTGTACTTTTCGAATAAAAAAAAAAAAAAAGTGGTGTTATACATATTCTGATAATATTTATTTGTCATAAAAAGCAACAGAGAGAAGAAAATTATAGCTTTAATTACACAACAAAAGCTGAATTTTTCTGCTTGCTTCTTTACTACTTGTATGTAAATTTATATCTGCATGGATTTTTTTTTTTTTAAATTTCCGTCACTTCATAAAAAGTTTCCTATCCACACAGCAATATTTAAAAACGCTCTATTTTCTTATCTATAAAATGATTTAAAGCACCAGGTAATGTTTTTGCTATTTTCATTTTTTAAATCGGAAAGAGAATTCATCGATCCAGGTTTTGGGAAATTAAATAATTTTTTATATTTCAATTTGAAAAAGAATGGATTTAGTAATAAAGAAAACAAAAATGATAGTATTATCACAATTTTGGAATATCTTAAAACTGCAAAACCGCTTATGAAGCAATTAATTTAATATACTAAATTTAAACACTAAAACAAACCTCTTCCCCCTAAACTTACGTCATTGATTTCGTCCGCTATAATAACTTTCCAGCCACTCTGTCGAATTTCCGGATTTCCCAATAATTCTTCCTGAAAACGACCGCCAGGGTTCGCTGAAGACACTAAACTTTTATCCCTTCGAAGTGTTGGTATCATCCAACATCAGTTTCTATCTTCATAGTGTCCCGGCTATTTCAAATCATAGATAGAGCATCGGGATGCTATATCCACATACACACCACAAACGGATATGCATTTACAGGTAGTTGCAATTGCATGTGCTATTCATATATAGATGATAGTTATTTAGAATATCTGTATTAGTATTTTCAGTTCAAACATGTATAATTTGATTTATAAATTCATTCAATGCATTAAAAATTGTGATTAACTTGAATGAGTTTTAGCATGCAGTTATGTTTTTTGTGTTTACGTTAATGTTTACATTATGTCTACGACGTTTACGTGTGCATGCAATAGTTATTGTTGTTATGCATAGGCTAAAAATATTCAATATATGAATAATATTTTATGATATTTGGGAAAATGTTGAATATTTTTTAAAAAGTTAAATATATAGTATAGTTAAAGTATTAAAAAAATATATACATATATATTTTTTTTTTAATTGACTTTATGTTAAACGGGAAAATTTTTCTGAAAAATGTAATTTGTCTTTTTAATGCATGCAATTCTTTTTTTCATCGGAAGTTTCATAAGTTGCAATAAAATATTACTTTAATTACATTTTTTAGGTGGACATTAATTTTCTACAATCTCTTGAATAAGTATGAATTTCAAAAAGTATATATTGCATAACCACTGAATTGTATCACTAAATGACTTTGTAATTATTAATGTAAATAACTAAATATCTTGTTTTTAATTAAAGTATAATATTTCATCCAAATGTACACAGTTTTATTCATAAAAACCTTTAAAATTATTTTTTAATGACTGAATATGATAGTATCAAGAATAAATGGAGTTAAACACTTTTAAATTTAAATTTTTATAGAATTTTTCATTTCTTTTTCTTAGGGCCGTGGTAGACCAGTCGGTAGAGCGCCGGCCTCGTAATTGGAAGGGTTCGGTACTCGAGCCGGTCAAAGACCGTCGTGTACACTAATGGTAGCTGGTGCACGTAAAATCATCGTAGCCGCAATGTCCTCCATGTTCCCATCAAAAATTATACCTCTGGGGGTCACCGAAACGGGAGAGCCACCCCTTCCGTGGAGGATCAAAATTGTGATGCCATGTCTCCGGACCACCTCTAGGGGTGTGTCCCAGACCGACGCCAATTGCCCATCTGCGCAGCACTAGTGCAACGTAAAACCCAACCATCCATCCATCCATCCATTTTTTTTTCTTAATAGATAATTTATTTTTAGATATTTACTCTAAACTTTATTCTATATTTATCTTATATTTAAACCAAAATTTCTCCTCTCTGCCTATATTTTATTTATTAATTCAAAGGGCAGAATTTAAGTATTTATCAATCAGTAAAAGAAATTTTAGTCCGATTCTTAAAAGGCAGGAAATATAGATGTACATCGAGCATTCTGAGAAAGTTCATGTTTATATATTTATATGAAATTCAATACGTAATCAGTATTTTTTTAGCCTGTACAATAAAATAATAATAATTATTATTATATTTATTAAAAAGTAATTAAAATAAACAACAAAAATTGTTTTTAGTAAATTTTGTCTTAATTAACTTTTTAATTATGCAAAATTTACCTTATTAATTACGTAAAATAATTAATAGAGTCCATCTTTACTTCAATGTGAATTTTATATGGCGTTTTGAACTTCTTATTTTACATTTATTTTTCTTTTAATACATGAAATTTCAAAAATTTCAAACATGAAAGGTTTATTACATGAAATTTTGAAATGTAGCCTATTTTATGAAAAAAAAAAAAAAAAAATAGTATTCTAATAAGTGTATGCTACAATATAAATCCAACCAAATAACTGATGAATCAAGTCTATAAAAATAATGATCACATTTCTTCAAGAATTTTTCTATCTGCCTGACTAAATAATTTGAAAATAATTCCTCTGTTTCATCTAAAAAATAAAATAACTGATAAACCATTATTTTATGTGAAACGAATTATAATTGAATCGCAAAAAATACGGCTGTAGTTTCATCATAAATTAAAATATTATCTATCACACATTTTTATATTATCTTAAAAAAAAAATATATATGGAGAATTCTTATGTGTATTTTTAATTATTATTATTATTATTATTATTATTTTCCCCAAAGTTAAAATTAGATGACTCCACTGTGCCTCAACAAAATCATGATATTTTACTCTAAGTAACTTTTATGGTGTTTCTTGTACAAAATACACTTAATCTTAACGAGTAAAGATAGTCAGAGAAGCAAAAGTTTATAGTTTAACACGCACTTGCCAACATACTAATTAATATTCCGTAGTATTGTAAGCCCCACCTTCTTTTTCATACCAGTATCTTTTTAGAGTATTCTTCTTCTTATTTAATCGTAATTGCATTTGGAGAATATTACTTTAAAAATTTACTGGTGTAAAAAAGACGGCGGGACTAACAACACTACTGAATATTAATTAGGATGTTGGCAAGTATGGTTTAACCATAGCCTCCTTAACTAGATGCCTGTCGCGTAGCTCGGATTTTGGGAGTATTTTATTCAACTGCCACCAATAATTTAAAGAAGTGATACATGATTTATATAATCGACGTTTTTCCGACTTTATTCGCTTTTTATGTATATCATATCCCACTTTAAAAAATTTTTGGGGGCTGTTGAATAAGAAAGTCGCACAATCTGTATCAGGTGGCGCTGTCTACCGCTTCAACTGTTGCCTAGTTTCCGAGCTATGCGACAGGCATCTAGTTAAGGAGGCTATGGTTTAACACATTTTTGGAGGAGATGTTTCTTATTTTGAACCTGTGTTCTTATTTTGAACCTGTATTATTATTAAACCTGTGTTTTTACGTTTCTCAAAAAGTTACAATATTTAATAGTGATCCTCCTCCACGGGAACACGCCTATCGGTTTAGTCCTTTCTCTTCCATGAGAAATTATCTGTCTGCGGTCGGGCTTTCATTTAGCAAGATTACATACACTCCAGGCAGCAGGAACTGAAGACCCTGGTTTATTTACCATGATTATCATTTAGTGACATAGGTATTTACGAAGTCAGTAGATTATTGTCTTCTTAGAACTAACATAAAAGTTTTCACAATAAAGTGATTTTGCTCTTTAAAAGCAATTGAGCAATTATGTCATTATTAGCACAGTGACTATATCTATTGTTATTTACTTAAATATTGTACATACTATTTATAAATATAAGAAGTAAAGAAGATAAGTCAACTGATATCAGAATTGATATTTGATAAAGGAGTAGTATTTATTTTAAGTGTTATAATTTTATATAATTATCTGGATTGAGTAATAATTTTGTAAATTTATCCTTAATTTTTAATTTTATATAATTATTTGGATTGAGTAATACTTTTTTGTTGGTTTTTCCTTATTGTAATGTTTCTGTCGGTTTGGAAGTTATTCTTAATCAGTGAGCAATTTTTAACTATATAGTGGGACGGTGAACTGACTTTATTGCAGTGACATAAATTTATTTGAATGTTTTTTAACAAAAGGATTTTATTTACTTGGTATTAGCTCAATAAAATTTTATGATCAGCAATTGATGCGATAAATGCTAGTAGCACATATAATACGCCACACCAGAGGAAAAAGAAAAAAAATATTTTTCTCGCTCTTTTTTTTTTTTTTTTTTTTTCCTAGATAAGAAAATATTTTCCTAACAAAAACTCGACAAACATTGAACAATACATTTGTTCTGGAAAATAAATGTTGATTTTTAACTGTGATAAATTAACAATTTCGTTGCATGTGACGCAGATCTAAGTAATTTTATTTACTATTAACTGATGAAATGTTTGTCCTGTTACATTTAACTTTTTACATTATTTATTTAAATATATATACTCGGCTTTTTTTATGCAATACAAATAGTTCATGAATCGATAAAACAATTTCTCACGACACATATTTATTTTTCAAGAAAAATATTTATTTACAAACTTCTTTTTTGATGCAATCTTTTAATTATCCGTGGGGGACTTGTAAAAAAAGACAATTTCAATAATTACTGTTGTCGTTTTTGTTTACCGTTTTTGAGAAAATGTTTAAATTATAATTTTGCATTTAGAGAAATGGTGGGGAAAATATGGAATACTCGGATAAAATAGAATACCACCATATCTCATCTGTACAGTGCTGCAACCTAGTGGAGACTTGTCCAACTTCTTCACTAGGCATCAAACATGGACGTTAGTTCACCTCGTGTCAGTCAGAAGAGTAGGTTTTGTGTTACACATCTTCTTTGGTTTATTAAGATTCAGACTTTTTTGGAGCCAAGTATTACGAATTCTGTATTATGTTTACGAAGCAGTAAAATGAGTGAAAACGTAGTGCCATTTCCGGTAGGGAAAAGTTAGTTAGTGGTCTGATTTCCATGAACTTTTTTTCTGGGAACAGGTGATTGAAGTTGATTTATTCTTCAAGATGGTAATTCGGATAATATGGAATACCAATTTCATATTATTCGCGTTTTTTTTTTTTTTTTTTTTTTTTTTTTTGTAAAACTTGAATGTTGGTAATATTTTCATTACTGTTCATTTTCAATAATAATTCCAAAATAAAATGTTTATATTACAATTATTCACGATGATTTTCTGTAAAAATACTACCCTTTTCCCATGTTTTCTTTATAAGAAATGGGTATTCCATGTTTCCTAACATAACAATTCCATATTAACCGCTTGGCCCATATTACTCAAAAATAGTTTTTTTTTTTTTTTTTTTTGTCCCCTTTAATTGAAATTTTTGCATGTAAACCTTATATATATATATATCACAAAACCACCAAAAGTCATTAACAATACTTCAAAATTTGCAATAATCGAGCGGACAACAATCCAAAGCATTTTATGATGTTCTGGTAAGTTCAAATACAAATGATATTCCATATTCATCCATTTTTTTTTTTACATAAGGGGATGTCTCCGGTTGTGGCCTATAACTTTTGATAGAGTGCATATTATGCAAACATATAATTACCAATGGAAAGCTACAACCCTTAGCTAACGTTTGATGAAGTAACTGTATTGATTCCGTCAATCAGAAAAAAATTATTACCAATTTTTTTAAGTGGCCTTTTTTGGGCAAAAAAAAGAAAAAAGAAAGAAAAAAAAAAGTACCCGGTTGTGGGCACACTTGAGAAAACCGCTAAGAATGGGAAATTAATAAAAAAATCTACCATAGATACAGAAAACAACAACATTTATTCCTTGTATGAGGATTCAGTGGCCGAAATAATAACAGAAAATGGCTGTTTTTCAATTTTATTCGTCATCTTCTTCGTCCTCCAAATCAAAAGTGCAATGCTTGGAAGTAAAATAATTTCCATGTATATTGGCACATTCAAATATTCCGGACGATCACACGCGTTGCATTTGATTGAAAAGGCTTTTGTTAGGCATAGTGGCAGGTGCTTCAAACAGATGACACAGAAGTCGACATCATCAGATTGTTGAGACTCCAAATTTTAGTGGGTTTGGCCGGTACTTTGGAAGGCGGAGTTGCCTTACTTTTTCCAGGCTTCTTCTGTAGGGACTCAGATATGCTGCAAGGAAGTCCATATTCTTGGGCAATCGATTTTATGGATTTCTTATCCACTAAGCAATCCTAAAAGGCTTTAACCAACGCATTAAAACCCATTTCTTTTGGATCGATTAACTTTTTCGGGGTTGACATTGCAAAATTAGCCTAAACATACATAAAAATACTAATGAAATATGTTTTTTGACATAAACGACCATATTTGGCAGTCTGTAGGTCAAATACACGTTTTAAATGAAAAAACAAGTGTGGCCACAACCGGTTACATGAAAGTGCCCGCAACCGGGAACGGCAGCCATTTTTATAATGGCAGAAAAAGTAATTTTCGGTCCATATTTTGTCTAAATTCGATATTGTATCACAAACATAGGAAAATGCTGCATAAATATACCTTACATTTATATTTTTGAATTAATTTACTTCCATTTATTGCATTCTGAAAAGATGCGCAAATCACTTTTGTGTCCTTTTTCTCAGTTTTTTTTTATGCTTGTACTTACAAAGAAAATGCATCTATCCACTTCGGTGGTAGCACGAAAACTGCGTACTGTCACAATACATGTTTGACAGTACCCAAATCCACCACATTTGCTTTTTGTTAAAAGATAAGGTGGGGTGCCCATAACAGGAGATATTCTCTTATTATATTGATAGTTTGCATGGCAGCCAGAAATAAGTCCATCATGCTGGGGTAAATTTAAATTTCATGCACACATGCCAGCATTTTAATTTATAGCGGAGCACTGTTAGATTTAACACAACTTTATTTGTAACGAAATTTTCTCTAACATGTTATTACAATTAAATATGAAGAAAAATACTCTTCAAGAAAAGTGGGGAAATAAAAGTGCGAGTAATATCAATGCTTCGGAATAAATAAAAATCTTCGCACGTCTCTCAGTCTATAATCATTATTTTTTTTTTTTAATCTTGAACATTGTATTCATTTTACATAGAATTTAATATTTCATTTTTATTAACAATACTTTATTTGTTTGCTGCGATTTTTATTTTATTTTATTTCATTTCATTGTACATACTTATCAATCGGCTTCTTATATTTAAAGAAATAGAACTGAAATTGAAATTCTTGCAAGAAAAAGGGTAAAGGGCCCTAGCTGCAAAAAAAGAAAAGTACTTATTCCCCCCCCCCCCCTACGTTTTAAAGTTAGAAATCCCATTAAACGAAAACCTCTGATAGATAACCTTTGCTTCGCGCATTACACTTGAGTCCTTGTATTTGAAGCAGCTATCGATTTTTTAAGTTGCATAAATAAATAAAGCTGTCCGAATAGGGAATATCTCGAATCAAAGAAATAAAATGCCATTTAATGATTTTTAGTAAGTGGCATTTTCGCTTTCTTTGAAGTCAGAACTTTTAAAATGATTATAAATTTGAAAAAAAAAAAAAAAAAGATAGAGAGAGAGAGAGTAGGGGAGGGAACTTATCCTGTACAAAGAACCCTTGAATCAACAACATTTATACATTAAAAGTCTTATTTCTAATAAAATCTTGTATGTTGCCGTGACTAACACAAAACTTTCTTTTATGTCATTTTGTATACAAACGCCATTTACTATTTAATATGAACAGAAAATTAACCATAGATTCTCAAAATAAAGATTTTACATACTTATAGATTAGTACAGTTTTAATCAACAGGTGGAGCCAGGTGAAAAATCAGAGAAAATGAGTAGTTGCACCAGTGATTGTCGCCCAATATACAGCCAAACGAAGTCAGTATCCGCTTCCATAATGATTATCTCGCATGTCAAGTTTGAGGATTTATATGTTATTGAAGTTGAGAGTTAGCCTTCCTATTAACGAACAGCACACCACCTGTCAGCCAATAGGTATTTCAATTTAACTCGCAGTTTCAGAATAACCCTCTCATACACCAAGTTTTATGCAAGTATATGCATATAATTTGAGATATATCCTTTCCGTTCACGGAGAAAATTGCGACTTATTAGCGCCACCTATCGGCCGATACGCCCCCAATCTGAATCAGCTTAATGCTTTATAATTGCACTCTCACAAATAATTTTTTGTAACAGTAGTTTTCTGTAAAAATAATTTCATTTCATTTTATCATAGAAAACTGCTACCCACACAGCCGCTTACATCCATAAGACATCTATAAACACGTACAAAAGTTAAAAAATGATCCATTGAACTTCTATAAATATCCCACAGATATCTATTAGCACGACAAATGTCACTCATTTTTACATCCATTAGATGTCAGTTACACATCTAATAAATATCCAAATATCCAATAATTGGACTTGTTAGATCTAATAGATATTGAAAATGTCTAAATCTTGTTTTGATCTAACATGTTACATCTATTAGACATAGAAAAATGCACGTCTAAATTCCGTCTATATTTAAACGTCTAATAGATATCTATAATTAGTACAGGATATCCAGGACTTTTAATGGACATTTTTTAGATATTTTGTACCTTTTATGGATCATTTGGATGAAACTAAGATGTCTAATGGATGTCAGTGTCTGTATGGGTATGTGTGGCTTTATATATACATATAAAGTAGCCGTAGTCGAAACTACCGGTAGCCGAAATTCGCAACACTTGGCAGCTATGTTCATTTTCAATTTACAAAACCACTTTTAGTAATCTCTTCTTTAAGCTGTACGTAGAAACATGGAATTCTGGATATGTTTATGACTAAAAATGTATGTGTGTATAGTAATACTTCTATATAACTTACATGTATATGTGTACTACAAATGGTCTAGATTTCTGCTTAACAATTAAACCAATCAGTCGCGACTTTTACTGATGTTACCACTAAGTAACACCATTTCTTGATGGACAGAACTTAGGAGATGATTAATAGCATTCGAGGGCTACATTGATTATTATTTTTTTTTTAATAACCCATGTTTTTAAAAACGCTTACACCAGAAAACACATCCATATAAATAAATGACCAATTTCCCGTTGTGTAAAATTTATGGTAAACAAAGGAAAAAAAAACTTTTGACGTAAATATCCCTTAAATGAAAAATTTAATAATATACATTTTTATTCGGACTGCATCCTTGAGATCTTATATTTAACCTGTTAACGCCCGAATTAATTTTGCAAAATATTATTAGCTGATTATTTCACTTCTAAATTAATATAGACAACTGACAGTAAAATATATTAACTTAAACAAGCTTCTGATAGTTTTAAATTTAAAGCCTGTCCTCATTTATTGAGGTTTAGTGTTCTAGCGAGAAAACTTCGAGATAGAAAAACTTTGAGGTAACAGATTAATTTCCTATTACATGTTGACAAGGATGTCGAAAGCGAAGTATTATAATACATATTATTATTCAACTTGATTTAAGTTAGTATACCTGCGCAGAAAGTAAATATAAGTGCGACGAATGCAAAATCATAAAATGATTATCCAAATTATGTAATAATATTTAATAGTAGGTATAATAAACTTTCAGATATCATTTAGAGTGACGCTATAAACTGTCGCTAAAAAGCAGAAATCATTCCAAGAAACCACAAAAAATATACGGGCCATTTTATTAGCTGTCCTCAAATGAGGACACTGGTTGCTAATGGGTCAAGAAAAATGCTATTGTTGCTGCTAATGCTATTGTTTAGCCTTTAAAGTATTCTCATATATTCAAAATAATGATTAGAATTGGAGTTTGCTAAGTAATCCAAAATAATTGAATATAGCTGCATAATTTTGACTATTTCTATATAAAAATACAGAATACTTCTTCTTACTCACTGCAATTATTTTCCAATAATAATAATAATAATTTAAAAGAAAAGACAGAAAAAAAAGAAAGAAGATGGGGAAGGTAGATAGATTTTATTTTAAGTACTAGTATAATAAATCTGAATTGTCTGATATTACTAAAGCGTCCTTTTCAAAAATTCTACTTCTAATACTAAAAATAATAACAAATGAAATTTCTGGTTTACGTGCTTTCGATACTAAATTAAAAGATTAAGAAAGAAAATTGTAAATTAAGAGGAAAGACTGCAGATTGTTTCCTTTATAATAATAATAAGAAGAAGAATAGTAATAAGAAAAATGTTGTTATTATTCCATGTGATATAATATGTAAAATAAAAGTAATAAAATTTAAATATAGAGAAGATCAAGTATAAAATAGATGAAGTATTTTTTTTTTTTCCAATCGAAAATAACTAAATGAGATAAAAAAAATGTTCTTTAAAAACTACAATTTTTTAAAATAAAAAATGCGTTTTTATTAATATCATTTTTCATTTCCTGTAATCTTCTTTTTTATTAATATGAGTTTCTTGCTTCTTTAAACATAAGACAGAAACTTAATACAATTTTACCTTTGCAATTTATTATTTCTGAGAAAGATGTCGTAAATTGTTCAGCCATATAATTATTCTCCATGTCTCTAGAAAGACCTTTCTAAGCCAATGTCGCATATTTACGCGTGATAGATTTAAAATGTCATACATTTATTTGAGAAATTTTTTCAATGTTGTTTATAAGGATAAAGCTTTGCAAGTTTTTATAATAAAATATTCTTTTACTTATATTTCGTATATTCTTAAAACTAATTTATTTTTGTAAAATAAATATATTTTTTAGAAGTGGTTTGTAAGTACTGGGCAAAGGAGAAGTTTTAAATTAATGATTTAGACTTTTTTTTTCATTATTTAACAAAATGTGTCATAAAATAATTAAAATATATTTTTTTTTGTAATTTTGTATCACCAATTTTGCATTATAATTTTGTATAATATTTTTAATTAGAATTTCATATATCTGTTTCAGAAGTATTTAGTTAAAGATACCTTATGAAAACAAAATTACTTATAATTAATCAATTAGTCACCGTACATTACATTAAATATTATATTGATAAAATAGATAAAATGTTTTTAGTTTTATACTTTTGTTCATTATTATGTACTATTATTAATTAAAGATATCATATGTTTGTTTCTAAAATATTTACATAAAAATAAATTATAACAATAAATTTACATATAATTTAAAAATATATACATTTATTTTTATAACTTTCCATTCATTGCTAATTTATTAATTTTAATTTTTAAACATTCCAATGTAAAATTAACATTTAAATTTAGTATTACAAATTAATGATGTGTTACATGTATTCATTACTTTCATTATTTATTTATTGTATTTTCTAAAACCTTCTAAAATAATCTGGTGTGTCACTCACACGACTTTCTCTTACCCTGAAACTTAATACTATAAATACAGATTAGAGATTAAAGGGTAAGACAACGAGCACTGTTGTGTAAACTTATGTTAAAACAATTCAAATTAGGCTTCGGAAGAGTTTTATGTGATAATTAGTTCTGTGTGAGGGGGGCTACCACCCCCTTCAAACCCCCGTTTCATTATTGTAATAATAATTCAAATTTGTTATTAACTTCAAAAGTTCATTAAAATTAACCAGACAGCTTTCAAACACAAAATTCCTTGAAACTTATCAAACTTGATCAAACTTTTCTATTAACAAACGTATCAACTTCAAAATGCAACATTTGGATCGCCTGAAATTATTTGTTTTTAGTTTACTCTAAAAGACACAGACAAAGATCAAACGTTAAAAATTTGATTTAGGTATTCAGAATCGGTAAAAACGTGCAAAAAAAAAAAAAAATACAAGCGATGAATATTTAGTTTAAAAAAATACATTATTTACCATATGGCTATTAAGAATTAATTTTAATTCCTGATCAGCATTCCTGGACATGGTAAAATATTATAGAAAATCCCTTCCACTAACAATAAAAAAAGAATGTTACGGTTTAAATGTTGACAGCATTGTATATCTTCTGAAACTTATGTACATATCACATGGTGCACATAAGTATAATCCTATATTAATAACACACGTCACAGCCTGAAGTACACTTCCATCAATTTACAAGCATTGTCGCAATATAATATAGTTCTTTTGTGTAGCCATGTAAACGAAGAGTAAATTATTTCCATACCATATTCTACATGAAACACTTTTTAACGCATTTAAAAAATATATATTCGTTCCATTTAGTTTAGTGCAGTCTATAGATGTTTAAACTCTACTTACTTGCAATTTCTCTGATATGCGTAATGAATTTGAATTCTCTTGGTACGCGAAGCATTTGCTTGATCCAAATGAAAATTTTACTGTAGCATCCCTATATGATCACATTTAGAATACGAAATTTGGACTTTATGTTACAATTTGTTTTTGAGATATGTTGATAGCAAACAGACACACACACGCAGACCAACCGCTAAAAACATGATTTTCGGATTCATGGGACCTCAAAACGTGTAAATATAACAAAAACTCAATTTTAAAAATTTGACCCAAAAATAATATTTTCTCTACTTTATGAGTAAGAGAAAGTAAAAATAAGAATACATACATTTAAATTTAGTATTATAATTTAAAGGTATCTTGCATTTATTCATTATTTTGTCTGTTTATTGATTTTATTATTTAAAAGACCCCGATAAGATAAAATAAGAATGCATACAATTAAATTTAAATTTAGTATTATAACTCACGAATATGTTACATTTGTTCATTATATTGATTATCTACTGAATTTATTTGTTAAATCATCCCAATAAAAAAAATAAGAATACATACGTTTAAATTTGCCATTATAATTTAAGCATATCTTACATTTTTTTTCACAGCTAGGTAATACATTTATTTATTACTAGCAGGCTTTGACCGCTTTGCTGGTCAATATATTGAAGTGAATCCTCAAAACACCATATCATTAATAGTAATAACAAAGTAATCATAACAAACCAAAATGCAGCAATAGATAGTAAAACTTCCTCTTCATATTTTTTAAATACAAGCACCTAACAAATCATATTTCGTTATGCCCCTTGCCAAGAGAGGCTGGGATATAACTATCACATAAATTATGAAAGGGTTTTCAAAACAACACTAATATTTACTTAACATACAATTATATCATGATCCATTTTAATAAATTTTTTCAGTTAATTCTACAAGTTAGTTTTTGAATTAGAGCACATATAAGAATTCGATTACATGCATATAAAATTTCAAAAGCGCATACACTAAATTATAAAACTGAAATCTTGTTCACAGCATGTCGAAACGTTAAAATACATTAAAAAATAAAAGTAGGTTTTCAAGGATAGAATGTATTTTTCTGGTAAATGTATATTCAAGTAAGAAAAAAAAATACATATATATTCTTCAATATTTTTAGGATATATTTAAATGCGTTTCCCCTATGATTATATATATATTTACCCTAGAGATTTATTCTTTTATCATTTTTAATACGTTTAGAGCGAAAAGAAGTAAATAAACAAGAACGAAAAATCATGAGGTACGCTTTGATTATTAACATTTTCAAAACTGTATGTACTTGTTGTATAACTTTCAATATTCTTTGCCTACGTTATCACACAACGGACAGACAGACTGATTGAAAGGCATATAAATAGACTGATTGTATTCATAATTACTCTTGAACATTGTTGAAAAGTGTTAAATGTGTTTAACGCTAAAGAAAATACAGACCTGGGATTTTAATTGCAACTCTTAATGTATCTGAATATTTTAGCGTAGCCCTGTAAATCTGGAAGTTAAACATATCATATTCTACAAAACATTATTTTATCATATTAGCAATAAATTTCAATTTCTTTATGGTTTTTACAATAGAAAGTTATTTAAATGTGATTTATAAAAATGTCTGCCTAAAACGCAATGGATCGGATTTTTTTTTTTTTTTTTTTTTTTTTTTTTTTTGAGGGTGTACCTGTACATAAACAAATTGTACAGGACCTATTAAAACCATTTTAAATAGGAAACATTCCATAGTGAATCTGAATAACATATATCAACTTTTAAAAATTCTGAAATATTTAAGGACGATGGGGACGAGCTGATGGACTGATAAAAAAAAAATGGACAGCGAGACAGATATAGATACATAAATTGAAATCATATTCACAGTTAAAAAACATTTAGAAAGCGATAAAAACGTTAAATATAAACGAAAAGGATATTCCAGCAAATTTCCAATAAAATAATTTCCCTTAATATTCTTGGGTGGCCCTGTAAATCTAATGCTAATCATACTGTATTCTATGGAAAGCATTCTTCTGCGCATATATTACAGTATAGAATTATAGTATAATATATGCGCAGCGTAATATAGTGTAATATTATAGTATAGTATATGGTATATATATTCTCCGCATATATATATAATTCCATATTTTAATTTCATTAAAATTTGTTCAAAGTAAAGTTATCAAAATTTGCTTTGTTAGAAATACCTCTCATAAAACACAATGCTTTGGAATACTTTCAGGTGTCCCTATATACAATTAAGTGATGGTATTTACTCCATTTTCAATAAAGGAACATTCGATAGTGAATTGGAATAACATATTTCAATTTTATTACGATTTGTGTAAAGTAAAGGTATTAAAATACAATTTATAGAAATACCTCTCATAGAACACGATGCTTTGAAATGCTTTCGAGTGTCCCTGTACACAAACCAGTAGTGGTATTCACTCCATTTTCAATACGTAACATCCAATAGTGAACTTGAATAACATATATCAGTTTCAAGAAATAACATGAATACTTACGGGAGGTAGAGCGCGGTCAAACAAACAGACAAACCGAGATCATTAACACTTTTTAACCTTGTTCAAACTGTTAAAAAGAAAGGATTTTAGAAATTTGAAATAAAATTAATATTACTTATAACAAGAACTAAAAATCATGCGGTACACATTGATTATTATCACTTTCCAACTGTGCGTATTTCTTTTATCGTAGAACTTTCGACGTTCTTTGCCTAGGTTATAACACAACGGATAGACAGAAGCATTGAATAGATACAGATAGACTAATTGAATTCATAATCACTTTTTGTTGGAAAGTGTTAAAAATGCTTAATACAAAAGAAAATGAAGCCCTTAAATTCTAATTGCAGCCCTTATCGTATCTGAATATTTTATTGTAACCCTGTAAATCTGAAAGTTAACCATATCATACTCTTTACAAAACTTTATTTTAGCATACTAACAATAAATGTTAATTTCCTTATGATTTTACAGTAGAATGTTATTTGAAAGGGATTTATAAAAATGTCTGTCATAAAACGCAATGTATTGACATTTTTTGGGTAACCCTGTACACAAAGAGGTTGTACAGGATCTATTAATGCTATTTTAAATAGATAACACACCATAGTGAACTTGAACAACATATATATATGTATATATTTTAAATTTCTGAAAATATTTACGGACGCTAGGGAGGCGGACAAATCGACAGACAGACAGATGGACAGTCGGACAGGCAGATACACAAACTTAAATCGTATTCACCCTTAAAAATTGTTAGAAAGTGTTAAAAATGATAAATGAAAACAAAAATGCAATTCCAGCAAATTCCTACTAATATCCATTAATGTAACTGAATATTTTTGTGTGGCCCTGTAAATTAAATGCTAATCATACTGTATTCTATGAAAATCATTGTTTTGTGCATACAAATGACATATTTCAATTTCATTAAGATTTCTGCAAAGTAAAGTTATTAAAATTAAATCTATAAAATTCTCTCTCATTGATTGCAATGCTTTGGAATACTTTTGGTGTCTCTGTACATAAGCCTGTGGTAGTATTTATTCCATTTTCTATACAAAACATACGATAGTGAAATTGAATAACATATTTCAATTTCATTATGATGAGCGTAAAATAAAAGCATGAAAACATAGTTTATAGAAACACCACAATACTTTAAATTACTTTTGTGTGTCCCTGTACACAAACC
The DNA here is from genome assembly GCA_963930645.1 of Salticus scenicus. Lineage (NCBI taxonomy): Eukaryota > Metazoa > Arthropoda > Arachnida > Araneae > Salticidae > Salticus > Salticus scenicus. The sequence goes on from OZ005655.1 coordinate 280,506,323, forward strand.
AGTAAAGGTATTCACTCCATTTTCAACAGGGAATCTTCGATAGTGAAGTTGAATATCATATACCAGTTTCAAGAAATTCCATGAATATTTACGAGAGTTAGAGTGCGGAGAGACAGACAGACGGACAGAAAGACAAGCCGAAGTCATTAACACTTTTCAACCTTGATGAAAAATGTTAAATATGTGTAAAATGTATAAAACGCCAGGAAAATATTTTGCTATAGAATACAATAAATTCCAAAAAATAATGCATTTTCAAGATTTCTACTTTACTTTTTTAACATTTATTATTCCTTGAACCTAATTATGCACTATAAAAAGGTTCTTTGCGTAATCAAATTTCCAGAACTATTAACTATTTGATTAGCATTCTGAAATCGATTATCACTTTTTAATTGCAGCTAAACGTTACTTAACGATTTCTTCTCACGGGAGTATTCCGAAAAAACAAGATAATTCCACTACAGTGCAGTATTAAATAAGTAATGTGATTCGTTAAGCAGGTTTTTTTTTTCTTCTCTTTCTTGTGCGAAAGGAGTTATTTACACAAAACATCATTTATTTCGAAAACATAAGACAAGTTTATTTAATACAAATAATGTATATATATATACATATAGATAGATAGATAGATAGACAGATAGATAGATAGATATAAATAAGCAAAATAATTAAAGCCAGATGAAAAATTAATCCCAAAACAGCGGGTTCTATATTTATAATGGGGGGTGGTTTTCAATTTTCCGCATTCTAATGACTATTCGAGTTTTTCCAGGTATGTATTTATATATTCTTGTATTTTATATTGATGTATTATATTTTGTGTTTGATTTCTGAATTTAATTGCTTTTTATGCTTTGCATTAATTAAAATTCATTTGCTGTATGGTCTTACTTCCATCCGTGAAACGTTGGGGCTATTTGGTTAAATTACCAACGTTTCGTCAGAAACTTCTCATATTCCTTTCCCTACATGGGGGAACTCCCCTGATGAAGCCCCTCATGTGTTTTGGGATTAATGTTTTATCTGGTTTTAATTATTTTGCTTATTTATTACAGTTTTATATTTCCTTTTGCTGCATTTGCGCATTGGTTTATAAAAACACTGTTCTAGTTCTATATATTTGATTATTCAAGTTTTACTCCATCATATATTTAAATTTGACTTATTTATATACATACATATATATGTATATATATATATATATATATATATATATATATATATATATATAAATAAGTCAATTCCTACATAGGTCAACATAAAAAAAAATTATTTTAGTTATTTTTTATTAAATAATTACAAAAAAAAAAAAAAAAAACTGTATTAACATCAAGTGTCATCCACTACAAGTTAAAAAATATATGTTTGAACTTGAGTGGATGAATAAAAAGTATTTTATTAATTATATTGAAAATTTGAACAAGATATATAAATATATATAGGGAGAGTATGAACTAATAGTAGGAATTGAATAATTATAAGATAAAAAAAACTTTTTATATACCATGTTTCAAATTTTTTGATGAATCATAGAGCTCTTGTCAATGGGCATAAAAATTTAAAGTGATTATGACGTTAATTTTTGTGAGAAGCATAATTTAACTTTTTATAATTTTTTAACGCTCACGTTTAATTTAATGTATTTATTTTTATGTCGAAAGAAAATGAACTCGTAATTTTTTTTTTTTTTGGCAACAATTAAATTATAGCTAATATTTTAATGGCTATTTCAACGCTATTAAGATGTTATTATTTTTCATATTTTAATTAATTATAAGAAAACTAATCAAAAATTCGAAAATCGGACTTCGAAGTATTGTGTTGTCATCGAGTTGTGCGCTATTGTAAAAGTTTCAAATGTCTAGCTAGTAGGGAAGTTAATTAAAAATAAATTGCAAGATTTGAACAAGATATATAGAGAGAGAATGTGAACTAATAGTAGAAATTGAAAAAATACTATTCATTTCTTTGATTTTATTTTACTTATTCATCTTCTGTATAAATAAAGAGAAGTGTCTCTCTCTCTGTGTGTGTGTGTCTGTGTGTGTGTTTGTATGTGTGTTTGCGCTCTGGTGCTCACACACAAATCGAAAAGCTACAAAATTTGACACACTGGTACCTGGGACCCTGTAGGTGTGCACCTCATCGAGATTTTTTCGAATTTCGAATTTGAACTTTTTTAAATATATATATATATATATTTTTTCAATTTATATATTGACTTTTCTGTTTCATTTTTCAGGAATTTATTCTTCCATTGTAATCGTCTGCGTATCTTATCAGACGGCTACTAGGCAATTTAGTTTTTATTTAATAAATTCATTTGAAGGCGATATTTTTTTTTTTTTTTTTTTTTATATATATAGTTGAAAAGAGTAAACTGATTAAAATTTATTTGTTTTTCATGTATTAAATTCCTTTTAAAAGAAAATCAATTTTTTATTTTATTTTATTATATTGGTCGGAATCAAATCGTAATGTAGTGTAAATAACGGGGGCTATAAAACACATGGTTCAAAAACTAAAATATATAATAGATGCTGAGATGCAGTCATCCTTAAAATCTTAGTTCTTGAATAACAGAAGATCCACATATCGTCGATAAATATCCAGATTCAAGTACCTGGAAAAGACCTTTCTGTAGACAGTGGGAACCTGGACCCGATGCAGTACGGGCTGAAAAATGAGCTGCCTTAGGCAGCGGGGGGACCTAAAACGAAGTCTAGAGCGATTTCAATGTTTTTGGAAAGAGAGATTGGAAAAGTTTATTTCTCTTAACAAGAAAACTAGTTATGACAACATACATATGATTGGGAACAGAACAGAGTCCACTGACGCCAACTAGTCTATATCACAGACTAAGGAATCACTTAGACCCGGTCAGACGACTATCTGGAAAGATCTGGAATGGGGAAAAGTGAAGTAACTGTAAGGCGCTTAGAGCGACCGGCGGCCATATTGGTACAAGCAAGAAACCAGTAACAACGTAATATATAAAAACGAATGCATGTCTGTCTGTTTGTCCTTTATGCATTACAACACTATTCATCAGATCGCCATGAAACTTTGGGAAGTTGTTCAGTACATTCCCTTGAAGTGTTTTCTAATATATTTTTTTTTAAATATCGGCCCCCCTAAGAAGCAGGGAGGAGGGCGAGAACAGGATTACAACATATTTTTCACATTTGCTTTATTTCTCAAGAAAAAAAAAATAAATATTTAAAAGGTTCCAACTTCAAGATTTTAAAAACAAATATTACAGAATATCTAAAAAAAAAATCGCCAACAAGGGGGGAGGGGGCAAAAAATAAAATATATATATACATATACACAAATATAAGAGTAAACTCACATAGCCGCGGGGATTCTATGGGAGATGCAGTCACAAATTTTAGGAAGCAGGTTGGTTTTAGGACCCTGACCCCCACTAAAACGGGATTTTGTGATGTACCCCCCCCCGTTCCCCCTCCTGGGGGGACAGAAGGCAAAACACATTTATTAGCATAACTCGCCTTCAAATTACTTCACGGTGAAGAAATTGCAGATCGGGAGACTAGAATCAAAGAAATCATTGTCTGCGATTTTGGAATTTTAGATTTTTAAGGGGAGGGGAATGATTTTCGGAGGCAAATTTTAGGGGGGGGGGAGAGAGAGTTACGGGGGGCAAATTCGAGCTTCCTTTTAGCTCAAATTTGTCAAGGAGAATCTATAAGAGTCAGAAATTTTAGTGTGTGGCTTATTTACATGTTAAATATATTCAGATATCTTTTTATCTTATCCCTTTATTAATTCTATACTCATAAGACGAAAGTATTGTTCTGCAGTTCGAAAATTTTTGACAGCCAGTTTTCGATTGATTTACACGTTTTGAGATGTCCCGATCATGGTTTGAACAGTTTAAGAAGATAAATGTCTGTCTGTATGCGACGAATTTTGTGAATGCTGCATCTCACAAACCAGGGAACATAATTAGATATTTAGTTAGATTTTGACTTAAACTGCTGTTGATTACATTTGGGGAACAATTTCCTCAGCATGGTGGCATTGTCATCCCATTTTTCTCATAATTTTTAATATTTCACAATAGAACAATTAAATATATTTTCAAATTTAAATTATTTATAATATTAATATATATATATGAGGAGCAAACATTCAAACCGTGTTTTCTCCTTCGAATACAATTTTTCAGAAAACACAAAAAACTGATAAATTAAAAAATAACCCTTCTTAGACCCTAATTATCGTTTGTTTAGTTGTATTACTGGTTTCTAGGACGATCTGTAGGCATACTTTACCTAATAAACTTAGAGTTAATTAGAAAAATGCATTTGAAATTTGGAGAAAGCATGTTTTGACCGAAACACAGAGGAGAAAACATGTTTTGAATGATTCCAATGTGGATAAAACATTTTTTGAATGAAAAAATGTGTAACTCGCATATTGATGAAATAACATTCTCAATGAAATAAAACTAATTAACAGAAATGATATTGTTATGTAATTATAAAATTAAATTAAATATTTACACGTTAAAAATCATCCTGGAAATTGTAGGGAAGGACTAAAATTTTTAAGCCAATTTGAAATTTAAATTTTTAAACCAATATCTTCACATAAGCAACTGCATGCTTCCTCTGTTTCTTCATATTCTACATGAAAGTTATTAGCAATGATACCTTTATACCATTTAAAATCAAGCTGCTTTTTCCACTTTTCACCATATATCAATTTTGTCATTTTTCTTTTCAAGTGATATTCCATGACTCAGAGGAAGACATTGTAAGACAACATTTCGTATAATAGCAGTATTAATCCCCTTCCAAAAAAGTTTTGCTCCAGATTGTTCTTTTAGATCTTCGAATTTATAGTTTTTGAATCCTTTGACCATCACACTTTCTCTATTTTTTTCTGAAACTATTCTTTTCAGTTCTGATATATATGAGAAATTTTTGAAATAAGCATTAAGTTATTTCGTATTATAAAGTTTCCAATAAATCCCAAATATTTTTACATCACCAACTTTCTGATACAGTTCATAGTATTGTTCTTTTTATGTTATTGTTACATTTTTTCTGAGGATCTTCTCAACATGACCGAATATACGATCTGCTGGAAGGAAACTATGTCCTATGACAGGAAAGTACAATACTATATTTTCAATGCTTGACGTTGTAGTCTACAAAAAGTGCAATTGCATTTGAAGAATTATGTTATTCTTATTTTGGGCAATACAATCATCACTAAACAGCCGCAAAGATATTTTACCTACAAGGTCCATTTTGTTTAGGTGACAATATAAAGCCGCCGACGATATTTCAGTGCTGCCTTTGCCTGCTAACTCCTCAGACCAAGTATAAAATGTTTTATTTAGACCACCCAAACTCATAATGCATAAGCTGTAAAAGTTGAATTTCCTTAAGTAATAGGCATCTTGAATATTTGTTTTCGGCAGATGTTGAATCTGTTGTAAATCAAAACATAAACTAACGACTGATTCATCTGTATTTTCTTTCATAATGGAATAAAATGCATTGGCTTTTAGTATATGAATTCTTTTGTCAGTCATATGATCAACTTTTTCTGTAGACCCTGCAGGACAGGACTTCATTTTTTGATGAAGTAGAGAACATGTGCTGCAAACATCACTAGAAGGAGACTTAAAGCCTATATTAAATTTATTTATGAATATTCTCCTGAACATAGCGAAATTAACTTTGTCCAGGTCGTCGTTGCAGTTCCTGTTGTAAACTTCATGCGACTTCCTTATACTTAATGTACAGTGCAAGTACAATCGCTTCGATTTTTGTCTTCCATAATGACCTCCTGATGCCTTTAAGTTTGAGATGAATTCTCTTACCTTGTTTTTTTATTAATGTTTAAGTGGCTTTTTTCTATCGCCTCCTCTCTTTTCCTCATTAGGTTCACCAGCATGTACTTTAGTAACAATATTGCCTAGCCTTGTACGACCTATTTTAGCTATAGCCATGAAATTGTTTTTACACACAGGAATTTTCCGACCACTGCTACTAGTAATAAAATAAGAAGCAGAAATTGCATGCTGTGAGCCAGATGATTGCGATTTATTTTGGGTTCAGTTATTAGGCCTGCGTCGTGTTACATTTTTTGTAACAACCAATGAGGCTATAATAGAATCTTGTCGTTGTTTGTCCGCAATTTTGTAAAGTCTATCCCGAAACTTCTTAACGTCATTAGGTCTAACATCAGTGCATGAAAAAGTATTACTGGAATGTTTGCATGGAGCATAAACGTTATCTGAAGATGTTGAATATCGTTTCTTTTTCGCTTCTTTTCTTTTTCCACTAATTCTCTGTCTTTTTCTAGTTCCATAATTAGAAGTAATCACTAATAAACCACTTATTAATTCTTCCATTTGAAATTAAAAAAACACACTCCTCTAAAATAAAGAAAACAAGATAGAACTAACGAAATAGAAAAACATAAAGAGCTGGTACATGTACGAGTCACGCGACCAGAAAGAACAGTTCTGACTGGTCGGCTGGAGAAATCACAGTTTGACTGAAAACAGGCTCTGGAGGAAACACTGTTTGATTGAAACCCCAACTTTCTAAGAGCGTTTACAATGTGATAAAATTTTTTTTGGTTTAAAATAATAGTATAATTTTGTGCTATTTAATGTCGAGTTCACAGAAAAATCACTAACTCATTTTTTTTTATTTTGGGAGAAAACACGGTTTGAATGTTTGCTCCTCATATATACATTCAAATTATTAATTTATGTAATAAAAATTGCAAATTTAATTTAATTTTTACTTTCTCTAACTCATACAATGATAGAGGAAATATTTTGGGGTCAAATTTTTGATTTTCAGTTTTTGCTATATTTACACATTTTGAGCTTCCCGGTGTTTGTGGTAGCATTATAAGGCTAACTGACTGTGCTATGGTTTAGGGTTTAGAGAGGGTCCCTTTAAGAGAGGGTCTATCTAAGGGTTTCTAGCCTGCACTTAATGCATATTTAGGAGAAAACCATGGAAAACCATTTTTTTTACAAAGTGCTGTAATTATATTAATTTAAAATAATAATAATAATAATAATGAAGTCAACTTTAACTCATTCAAGATTACATGCATAAATAACAGCAAATACCAAACTATAGAAATTTGCTCTTCTTGTTCAAATTCATGATTTTTTTTTTTTTAATGGAACCTTAGAAGCATCAATATTAAAATATTCAGCTCCTATAGCATTTTGTATAAAATTTAATTTTTTTTAAGTTCAACATGTTACAGTGAAATTTTCATTAAATAAATTACACGAAACACAATAAAATCAGCAAGCTGCTCATTTAATTTCACGTTCCAGAATAATTCGATAAATTTTAACTCTTCATGAAAATTCTTCATTCTTCATCATTTAGTATCAGCATTTTAAAAACCTTACTCATTATTGATTTGAATTTGACTAGCCAAGCTCTAACTTTTATAAATAGACAAATACTCATGAAATTTGAAAGTGTTATTGTAATGCATAATTGAAAATGCAATACGTAGCATTCAAAGTTTTTTTACAGTACAGTGTAAAAGAACTTATTACCATTGCAGGTATCTGAAAAATTTGTTTTATATGCATCTTGATTATGTTATTCAGTAGCAAACTCAATAAAGCTTATAGAAAATAAATCTCATAGTCACTGGTCATGTATTTAAACAAGCAGATTAATATAAATACTTTAATTTAGTAAATTAATTACTGTATAATTCAAAAAGTTTCGAAAAATTTGCAAATCCCCCCCCTTTTAAATACAACCTTGATAAGATCTATGAAACACACAAAAACTGAAGGCTCATTACACCCACATTGTTCCTTTTAATGCGCAATCATTCAATATATACATCTTGTAGCAGAATTTATGTGATATAGTAACATTGCCGCAGAAAAAAGAAATTGTCATTTGCAGAAAGATTTGCTCGTAAAAATAAGATATTTCTAAATTTCAACAGAAAATGGAAACTCCTGTCTTATATTTAAGATTTCGTCAACAGTTTACTAAAAATATCGATTTCTGTATAATTATATGCACATATTATGTGTGAATAAGAAAATCTGTCAATATTGTCTTATTGAAAAGATTTACCCGAACAACGTTTGACGCAGATCACTTAAAAATATTCTGTCGCAGTGATTCCTAGTCTGTGGTTTTGCTTGTACTAATATGGCGGCTCGGTTACAGTTGAGGCTTCACTTTTAGAACCGCCTTGCCGGGTTTAGTGATTCCTTAGTCTGTGGTCTATATTATGCACAGATTACCATACAGATAGGACAGTGAAGCTAAAACGCGAACCGGAAAGACAGTGGCACACAGGGGAACTACATGTGTGAAGTCTACATGAACAGCATCTTTGATAGAACATTGTTTTTCTGTTTCGCGATTAGTTAGTAGCAAGTTAGTATGTGAAGTTTTTTTTTCTTCCCTTTTTATTATTTTTTTAATTCACGAATTCATACTGAAAACATTCACAACTATTATTCTAAGAAATATTATTCATTTTTATTATATTTAAAAATATATTTTCTCAAACACATTTCTATTCAAATACAATTTAAAATAACAAACTGCAATTCTGAAATAGCAGTGTGAAATCTTAAATATTTAACACTGCTTAGTTTAAATAATACAAAATGTTTTAAAATGAAAAAAATATTTTAGGTTTATGTATATTTTCGAAATTTATTTGCTTAATATTTAAATTTAGTACTTGCTTTTTAAAATAAATTGCTTTTGACAATCAAGTTCGTAAACAATAACAAAGTTGCCAAACGTAAACATCAATACAATGGTTGGTTGGTTGTTAGGATTAACTTTGCACTAGTACTGTGCTATGAACATAGATACAATAGAAATAAGACGAGCGATTGCGTAAGCTGGAGGGCTCAAGAAACTTACAGCTGTTGCCAACAGGGTCACTGTAGTCCAATTTTGGTTAGTATTGAGTATACGGGAGTGTCCTATCTGTATAATAATCTGTGATATTATGTAACCGAAATTTATGCAAAAAAAAAAAAAAAAAAAAAATTAAAAAAAAAAAAAAAAAGGAATAGATTTCGACAACAGCTTATACTGCCATCAAATTGTTTGTCAAGGAACAGTTTGAAAAATGTTTCATATGTGATGTAATCATTCATTTTTTGGAAAATTTAACAAAAAGTAGATACTATTTTGTTGTTACAGCCATGCTTTTGTTTTTTGCTAATGAAGAGGCGGGCTATTACTTCGACCTGAAACTACTGTTGCGTGTATTTTAACTTAATGTGTTTGATGATGATGATGATGATGATGATGATGATGATGATGATGATGATGATGATGATGATGATGATGATTTATTATTATTTATTACTTTTCAACATCATTCCTAAAATGCACTTCTAACTGCTCTATTTATGCTTTTTTTTTTTGTTGAAAGCTATTTTAAGACGTAAAACATATATGCCCATCCATATCCGATGTAATGCTTCTTAAAATGTTAATAAAAAAGGCCACAAAGCAACTACCCCAAACCAATCTAACTCCAATAATGTTTTAATAATCTATTTTAAAAAACAATTTAAGGTGTAAAATTCATCCATGATCATGCTGATAAGTTTTTTATATTTGTTTTTACAGTTAATAATATGAATGAAAAAAGATTAATCTTATAATAAAATGTTTTTTAGTAATTTCAATAATACGAAACCCAGAATAAAACACTTTTTTATCTATAATATATTAAATTATTCTATTATTAATGAAAAAAGATTCGAATTCTCTTTTAGTGACATAACATACATATAAAAATACTAATGCATTCTTAAACTTGTTTATCACACTGAGGAACCGGTAATAAATATTTTAAATTGTCCTTTAATGTCAGGAAAAAGGAATGAAACTGCAATTTATTCGTAAATTATTCCATCTTATTGCAAAATGCTAATAAAAAACGTAAATACGCTTATGCGACAGAAAACTATTAGTACGATGGTAAATTATACGTAAACTCATTTATCGTATTTGAAAAATACGCGATTATTTCTTAATACATAAAAATAAGGAACAGATGTAAATAATGGTAAATATCCTCAATCTTTTCGAAAGAGTAAAAAAAAAATGTAAATTCAGCTAGTTTAAAGAATTTGTTTATTATGTATATTGAAAAATTCTGTTAATATAAGCACTTTAAATATTAAAAGCACTTAGAATAACATAAATCTAGGAATTAAATTTTGTTTTATTTGATATCATAGAGCTAATTATGGTTGGTTGATTGGTTGGCTTTTAATGACGAAAGAGAGCTAAATATGAAATCATTAAATAATGTTTAAAAGAATCTAAATCAAAATTAGAATGAGTTTAGTTGTAAAATTCTTTGCAGGTTTTTAAGCATTTCTTGGCCGTTTTCCTCTTTCAAGGAAATAAAACCTTATTTGAAATATATTACAAGTTGAACGGTAATATTGAATGTTCGATATCGTTCTTTAAAGGTATTGTTTGTAAATTTATTCCTATTCATAAAGTAAAACAATGATTACGGATAAAACAAGTGTTTATAAACATTAGTCAGAAGTACTACCAAACACTAATGCCCTCTGTGGCCGAGTGGTTATGTCACCACACTGCTAATCGCCTTCGAGCGTAGAGAGAGCGGGTTCAGTTCCCGTGCTGGCCTGGGTGTCTTTCCAATTCTTCGTACTGTAATTCTGTCCTGTGCTATTTGTCTTTATCTGACGAAGATTTACCAGCGGGCTTCGAGAGTCAAGCATACAAATCTGATGTATATGTTATCAATATATATATATACCAAACTCTATAAATAAAAAGAGGAATTATAGAAAAATTATTTGAAGAATTGTTTTTAACAGCATGGGTGACAGTGACAACGTTAAGTCAAAATTCTTTTACCAGTGCTTATAGCAGAATTACAGTTGGATGACAAATCAGTCTGACAATTTCGATGTTACATATTTTGTGAAATGCTTGATGGATTCTTCCAGAACTTCGTGGGTGAAAATAATAGGTTATACTACATATATTTCAGCAAAGATTTTTCTCAGAAGACGAAAAAAAAAAAAAAAAAAAAAAAATGAATTAGCAATAAATTAGACGAAAAATAAAATAAAATGGTGGAGTACCCTGTAAAAAACAAGGCTTGAAATGTTTTTTTGCTCTAGCATGTGTTAATGAGATTAATTTTAATTATACGTATTCATTTGTATGCTAATAGCATCATAGTTATGGAAATATAAGTGATTCTTTAATAAAACGGAAAAATTTTCGTACATTTTTTGTTTAAAACATGCAGGTTTTACAAACAAATACAATTTAATTTTTAGAAATTTTGACATAATATGTTGGACACAACATACTGCAATTTAGAATACAGGGTATTTATAAAATGTGTGACACAATTTCATGTTTAATAATTCATAAAATAATCAAACTAGATTTAAATTAAAAATATCAATAGATTAAAATGTTTTATGTCCCATGTCAATGCGCTTTCATATGCGCGCTCTTCGTTTGAACTAAGAATATCCAGCCATAGTGGATTTTACGCCAGGCACGCGCAAGCATGTCGGTTTCCACACTGGCTATTGCGCTTGTAATTCTGGTCTTTAGGTCATCAATGTTCAACATTTCCCCCATGTAAATGATACACTTTCCAAATTCATAAAGAAGAATGTCCAGTGAAATTACATCATGTAATTTTGGTGACCCAAGGAATTGTGTCACCTCGTTCACTCCATCTTCCTGTGAAATCCCTCTTCCTGTGGAATCCATCTTCCTGTGGAATCCATCTTCCTGTGGTCATTCAAAGGATTATGAACGATGGTACACATCTTGTCGCAAAAAGACATGTGACTGAAGAACGTAAAAAATAGAAACTTTTCAAAATGTCTAGCTAAATGACAAATGTGAGTTTTTTTTTTTTTTTTTTTTTTTTTTTTTTTTAAGTGTAACTCTATTCATTTGTCTAATAAATTATGGAAAGAAAAAACTTTCTTGTGCAGGCATAAGTAAAAATTGTTTAGTAAAAATGCTAATTCTTTACCAGATATTTTATATTTAAATGTGTTTTTTATTTGGATTGCCGTATGTCATGTCTAGTGTAGTATATCAAGTTTTCTAAAAGTGAAATTTTATTGTTTTCTAAACCCTGTACGTTTTCGCAAAAAGACATGTGACTGAAGAACGTAAAAAATAAAAACTTTTCAAAATCTCTAGGTAAATGACAAATGTGAGTGTTTTTTTTTTTTTCATGTAACTCTATTCATTTGTCTAATAAATTATGGAAAACAAAAATTCTGTGCAGGCATCAGTAAAAATTGTTTAGTAAAAATGCTCATGCTTTACCAGATATTTTATATTTAAATGTGTTTTTTATTTGGATTGCAGTATGTCATGTCTAGTGTAGTATATCATGTTTTCTAAAAGTGAAATTTTATTGTTTTGTAAACCCTGTACGCTGATAACTAAAAAAAATATATGATTTTTTAAATATTTTTAAAAGAAACCTATCTCTATAAATAAGTGCTACTTAGATACAAATGAATAAGGATAATTAAGAGAATCCGTATCATTAACTAGTAATACAGCTTTTATCGTAATATCCAGCCTTTCTTTTTTATTTTCTTCTATACTATATACATAATTTCTATAGCTACTCTCTACTATATACACAAAGAAGAAAGTATCAGTTTAATGAAATTTGCCGACTTCCGATTTTCGATATAGTTATACGCTTGAGGTGTCCTAAACATTATTTGACATTTTTCTTTTTAAATCTCTGTCTATAGTTCCAGTCTGTGTATACGTATGTTTGAATGTTTTCCAAAATTTTTTGTGGGGTATATCTCTCTGAATAATGAACGGAATTCCAGAAAACTTTATACTTGTCTATACTTTGATATAAATTGATAATGATTAGATTTTGGAAAATATTGCGCAGTTTTCTGCGACTTCTTTTATTTATGGGAAAAATATATCTCAGTTTCTATAGTGTATTTTGGTGCAAACTTGATATGAAAGATGCCCATTTTAAAAATTTTGCTGATTCAATTTGTGTATTATAGTCAGCTAACAACTGATGTATCTATGATGCATGTTTTCCAATTTATCATAAGGCTATACCTCAGCTTCTATATCATATAACGGCACTCAATTTGATATGTGAAATGGTCAATATAAAAAATTATGCTAGTTTAATTTGTATCTATATTGACCGACAGGTGGTGTTGCTCAGATTTTCAAGATTACTATATGTATCGTTGCATTTATTCTACAAAATTTCACCAAATTGCATATGCAATATCTTTATTATAGAAAGCTATGCTGATTAAATTTTGTTCATGTTTCTCGGTAGTGTTATCGAATTATGTAGAAAAGAAGAAAGTTTTGTGATGCAGTTACGTTTTTCAGCTGAATCAATTCAATCCTAAAAAGTTATCATTGTATATATATATAAGCAGTGGATTGATAGAGGCTTAAATTGATGATGATGGTGATGGTGATATTACGATTACAAGAAAAAAATCAAGGTAAATCTGAATTATTCTTCATAAAATATAAGATTCCTTAAAATGTCGATTCTTCTTCTGAAAAACGTTTTTTTTTTTCTATCAACAGATACTTTCTTTTTAATTCTATGATATATTACTTTTAGTTATCTCTTATATTGCTGTAATATTCCTAAAATAAAGCTAATGTGACTACTGATTTAATATTTTCGGATACAAAATCCCTTTCCCTCCTCCTCCCCCCCCCCCCCCAAAAAAAAAAAAAAAAAAAAAAAAACAGAAATAAAATTAAACACATAACTTCGTGAAAGTCTTCGCTTTTTTTTTTTTCAACATAATACCCGCAACAGTTACTATAGTAACAGTAATTTCTGCTATTTTATATTTTCAGTTCATTTTTATAATCAGTTTTTAGTAGAAATAATTATATTAATTTTAAGTGCATAAAATCATTAATCTTGCCCTAATATATATTGTTTAAAAAATATTATATCCGTTAACTACATCACGTTCATCATGACAGCAAATTGCTTCAAGTCTAAATTAAATTTATTGTTGAAGGTGTAGTTAAATGCAAAATGCATTCATTAATATTCTTGTTATACTGGCATTATGCTAATCCGTAATTTGCTAAAAGAGATATACATTTCTACTTTTTTATTGTTTTTGATGTTACTTTAATTATTGATATTAACGCGTCACAAAATTTAAGTTTGTTCCCAAAGATAACAGTTCTTCTAACAAATAATTCCCCATTTGCTTCCATTTCTGTTAACAAGATTAAAGTTTTGAAGTTTATTTTTCTGCTAAAAGATTAAAATGCCCGAAGATGCATTTGTGTTTTTAGAATTTACAATTAACAGGTCAGCTGGCATAAGTTTATAATTGTAATTTATTACGGACTTTGCAAAATAGATATTAAAGGTTATGATTGAGTTCGTTCAATATTTTTTTTTTCTGAACGTTTTCAAAACTTGTAAAAAGATAAAGAAAGATTGTGCATTATAGTTTATTAAGTAATTTTTTGAGTTAAATTATTTTCCTGATGAAAGATAAATTTTTGATTATCTGCGCCTACTATAAAAATAATGGCATGGGTTAATTTTTTTTTTTTAAATGTAGTTTTGAATCTATTTTTTTACGCTTTTACCGTTCATTTCATAATGCCATACATCACTATTTATTCTATTATAGTCTTAATAATTATCTCTTTGATTTTCATGTTATATTAATACATTATTTTAATCTATGTATTGCAACTGCTTTAAAATAAATTAATGTTTCCCCAGATCAGAAGTCCCACAATACAATAAGAAATATTAAACATTAATGCCTGTAGAAATGTAAAAACAAGAAAGAAATTGAAGTAAAAGTGAGATGATAAAAAATTATTCATTCATTCCGTAAAAGCAGTTATTTCATTAATTTTCTGTCATATCATTTCTGTCATTAATTTATTTTTAATTTTGTAAAAATAAACGATAGCTTAAAAAAATATGTTTCATTAAGCTTTGATATTATTATTATTATTGTTGTTGTTATTGTTCATGATATCTTCTATCACTGATTTGAAAATCATAGCTGTCGTTTACAATACATTTTTCGTATAAAAAATAAAATCACCAATCATATACCATGTGCAGAGATAATTAGACGATTTTTACTTTCCCAAGCGTCCGTATAAAGACACATTTCTAACTGACAAAATGTCTTAAGACTTTATTTGTCATGATTTATTAGAAGCAATATGCGTTTCAGTTGATTTATATGAGGTAGTCTGCCTCCGAATGACGACTAATATGGATTATTATACAAAAGCCAAAACTGATTTTCTTATTTTGATAGGTTGGTGTTAGATGGCAATACATGCCCTGACCTTCAAGAAATTTTTTCACAATTTGTCAATTAAAGAGTTAAATGAAATAAATAATGTAGTCACGCTGCCAAAACATCCACAAAGAAAATAAAAAAACAATAAATAAATAAATAAAAAAAATTATATATGGTTTCCAGTTTCCTATAGTTTCCTTTAATAATCTTATTAAAGGATTATATTAAAGGATTTCCTTATTAAAGGATCTTACTTTATTGGAACTTCATCTTAAAATCTCAACTGACATTTTGGGATCGTATACAAATTTAAGAAGAAATTAAGCAGAAAAATAAATGAATGTGTATACATATATATATATTTACTGATAAATTTGTAATGAAAAAAAAAAGTATAAATTGCAAATTTTGAAATAAAATAACTCAAAGAATTTTAATTCTAGAAAGATGTTTTTATTTTTAAATTTTTCCATTACTGGATTAATATTATTTTATTAAATATAATTATAGGGATCTTGCACACTTATAAAAATTTAGATTTTGTAACGTTTTTTAAAATTAATTATTTTTTTCCATGTCATGATATCATTACATTTTTGAAGTTGAAAATACTTTTAAGGTAAGCTGCTGCGAAAATGAAAGCCGTCTATTGATACCAATCAATATATTGTATAACTATTTAAGAAAGGTTTTAATATTCTGTGAAAATCAGAAGTTGAAATTTGATATAATTTAAAAAAATTATAGATATATATAAAATTTTATAGAATTAGTCCATAAACAAAAATAATAAATTCTATTCTAAAATTAAATTATTTCTTTGTTATACCGTCGTATGTTTATTTTTTGTTAGTAATTTTTTTGAAAAAATCAAATACGCAGATGCTAGAAGAAAAGATATCTCATGAATCTATACATAGATTAGAGTACTTCCACTCACTCACTCACTGACTCATCAACGCCCAGCAAAATCTACTGGAGCCACTGACTCGAAACTGGGTCAGATTATAGGACATATAGTGTAAGCACCCCCTAAGAAGCAATTTTGCGAAATTCGCCCCCCAAGGGGAAGTAGGGGGCAAAATGTGATTTCACAAAAACCTCCACATCTCAAAGAAAAGAACAGATATCTGTAAAATTTTTGTTTTAAAATATAGCTAATACAAATACCTAGAAACTAATTTCTGGAATTTTAGAAATTCAGCCCCCAATAGGGGGAGAGGGGGAGGGGCAAAACGTGATTTGAAATAATCTTTATATCGAAAACAAACAAACAAACAAACAACAACAACAACAAAAAAAGATATATTGAGATTTTTGCTCTAAAATATCGCTCTCATAAATACATAAATCTTATTTCTATAATTTTAGAAATTCGTCCCAGGTGGTGCTGGAAAAGGGGGGCTATGGGGTAAAAAAAAATAGAAATACAGTTAGATCGTTCAAAATTGGTACAGATAGGTTTTACAGGCCTGCAAGTCGAATGAGGATATTTTCAAAAGTGTAAAGTTTTCAGGAGGGTCAGAAAGAGGGGGGGGAGTGGAGGGGCAAAAAAATAAAAATAGGGTTAGACCGTTTAAAATTGGTACATAGAGGTTTTTGATATTTACAAAGCGATTGCGGATAATTTCGAATTTGTAAAATTATTAGGGTAGACGGGAAAGGGGGTGAAGGGGAAAAATATATAAATAAGAGTTAGAGCGCTGAAAATTAGTGTTGTTAGGTTTTGAGACCCGATAAATATATTGCGGATATTTTCGAAAGAACAGAATTATTACGAGGGACGGGAAGGGGGACGGGCGCAGGGGTAAAAAGAAAGAAATTCGGGGGATCCGGAATTTTCGCCCCCAGCATCACGCCCCCGGCATTTCGCCCCCAGTATTTCGCCCCCCAGAAATTTCGCCCCCGAGTGGTCTAAAATATAAATGTAATTGCAAATAAAAATATAAACATACATGCAGTATTTCTCAAAATATTACCATGTTTTTATTAACATCGATTCTTCTTTCTTTGTTTGTGTGTCCAGTACAAATCGATTTTTAACTAACTTCCCGACTAGTTATACTTTTGAAACTTTCAGAAAAGCTCAGGGCCTGGTGACAATGCATTTTTTTAGTACTTTTAGCAAACTGTGTTAGCAACTTAGCTACTTAGCAACTTAGAACACGGTGACAATATATTTTTTAACACTTTTAGTCAACTGTTTCAGGTCCCTGCTGCCTTCGGCAGCGTTTATGATTCAACAAAAAATTATTTAACTAACTTCTAGACTAGCTAGACATTTGAAACTTTCAGAATAGTTCAGAACACGGTGAAAATGCATTTCTTTCATACTTTTAGCTAACTATTTCGGATGTCTGATGCCGTCGGCAGCGTTTATGTGATTCAACAGAAATTTTATTTAACTAACTTCCCGACTAGCTAGAAAATTATACCTCTGGGGATCACCGAAGCGGGAGAGCCATCCCTTTCATGGAGGATCAAAATTGTGATGGCATGTCTCCGGACCACCTCTAGGGGTGTGTGTCCCAGACCGTCGCCAATTGCCCATCTGCGCAGCACTAGTGCGACGTAAAAACCCAACCAACCAACCCGACTAGCTAGACATTTGAAACTTTCAGAATAGTTCAGAACACGGTGACAATACATTTTTTTAATACTTTTAGCCAACTGTTCCGGGTCCCTGCTGCCTTTGGTGGCGGTTATATAATTCAACAGAAATTTATTTTACTAACTTCCCGAAAAGCTAGCCATTTGAAACTTTTATAATAACTCAAAAGCCGATAACAGTGCATTTTTTTAATAATTTTAGCTAAATGTTTCTGGTTCCTGCTGCCTTCGGTAGAATTTATATGAACCAACCATCGTATAACTTTCCTACTAGCTAGAAATTTGAAACTTTTAGAAAAGCTCATAACACGATGACAATGAGTTTTTTAGTACTTTTAGCCAATTGTTTCGAACCCCGCTGCCTTCGGTAGTGTTTATATGATTCAAAACCATGTTACTTCCTGACTAGCTAAACATTTCAAACTTTCAGAATAGCTCAGAACACAGTGACAATGCATTTTTTTTTAAATTACTTTCAAGCCAGATATTTTGGGTTCCCGCTGCCTTCGGTAGCGTTTGTATGATTCAACAGAAAATTTTAAAACATGGTATATAAAAAGTTCGTTCTTTGTATCTTGTAATAACTTATTGAATAAAAATATGAAGTTTATACAATATTGATATACATTTTGATTTTGGTCATAACAAGGGTTCACAAACAGCATGGTGATAAAAATATGCGTGAATGAATATTGAATATACTCATCCACGGTAAAAAAAAAAATTACAATTTCTCTTCTAACATCGTTCATAAATTCTGGTCGCTTTTAACTTTCAATAATCAAAATTACACTGCTCCTCAATCCCATCCGTGGAGGTCAAAATTGTGGTGGCATGTCTTCGGACTACATTTAGGGGCATGTCCCAGACAGTCGCCAATTGCGCAGCACTAGTGCGATGTAAAAAACCAACCAACCAACCAACTCTACTCCGCGAAGGGTTTAATACCCCCAACTGAGAATCGAACTGAGGTTGTTTGCAACTATAGTACATTTTAAAAGTAACTGTTAGCGCCAATAGAATATAGAAAGTTTTATTATGGGTTTACATTTATTATTTTACACTATTTATTAGTAATGGAGCATCTAATTAGTTAAATTGCATTGAGGCAAAATAAATAATGCTCGCTTACAAACTATGTTTTCGTTTGTTTCGTAATTCGTAAACAATTCGGCTTTTATCAGTATTATTACAGGCTTTATCTACGGTCTTAATATTCATAAATAAAATAAATTCGTCGACTAGAACATATTTCTGTCTTAAAGAATCAATTTCGAAACGCTAAAATGTCGACAACTTTCGCAACAATAAAATTACGGGCTCTATCTACGGGCTGAAAATTCATTAAATAAAGTGCATTCATTGACAGGATCCTGCTTATATCTTTACATATAACTTTATACACACAAAAATGTCTTCAACTTTCATAATAATATCCTTACTAGCTCTATCATTAGCTTCTTTTGAAATCTCTATGATGGTAGGTCTTATTTAATGGCCAAAACCTTTGTATTCTTGGTCACTATGAATAAAATTTTCCTAAATATTTCCAAAACGTAAATTTATATAAAGACCAAAAAGGGAGGTGTACAACGTTATAAAAAATCTATATACCAATTTGCAACGTTCTACGTCGAAACGTGTTTCAGATATGCGAGATGCATTACAGGCTCTATCTACTGGCTGAATATTCATTAAAAAAAAAAAAAAATGCATTCATTGGCAAGAACCTGCTTATGTCTTTAAGCATAATTTTCTACGCGCAAATGTCTTCAAGTTTCATAATAACATCATTATTGGCTGTATCATTAGTTTTTTTTTTTTTATCTCTATGATGGTAAGTCATATATAATGGCCAAAATCTTTGTATTTTTTGTTATTAAGAACATAATTTTTCTAAGTATCTCCAAAACGGAAAATCATAGACAATCTAAAAATAGAGGTGTACAACTAAGATGTTATAACAAACCTATATACAAATATTCAACGTTCTACGTCTAAAAGTTTTTGAATTATGAAAGATGCATACGTATGTAAGTGCGTATGTAAGTGCGTATGTGCGTATGTAAGTACGTGTGTGTGTACACGCGTACTTACATACAGACGTGACGAAAATTTCTGTAAAATCGTTGATATCTCTGAAACGGGAACTCGTATTAAAACCAAAGTTGCAAGTGTTCAAATAGACATTATAACAGTTACACACTCAAATTTGCAACATTCTACGATCATTAATTTTTTTGAGCTATGCAGAATACAAAATCAATTTCACACATCGGGATTACTATACTTCCTTGTACTTTGTATAAGGAAGTAAAAATGGTAGACTCATTTTTTTAAGCACCAATTTCCGAGATCTAAAACTGATCTACTTAAGCAGGATGACTGTTAATTTTCCTCTAATAACTACGTATTACATGAGAAAGGATATCTAAAATGGATTTATGTAACAATTTTCAAGAAAATCGTTAGAGCCGTTTTTGAGATACCAACTTTTAACAAAACTTGGCATACTCAATTATTGACTGGAAAAGAATATTACATACAAAAAGATATTTAAAAAGGAGTTAATATAACGAGTTTGAAAAGAACCCGAGCAGTCGTTTTTAAAGAAACGCACTTGCGAAGCCTGGAATTGAGCTATTCTTACAGGAGGCCTATCAATTTTTCTGAACTAATCAACTATATTATTTGAATGGTCATCTAAAAGAGTGTTTATATAGCAACTTTGAAGAAAATTGATAGTCACTTTTGAGATACGGACTTACGGTTCCACTTCCGTTTTCCGCTGTCCCATCTCCGGTTTTTCAATTTTCACTAAAATTTTGAAAATTTATATGTATACTAGATCTGTCTCAATTCTGAAGTTTCGTAGTTCTATTTTTGTTAGCTTCGGAGATATGATAGCCAGAAGATTCCATACATACATACACACACACTGCCCAACTCTTAGAAACTTTTTTTCTGGACTCAGGAGGCCTTAAAATGTATAAATCAGGTGAAAACTCGATATCGAATTTTCGGACCGAATATAATACTTCCGTTACCTACAGTAGTAGTGTAATGGAAGTAAAAATTTCTGTGCTGTAATCTTAATTGCTTATTTATCAATAATGATCAAATTGATTAATAAATATAACAAAATTAAAGATTATTTGATAAATTAATAAAATTATTATGTGTGCACTATAAATTTAATAAATAAAAAATATTACTGTGCACTTAAACTTCCTTTTAATTAACAGCGATAAAAAATTCATCGAACAATTTTTGCATTCAAAACCTTATTTTAATTCATATGTTTTATGTTGAAATTAAAAGGGAAAATAGTGTGAATTAATTAGAAATATATCGAGAATTTCTACATGTATATTAATATTACTTTCTTCTATATGTAATATAGAGAAAGTATTGGATTCGCGAAAATTTTCGACCTCCGTTTTTTGACGGATCTACACGTTTTGGGATGTCCTGAACACGAATTGATAGTTTTTAGAAAATGTCTGTCTGTGTGTCTGTCTGTCTGTCTGTCTGTGTGTCTGTCTGTCTGTCTGTGTGTGTGTCTGTATCATTTTTTTGTGGACGCTGTATCTCACGAACATATGAATGAAATTTAACCAAACTTGGTATTTAGTTGCACCCTGACATGAACTGGTGCCCATTAGATTTGGGGATCAATAGCTCAACAGGTGGCGCTGTAATCGCATTTTATGCAAATTTTTAACATGGCAGCATAGGACAAAATTCCGTATAAATGGGCATAAAGAGAGTTATTTTACACTTGTGATTGTAAAATTAATATGAATTATTGATAATAGTAGTAGTTAGCTAGGAAAAAAATTTTGTGCAGGGGGGGGCATCGGTTCCCCCCCCCGGGGGGGAAAATCCCCCCGGGGGGATTTTTTCGTGGTTTTTCTTTGAAACTTGCGTATTAAAAATCCCCCCGGCACTGATTTTTTCGTGGTTTTTCTTTGAAACTTGCTTATTAAAAATCCTTAATACGAAATCTGAACGGAGTATCGGAATTCGAAAGCCTGCATCATAATTAGAATTGGAGTTATTGTAATAAAGGTGTTCTGGCTTTTCTGTGGTTTTCTCTGAAACTGCCGTATGGAATTTAACGGCTTACATCAGTTTAAAAGTCTGTAATATTTCAAATGATGTGTTAAAAGTAATGTAAGCATAATTAGAATTCTAGATATTGAATTATTAAAATATCAAAGCGCCCTCTGCCGACAGAGATTTGCAACATATACTCTTCAATTCCAATTCAAATAACTTTTTAAATGATATATTACTTATGATATTATGTTAATTAGAAGCTGAGATACAAAGCTAATTTAAATATTTTTATAAAAAGATTTGTGTCCGACTTATACATGGTTTTCTCCGAAACATGGTTTTCGAGCAGAAATTGGAATTCGAAACTCTGCAAAATATTAAGGAATAAAGGCGTTCCGGGTTTTCCGTGGTTTTCTCTGAAACTCCCGTTCCTTTTCTACATCTTTGCCCCCCCCCCCTCCAACCTTCCGTTCCTACTAATAATTTTACACTCGAAAATATCCGCAATCGATTTATCTTGCCTTAATACCTAAATATACCAATTTCAAACGCTGTAACTCTTTTTTTTTTGCCCCTTTCCCCCCTCCCTAATAATTCTATTCTTTCAAAAATATTCACAATCGAATTATCGGGCATTAAAACCAAATACTACGAAATTTCAACGGCATATCTCAATTCAAATTACTGCAAAATATAAAAGAAAACTTAATCTTTTCCCAATAAATATGTATTTTTTTTGCTTATTAATATATTTTTATGAAAATTGAACAGTAGCTTTATAATATGCTGTGTAATCCGAATATTAATTTAAATGTAATGTAAATGAAAACTTGAAGAATTTTGAAATTTTTAATTTTTAATTCCACTTCAAGAACAAGTGACATTAATGATTTCCAGATGTTTTGTTTCCTCTCCAGACAGCGGAAAAAATCGTCTGCTGATGGAATGTTTTTTTTTTTTTTTTTTTTTTTTTTTTAAGCAATTACAAGTTGAATCTCGCTGCTCATTTTTCGATCGACATGGGTCGACATTTTAATTAATATCTCCGCAACTAATTAAAATTTTTAAATTCTGTTTTCACTATCCCCTCGGGAAGGCTTCTGAGTACCCGTATGTTAAATTTTATACTTCTGCGTTCAGTAGGGGCTGAACGTATATGTCGGGGAGGAGGAGAAGGAGAAGGTGCGCACATCGGAACTGATTAAGAACGGCGCTGAGCAGTTTTGAGTCAGTCGCTTTTCGAATCCGGACGAGGTACGAGGTATCTCAAGACTTTAAAATAAAATCAGAACTAGTAAATATTCTAATCGTACTCATTATAGTTCCAGTCATTATTCTTAAATATGAATAAAATTCGTAATTAATTATTCAAGTCAAATAAACGATTCTTCAAATGTGGAATATAGTCTTCTAATTGTGTGGTGTGGTTTGTCGTTAATCTTCGGAATTCTGGCAAAAATCAGAACTATTAAATATTCTAATCGTACTCATTATAGTTCCAGTCATTATTCTTAAATATGAATAAAATTCGTAATTAATTATTCAAGTCAAATAAACGATTCTTCAAATGTGGAATATAGTCTTCTAATTGTGTGGTGTGGTTTGTCGTTAATCTTCGGAATTCTGGCAGAGGGGTAAGTAGATTTAAACTTATTCTCATTTAATTATATGCTGATTTGTGTTTAAGTAAAAGTTGCAAAATTTGAATTTAAAATAAACTCGTTCGAAATCCTTAATCCGAGATTATAAATTTAATCAACCCTAATTCGAAATTCATAAATTGATACTTAGTCTAAAATTCTTGGTGGCTTCAAAGCCATAGTGGTCCGTCGATTCACGGAGGTTTAATTATCTATTAATTTAATTAGATAATATAATTAATCGTAATTCGTTAAATTAAAAAAAAAAAAAAAAAAAAAAAAAAAATTGAAAATTGAAAAAATTCTTTTGTTTACGTAGGATTAAATTATCTGTATAAGAACTTTAAAGTAAATTAAAATTAATTTGTTGAAATAAATCATTAATACAAGGTTAAATTGTTTTGATATAAAACGTAATTCAAAGTAGTTTCGCTTTCATGCTTACGTAGAAGTTTTGTTTTGAGAGAAAACGTAATTCAAAATAGTTTGGGTTTCAAACCGAAAGTTTCGGTTTGGAATTTCAGAAATAAACTTTCATGTTAAGTAATTGTTGAATAAATGAGTGTATGAGAATGAAAAGGGTGCATTTAATATTTTATTAGTTTATTTATTTCAGAGAAGAAAAAAAAAAAAAAAATGTATTCTATTATGAGTTGTTTCTTTTCATTTGTTCTTATATTTTTGTTTTGTTTTACTTCCTGATCTGCAGAATAATAATTTAATTCAATCGATTAATTCATATTTAAATTTAATTGTTTGTAATTAGTTTACTCATAAGATGGGTAGAAAGGGAAAAACAAGGGCGAATGACGATGAACAGAGTGCGTTGTTCCCAAAATCTAATGAAGTGATAAAATTTGAAAATGTAATTAGAGAAATAGAATTTATAAAATCGAAGGTCAATGATTGTGATAAAGGCGATCAAGCCAGATTAAAAATCTTAAAAGATAAGGTAAATGCACTGGAGGTTAAATTCGAGGATATAGTTACAAATTTTTCCGAAGAGGAAAACGATGAAAACTCTGAAGAGGTGTTAAAGAATAGGGACATTCTGTTGGAATTATCCGTTGTATTAGAGAGTAAATCGCAATCAAATACTCCAAATGTAAATAATGATGCACGTACCAAACCCGGGACTTCTGTTAATTCGCATATTAGTCTTCCCAAACTTGAAATTCCTTATTTTTACGGGGATAATGAATCTTGGTTGTCATTTAAAAATTTATTTAAATCATCTATTCTGGATAATGACAGCCTTAGTGAGGTTGAAAAGCTACAATACCTCCAATCGTGTGTAAGAGGTAGTGCATCAAAACTTATTCGTGGATTTTCGTTACAATCGGAAAATCTTAAACACTGTTGGGAAATTCTTACTCAGCGCTACGAAAATAAACGTCAATTAGCTATAACTCAAATAAATAAAATCTTTTCAGTAAAAGTAAACAAAGCGGATGATCCTAAATCGTTTTTCAATTTAATAGATACTTGTAACGAAGCGGTGCGAAATTTATCGACCCTCGGATTGGAATCTAATCCTCTTAGCGATCTTATTCTTATAAATTTCATGATCTCAAAATTGGACTCATCCGTTAGGCATAGGTGGGAGCTCAGTCTAGAGAATACGCAAACTATTCCCGATTTAAATTCGTTTCGTACATTCATTGAGAGGGAGGCGTCGAGTCAAACAAAGCTTGAAAATAAACCAGGGATGTTTAAGAAGCCAGTTGAAGGTAGTAGTGTAAAAAAATCTTGTGTCAATAATTCAATAATAGTCAAAGAAAATAAATGCGTCGCCTGTTCTCAAGTACATCAATTGTTTAAATGTCCCAAATTCAATCGAATTAGTGTTCAGGAGCGATGGGACTTAGTTAAATCAAAATCACTGTGTGAAAATTGTTTGCGAACTAATCATCAAGTGCGTCAATGTAGAATTAATATTAAATGTAAAGTATGTGCAGGTTCACATCACACTCTTCTGCACATTTCTGCACAGAATTCTGCAGATCAGGGAGGCGGCCTTGTTACTACGTCGGTGGCCAATAGTTCCCAATCTAATGCAAATTTTAGTAACCTAAAGGTGTTATTGGCTACTGCCCTTATAAAGGTTAGGTCACCTAACGGCAAAATTATTCAATGTCGGGCGTTAGTTGATAGTGCCTCACAAAATAGTCTCATAACAAAGGAGTGCGTTGAGAAGCTAAATTTGCCTTTGTTTGGCACTTCTCATCGACTTATAGGCATAAACGGTCTTTCCGCAGAAACTGTTTTAAATTTTACGGAATTCTCATTCTCGCCATATTTCGCTAACGCGTATAGGAACTTAAAAGCGCTAGTAGTAAATAGGGTTACTGCCCCTCTGCCGAATTTCCGGGTGCAAACGACGTCTTGGCCACATACAAACAATCTTCAATTAGCAGATATGAATTTCTTCAAGCAACAACCCATCGAAGTTTTATTAGGTGCAGATATTTTTGCGTCACTAATTTGTGGCACACCGATATCGGGAAGGCCAGGAGAACCATCTGCCATTCCCAGTTCACTTGGGTATTTACTCAGTGGCCCCCTCTCAAGGGATGGAATGGAACCAGAATCAACATATAGCTCATCGTTACACTGCCTTAACTTGAACGATTTTTTTGACAATCAGCCCATAATATCTTCTAAGAGTGAAACCGAAGCCGATCCGGCAGAGGAACTATATAAATCTTCCACCAAGCGCAACCCCGAAGGTCGCTATGTGGTGAAATTACCCCTCCATGATGAGATAGATTTGGGGGA
Source organism: Salticus scenicus (assembly GCA_963930645.1). Lineage (NCBI taxonomy): Eukaryota > Metazoa > Arthropoda > Arachnida > Araneae > Salticidae > Salticus > Salticus scenicus. The sequence goes on from OZ005655.1 coordinate 280,532,783, forward strand.
AAGTGCCAACTGTGCACTAAAATTGTTTAAGAAACTGGAAAATCGATTTGCGCAGAATCCCAACCTAAAAAAGGAGTATGCTCAGTTTATGTGTGAGTACTCCGATCTAGGTCATATGACTTTACTAAGGGCTGAAGAGCTTAATCGCCAACCCAATTATTATATGCCCCATCATGGAGTTATAAATGAAAATAGTAGCACTACGAAACTACGGGTAGTGTTCAATGCGTCGGCCGTAACTACAAATGGCAAATCCCTGAACTCCAATTTGCACAAAGGGCCAAAACTTCAATCTAGTATATTTTGCAATTTGATTCGATTCCGTTTAAATAAAGTCGTCCTCTCGAGTGATATCGAGAAAATGTTTCGGCAGATTCTAGTCGCAGAGCCTGATACAGACTTTCAAAGAATATTTTGGAGGGCCAATGTTTCAGATCCACTCAGAGTGTATAAATTGAACACTGTTACTTATGGCACAGCCTGTGCTCCATTTTTAGCCCTGCGTACCATATTACAGCTATTAAACGATGAAGAACCCAATTTTCCCGTAGCTGTGCAGGCTGCCCGCAACAACCTGTATATGGACGATTTCCTTGGAGGGGCTGAAACAATCGAAGCCGCTCAATCTTTGGTCACAGACCTTCAGGCATTATTTAATGCTGGGGGTTTCAAGCTGCGAAAATGGGCTTCAAATTATGTGGAAGCTCTAGTTCAGGTCCCAGAGTCTCTAAAATCAACAAATCAGGAATTATCCTTAAACCCCGATCAATCCCAACGTATTTTAGGACTAAACTGGAATTTAACATCGGATACACTGCAGGTTGGCGTCAACACAAAAGAAAGCGTCAAAACTAAACGACAATTATTGTCTGTAATTGCACGCATCTTCGACCCTTTGGGTCTGTTATCCCCTGCCACTATTCTTTTAAAATTGCTTCTACAAGATGTTTGGAAGCTAAAACTTGGTTGGGATGATCCTTTACCACCAGACATTCAAAACAGGTGGAACGAATTTTATGAAAAAATTGCTTCCTTTAAGGCCATGTCAGTACCCAGATTTTTAGACCTGAAAGCCGAACCTATTTACCAGATTCTGGGATTTTGTGATGCGTCAACAAAGGCATATGCTGCCGTAATTTATATACGCCCAAGTCAGAACTCATCTTTAAAATTGATTGCAGCTAAAACCCGTGTAGCTCCTTTAAAACCCATTACCTTGCCTAGGTTGGAGCTATGCGCGGCTGTATTACTCTCAGAACTTTTGTCAGTCGTCCAGAGCTCGCTGGATTATCAGGTTGAGGACATTCTCCTATGGACAGACTCAACAATCGCCCGTAGTTGGATCTTAAATCCACCCTTAAAGGGCAACACATGTGTCCTACACCGAGTAAACAAAATTAGAGCTCTCACAGACCCCACATCATGGCATCACTTACCAAGCAAACATAACCCAGCAGACTGTGCAACCCGTGGGCTGTTACCCGACAAATTAAACCACTTTAACTTGTGGTGGTCTGGACCTGATTGGTCAAAGATTCCGGTCTCAGATCATGAGTCCAAGATTGCTACCTCAGTCCCATGTACAATTGTGGGAATTCCTGGACTAATAGAGTCAACTCCAAAGCACGAATCCGTTATAGAGGATTTGGTTTCAAAATTTTCATCAAGTAATAAACTTTTTCGTGTAATTGCATTTATGAAGCGATTTATAAATAATATTAGAAATGCTACAAAATTGAAAGGACCAGTCTCAGTACAAGAAATTTCAGAAGCTAGAAAAATTGTTATTAAATTCGTCCAACAAAGGTCCTTTGCTTCAGAAATCGCCCTTTTGCAGCGCGGCCAACCCGTGGCAAACAGCAGTAAATTAAAAAATCTCAATGTGTTTCTTGATTCCGAAAATCTATTGAGAGTGGGAGGTAGAATTGATAAAAACATCACTCTGCCCTATGATACTAAACATCCAATACTCATACCTAAAAATCACCCTTTTACATCGACATTAATAAGACATTTTCACGCGTATAGTCTTCATGGAGGTGTCGACCTAGTATTAAATCTCATTCGCCAGTCTTACTGGATTCCTGATGGTAGATCCACTGTGAAAAAAGAGCTTCGTAAATGTGTCACGTGTGCCAAAGTCCAACCGACCCCCATTCAACAAATGATGGGTGACCTTCCCAGTGCAAGAGTCAACCCTTGTAGACCATTTCAACATGTTGGCCTTGATTATGCAGGCCCTATTCAAACAAAGTGTGAACATAAACGAACAAAAACAAAATTTAAGTCCTATATTTGCCTATTCATCTGCATGAGCACCAAGGCAATTCATCTCGAATTAGTCACGAGCTTATCAACTGAACATTTTTTATATGCCCTACAAAGATTCATAGCGCGTCGAGGCTATCCTACTGACATTTATTCTGACAACGGACGCAATTTTGTGGGTGCCAATGCCCATTTAAAAGGGCTAGTAAAGCTTTCAAAAACCAATACTATCCAAGACTTTGCCACAACTAGACAAATTCATTGGCATTTTATGCCACCTTACGGGCCTAACTTTGGCGGCCTATGGGAATCTTCCGTTAAATTGGCCAAACGCCATTTAATTAAAGCATGTAAAGGCAGTTGCCTATCGTTTGAGGAGTGTGCTACTATTCTAACTAACATTGAAGCCTGCTTAAATTCACGACCCTTAGTCCCACTTTCCACCGAGCCCAATAATTTCTTAGTACTTACACCAGGACACTTCTTAATTGGGGCTCCGCTTCTCCAGCTTCCTGAACAATCGTTTAACCCCACTAATCAATTTTGTACCAGTTTTTCTTCCAGATGGAAACTCCTCCAGCATATCAAGAAGCAATTTTGGAGCTCATGGGCAAGGTCTTATTTGACGTCACTCCAGTCAAGAGCAAAATGGCAAAAGGGTGTCACACATCTGCATCCTGGTCAGCTCGTCTTAGTCTTGGAGCCCTCTACTCAGCCAGCACAGTGGAACTTGGCCAGAATTCTGGACTTGCATCCTGGAGATGATGGCATCGTAAGAATCGTCACTCTGAAGACACCATCTGGAGTCATCAAAAGACCGGTGAATAGAGTCGCCAGTCTGCCATGCTCAGCCCCCCCCCCCCGGAGGATGTCGGGGAGGAGGAGAAGGAGAAGGTGCGCACATCGGAACTGATTAAGAACGGCGCTGAGCAGTTTTGAGTCAGTCGCTTTTCGAATCCGGACGAGGTACGAGGTATCTCAAGACTTTAAAATAAAATCAGAACTATTAAATATTCTAATCGTACTCATTATAGTTCCAGTCATTATTCTTAAATATGAATAAAATTCGTAATTAATTATTCAAGTCAAATAAACGATTCTTCAAATGTGGAATATAGTCTTCTAATTGTGTGGTGTGGTTTGTCGTTAATCTTCGGAATTCTGGCAAAAATCAGAACTATTAAATATTCTAATCGTACTCATTATAGTTCCAGTCATTATTCTTAAATATGAATAAAATTCGTAATTAATTATTCAAGTCAAATAAACGATTCTTCAAATGTGGAATATAGTCTTCTAATTGTGTGGTGTGGTTTGTCGTTAATCTTCGGAATTCTGGCAGAGGGGTAAGTAGATTTAAACTTATTCTCATTTAATTATATGCTGATTTGTGTTTAAGTAAAAGTTGCAAAATTTGAATTTAAAATAAACTCGTTCGAAATCCTTAATCCGAGATTATAAATTTAATCAACCCTAATTCGAAATTCATAAATTGATACTTAGTCTAAAATTCTTGGTGGCTTCAAATCCATAGGCAAATTAGATATTTTTTGTATATAAGTCGTGGATACTTAATTATTTATATGTAGATGTGAATAAAAGTTAAAAAGCATGCATAGATACAGTTTAATTAAATCAAGAAATGTAAGCACCCCTATAAGTTGGACACCTCTCTAAGTTGGACACTTTTCCTTGGAACCGTAGATGCCCAACTTAGAGAGGTTTTACTGTATTAGGTTTAAAAGCCAGATAAAACGATTGCGAGGATTTTTAAAGTGTAAAATAATTTGGAGGGGCCGGAACGGTAGGTGAAGTACTATGCACGCCGTGAGCGCCTGTATATGCTGCCGCAGGAACAGGAAGTGGGGGCCCGGACCTATTATTCCACCGATAGGAGAAGATTTTATTTATTTATTTATTTATTTATTTTGTATTTTATATTTATGTTTTTTCTTTACGATAATATAGTCATTCATTAAGAGTGTCGAACATAAATGCGCGCGCTCAGCGCACAGTGGCCTGCACTGTCGAAGGCAGTGGGGGCCATGTGCGACATTTTTTCCAATCAGGATTTTTTTCTTTTTTTTTCACATGATACAAATTAATGCAATTTTGAGAATTTATTAACTATAGTGATTCATTTTAAAATAGTGACCAGCGAAGCGGGCGTAGCCTGCTAGTTATTAATATTTTAATTTATAAGTTATATCATTAATTTGTATATCGCAGTTATAACTTACAATATAATTTTCATGTATTAATTATTATCATTATTTTTTTATCACTATTAATTTTTATAAATATTTATAAATATAAAATAAATAAATAAAAATAAATATCTAAATTTAAAAATAATACTAATAATAATAAAGTCGATTCTAAAGATGAGCTATTTCATTACTCATTTGCTGCACAATTAAATATATTATTATTATTATTATTATTATTATTTATTTATTTATTTATTTATTTACTAGCAGGCTACGCCCGCTTCGCTGGTCACTATATTTAAATGAATTTTCGAAAGAATCGAATTAATATTTATTTTTTTACACCGCATTATAGACAAAAATTAAAAAAAATAAAATAAAAATAAAATAAAATAAAATAAACTGAAATTGCTCCAGACCTCGCTTTGGGTACCCGCTGTGTACGGCATCTCTTTTCCCGCCCGCATTGCATCAGGTCTAGGTTTCCCATGCCTGCAGGAAGATCTTTCCCGGGCACTTCAATCTGGATATTTATCGACGACAGGTGGGATCTGCTATTATTTAAGAACTACGATTTTAAAGATAACTGTATCTCAGAATCTATTAAATATTTTAGTTTTGAACCATGTACTTTATAGCCCATTCTATTTACACTATATTACGATTTGATTCCGACCAATGTAATAAAATAAAATAAAATAAAAAGTAGATTAAATAAATATATATATATATATATAAACAAATAAATTTTAATAAACTTAATCCTTTTTACTATGTATATACTACCATTTTTCCCGATAAATACAGTAAATAAAAAAAAAATGAATAAATAAAAGTTTTTTCTTTTAAAGGAATTTACTAAAAAATTAAAAATAAGAAGTTGTTCTACTATAAAATATTAAGCATAACTGTTATAAATACGTTTTTAAATTTAAAACTAATTATACTTAATTTTTTCTTCTGCATTACGATTTTATTTTCAATAAATATAACAAAAGAAAAAAAAAATCGCCTTCAAATGAATGAATTAAATAAAAATAAGTTGCGTAATAGCCGTTGCTAAGATACGCAGACGATTGAAGCAAAATAATTAAATTTATGAAAAATGAAGCATTAAAGGCAATATTTAAAATCGAAAAAACATTAATTTAAAAAATTCAAATTCGAAATTTGAAAAAATCTCGATGAGGTGCACACATGCATGGTCCCAGGTACCTATATGCCAAATTTGGAAGATCTGCGATCAATAGTGTGAGCACCACAGCGCAGATACACACACAGACACACACACACACACACACACACACAGACACACACACAGACACTTCTCTTTATTTATATAGATTTATTTTCAAACGAATAGTTCGTAAAACTTTTTATTTTTATTCATTTTATTAAGCATTGATAATTTTTTAATAGAGACATTGTATCATCAGCTTGCAAATAATAGCTGTCATCTACATAATGCTTCTTCTATATTAATTAAAATTCTTAATCACGTGTAATTAAGTGCGAAATATTTAACACATCTGTCAAAGTCAGAAATTAAATTAGATAGAAATTCACTACAAATTACTAGAATTCTAAAATGAAAAAGAAAATGTTTCACTAAAACAAAGATAATTAAAGTCGATTCTAAGAGATAAATCATCGTTAAATTTCTGTTATTAATTTAAAAATGACAAAAAATAAAAATAAGCATTAATAATGTTTTAACAGAGACGTCGTATCATAAACTTAGAATTAATTGCTGTCATTTACAGTATGTTTTTTTAATATCAAGAAAATTCCCCAGACGATAATGAAATTAAATAATAAATGTTTTAAATGTTTGTCAAAGTTAGAATTTAAATTAGATATAAAATTACTTTAAACCTCTAGAATTATAAAATGGGAAAAAATTTTGATTGATATAAATATCATAAAATTAGATTCTAAAAGAAACATATTCTGTTATCGCAATCTATGCCATTTTCTCTCAAAATATTCAAATACTCTGATTCTATATATATATATATATATATATATATATACACACATACATATATTATTTAAAGTTAAACTTTGATAAGTTTTTAATAGGGATAATATTTCATAAACTTGGAATTAATTGCTGTCATTTACAGTATGTTTTTCTAATATCATGTAAATTCCCCAACGAAATGAAATTAAGTAATAAATGTTTTAAATGTCTGCCAAAGTTAAAATTTAAATTAGACATAAAATTATTTTAAATCTGTAGAATTATAAAAAGGAAAAAAAAAATTGACAGAAATAAATATCATAAAATTAGATTCTAAAAGAAACATATTCTGTTGTCTTAATTTATGCCATTTTCTCTCAAAATATTCAAATGCTCTGATTCGATATATATATATATATATATATATATATATATATACATATATATATAAAGTTAAACTTTGATAATGTTTTAATAGGGATATTATTTCATTAATTTGGAATTACACTTCTCATTTACAATGTGCTTGTCACATGTCATATAAAATAAGAAGGTTTAAATCCTTTGTTAAAGTCATAAATTGAATTTGTCAGAAGGGGAAGTTGGTCGACAGCAGAGTTCGGGATAACTGCAATTCCCACTTTATAACACATCCGGGTGGAATTCCTGGTATTTCCGAAATTTACCGGATGAGCGAGACTCCTTGGTCTTTAAATGATCAAAAGGTCATAATATGCAATGATAGGAAGGCGTGAATAATGTAAGCACTGAAAAGGTCTTTTAATATAAACTTTTTTTATACTCAATTTTGCTTTCAATTAGAAAACTTTTAATGTTTGCATAATGGGAAAGAATATTTGATCTAATCTTCGTAGGATTATTTAGTTTCTAGAAGTATCGGATAATACAGCGAAGCATTTTCATTTATAAAATTCATTATTTAAATCAGTTAAACATCATTTTAAAAATTTACCTGTAAACTAAAAAATTTTTCTGTTGCATAGCTTCTAATCACTACGAGAAAAACGTTCTTTTGATAACCTCTCCTAATGTTTAATCAAAATGTTAACACTGAAAAAAAAAAAAAAAAAAATCTGCGCCTGATATCTAGAAACAAAATTGTAGATCTACACTGAGAAAAAATTCTGTAACTGACATCTAGAATCTAAATTGTGGCTCTAGAAAAGATAGTTCCATGTCATCTTTAAAAATACTAGTCCCATTTGAAAGCGAGTTCTAATAACTCCTATTAGAATTCTAGAGCGTTTGCCTATATTATCGAGGGCAAAGTTATTTAAAAACGTTTGCAAATAAATACGAATACAAGAGGCAGGTTTCAGCAACTATAATCTTGGTTTATGACCCAATTCTAAAAAATCAAGCGAGAATTTCTCGCAATACATATGATTTAGAATATTCAGAATATTGTTTCACCCTCTAGAAATGTGTAGACTAGAAATTCTCGATCATTTCGTCTATTCAGTTTATTAGTGTGTTTTATGCGCATAGCTAGGAAATCTATATTTCTAGTTTAAGGATTTAGAAAATGACCACTTATTCATTCTAGATGAAGGCGGTATATATTTTTTTTCTCAGTGTAGTAAAAATAATTCCATGTCATCCTTATAAGTTCTAGTTCCCTTTGCTATCTTGTTCTAAAAATCCTTATTAGAATTCTACAGCGTTTTCCTATATTATCGCAGGGTCAATCTTTTTAAAGAAGTATCTTAAAGTAAATGCAAATACAAGAGGTGAGTTTTAGCAACTATAATTTTGATTTATGACAAAATTTCTGGAAATAAATCGAAAATTTCTAGCAATTCAAAGCTTTTGTAAAATTCATAAAAATTATAATATTGTTTCACCATCTAAAATGGTATAGACTAAAAATTCTTTATGAATTCGTCTATCCAGGTTATTTGTTTACCTCATATGCATAACTCATAAATGTATATTTCTAGTTTAGGGATCCAGAAAATGACCTACTTTCTTTTTTGTTCTAGATAAAGGCGGTATATTTGTTTTCTCAGTGCATTGTCAATTTGTCAATCTAACTTTTCGTGAATATCTTTTGCACATTTCAATTAAGGAGACAAGGAATATTTGAAATGAAATATTTTTGTTTTACATTCTACCTCTTCTTAATCCATGTACTGCCATGAAATCTACCGTTTGTTACATATAACATATTTTAAGGGATGAAAAAGGAAAGGTCACTTATTATGGTGAAAATAATACAAAATAATGTCCGCAATTTCAAAATGCTCTATACGAATTGTAAATTATTCTATATCGTCAATTTTTACTTCCATTACGCTGATACCGTAGGTAACGGAAGTATTGTATCCGGTCCAAAAATTCGACATAGAGTTTTCACCTGATTTACACGTTTTAAAATCCCCTGAGTTCAAAAAAGTGGTTTTCGTCAATTGGTCAGTGTGTGTATGTATGTTCGGAATCTTCTGACTATCACATCTCCGAAATTAACAAAGATTGAACGATAAAACTCCAGAATTGACACAGGTCTGGTGTACAGATGAATTTTCCAAATTTTGGTGAAAATTGTGAAAACGGAAGTGGGACATCCTAAACCGGAAGTGGGCCGTAATTCCGTATCTTATCTTAAAAACGGCTTTAACGATTTTTTTTCAAATATGCTATATAAACATTCTATTAGATGTCCTTTCGAATGATATAGTTGGCTAGTTCAGAAAAATTGATAGGTGACCTGTATAAATAGCTCAATTTCAGGTCTTGCAGGTATGTTCCGTTAGAAACGGCAGCGCGGATTTTTTTCAAACTCGGCATAATAACTCTTTTTTAGATATCGTTTCATATGTAATTATTGTTTTAGTGTCAAAAATTGAGTATGTCAAGTTTGGGTGAAAGCCTCTATTTCCTTTCTCATGTATTACGTGGTTATTACAGGAAAATCAGTCATCCTGCTTAGGTAGGTTAATTTTAGACCTCGGAAAATGGTGTTTCAAAAGATAACTCAAACATTTTTTCTATTATTTTGTAACTTGCCATGTAAACTTTGTTTTACATGTCTTTACTCGTGTACTAAGTTTCTCATACCGGAAAAATTTTAGGTTTCTATTTCGTTAGGTCAATTATATGTCTTCTAAACATATTATCGCAAAAAAAAAAAAAAAAAAAAAAAAAAAAAAAAAGAAGAAGAAGAAAAAAGGAAAGAAAGAAAGAAAAAGGAAAGAAAGAAAAAAAAAGAAAAAAAAGAAAAAAATATGCATATAATACGTGTAATAGTGGTTAGTGGAAGTTGTGTGGTTGTTTTACACGAGATTTTTTTTACTGTGGGTTTATTATCTGAAATACAACACACCTGCATGTTCAATTTTTTTTTATATATCAATTTCAGCACCATTAGAAATTTGACTCATGGATATATCATCATGAAAAATTGAATTTGAATTTGGGAATTTTAATTAAAGTTAAGTTTTTTTTTTTTTTTTTTTTTTAATATTCTGTGGCAAATACTCTTTTCAACATTCAAACAAATTTTTAAAGGATAGGATGGAATCAAATTCACACACACACACACATATATATATATATATATATAAAACAGGCTATTTTCAGAATTTAGAATCCATGAAAAATAAATTTAAAGCTTAAAATTTTGTAAAAGCTTTTTTAATAGTGTTTGGTAAACTCTAGAATGGAATTATTTTTTAAGTATTACGTATTTTCGTACATTTTATAATAATTAACTGGATATTTTTAATTGCATCTCATTTTGATAAATTTCGTCTCACCTTGTAACCTTCAGTGCACTAATTATATTTAATTAAGTACGAAAGGTTTAAATCCTCTGTCAAAGTCATAAATTGAATTTGACAGAAGAGGAAGCTGACCTACAAGAATGTCCGGAATGGCTGAGTTCTCAATATATAACGCGACCGGATGGAATTCTCAGAATTTCCGAAATGTGCCGTTGAAGCATGACTATTTTTATCTTTGAAAGATCATGAGGACCTGAAATGCAAAAATTGTTTTAATAATGCTGTTCAAACTTTGAATACTATTTATTAAAAAAGTAAATATTAATATAAAATATTTTAATAAGCAAATTATTCTCGTTTTTGTTTTTAACTGGATTTTATTATTATTATTATTTTTAATTATTTTTTTTAATGATTAAAAAAAGTTGAGAAACATTGGTTTTTATCTTCGTAACGTAATCTATTTGTTTCAGATGTATTGGATATTTATGACGTTCAATATTTTCATCTATAACTTTTTTTTTTTTTTTTTTATAATATCAGTTAAGCTCCATTTTATATAGTCAAAAAAATTTTTTAATCACAATAAAATTATAAAAAAAGTCTCTCACATGACATATTCCATTGACTTTTTAAAAATTCAAATGTACAGGTACAAAAGCATAATGCTTTATCATTTTTGTCTTCAATGGGATTAATTATTGCCATGTAATTTTAATTACTGCAAGAACTAATCCCAGTATGATTAAAAAAAAAAGGAAAAAAATAAAGTAAATATTCATATAAAATACTTTAATATCAAATTATTCTGGGCTTTGTTTTTAACTAGAATATATATATATATATATATACATATATGTAATTTCATTAGGAAATGTTGAGGAAGATTGATTTTTGTCGTTAGATAATTTATTTTAAAAAATATATCAGATATTTATGACATTCAGTTTCACTATAACTTTTTTTTTTTTTTTTTTTTTTTTTTTTTTTACTTTCTCTTACCCATAGGATCGAGAAAGTGAACGTGAGATTTTGTTATATTTACATGTTCTGAGGTCCCATAAATACGAAAATCATGTTTTTAGCGAATGGTCTGTGTGTCTGTCAGTGTGTCTCTTATCAGCATATCTCAAGAACAAATAGTAGCAGAAATTCCAAACTCGGTATTCTAAATGTGTATCATATAGGGACGTTACCGTAAGCTTTTTGTTGAGATGAAGCAAATGGTTCATGAACAGGGACACTGAAAAGTATTCAAATAAATTACGTCTATGGAGAAATTGCAGATAAGTAGTGTTTAACGTCTATAGACTGCATTAAACCAAATGAAACGAATATATATTTTTTGTAATAGAGATAGTCAACTGGGAAATTTTTTTTGTATATGTAGGAGCCTCGCCTCCCCCCGGGGGGAGTCCCCCCTAGAGATCTGCACGGGCCGGGTTCGGGCCGAATTTTTCAATTTGCTCTCGGGCCGGGCCGGGCTCGGGCTTAAAATTTTTTTGTAGGCTCGTGCCGGGCCGGGCTCGGGCACAACATTTTTTGTGTGTACTCGGGCCGGGCCGTACACTAGTAAAAAAGAAACGGGTCGGGCCGGGCCTGGGCCGAATTTTTCGATTTCATACCGGGTCGGGCCGGGTAAGGAAACCTTTCCAACGGGCCGGGCCGGGCCCGGGCCTGAAAAATTCGGCCCGTGCAGACCTCTAGTCCCCCCTCGAGGGGAGTAAATTTTTATGATGGGTATCTTTCAAAAGAGCTCGCCAATATCTTTAAAACGAATGGTTGAACCATCGACCTGCATATTATTTAAAATAAAGTTATGGATTTTTTTCATTTAAAAAAAAAAAAAAAAAAAAAAAAAAAAAATCACCATTATTATTATTTTTATTATTATTATTATTATTATTATTCTACTTTAATATTGAGAAAAAAATCAACTTTTTTTGGATATTTAGCGTTATACTACTTCTCTAATATGGAAATCGTCTGTATTATCATAAAAGATACTTTTTTTAAATAATAATTTTAATAAATTATTTTTTAAAAACAGAAATTTTTTTTTAATAAACGAATTAAATTCTATATAAATGTAGGTGCATTAATGAAACGGGAGGTTGAGGGGGAGGTAGCCCCCCTCACACAGAACTAATTATCATATAAAACTCTTCCGAAGCCTAATTTGAATTGTTTAACATAGGTTTATATGACAGTACTCGTTATCTTACCTCTTAATATCCAACCTGTACTTATAGTATTAAATTTCAAGGTAAGAGAAAGTCGTGTGAGTGACACACCAGATTATTTTTATAATAACTTCATTTTAAATATGATTAGTCATAATAAAATTATTTAAAAAAAATCTGTAACATAACATATTTCCTTAATTTATTAAGAATTTCAACACACAGATACGAGAAAAATAATGCAATACACTTTTGTCGGTGGTGGGACATATTATTGCCACTTAATTATAGTTCCCATCTACAAAAATTCCTATTCATCCCGAAAATGTTTAACAGAATTTTAGTTTTATAACTTATTGTAAAAAATCCATTTATAATTTTTCTTCTAATTAACCTCGTAAAATCTGTTGATTTTCGAAATTTTACGAGCGTGGGAATTTTTTTTATGAATGGGTAAATAGACTTTGGTAATAAATTAATCCAGACATTTTATTATTAATTTAGAAATCAGAACTATTATTTACAAAACTGTCATTTACAAAATGATTTTCATATAACATTTAAAGTAGTTTCTGTGCTTTGAAGTACGAAATGTTTAAATCTTCTGTCAAAAACAAAACTCGAACTTTAGAAGAGAAAGCTAATCGACAGTTATATTTAGAATAACTGTAATTTTCACTTTTTAACATACCCGTGTATAATTCCACTGTAAAAAGAAAAAAAAAAAAAAAAAAGCTACAACACAAAAAAAATTCTGGCAGCAATAAGCTAGAAAATATCCACTTGCTATGGAAAAAACTCGTTGACCTAAATTTTCTGGAACAGAATACTGAATATATTTTTGTGGTAGGACACACCTAAATATATATATATATATATACACAGTCGGACCTCGTTACCGTGAATCTCAAGGGGTTAAAAAATTTGTTAATTTTATAGTAGTTCATGCTATCATAGTAGTTCATGCTATGAGTATAATCTTCATATAACTAATCTTCATTTTGATGGGGATTGTATGAACAGTTCATGTTAAAAGTATTTCACCTTAACAGTGTTCACGTTAACAAGGTTAGACCGTCTATATATATATTAAACCATTTAAACATCATTCTATAGATCTATTCATAAAATAATAATAATAATAATAAAAAAAAAAAAAATCTGTCGCATATGTAATATAATTGGTTTAATAAAATTACAAATTCACATACATAATAGAAAAAAATAAAGTTATAAATTCTGTTGTTTTAATCAAATCACTGTATTAATAATTTGGAAATCTTAACTGTCATGTACAACTGACATATTTTGATACATCAATAAATCCACTTGTGATATGCAATTAGATACGAATGGTTTAAATCCTCCATCAAAGTCAGAAATTGATATATAACATCTCTAATGACATAGAAGATACTTGAATATGATTAATAAATGAAGATAATTATATCGATGATATATAATAGATGATCGCTAAAAAGCTCTGAAAATACCAAATGAGACTAACTTGAATTAAAAGCAATTAAGAGCGATTGTAACGTTTCTAAAAATTATTATGCTGGTGCCATTACACGGCTTTCATCCTTAGCATTCTTAATCTTCATGATCTAATCTTCTTAACTTAATTTATTCGTAGATGTATTGGATCTTTATATCCTTTAGTATTTTTATTTTATTTTTATAAGGAAAGGGCACGTGACGTCACTCGCAGTCAAATTATAGGTAAAGTGGCAAAACATTGGTATTTCCACCAATAGAGATTGATCTTTTGCCACTCGAGAGTTGCAAAGATTGATTAACGGAGCGTTTGTTTGTAAACATACCCTTTCCTTATATATTTATATATTTATTTTTTATTAATGTTAAGCTAAACTTCATTTTAAAAATTCACTAACATGTATTTCTCTCTCTCTCTCTTTTCTTTTCTTTTACTTTTTTTTTTTTTTCTCTTTTGTCTCAATCTACGGATTTTTACGATACCAGTTTTACGCTACTTGAACATTTATCGAAATCGAAAATTTATCGAAAATATAACTGAATAATTTCAAAGCGATGTTATAGTTTAAAAAAAAAAAAAAAAAAAAAAAAACTAGTAGTCCTCCGCACTAAACCAAATTCCGCTTTTGCCAGAATTTCATTTTTTTTTTTTTTTTTTTTTAAGAAAAAAAAAATTAATCAGTTTCGAAACGGACAGTATCGAAAAGTTTTTTTTTTTTTTTAATAATTTGGAATTAGAAAATAAAAAGCGCGCTTGCAAAATGAAATAAAAAGTAAAACAAGATAATTAAGTTTCAGTTTGAGTTGGCAATTATTATTATTCGAAATTGTTAATTTTTTTTACTTTCTCTTACCCATAAGATAGAGAAAGTATTGTTTTTCGGTCAAATTTTCGAACGCGAGATTTTGTTATATTTACACGTTTTGAGGTCCCCTGAATACGAAAATCATGTTTTTAGCAAATGGTCTGTGTGTGTGTATGTCTGTGTGTCTGTCTGTTATCAGCATATCTCAAAAACAAATTATGGCAGAAAGTTCAAACTTGGTATTCTAAATGTGTATCATATAGGGATGCTAGAGTAAGCTTTTCGTTAAGATCAAGCAAATAGTTTGTGTACAGAGACAATCAAGAGAATTCTAATACATTACGTCTATGGGGGAAATTGCAGGTAAGTAGAGTTCTATAGACTGCACTAAACCAAATGAAATGAACATAGTTAACTGGGAAAAAATTTTGTGTATGTAGAAGCCTCACCTCCCCCCCCTGGGGGGGAGGTCCCCCCTCGAGGGGATTAAATTTTCATGATGGGTATCTTTCAAAAGAGCTCGCCAATACCTTTAAAACGAATGGTTGAACCATCTATGTGCGATAATTTAAAATAAAGTTATCGATTTTTTTTTTTTTTTTTAACGAAAAAAAAAAATCGTATTTTTATTTTATTTTTTTTTTTTTTTAATATTGAGAATAAAATGGACTTTTTTTGGACATTTGGTGTTATACTACTTCTCTAATATGGAAATCGTCTGCATTATCATAAAAGATAAATTTTTTAAATAATAATTTTAATAAATAATTTTTTAATAATCGAATTATATAAATGTAGGTGCATTAATCCCTCACACAGAACTAATTATCATATAAAACTTTTCAGAAGCCTAATATGAATTGTTTAACACAGGTTTCCATAACAGTACTCGTTATCTTACCTTTTAATCTGCAACCTGTATTTATAGTATTAAATTTCAGGGTAAGAGAAAGTCGTGTGAGTGACACACCAGATTATTCATTTTCTGTTTGATGCAAAAGAAAATATTATTCATTTTAAGATATGCTTCTTCTTTAAAATGTCTTTAGATCGGCCACGCGATATAAAGAATGTTATAGATTTTTTTCTTTTTCTAGTAATGTGAAGTGAACGTAAATGTTTTCATTATATATATATAAATTAATTCTATTAACTATACAGGATTGATAAATCATATTTCTTGTATAAAACAATTGAAAAATAGACAATTTTTTCTTAAAATAAATAAATAAATAAAACCTTGTTTTTTTTTTTTTTTTTCCACTTACTGAACATGTGTTAAAAATGCATATATACATACAATCAAAAATAATAATAATAATAATAATTGTTTATCAAGCTTTAGTGTGGTCTTAATAGAAACGTTTTATCATTGATTTGAATAATTTAATTATTATTTATAACGTTTTTTGATATACTAATTAAAATCATGTACAATATATAATTAAGTACGAAAGATATAAATCCTCTCTCAAAGTGACAAATTAGATTCCGTAGAAAAGAGAGCTGATTGACAGCAACGTTCGGAATCACTGCAATTCCCACTTTATAACACGTCCATATTGATTTCCAGTAACTTCCGAAATATGTCGGATACACGAAACTTTTTTTTTTATCATTGTTCATAAGATCATGACATATAATAATGCTAATACTGAAAAGATTTGAAGATATTTGTGAACAAAATAAATGTAGAAACTGAAACTTTTAGTATGGAATTTATACTCATTCTCTTTTTACTTCTTCCTATATTCAGTAAAAGAAGGTATCGGATTCGTTAAAATATTCTGCTTCTGGCCTTCGATGGATTTAAGCATTTTGAAAGGTCCAGAACACTATTTGACTACTTTTAGCAAATGTCAGTCTGTCCATCTGTGTGTGTAACAAAAATTTTGCGGTGACTGTATCTCAGGAATTACTACACAGAATTTAATATAAATTTATATGTAGATGCAAATTGACAGATATTATTGCCTATCAACTTTTAGTGTCAATCGCTTAAAATGTGGTGTTACTGTACAGCGATTTCGACTATTTAATGGAAGGATATATCGCAGGTTCTACTGCGTATAATAGAACGAAATTTTATATGGGAAAAGACCATTAAGATACATTATGCTAATTCACTTTCGGTGCATATCGGTTGATAGGTGGCACTGCTATATATCATTCTTCCCTGAAAATGGGAAGGATGTCATCTCCACGGTAAAAATTCACTTCCTTTAAACATTTATACATATATATTTCTTTCAGATGAAAATCGTCTGCATTCATAACGGATAAATAATTATAAGATAAAAAAAATTTTTGTTTTTAATTTTCTGTTGAATCATATAAACGCTACTGAAGGCAGCCGGAACCCCAGCAATTGGATAAAAGTATTAAAAAAATTCCTTGCTATCGTCTTTTGAGCTATTATAAAAGTTTCAAATGGCTATCTAGCCGGGAAGTTAGTTAAAAGTTGATTGCAAGCTTTGTACTGGAAACGCTGCCGAAGGCAGCAGGGTTCCGAAGCAATTGGATAAAAATATTTTTAAAAAGCATTTTTACCGTATTCTGAACTGTACCGAAAGTTTCAAATGTCTAGCTACTCGGGAAGTTAGTTAAATAAATTTTCTGTTGAATCATATGAACGCTGCCGAAGGCAGTAGGGACCTGAAACAGTTGACTAAAAGTATTAAAAAAATGTATTGCCACCGTGTTCTGAGCTATCCTGAAAGTTTCAAATATCTGGTTAGTCGGGAAGTTAGTGAAAAATCGATTGCAAGATTTGTACTGGTAACGCTGCCGAAGGCAGCAGGAACCCGAAACAGTTGGCTAAAGGTATTTTTAAAAATGCATTTTCACCAAGTTCTAAACTATTCTGAAAGTTTCAAATGTCTAGCTAGTCGGGAAGTTAGTTAAATAAATTTTCTGTCGAATAATATAAGCGCTGCCGAAGGCAGTGGGACCTGAAATAGTTGACTAAAATTATTAGAAAAATGTATTGTCACCGTGTTATGAACTGTCCTGAAAGTTTCAAATCTCTAGCTAGTCGGAAAGTTAGTGAAAATTCGATTGCAAGCTTTGTACTGATAACGCTGCCGAAGGCAGCAGGAACCCGAAACAGTTGGCTAAAGGTTTTAAGAAAATGCATTTTCACCGTGTTCTGAACTATTCTGAAAGTTTCAAATGTCTAGCTAGTCGGGAAGTTAGTTAAATAAATTTTCTGCCGAATCATATAAGCGCTGCCGAAGGCAGCGGGACTTGAAATAGTTGACTAAAATTATTAGAAAAACGTATTGTCACCGTGTTGTGAGCTGTCCTGAAAATTTCAAATATCTAGCTAGTCGGGAAGTTAGTTAAAAATCGATTGCAAGATTTGTCCCTGACAAACCCACAAACAAACAAACAAACAAACAAACCCACAAACAAGAATCGAAGTTAATAATAATAAAAAAAAAACATGGTAAAATATAATAAATAATTTCAACTGCATGATTTTGTACTAGAAAATATAGAAAAATCTTTTGTGATAGCCACAACATACTCGTTATTGAAAGAGTTTTAATGTTTAAAAGTTTGAAGAAACAATATTTTGGTCTTCGTAAGATAATTTATTTCCTAGGTATATTAGATATTCAATTCTAGCGCTAAAAATTTAGTTGTTTGATTTATATCAATTAATTATTATTTTAAATATTTAATTAAAAAATTAAAAGTTACCTGTTGCACAGCTTAAATCATCAGTTTATTAAAAACTCAAATGCACTGACACGAGAGTAAATATGCTTTAGAAAGTTTTCGTTAATCTTTTAATTGAAATGTTGTACCATTTATTTTGTAATCACAATTATCTTTTACGGTATGTTTTTTACTGATGAGTTAAATTTTCTTAACACATACAATTAAGTACGAAAATTTAAATTCTCTCTCAAAGTTAGAAATCGTATTTTAGAGAGAGAGAGGGAGAGCTGGTCGACTATGAAGTTTGGAATGACCGTAATTTTCATTTTATAACACGTCCGGATGGAATTCCGGGAATTTCCGAAACATGCCGGATAGACAAGACCCTTTTATTCTTGGATGATCATAAGATCATGAAATGCATAAATGGGAATGTTTGGCTTATATTTCAAATAAAGTAAATACAGAAAAAGATTTTTATGCATTTTTAACTCGTTTTTGTTTTAAATGGAACAGATTTCATTTTTCTAAATTTTTAAGAAATTTTGATCCAGCCTTGGTAGATATATATTTCTCATACATACAGAAGATATAGCAATAAATATACTTATTTAAAAATAAGTTGTCCATTTCAGTTAGTTAAAATGAATTATGTTTTAGCTAAAAAATCTGTCTTCAAATTAGAGTCACAAAATCTAAATCAAACACACACACACACACACAAAATAAATAAATAAATAAATAAATAAAAATAAAATAAAAATAAAAAGGAAGAAAGAAAGAAGAAAAAAAAAATATATCATAAATAAGTCAGAAAAACAATAGAACTTTCAGAAGTCAAATCCTTTTTTAATTTGTGTATATTTTCAACAGTATAAAATTTCGATCTACAACTTATTCACTCATAATAATTTTTACCACTCTAATGGCCATTGCCTCTTAGATTGAAAAATCTGCAGTCGAGAGTTTAAAAATGCTACATCTATACAAATTACTGTGTCCATTGTTTTATTTGAATTTAAGTAATTGCCAAATTTAAAAATTTTCTTCTTTAGAAATCTTTTTATACAAAAGAATGAATGTTTGTATGAAATGAAAAATTGCATAAAAAATAAACGTATTTTAAATTACCTTTTCGACATCGTAAGAAAATAATTTTTGTATTCTGCAAATCAGGTTTATCATACCTTTCAAATGACACAACTTTCAACCCGCTTCTCCCATAAATAATATATTTAAAGTGTACGACAAATTTCATGTTTGCTTATTAATATATAGATAAAATTTCAACTAAAATACCTAACCATATGTAATTAATAACGAAACTTTTAAATCACTTGTCAAAATCAGAAATTGAATTTCACAGAAAAGGGAGTTCATAGACATACCTAATTGGAGTGACTGTAATTACCACTTTATAACAAGCCCGGATAGAATTCCAGGAAGCGACAAGGTTTATATATATATATATATATACATATATATATCTTTCGATGACCATGAGGTCACGAAATGGTTAAATTTGAATTTATTTGGTTTGAATTATATTGTGAATAGGTTAAGTGCACCAGTGATTGACACTTTTAGAGCAATCTCTGATGTTTTCGATGTTCTAGTCATCAGAAAATATTTTTAGAAATCTTAATTTAGTACATATGGTATGAAAGACATTCAGAACCACATATATGTTAAAATATATACATGTGATAACAATTATTTTTTTTAAGGAATTTTTATTTCACACCCACTCAATGTTCCAGTAATTGACACTGCCAATTTTTCATTTTATCAGTAATTGACAGACTATGTTCCAGTATTTGACACTGCTAGTTATTCATTTTACTAGTTGTTAGTACCCTATGCTCCAGTGCTTGACAAAAAATGTTAAAATTCTTATGTGTAAAATATATGATTTTATTATTTTTTCTTATCTATTAATTATTTCGGGATAGATGTCAATTACTGGAGCACCTACCCTATAATAAATACAGAAAAGGGATTTCTTATTATGCATTTCATCTTCGTTTTTGTTTTTTATTAGAAAAGATTAAAAAGATTTTATTAGAATTTTCCTGAATTTTTAAGAAATGTTGATCCGATTTTTGTAAGATAATTTATTTGCATACAGATGACTAACAAAATAATGTGAACACTTCCGCTTTTTTATATTTTGCCAAATATCTTGAAAAGTCTTCAGGAATCATCTTGAAACTTTGTTAGTGTAAAGAACATGTTATACCTCATATTTTTCAGTAAAAGTTGTGCCATGATAAGAAAAGAGGACCAGTAAAATATTAAACAAAAAACAAAATGTTCTGGATACCCTGTAAAAGGTAATGCTTTAAACGCGTTTTGGCTGTAACATGTCATTATGAAGACTTTTTCTTATTATCTGTATAAAATTTTCTGAGGCTACCACGTATATTCATGGAGATATAACGGTTTCTTTAAAAGATTGAAAAAACAATTTCCGCTTTTTTAATCATAACACGTAGGATATTAGACCCATTATTAGTGCAAAGTCATTTTCAGGAAATGCGGCATACTATATTAGACACAGAATACAGCAATCAGAATGCAAAAATGTTAAATATGTTACGAAATACGAGCACTTTTACTAAATAAATTTTCACTACGCATGCGCAAGCTTTATAAAAATTCATTTACAAAATTTATTAGTCAAAGGTATTGAGCAACTGATATGAAAACCCCAAACAAACATCGTGTAAATTCAAAACGTTACGAAAGACAGAATGAACAGAATTCCAGTTCTCTCAAAATAAAAGCTAAACTATAAGGGGTTTTACTCACATTTTTATTTTGATTCAATCAATGCCCAATGATATTACAGTGTTTTCGCGGATTGTAAATAAATTTTAATGGAACCCCCTAACATCTTTCGTTTTTTTTTTTTTTTTTTAAACTTAAATTCTGTTTATTCTATATCTCGTAACGTTTCGAGTTTTCATGGTATTTGTTTGGGGTTTTCATATCAGTTGCTCAATACCTTTGGTTATTAAATTATGTAAATGAAATTTTTAGAGCTTGCGCATGCGTAGTTAAAAATTATTTAGTAAAAGTGCTTCTATTTCGTAAGATATTTAACCTATTTTTAAAATTCTGATTGCTGTATGCTGTGTGTAATGTAAAAAGACAAATTTCTTGAAAATTGCTTTGTACTGTGTCTGATCCTATGTGTTATAATTTAAAAAGGGATTTTTTTTTTTTTTTTTTTTTTTTTTTTTTTTGCAATTTTTTAAAGAAACCGTTATACTCCATGAATATATGTGGTAGCCTCATAAAATGTTATACACAGATAATGAGGAAAGTTCCCATAATCATATGAACGCATTTAATTTATCTTTTACAGGGTGATCCAAAACATTTTGATTTTTGTTTAATTTTTTACTGGTCCCCTTTTCCTTTACAGGAAGCAACTTTTACTGAAAAATGTGAGGTATAATATGTTATTTAAACTACCAAACTTTCAAGATAATTCCTAAAGAACTTTTCATGATATTTGACAAAACGTAAAAAAAGTGATAGTGTTTAAATTATTTTGTCAGCCATCTGTAGATATATGTAAATATATTTAATATATAAATCTTTTAATATTTTCATGAATTTTTTTTATTCATGTCAGTAAAACTTAATTTTAAAAATTTACTCATAAAATTCAGAAATTTCTGTCACATGATTTACATTATTGAAATGAAAAAAAAAAAACTATTTGTCAGCCATCTGTAGATATATGTAGATATATGTTCATTTATTTACTATATAAATTGTTCAATATTTTCATAAATAATTTATTTATCCATGTCAGTAAAACTTAATTTTATAAAAATTTACTCATAAAATTCAGAAATTTCTTTCACATAACTTTTATTAATATATATATATATATATATATATAACACAGACGAAATTAATCAGGACATTATTTCATTAAGTCATAAATCACAGATATCCTTTACAAAAACGCTTTTCAAATACCATTTAAAATCAACTACCAATTACAATAAAATATCAACAAAAATTCTTATCATATATAATTAATTACGAAGCTTTTAAATCCATCATCAAAGTGAGAAACTGAATTTGACAGAAAAGAGAGTTAAAAGACATAACTTATCGGAGTAACTGACTGTAATTCTCACTTTATAACACATCTGGATGGGTTTCCTGGAATTCCTAATATATTCCGGAAAGGCGAGACTCTTGGAATAATAATAATATCAAGAAATAGAGTATTAGGAAGATAGGAAGAGAATATTTAATAGACGATTTATTTACTAGAAGAGTTTGATATTTAAGAAGAGTGAAGAAATGGCGATCTAATCTTCGAAAGATACTATTTAGCAAATGTATTTTTCTTTTTTTTTTTTTAGTTATAATAACTCCGGTATTTTAAGTGGAAAAAGTAAGAAAGTAAGAAAAGAATATTGCTTAACCAAGCTTTGATATGGTTTTAAAAAATGTCATATCATTGATGTCAAATGTATTTTTCACAGTATCTGAGGAAGTTTATTATCTGTCGAAAAGGAAATATTATTGCGTTTCAGTTACATTGAAAAAGACATGAAAGGAAAGATATAAAAATTAGAAAACGCGTATTGTAAATTTATTATTTATAGGTTAAAAACAGTTATAACTTTCTATTTTAAATAGTTGATTTAAGATTAAAGAATTTAATTTATAATTTTATTTATTTAGAGAATTTACCTATCCTTTAAAGAGGAAAATAAATTTTATAATATGTGATAATCTACATCACAATTGATTGGGGTAAAACAAGTATAGTCCACAGTGTTTCTTCATATACCAATGAAAATCATTCATCATGTAAAATTGAGTACAAAAGATATAAAACCTCTGTCAAAGTCAGAAATTGAATTTCATAGAAGAGAGAGCTGATTGACAGCAGTGTTCAGAATGACTGCTATTTCCACTTTATAATACGTCCGGTTTGAGTTCCCTGAATTTCCCAAATATGCCGGCTAGGTGAAACTTTTTTTTCTTTGTACATAAGATCATAAAATATAATACTGAAAAGGTTTAAAAATATTTGTGAACAAAATAAATGTAGAAATGGGAGCGTTTACGAAACGATTTATACTCATTTTCTTTATACTGGAATAATTTTAATGTTTAAAAAGATTAAAGAAACATAATCTTTTTTTTTTTCGTAAAATATTTATTTGGTAGATGTATTGAATATTTAAATTTAGCGCTGTAAATTTGGATTCCTGTTTAATATCAGTTAAATATAATTTTATATATTTATTCAAATAATTAAAAGTTGTCTGTTCCATAGGGGAGAGGGGGGATGAATGGGACATTTTTTATGTTTTTATTTATAACGTTAGACATATGTAATTCAGAATTTTGTAACATGGCTCATAAGTACACTTCAGTAATCAGTTACATATAAATATACAACTGTAATAAAAAGTTATCATTTTAAATTAATAATAATTTTTTTTTTTACATTCATGTACATTGTCCCATTCATCCCCACCTATGGGATGAATGGGACATGATTGGGGATGAATGGAACACATCTATGGGGATGAATGGGACATGATTGGGGATGTGCGGGACAGGACTGGAATTAAAAAAAAAAGAAAAAAAAAATGGAAAGTAAATAAATTTTTAAAGTTAAATTGGTTTATGTGATTTTATTAGACACTATGAATTTACTGAAATTAACATAAACTGATGTATTGACTCAAATTAACATCAAAAGGCAAAAGTCCTTTGGTTCGCACAGTTCCTAGTGCTCTAGGCTTTGGTAATTTAATCTAATAAGACCTAATCTAAAAATAAATAAATAAGACACAAGAAAGAGATAAATCATTATAATAGAGTACAAATCATCCAGAAAATTTTTGTTTCTAACTGATCGGGAAGATAAGCATTCTATTCTGTATTACATAAATAATCTCCAAGATTTATTTAATTAGCTTGATTGAAACTGTGATTTTAATCAAATTGTTATTAGTTTATTTATTTATTTATTTATTATTATTGATTTAAGTTGCATTGTATAATTTAACTTATAATTTTTTTAATCATAATTATTATAAACAAAAATCAGAACAATTAATTTTAATTTTTTTTTCTAAGTCCACAAAATTAAGAATCTCGATAATCAATATGGCTAATTTACGTTTTAATATAATTCTTGGGTAAACTTTTAAATTAGAACATAGTGGGGAGCGTCCCATTCCTCCCCATTTAAACTGTCCCATTCATCCCAACCATCACATGATCATATAAAACAGGAAATAGGCTTAATGAACAATTGTCAATATTCTTCTTGAATATCATAAACACAATAAAAGATTATGCCTTTTCACCATATAAGGGTTATATTAACTTTAAGCAAATAGTTAATGTCTCAACTACTACCTAATTGAATGAGCAAAAACTTATTTTGCCAGCTGAATAAGACACTTTAATTTTTTTCTGCCCTTCTATGTATAGCAGAATTCTGAAACTACACTTGCTGAATGATCTCAGTGCTGCCATGCATCAGAAAAAATGTCAAGCTTCTGTTGCTTGCAAAACATAAAAATCTAGCTATTCTCCCATTCATCCTGCGACCCATTCATCCTGCGTCCTATTCATCCCCACTCTCCCCTAACTTAAATCATTAGTTTATTAAAAATCAAATGCACTGATACGAGACTAAATATGCTTTATAAAGTTTGGTTAAATTTTTAATCAAAACGTTGTATCATTAATTTAGTAAGCACAATTATCTTTTAGTGTATGGTTTTTGCTTATGAGTTAATTGCTTATAAATTTACTTATCATTTGCAATGAATTACGGAAAATTTAAATTCCATATCAAAATTAGAAAATGTACTTAATAAACAGAGAAAGGTGATCGACAACGATGCTTGGAATGACTATAATTTCCACTTTATAATCTGTTCGGATGGAATTCCTGGAATTTCCGAAATGTGCTGTATAGATGAGGCCCTTTTATCTTTCAGTGATCATGATGAAGATCATGAAATGCACAAATAGGAAGGTTTGAATTATATGGATGATTCACAAGTCAGATCAATTAACTCCATAAAACAAAAAGTGTACAAATGTGAGGGAATTTTCATTACATTCACTCACTTTTTGTATTATGGAGTTAATTCATTTGAGTTGTAAACCATTCATATTGCAAATATATTAAAAACAGAAAAGAGATTTTTTTATTACGCATTTTATTTTCATTTTTTGTTTTTATTAGAAGAGTGTTAATTTTTTTGAATTTTAAAGAAGTTTTGATCCAATTTTTGCAGGATAATTTATTTGTATAGATATTTGAACATTATATGTATAAATAAGTTTAAAATATTAACTGTTCAGTATTTTTATCTAAATTTGTTAAACTTTATTTTAAATATTTATTCATACAGTTCGGTAATTTCTATCGCATAACTCATATTATTAATTAAAAAAACATACAAATGCATGAGCGGAATTAATCAATACATTACTTGATTAATTTATAAATCATAGCCATCCTTTACTAAATGCTTTTCAAATATCACTTAAGATAAAATACCAATTAAAAGGAAATATCAACTAAAATCCCTAATCATATCTAATTAATTACGATACTTTTAAATCCCCAGTCAAATTCAGAAATTGAATTTGACAGATGAGAGAGAGCAGATAGAGATAAATAACACTGCTCGGCATGAAAATTGTCTCTGACACCATTTCAGCATATTCTTATGTAAAATGACCTCCGGAACCCGAATAGGACGCCCATTTTGTCCTATCACCCACCGTTTTTTAGGAACGCCCCCCCCCCCCCCCCCCCCACTATTTTTATCCTTTTTCTGTGATTTTTATGGCTATAAATTTTATTTTTAGGAGGGGGGGGGAGGATTTTTTTAACCGTTAAATATCTTCTGTGGGGCTACAGAGTTGGAAAATTCTAAAACATGGACATTTGTGACAAGGGACAAATTTTGGGAGGATTAGCCATTGAAAGTTTTCCTTACATATCTTATATTTTTTTAATCTGTTATTAATTTATTTTGTAAACTTTATATATATATATATATATATATTGTTTATAGGTGTTAAATTAATTATTTTTCATTCTTCAAATCCAATTCATGGTCATAAAATTATCGAACAGGAAAAGAAATTGAGGGAAGGGGTGGTGTATCTAGAAAACGGTGGGTGACTGGGCAAAATGGGAGTCCCATTCGGATTCAGGAGGTCATTTTACATAAGAATCAGCAAGAATAGTATCCAAACTCCATTTTTTTTTTTTTTTACTTTCTCTTACCCATAAGGTAGATAAAGTATTGTTTTCGGGTCAAATTTTCGAACGCGAGATTTTGTTATATTTACACGTTTTCAGGTCCCTGAATACGAAAATCATGTTTTTAGCAAATGGTCTGTGTGTGTGTCTGTGTGTCTGTGTGTGTGTGTCTGTCTGTTATCAGCATATCTCAAAAACAAATTATGGCAGAAAGTTCAAACTTCGTATTCTAAATGTGTATCATATAGGGATGCTACAGTACGCTTTTCGTTAAGATCAAGCAAATGGTTCGTGTACAGGGACAATCAAGAGAATTCTAATACATTTCGTCTATGGGAGAAAATTGCAGGAAAGTAGAGTTTAACGTCTATAGACTGCACTAAACCAAATGGAAAGATTATATATTTTTTGTAATAGAGATAGTTAACTAGGAAAAAAAATTGTGTATGTAGGAGCCTCGCCTCCCCGCCTGGGGGTGCGGGAAGTCCCCCCCTCGAGGAGAGTAAATTTTCATGATGGGTATCTTTCAAAAGAGCTCGCTAATACCTTTCAAACGAATGGTTTAACCATCGATCTGCGATAATTTAAAACAAAGTTATCGATTTTTTTTACTTTTAACGAAAAAAAAAAACTTAGAACAAAAAATCGTACTTTTTTTTTTTTTTTTTAAATATTGAGAATAAAATGGACTTTTTTTGGATATTTGGTGTTATACTACTTCTCTAATATGGAAATCGTCTGCCTTATCATAAAAGATAATTTTTTTTTTTTTAAATAATTTTAACAAATTATTTTTTAAAAAGAGAATTATTTTTTAATAACCGAATTAAATTCTATATAAATGTAGGTGCATTGATGAAACGGGGGGTTGAGGGGGGCTCCCGCCCCCCTCACACAGAACTAATTATCATATAAAACTCTTCAGAAGCCTAATATGAATTGTTTAACATAGGTTTACATAACAGTACTCTTTATCTTACCTATTAATCTGCAACCTGTATTTATAGTATTAAATTTCAGATTAAGAGAAAGTCGGGTGAGTGACACACCAGATTTTTTTTTTTTTTTTTTTTTTTTCCCGGAGCTGTGTAATCGTAGTGGCTGTAATTCCCACTTTGTAACACATCCGGATGGAATTTCCGGAATTCCTGATATATGCCGGATATGCGAGACTCTTTGAACAATAAGATTAAAAAAAAAAAAAAATGCATATTGGGAAGATTTGAATAGTATTATGAACAAAGTAAATATGGAAAAAGAATCTTTAATAGGCGATTTATACTCATTTTCATTCTGCTGGAAGCGTTTGATGTGTAAATAAAAAGCGATATAATCTTCGAAATATAATTTATTTGCTAGGTGTATTTTATTTTTTAAAAGCTTATAGTATTTTTAGCTATTAATTTACATTTTACCATGTTTTTATTAACTTCTATTCTTGTTTGTTTGTCTGTCCGGTACAAATCTTCCAATCGAATTTTAACTAACTTCCCTACTAGCTAGACATTTGAAACTTTTACAATAGCTCGGAACCCGATGACAACGCAATACATCGAAGTCCGATTTTCGAATTTTGGATTAGTTTTCTTATAATTAATTAAAATATGAAAATAACATCCTAATAACGTTAAAATAGACATTAAAATACTAGCTATGATATAATTGTCCCCCCCCCCCCCCCGAAAAAATAAATAAATAAATAAATAAAATAAATACTTTTAATTAAACTTGAACATTAAAAAATTATGAAAAGTTAAATTATGCATCTCACAAAAATTGACTTCATTATCACTTTAAAAATTGTATGCACATTGATAAGAGCTCTATCATTCATCAGAATATTTAAAACTTGGTATATAAAATGTTTTTTTTTAATCTTATAATTATTTAGCTATTAATTTACATATTTTAATTAATGTCACATAAATTTCATTAAAAACATTATTCTTAAAATTATATGGTTTTGTTCCATAACTTAGCCTTTTATTTACCGATAGTACTTTAAAGTACCATTAGTTTATAAAGTATATAAAATTGAATTTACGAAAGAAATGTTAAAAGTATTTATAAGAATAGAAATCTTACTACATGGCACTAGACGCTATATGTAGCCATTTTTGTTCCGTAAAGGATTTTATAGAGTGATTTCGCTGTTTTTCCTTTTTGGCATATTTTACGACCTTCACGTGTGTTATAATACAATTAATTCTTATATTACCTCAAGAATTTACCGCGAAACTTAGGAAAAATATAATGAATATGGAGAATAAATACTTTTTTACACATTTTTAAGATTCTAATTTCTTTTCCTACCTCCATATACCAATGGTACACTAAGGTACTACGTCAATAAATTCTCATTAATTACTAGAATGAAGTTTTATGCATAATTTTTACTGCATATAGTCTTTAAAAATTCCTCTTATGTAATTAAAAATACGGGTTATTAATACATCGTGACGTTGTAACATTAGGCTGTAAATGACACTTGTCATTTACAACATATTTATCACATATCAATTAAAATACCTAATTATATGTAATTTTGTATGAAATCTTTAAATCCTCTGTCAAAGTCAGAAATCGAATTTGATAGAAGAGAGAGGTAATCGACTGCAATGCCCGAAATTACTGCAATCATCACACTTTATAACTCTTAAGGATAGAATTTCCGAAATATGTCGGTAGAATCTTTTATCTTTGAATGATCACTAGGTCGTCATGAAATGCAATGATAGGAAGGTTTGAATAGTATTCTGAACACAAAGTAACAATTCAAAGAGTCATCATTAATAATTGTTTTCATATGCGATTCCTTACTAAAAAAATTTTAACATTTGCAAAGCGTAAAAGAAACTGATTTGAAATTTGAAAAAAGATATACTTGCTTCTAGTGGGTTTTGTTAGTTTCGGTAATCGTTTTATATTTAATTCTACAACTTATAAATGTAAAATTTCAAAACATTTAAACTATGAAACGAAAATGTATTCATGTCGGACAAAATCTTGATACGGGATTCCGCTGTGGTCTTGCTCTGTCCGTGACGTGATATATTCTGGAGCCACTGATTGCGGCAGCGTCTAATCTGGAATAGCGACACGCGCGCGAAAAAAAAAAAAAAAAAAAAAACGAATTCGAACATGAACTTTGGTCGAGGTTCCCACTGCACTTCGGCAGCGTCTTCTCTACATTGACTATCTTGAGTGTGGGTCCTTAATGCCTGTGGCAAGCCTTACCTGTTGAATTCACATATGAACCTTGATTGTTTAAAGAGAATTATTGCTTTAGAAAAGACATCTACGCTACAAAAGTAGAGGAGGAAATGATAAAATCAAAATAGTAGCTCAAAAGATAGTATTACTATGAAAAAAGGTGGGGAGGGGGGGGGGGAGGGCGGAGAACCTTTGGACAAAATTTCAGCGTGATATGAGCAGTGAAATACATGTTATGTAAGAAACAAAATGCAAATAAAATAAATCTTATTTCAAAAACATTTAGAATTTTTTATTACTCTGTTGGGGGATTTCAATAGTTTTAAGCATTCCGTGAACAACGCAAACCATTTTGTAAACAAAATATAAATAAAAAAACCGCGCGTAAATGAGTCCAGTTTTTTTTTTTTTTTTTTTTTTTTTTTTTTTTAGTTCATAACACACAGTGACTTACTTAGGGTGGGGTGAAGCACCGGGCCTCTGTTCTTCAAGAGGGCCTTCGAAGAAACTTAACATTTATGTATATGTATCTAGTGAATTTGTTGTGCCATTATTTTAAACCTGAAACCTTCGCTGAAATTCCCCTTTAAACCGTAAGTTCCTGTTTAAAGAGCCTTAATGTACAAAAAGTAACCGTAGAGCAACAACTCAATAAATAAATAAATAAATAAATAAATTATGCTAATCCTGATTATGGCAAGGCAAGCGGGGCCAATGCCCCTAGCTCGCTCTCTTATTGGTTTGGGCTTCGGAATCACTCAGAAAACTTACTTCAATGCCTTTTTATAGTAATAAATTTCAAGGGAGGCTCCAATTAGAGGGCCTCAGAGAGGCTTTCGCTCCAGGCCTCGACAGATGTAGGTCTGCCAGTACTAACGCATACACATTCAAACATTGCTTTATATATAAAATACAGTATTAGTTTTTTTTTTTAATTTCAGTATTTTTGTCATTACATTTAGATTAGATATTGCAATAAATTCTAAAATTTCACCAAATATGACATTCTAAAAACTTATTTATTAATTTACAATTTTATGAAATAATTTAATTTATGAGCATGCAACCTTCCAAAAATGTACACGTGTTTATTCATATATCAGCAACACTAGAACAGGCGTATATAAACTAATTTAGGTTAATATTGCTAAAAATTACAAAAAAGATTCTAAAAAAAAATTCATAAACTTTAAACATTTTTAAAATAGCAATTACACACACACACACACAAAAAAAAAAAAAAAAACATTACTTTCTATAGAATCAATCAAATTTAATTTACTAATGTATTTAACTTAAAATCGTAATTTAATTTGAAATTTAAAATGTGTTATTTTGAGACTGACGCAGAGTGATTAATCGTAGCTAAAATCAAGTAAGAAAAGAGAATCAAATTTGATTTAATATTAAGTTGATTAACTTAATTATTGCTATAGGCTCAGAAGTGAATTAACATTTAATCCTTGTTGCTAGGGTTAAGTAATCAGCTTTAGGGATTGATTTTACTTAAACACATCGTAAAATTACTTTATAATCCACAAAGAGAAACCCGAGATAGTCTTTAGTCACATTAGTTTCGAAAAATAACCTAAGTAAATTTATTTAAGATTAGAGGATTATAAATATCCGATATTTTGATAATTTTATTTTTATTTTATTTTATTTATTTTATTTTTATTTTTTACTTCCATTACCTTACTACCGTGGGTAATGGAAGTATTGTATTCGTCCAAAAATTCGATATCGAGTTTTCACCGGATTTACACGTTTTAAGGTCCCCCAGAGTCCGAAACAGTAGTTTCTGACAATTAGTCAATGTGTGTATAATGTAGGTATGTATGTGCGGAATTTTCTGGCTGTCATATCTCTGAAACTAATAATGATAAAACTATGAAACTCCAGAATTTATAAAAGTCTGGTATACAGATGAATTTTCCAAATTTTGGTGAAAATTGGAAGAGCAGAAGTGGGTCATCGGAAACCGGAAGTGGGACCGTAAATCCGTATCTCAAAAATGGCTCAAACGATTTCCTTTGAAGTTGCTATATAAACTCTCTATTATATGTCATTTTGAATAGTATAGCTGGATAGTTCGGAAAAATTGACAGGCGTCCTGTATAAATAACTCAATTTCAGGTCTCGCAAGTGCGTTCCTATAAAAACAGCTAAACAGATTTTTTTCAAATTCACTATATTAACTGTTTTCCGATCAATAATTGAGTATACGAAGTTTTGGAAAAAGTTGGTATCCCAAAAACGGTTCTAACGATTTTCTTGAAAATTCTTACATAAGTACATTTTAGATATCCTTTCTCGTGTATTACATGGTTATTACAGGAAAATTAATGGTCATCTTGATTAGCTATTTCAGTTTTTTGATCTCGGAAATTGTTGTTTAAAAAAATAACTCTATCATTTTTTTTTTTTTAACTCATTATGTAAACTTTGTTTTATATGTATTTCTTTACACTTGTAAAAAAAAAAAAAAAAAAAAAAAAAAAAAAAATCTTATAATATGTTTAATAGTAGATAATGGAAGTCGTGTGGTTGTTTCAACACAGATATATTTTTTACTTTCTCTTACCCATAAGGTAGAGAAAGTATTGTTTTTGGGTCAAATTTTCGAACGCGAAATTTTGTTATATTTACACGTTTTGAGGTCCCCTGGATACGAAAATCATGTTTTTAGCAAATGGTCTGTGTGTATGTCTGTGTGTGTGTGTGTGTGTGTCTGTGTCTGTGTGTGTGCCTGTCTGTTATCCGCATATCTCAAAAACAAATTATGGCAGAAAGTTCAAACTCGGTATTCTAAATGTGTATCATATAGGGATGCTACAGTACGCTTTTCGTTAAGATCAAGCAAATGGTTCGTGTACAGGGACAATCAAGAGAATTATAACACATTACGCCTATGGGGGAAATTGCAGGTAAGTAGAGTTTGACGTCTATAGACTGCACTAAATCAAATGAAACGAATATATATTTTTTGTAATAGAGATAGTTATCTGAAAAAAAAAAAAATTGTGTATGTAGGAGCCTCGCCACCCCCACCCCCTGGGGGGAACTCCACCGTTGTATCTTTCAAAGGAGCTCGCCAATACCTTTAAAACGAATGCTTGAACCATCGATCTGCGATAATGTAAAACAAAGTTATCTTTTTTTTTTTTTTTACTTTTAACAAAAAAAAAAAAAAAATAACTTAGAAAAAAAATCGTACTTTTTTTTTTTTTTTTTTTTTTTTTAATATTGAGAACAAAATGGACTTTTTTTGGATATTTGGTGTTATACTACTTTTCTAATATGGAAGTCGTCTGCATTATCATAAAAGATAATTTTTTAAAAAAATAATTTTAATAAATTATTTTTTTAAAAACCGAATTATTTTTTAATAACCGAATTAAATTCTATATAAATGTAGGTGCATTAATGAAACGGGGGGTTGAGGGGGGCGGCATCCCCCCTCACACAGAACTAATTATCATATAAAACTTTTCAGAAGCCTAATATGAATTGTTTAACACAGGTTTACATAACAGTACTCGTTATCTTACCTCTTAATCTGCAACCTGTATTTATAGTATTAATATTAAGGGTAAGAGAAAGTCGTGTGAGTGACACACCAGATTATTTAAATAAAAGGATCTTGTAATAATTAATAAATAAGGAAAAAGGTATGGCTTAGTTTAAGTGGGTTTTATATCACACTAGAGTTATGCAATTGGCATTCCCAATAGTCTGGGATTTAATCCGAGATTCGGTCGAAGAAGGAAAAATTAAATCGTCATATAAATAAAGTTTTTAACATGAAACAATGTCACTAATGAGTAAAAGAAACCAAGATGATGCTTATTGGTTCAAAGTCAGAATATACAGTGGATGATCAAATAGTTAGATTTTTTTAAATTTTATTTTGACATTTTCTCGATTTTCTAAAAAAATGCTGGATGAAATGAACTGGAACTTCAGACATGCAAAGAACATTTAAAACTCACGTTTTCTACTACCGACTTAATTCAGAATGCAACTAGGGGACCAACCACAGATTGAAGAAAAGTGCAAATGATTTGGATCCCCCTGTATCATTAAATTCTACAAATGACTTGTAACTTTAATGCATTCTTGTACATATGTAAAATGTACTATGCACAAGATATACAATACAATACTATGTACAACATTTCTTGTGTGTGTGTGCGCAGAAATTACACAAATATTTAGGCATATATACATTTATTTTTTTTTTTTCAAAAAATATTATTATTATTATTATTATTATTACTTTTTTTTACTGACAGGTTTTTTGACTGGAACGATTTCCATAAAATTTTACAAAAGTTGCAGAAAATTTGACAAAACGTTAGGAAGCATTATTCTGAAACATATACTGCATATATGTAATATTCACTGAGATGTGAGCATTTGTATATTATATTAGTAAGTATATTTTTACTGCGCATGCGCGAAAAATAGAAAATTTTGTAATACATAGGTTGTAAGCTAAATATATTGGGCAACTTTTGTCAAACGTTCATTTGAATAGAGTATTGACCAATTGTTGGCCAATCTGTAATGAATAATATTTTACTTAATATATATAAATCATTCAACGTTGAATCACAGATAATATCATTTCGATTTTATAAATCAAATCTTTCTGATCGTCTACTTGAAATTACATCGAATGAGCAGGTTTTGGGTAAGTTGAACTTTTACTTTTTCCTTTATACTTTTTTATAAAGAATAAATTTAAATAAATTCATATAAATAAATTAAAATCACAAACTCATCATATTTATTCACGAATATATGTATACATTTACTTGTTTTCACCTGATAAAATTTATAAAACGCTAGAATTATTTCTTGGATCAATGTATTAAATGAATTGAATACAGATTTGATATTTTTAGAAGAAAAACTTGATACATTTAAACAGTTTTGGGAAAATACTTAAATAAATAAATAAATAATCGCCATTTGTTTATTACCGCGTGTCTATTTAAGTAAATTCTTATGATTATAAACAGAGAAAACTCGATGTCA
Organism: Salticus scenicus; assembly: GCA_963930645.1. Classification (NCBI taxonomy): domain Eukaryota; kingdom Metazoa; phylum Arthropoda; class Arachnida; order Araneae; family Salticidae; genus Salticus; species Salticus scenicus. Next base: position 280,567,662 of record OZ005655.1, read on the forward strand.
AAACAGGAAATTAAATTCTATCGCAGATAGTTATCGAGAAGAATGTTCCGTAGAAATGCGATGAGCCGTATAATTCCACTATACCAGACGGAATTTCTAGGAATTCAAAGACGAGTCGGCTAGACGAGACTTATTTTTTTTTATTAAAAGAATAATCATTGGGGTCATGGATTCAATAATAGAATTTTTCAAATAAACGAAATTCTTTTATCATTCCAAAAATTAGATTTGAAATCATTTGAAGCCTTTAAAAGCTTTTGTTGGTGAGTTTAAATTAACTTAAAATTAAATTAAAAAGTATAAAATTATGATATTGATCAATGAATGGAATTGTATGTTTATTTACTTCTGAAAAAAAAAATGTGCAACAAAATAATTGTTTAATTGAGATTTATAATTTGACCAAACATAAAAAAATATTTTGAAAAGAACGATCGAAATATTTTTATGAAAACATAAAATGAACAAGCTCAGGGGTTTGATGCTGGGGTCAAAATTAAGAATTCACTGTTATCAAGCAATATTGTAATTAAAAAAAAAATGGTATGTAAGACTGCCAGAACAGATGAGTATTTTAGTCAGTCTTGCAAATATCCGAATAATGCCGGTAACTTATCCATCGGGTATCAAATGAGTGAAAATTAACTCAAGTTGAGTTATTTTGATTCATTCATTTTAAGAGGTTTCTGTTGGTACTATTATCTTGATCGAACAAAACATCACATTAAATGAAATGTCAAAAACGCATCAGATTTTAAAATAACACTGCATTCTAATGTTTGCCAAAAATAAATGAGAGAAAAAATCATGTACACTGTAAAAAAAAAAAAAAAAATCCCGTAAAATTACGGGGAAAGCCCGTCAACAGAGATTCCAGATAATGTCCATAAAAAGGAACGCTTAGACCGTAAATTAAGTATATAATAACCTTAAATTACGTTACATGCCTGTAAAAAAACATTTTGCCCATAAAACCAATGTTTTATTACGCGCTTTATCTGGAATCTCTGCTGCCGGGCTTTCTCCGTAATTTTACGGGATTTTTTTTTTTTTTTTTTTTTTACAGTGTAATAACACTGCGCAGACGATATTTACATAAGAAAATAGGTATTCAAATGGTAAAAGAAAATTTTATATGGAAACGTTTACATTATAAAAGAAAATATATGAGTTGTTTTACACAAAATGGCATTGGTTAGTTTTTATCTTTATTATTTTTTGAATTATTGGTAACATCAAAATGTTTTAGAATTATATAGACATCCTATTTTGATAGAATTATTTTCGTGATCTTTGTGTTTGATCAACAGAGGATTGGTTTGATAATTTCAATAAGAGCTTATGAGTTCTGAATATAACTTTTATTTTAATAATGGACATTTATTTATTGCTGCATGTTCACATATGACTTTTAAATAAAGGCTTATGATTATATACGGTGAAAGCTCAATACCAAAGTCGGAAATTAAATTGGATCGCAGATACTCATTGAGAAGAATGTTCGGTGAAAATGCGATGAGCTTTATAACCTTCTAAATGGAATTCCTGGAATTTTAGAGACGACTCGGATAGACGAGAGTCTTTTATCATCGGTATAATCATCAGGGTCACAAAACTGCAATAATAAGTCGATTCGAAAAGAATTATGAAATTTAGAAAATTATCAAAATGATCTTTTGATATGCTTTTATATTTCCGCATTTAAATTTATGAAGTGTTATGTGCATTTTGCAGAACATTTTTTTTTTTTTTTTTTTTTTAAATCTTTTTGATGCACAGAGTTTTATTTCCTTAAAAAGACAAAATTAATTATATTTACAAAGAAAAGAACGCCATTAAAACTGAAAACAATAATTTGTAAAATTATAATATATTAATTATAATTTTTAAATAGAATTTTTTGAACTAAAATTACAAATGGTAGAAAAAAGGAAAAACAAACCAGCTTAAATGTATGGCATGTTTTCCATCCCACTGTGTTAGAAAGAGTTAAGGAGTACAATTAAATACTTTCATCTACCAAATTCAGTAGATTTAAGAAATATTATTTTCGATTATTATTATTATTATTTTTAACTTATGAAACAGAACGTAATTATCCTCATTTAATATTGACTGCCAGCAGAAATTACAATCAAAGATAGAAGAAAAGAAATAAATGATTTTTTACCGCTCAGTCTTAATTTTGTTTAAAAAAAAATCCAGGATGAATCTTATAAAAAAACAAGTGGAATATAATATATATCACCATGTTTCAAAGTATTAATGAATATTGAGTTTTGGTTTCTTATGATTGTGGGATTGAATGTTGGTTTGAGGTTGGGAAAGTTCTAGCTCGATCCAGCATAGTTTGGCGATGTTGATGGGGAAATTGCTAGTTGAAGGTGTCGAGCAGAGGTAAATTTGGGTTATCATAGAAGGTCTAGCTATTGGATCACCAGTTAGATAAATTAAAAACAGAATCTACGTAGATTGTGAAAGATGATATAAAGATTGAATGTGGATAGTTTTAAAGAAATAGCTGGGATAAATGAAGTTAATGGTATTGTCTATTTTAGAGAACTTTAAATAGAGTGATAGCTGTGTCGTCGTTTGGTGTTTGTGTAAGCAGATAATATGTGTTGGTGTAAGCAGATATTATGTGATGGTGAAATGGATAATATCTGATAGTGTTGCTGGATAAGTAATGAGTAATGATTAAGTAATGGATAATGGATAATGAGTAATGGATAAGTAATGATTTGTCGTGACGGAAAGAAGTATTGCAATTTGATTTGGGAATCGATAAAAGTGTCGGGGTAATTAGTACAACGAAGACTATCTCGAATGTGATAAAGCGTCCCTCGTCGTTCTAAAGGTACCCTATCAAGGCATTGGTGAATATTACTAAGCTTCAAGTGGTGAGACATATTTATTTATAATAGTTTTAAGTTATTTAATTTAAAATATCACTGAGTTCCTTCGTAATCCTAAGCCCCTCCTAATCAAGTCAAATAAAGTTAATGTCATTGTAACTTTAGCCTTCTGATTGTCTTGTATAATGAACTTTATCACGATGAATACAGCTGAAGTCAAAGTAAAGACTTTACACATTGACCGTTCTTTCTCATCAGAAAAAGTTATACTTTTCTTTTGTTTAAAGATAATTTTATGGAAAATTATGCTGTTTATATTATTAGGTAAATCCAAGCAGAGAATCTCATTAAGTTTAATATTTGTACCCTGGAGGTAAAGGACATCATGTCCATTTCGTGAAAAAAGTCAGCATGATGTTCTTAATATGGATTTTTTACTGTATATAGAGATGTTAAGTATAATGTCCAGTTACTATAAAAGAGATAGGATAGTAGAATATGTATAATACCACATGTCTATTTTCTTTATTCATGACAAATGCTATTGATTAATTTCATTAGAACATCGTTCATAAAAAAATTCATATTTGTGACATGGTATGTCCTTTACTTCCTGTGCATACAGATATAATCTATTTACCTGTGAAAAGTTTTATATCTATTTCTTTGGCTAAAAAATATTATTCATGTCTGAAATAACAAAATATAATGCATTGTTTTCTCAGCTTGCTTCTATATATATATATATATATAATTATATTAATAGTGGAAAATTTTGAATGCATTACCAAAATAAAAAGAACATATATAAAGACATTGTAACTCATATCGATATCTGCATAAAGATGCGCCAGAAAAAAAAAAGTCTGGTAAATATATGTGTGAAAATACTAATATAACTGAAGATTGGAATATTTTATTATGTTATTAAAACTTATTTTTAATGATCAAGCTACTTCAATTTTTATAAGATCATTTTTACAGATGTGTATCTTCTGTGGTTAATCCGTGGTATTTATTATTTCAATGAATAATGTAACTTTCAAAATTATAATATCTTTCATAAAAACTTTAGCTTATGCTTTGTAACAGTAGGTACAGTCGGTAACAAAAGTGTCCGAACACTAGCAAAAATTCCTATGTAAAAAAAGTAGAGTTAATACTGTTTTCTTATGTAAATCCTCGTCGAATCATGTTCTTAGTCAGTCTAAGAACATGATTAAACAAGGATTTATTTAACAAAATAATTTTAAATGTACTTTTTTCATATAGGAATTTTTGCTAGTGTTCGGACACTTTTGTTACCGACTGTACCTTTTAACATGCGGTGCGATTCTACATGCGGTGTCATAGCAACTGGAGATAAGATAACAGTCGTGCGCCCCCAGGTAATAAGATAACAGCATCCCCACACCGTACAACGAGGCAGCTGAAGCAGAACTCTTAAAATTACCCTACTAATAAATTAAAACTTTTAGTATCAATACACATACTACACTATCTACGAAAAAGTATTTGGACACTTTCGAATTTAGGGGTTTTGTCAAATATCCAAAAAAGTTCTTTGCATTCTAATTGCAGTTTGCTGTATCTAATGTAGTATACCAAATTTCCTGTAAATGGATTTGCACTGGGTCTAATGCCCTACGTGTTATACCTAAAAAAGTGATTTTTTTTTTTTTTTTTTTAATTTTTTAAATAAACCGTTATATTTCCATAAATATATATGGTAGCCATATAAAAGGCTTCGCAGATAATGAGAAAAATCTTTGTAATCACATACTGCAGCCAAAAGGCATTTAAAGAATTTACTTTTTACAGATTTGATCCAAAACATTTTGATTAGTCTTTATATTATTTGCTTGTCTCCTTTTCCTCTTCAGGACACAGGTTTTGCCGAAATATATGAGCTATAACATGTTCTTTATACTATTAACTTTCAAGAGGATTCCTAAAGAACTATTCTAGATATTTGACAAAACGTCTAAATTCGAAAGTGCCTAAAATTTTGGCATTATTTTAAGCTCAACACTCTTTTTATTTTAACAGAATAAAAAAGAAAAAAAAATCATCATCAACAACTTCTTCCCTTTTTTTTTTTTTTTTTTTTTTTTTTCTTTTGGTTGTTAAATTCATAAATATACTGAAAATATAAATGGATAAATGGTAATAGAGAATAATTTAATATATATATATATATATATTCGATTCTACAAAAGTTATTCTACAGAAGAATTGCTTCGATTAGATATTGTTATAGCCCACAATAAGTATTATACTAAAAAATATGCGTTGTTGTCGCTAAAAGAATTACAATGCCGGCAAAAAAATCTTTACACTTGAGAGGCAAAAAAAAAAAAAAAAAAACTTTATGTGTCAGTTACCGTTCCCAACCTAAAAGATGTGTCGAACCCCAGGGATGGCACGTGGAGTTAGTCAAACACAGACGACCTTTCCCTGTAATATTATCCCTGAGTTCGCTTCGCAGTCTTTTAGAGTAAGGCTGTATGCTCTTTGCTCCCGACAGCCAGTATTTCGTTTATTTCTTAAAAGTTTGGGAACCTACATGGGTATTCCCAGTCCACCTAGTGGGTCAGATTAAGCTTAAAATGGAAGTGAAATACCTGCTTTGATTCTGCTAGAGAATGGAACTCTGCAATTGATGTATCCAGATATCTAGCAAATGATTCTAGATGTAGCCAGATGCAGCCAAAGATCCATAACTAAACGGCTGCAAATGGCAATAAAATGTAAAAAGGGAAAAGTCGTCTGTGATTGACACCAAGTGTCATCACTGGGTTTCGATACATTTTTATGGCGGAAAACGGCAATTGACATGTAAAGTATTTTTTGCCGCCCAAGAGTAAAGATTTTTTTTTTTTTTTTTTTTTCTGCCAGCACTGTACAGTCGGTAACAAAAGTATCCGAACACTAGCGAAAATTCCTATGTGAAAAAAAGTAGAGTTAATACTGTTTTGTTAAATAAATCCTTGTCGAATCATGTTCTTAGTCAGTCTAATAACATGATTCAACAAAAATTTATTTAACAAAACAGTATTAACTCTACTTTTTTTTATGTAGGAATTTTCGCTAGTGTTCGGATACTTTTGTTACCGACTGTATTTAGCAGTTTATTTTTGTAAATTCTAATTTCATGCCACTTAATATAATTATTTGGAAAATATACGCTTATTTATAGACAGAAACATATTTTAATAACATATTTTTTCACACAAAATCCAGTATCACCGATCTTTTTTTTTTTTTTTTTTTTTTTTTTTTTTTAAGTTAAAAAAAAAGTTTTGTTGGGCATGGATTGTAAACAAGGCATATACAATGCTCTTTTGATTACAATGGCATGTTGAAAAAAAAAAAAAAAAAAAAAAAAAGGAATGGTAATAATAGGTAAAACATTCCAATAAACACTGCAGTTGTATGAATTGCAGTCTAATTTATATAAATTTTGTATAATTTATAATAAACACACATATAGAACACACATATATACACACATTTAAAAAAAAATGTTTTGTTAAAAAAAGGTTAAATAAACCATTTTTTTTTCCCATAACCTCACAAAACTTTTGTTACCAGAATGAGTAGGAGCTTGCTCATTGGTTGTTTACGGAGAGTTAGATCTACGAAGTAACTTATGAGACTATCCAGTGACAGTGACTCTTCTTTCAACCATACTCGTTTGGTCAGTCGAAACCAGTTAGTTTGCCTAACTGTATAAACTTAGTGTTGTACTTACAAAATATTTCTACAAAATCAGTTAACAAAATAAATTTCATTTTTACAACTTTTATTTATTTATTTATTTATTTTTTTTTTTTTTTTCTCCGGAGCATTGCTCTTTTCACATATAGCTTGCTTTGTTTTTTATTAAATTATATAATATGTGTGGGAAAACTATCGGAAACGTCTATACAACTGTGACTATTTCCATAATTCATGTAAAATCTGAGTAATTGCCATTACAATACTATGAACAGAGTGCAAATATAAAACACTGCATTAATATCCAAGTGGAGAAAAAGTTATGTATGTAGTATTATTTATTGCTCACAATCAAGTAATTGTCAATTGAATCTTCTTATTTATAGTTAAATTAAGCTATATTCAGCGTTGTGGAAAATAACCGTATCACACTGAATGATCTTAAGTAGAAAATAATAATACACCGGTAAAAAGTTCTTTGGGAAGTATTCGTTCTCAACTGTTCTAAATGGAGTAATCGTAAAAAGTTATTGGAAGTATCGGATTCGATCCCAGTTCCCGCTCGTCAACCTAGCCGTTCGGAGTTTTCCAAGGTTTTCTTCGAAATTTGTGTAAATACTGACTAGGACCTCTCACGGAGGGTATCCCACTTTAAGCTAATACCTAATTTAATCCCACTTTAAGCTAATACCAGATTCCTGATGTAGACAACTCCAACACCACCATAAAACGTTATCATATTAGGAGTACTCTAAATGTAATTCTCATATTCAACTAAGAGTCGAAAGGTACAGTGCAGCTACATATACTAAAACTAGCAGTGAGGACGCGTCCAAAATGTTGGAGGGATACCAGCTTGACTGACAGTTTAAAATTTGGAAAACATCCAGTAATTCCGCGCTCTGTTATTGCTCATTTTCTCTGAGTCAGATGACTGTCACCCCTAATTTAGCATTGGACTCGTTGAGTTAGCACTTGCGCAGATGCTTCCATGGTTTCATGAAATGTGGTCGAAGAATATTTTGCAATTTTTTAATAATTATTTTTAATATTTAAATTTTACGCAGTTTATTACTTTTTTCATACTTTTGGATTATCTTGATTCTTAAAATAAAAATAAAAATAAAATAAAAATAAAATTTTATTGTATCAAAACTAACTTTTTAATTTTTAACAGATTTTTAGTTTTAAGTATAATTTTCTCATTAAAAATCTTTAATATTTCTATGTAAAATTACCAGTGAAGCAAAATATTATTTTAAAAAGGTGATTTCTAGATTAGTGCTATTAAAAGCGATGAATTTTTTTTTTTTTTTTTTTTTTTTTTTTTTTAATCTGTACACCTTTATCTTGTAAATAAAATCTGTTGATTCATTTTACTCTGTTTTTCTATAAAAACAAAAACAAATTACTTATCTCATCACTTTTTTTTATGCTATTCCTTAGAGATTTTCTGTTATAAAAAAGAAGGAAAAGCATTTCCAGTGAATGCTTTCGTTGCACAATGCTTTATTAGTGGTTTCTTACACCTGATAATAAAAAATGTAGCATGTAGTCTAACACAGAAAGATTTTCTCTTTTCTTCATAATTATTATTTTCACAATTTTCATCTTTCTTTTTTTTTCCCATAAAATTTTAAAGAATTTAAAAAAAAAAAAAAAGTTATTGAGAAATTTCAAGGAAAATAATTTCGTGATTTTCAAGAATTATTAATAAAATACTATTATTAAAATTATAAGAAGTTCTAGAGTTAAGAAGTTCTCAAAACTATGGAAGGGCACATTGGTGAGCCACAATGAGTGCAAGTATGATATTTTAGAGAAATATGTGCCCTTATCTTTATATAAATAAAAATCATTGCATATATAGCATATGGGTATGTCTTATACATATCCTATCAAACCACCGAATTGATTTCAACCAAACTTGACACAACTAATGCTTATTACATTGTTGAAGTACTCTGTGATTGTTTGACAGCTCTAACACATGCGCTATGAGAGGGGTGGGAAAAATCCTCACGATAATCACATTTTTGTATGTCGTATTGTATGTTGAAGTCGTTAAATAAACAAAAGAGAAAATCATAGTAGTGTTTTTGCTTATTTTTCTCCATATAGTATGCTGTTTAATTTAACGCTGTTGAATTTCAAATAATTTGAGCCCATAGATAATAATGATAAAAACAGGAAATAAAGAACATTTTGTTGTATCCCTGAAAAAATCTTTAAGTGCTAGATTCACCAAAATCTGTACAGTTGGTACGAGTGTGACCTATAACATGTATATAAATTTAAAGTCCAACCAAATGGGACTTTTAGATGCTATCGCCCTTTAAATAATTTGAGTCCATAGGCCCTACTGGCAAAGAATTTTTTTTTGTTGTTGTTCCTGTAAAAAAAAAAAAAAAAAAAAAAAACTGCAAGTGTTAGATTTACCATAATCAAAGGTTTCGTGCGACGGTAAACATACGTATCAACTTTCAGCTTAGTCGATCAAAGCGTTTAGACGTTATCGTGTTCACTCACATACCTACACACATAGATGCATACATCACCGAAAAAGTAACTAAAATAAACTCAGAAGACCGCAAATCTTATAAATACCCTCAAAATCTCAAAGTCGAACATTTCTGTGATTACAATACTTTCTTTACATGTGTATGTTCGGAAAGTATATACATAAAAAAGAATGATTGAAATTCGTATTTTATCCAAATTTGATGTCTCCTACGTTTCCCAGAAGCTACGAATTTTCATTTTTTCTGGATTTTAAATTTTATTAGTTTCCGAATAGGATAGATAAATACAGGGTGATTATAATTAATGTTATGATTTCAAAACACTATAATTTTAAAACAACTGTTGAGAATGACTAGATATTTTACCAGAACAACTGTTAGGCAAAGGAATAAAAGAACTTCTAAAATGTACCGTTAACCATTCGTAAGGTATTTGTTTCATGAAGCTCCTCTATTTTCTCTTGTCACTATCACTGTTTCCGCTGTAAACACGTATTCTTTTCTTTTTTGTCGTAAACCCTTAAAGTCTATTGTTTCCTGCTATTCTATTCTATTACTAACAACATTCCTGTGTAAAATGCATCTATTTAGGCATTTATTTTAAGATTACCTTGGCAGCGCCCGCTATAGCAACACCTCCTGTAATAATGCCTCCGAGCTGAGCTCTACGTCATGGAAGATCGGCCGATTTTATCCAATCAACAGTTCCTATGATACATGTTGGATCGTGGGGATTGAATGAAATCGGCCGATCTTCCATGACGTAGAGCTCAGCTCGAAGGCATTATTACAGGTGGCGTTGGCTATAGGCACATCTTATAAATATTTTTTTCCTACGCCAAAAAAACAAATTCCATTGCCTCATGATTGTTCTGGTAAATATCAAGTCGTTTTGACCGTTAGATTTAAAATTATAGCGCTCTGAAATACTAACTTTAATTTTAATCACCCCGTATGCATGCATTTCATTTGAGCGTGTTTTTCTGAAAATACGTATTATAAAAATAATTATTACTTACAAACTTTGAATAAACACCATAAAATGCAATAAACTCGCAACAATTGTTTCGGGTCGAAAAAACACACGACCCTTCATCAGGCGTTGCCGCTTTGACTGCAGCACTCGTGCTTACTTTGTTCGCCTGATGAAGGGTCGTGTGTTTTTTCGACCCGAAACAATTGTTGCGAGTTTATTGCATTTTATGGTGTTTATTCAAAGTTTGTAAGTAATAATTTTTACAACGCCAGTTTTGTGATGCTTCTTTATTAAATATTATAAAAATAACATTCATTTCCAAACCATTCAAAATAAGTAATATACACTGCAAGAATAAATAGCTACTCAACAAAAATAGATAAGAAAAGGGTGGAACTAATAAGTAAAGAAAGAAAAAGCTGTCTATTAACGTTAATAATGTTGTCCTGACAAAAAGAGCGGTATATCCAGACTGAAACTATATAATAGAGTAAACATAATTATTACTTACTTTTATTTTCAATAAAAGAAACTATTTGATCCATAAAAATTACGACTTCCGGTTTTCGACGGATTTACACGTTTTGAGAGTTCGAACATGATTTGATCATTTTTAGAAAACGCCTGTCTGTGTGCGTGTGTGTGAGACAAAAGTTTTTGGCAACTGCATCTCATTAATTTCTGCACAGAATTTTATATAATTTTGTAATTAGCCGCAGATTGACATAAATTAGTGCATAATCAAATTTTGGTGCAAATCGCTCAAAAGTGGCACTGCTATACTGCGAATATTCCCATTTAAAGAAATCTAAATCTCAGGTTCTATTGTTCATAATTGCACAAAATTATGAGTGTGTCAATATTAAACACCATGTTGATTCAATTTGGGTGCATATCAGCGGATATGTGGTGCTGTTATGTTTCAATTTTTACCACGAACAGGAAGTCTATATCTGACATTTTATTGAGCAATAATTGCACAAAATTTTGTATATAAGAGGGTCGCTATGAAACACCTATGCTTATTAAATTTGAGTGCATATCAGCCGGTTGGTGACGCCGTTATGCTGCAATTTGCCACGTAAATAGGAAGGCTGAATCCCAAGTGTGGCATATAAATGCTCCAAACTTGATATGTGTGATAAACATTATGAATACGACGGGTGACATAATTTGGATGTATATTGGCAGACAAGTGGCGCAGCTCTTACTAATTTCCTATAATTTACATAGCTATATCTCAGCATCTAATGATTAAAATTGCACCAGACTCGATGTGTAAAATCTATTCTTATAGTGAGAAGCAATGACTATTGCTACTCCCTATTTTTTTCTATGTTAAACAGTAAGTAGTGCTGTTATAATGAATGATGTAGATGAAAGTTTCGTGATGACAAACAGATTTTTATAAGTGGACAGATATTTCTCTGTAATCGCACACGGTTTGGCAGAAAATATTTTTATGTGCCCCAGTGTGCCTTAGCAGATCCTTTGAAAGTCACAGTACTAGAACTATGCAATGGACAACCGCCGACGCGACGTCCTGGGAGCCATGACTATCTAGAAATGGTTTGGATACATGCTATCGCAATTTTGATGCTCCATATTAATGTTTGGAAAAAAACATCCTCGTTTATATTTAGTAGCGAAAATTTTCAATAGTGAACGTATAACGAAAAATTTTTTTGAGTATAATCCCTATCTTACGTGTAGGATGTATTACTGTCATTGAAATTAAAACAGATTTAAATACCCAGATTCTTACATTTTTGTAAATGAATTTCATTTTTAAGGTACTTTCGTCTTTGTAATTGTATTTTTCTTTCATTATTGTAATTAAAATTTAAATGAAATTAAAGGAATAATAATAATAATAATAATAATAATAATAATACACGTTTCTTTATATGCCTACTTAATTCATTCGTAGCCTATTGCTTTTCTGTAATGCATTTGTTTGAAATCTATGTCTCAACATTTTTTTCGGTGTCAATAATCGGAAAAAATGTTATCAAAACCTTGACATTAGTTTTACAAAAAAAAAAAAAAAAAAATATCCATAACATGTAAAATCTGGTATTTTTTACGCTAATATGTATGATAATAATTAAAAATTAAAAAACGTCACTAACGGAAAATAAAAATCGGATGATTTAAGAGTTAATAACTGTCATATGGAAGGTAAAAGATGAAATGAGATGATAAAAAATAATTCATCAAACACAAAAATTTTCGTAAAGTTAGGAGAAAAACTGGTTATGAAATTAATATCCAGCTGCAATTTGAAGGATAGCGCGGAGTTCTTTTTATTAAAAATGTCGTTAGATCATGTGTGTATAAATCTCATAATGACAGGTTGCTGGAAAATGTAATTTCTAAAATAAATTATTTGGGGTTATGAGTTTTTGCAAGAACATGCTAAGTTGTTGTATTTAAGTCTTTTTTTTTTTTTTACTAAGCATAGAAAAAATATTATTAGAAACTTTCTCTTTTTTCTTCTTCAAATATTGTGAGAAAAAAAAAATGAGTATTGAATATATTGTAAATTTTATAATGTTTTTACGTTTATATATCATCTATCAATATATATACAGCCGGTAACAAAAGTGTCCGAACAGTAACAAAAATTCCTATGTAAAAAAGGTACAATTAATACTGCTTTGTTCAATAAATCCTTGTTGAACCCTGATCTTAGTCAGTCTAAGAACATGATTCAATAAGCATTTATTTAACAAAACCGTATGAAGTGTACTTTTTTTACATAAGAAGTTTTGCTAGTGTTCGGACACTTTTGTTACCGACAATATATAAAATATTTTATTAATTATTATGATTATATTTTTAAAAAATCTCAAATTTTAAAGCTACAACAATAATTATTTAAAACTTGATTGGCGTTTTAGCAGGAGAATTTCAAGTATACATATAAATTTTTTATTAAATACTATATACATTTTTAGTTCACAGTCGGTAGCAAAAGTATCCGAGCACTAGCCAATAATTCCGTTATCAAAAAAGTACACTTAACACTGCTTTGTTAAATAAATTCTTGTCGAATCTTGTACTTAGACTGACTAAGAACATGACTCGACAAGGATTTATTTAACAAAGTAGTATTAAGTGTACTTTTTTTAGACAGGGATTATTGCTAGTGCTCGGTTACTTTTGCTGCTGATTGTAAAGGAGTTTGAAATTAGTTGAAATAAATTAATATTTAGCATTCTTAAAATCTTAGCAAAGGTAATTCTTTATATACATATATAGTAACCACCGCTTAATAAATTCACTGGTTAATAAAATCAGCCGCTTAATCTGATCAAATTACCAGGATCGAAATCAAATAAAGGCAAACTAATTTTAAAACCACCGCTTAATAAAATCAGCATAGCTGGTTAATAAACTAAAAAAACATTTTTTTAGCAGCAAAAAAGTCATTTATGCACTCTAAAAAAAATTTTTATTTACGGTGTGATTCTTTTTTTTTTTTTTTTTTGAAATAAAATAAAAAATTAAATACAGCAATCCCTCCGTTATCTCTCTTTGTCGAAAATTTTACATTTACAGCAATTAAACGCGTCCCATTACTTGCCTTAGTAATAATTTCAAGGAATGTATTCTTGAAAGCGCTGTAAAAAGTTGAAAATTTGATTTGGTTCGGAAGTGATTTTTTTTTTAATATACATAATGTTTGATTAAAAGACAATTTTTAGTTATTTTTCTGAAATATCTAAGAGGCAAGAAGCTTTACAAAAAAGATTTTAAATTTAAAAGAAAAGCGTGAACTTCTGGCAAAGTATTGACGATTTTCCTCAAAAGAGAGCGCATCGGAACTTGGGATGTGTTTAATTCACTTATTTTGAAGAAACAATCAAATAAATTATTCTATTACAAATTAATTGATATTGTTTATTAGTTCCATTATTTGGTACCTTTTGAAATTTCTTACCAAATTCAGGTAAATAATACCTTTTTTTTCAGTGCAGGAACGTTCGCGGGATATAAAAATTAGCCGCTTAATAAAATCACTTTTTCTCAGAACGAATGTGATTTTAGAACAGAGAACAGAACGAATCTCAGAACGAATGTGATGGCGTGTACTGTATATATATATTATATATATATATATATATATATATATATATATATATATTATTACTGCATTATGAAGCAGATAAAAAATATATTTGATTTTTTAAAAGTTATTTAAATAGTATTTTTTTAAAATATATGCGATAAAAATTATAAATATCATCTTATCATAACAATTAATGAGGGTTTTGGGGAAATAGTAATTCATTAGCTTTTGTTGATAAAAAATTCCTTTTTTATAGCAATTATTTGTAATTAAACGTTATTTATTTTAATTAGCGGCGAAATATTTCTGTATTCCATTAATTGGTTGAAAAAATACTGCCTTTTATCTATGATTCCACAAAAAAAAAAAAAAAAAAAAACTAGAATTGTGGCCACCACAAGACTTTCTTCTATATTTTCCTATGCAAGTTCACCCAGTAAAAATAATTTATTAAAATCATTATTTAATAAAATTATCTTCCATGATAATGCAGTACGATTTTCATATTAGAGAAGCAGTATAACACTAAATATCCAAAAAAAAGTTCATTTTATTCTCGATATTACACATATATATATTTCTATTTCTTTTTTTCTTTTCTTTTCTTTATCTTCTTTCTTTTTTTCTTTCTTTCTTTCTTTCATTTTTTTTTTTTTTTTTTTTTTTTTTTTTGATAAAAATGAAAAACATCGATAACTTTATTTTAAATTATCTCAGATCATTGGTTTAACCATTCATTTCTAAGGTATTGGCGAGCTCTTGTCTTAAATACCCATTATGAAAATTTATTTCCCTCAAGGGGAAAGGCGATGCTCCTACATATACAAAAATATTTTTCCAGTTGACTGTCTCTATTATAAATAATTCTTGTAAATTTCATAATGATTATTAAAAAATAATTATCTTTATACACATTTATACAAATTTTTTTCCTATATCACCATGTTAAAAATTTAGAAAATCGGGATGACAACGCAACCTCCAGGACAATTTTTACCAAAAGTTGATAGACACTCATTTATGTCAAGGTGTAACTACATACCAATCTGTATGAAATTCTGTGCAGTAGTTTCTGAGATACAGTTGCCACAAAATTTTGTCCCCCACACACACACGCACAGACAGGCATTTTCTAGAAAGGGTCAAATCGTGTTTTATAGCTCAAAACGTGTAAATCCATCAAAAACCCGAAATTTTTTTACGAATCCAATACTTTCTTCTACTGAATATGTAGAAGAAAGTAAAAAACGCGTAATTTTTACCAATTAATTATAGAAAAATAACATTTTTATGAATCCTCAAGGAAAAATTCCGAATCTGGAAACGAAAACTTATCAAAGATCTTTAGATGGAATTTTCACAAAAATCAGTGAACTTAAAAACAACCTTACATAAAAATCGGTAACTTTAAAAAGAACTCGTTACAAAAAATCTCGAACTTCAAACGGTCCTTTTTTTTTAAAAAAAAAAAAAAAAAAATGGTATAATTTTAAAATGTTTCTTCAAAAAATCCAAACAAAAATTTAGTTAAATAACATAGGTCTACAAATGAAATGTTTACAAAACTTGTTTTAACAATTTTAGCTGATTCATACGTTTTTTGGTTTGCTGAAAATGAAAATGAAGCTTGTTTTTTCTATCCAATATAGACTTCTAACAATACAGGATGCCCTACTGATTCAATTTCTTCATTTTCGGTTGTTTCTGGTATAGTTCCATAACTGATTATAATTAATCATGAAATGGAAATGGAATGAAATAATTATAATTCACCAATTCACCAATATAATTAATTATAATTAATCATGTAAGTATACAATAAAAGTTACTATATAATTATACTGGTGTTCACGGAAGAAATTGTGTCGGTAGACACTCAGTATATTAAAAATTTCTATACTTGATTGGTAGAGGAAAACTGACTTCGGTATCGGTTTCAGCTCGATAAAAAAATATAAAGTTCAGTTAAAATTATGAAATTAAAATTTTAGATGAAGACCTGTGTAATCAGCTGAAAATTTTTCAGAAAAAACAAACAAAAAAAAAAAGGTTAATAAGCTAAGAGAATCAACAAGCCACTAGCTAGTAACTTATATATATAAATAAATAAATATATATATATATATATATATATATATATATATATATATATATATATATATATATATATATATATATATATATACACCCCGCGACAAAAAGATAGGTACAAAGGGTTTTTTTCTTTGATTTTTCATAAAATAACATTATCTAAATTGTGCTTATCATTTATTATTATCATAAAATAACACTATTCCCGGACTAATTTTTGTTTTAAGACTAATTTAGAAAAATTTTAAGACTAAAATTTTTCTGATTTAAGACTACACACCGCGACAAAAAGATAGGAATAAAGGGTTTTTCTTTTTTTTTTTTTTGAATATGATTATTTTGAATATGAATATTTTGAATATGACTCAAATATTTAATATGTTTTTGATATGATAATATTTTGTTATAATAATAAATGATCAGCACAATTTAGATAATGTTATTTTATGAAAAATTTAAAAAAACCCTTTGTTCCTATTTTTTTGTCGCGGAGTGTAGTCTTAAATTAGAAAAATTTTAGTCTTAAAACTTTTTTAAATTAGTCTTAAAACAAAAATTAGTTCGGGAATAGTGTTATTTTCTGATAATAATAAATGATAAGCACAATTTAGATAATGTTATTTTATGAAAAATCAAAGAAAAAACCCTTTGTACCTATCTTTTTGTCGCGCGGTGTATATTAAGTAAAAAAAAAACATTAAGTTTTTAATAAATATCAGTGAATGGGTTTTACGTTGCGCTTGTGCTACTCTAGGATAGATATGAAAGTGACGGATAAATAAATAGTTATAAATTTTTGTGCATTAGAAAGGGACTAAATATTATATACATTAAAACACACAGCAAAGGGAATATTGGAAAATAAAATATTTTATGTTTGCCATATAATTTTAATACTGAACAGTATAGATTCATGACAAATATGTTATACATTACAAAACTATCTTCCATATCATTATATCTAACGTACTTGTTTATTATTTAACATGTACAAATGTTTCCCTCTAGGTTTTCACAATAAAAATCTTATATATGGAGTTTAGTACGATTTTAATCAACAGATACTGAGATGTAACCATGTGGAAAATCACAGAAGAGGTGCAATAACTATATCACCTTTACCAAGATACAGACATATATAGCATCAACAGTACTTTTTATTACAATTATGTAACATATGGTTCATTTATATGCCATAGAACTTAAAATTTAGTCTTCCTCCTCAGGAGGTAAACTGCAGTGCCAACTATTAGTTAATATGGGCTTAAACTGAACCAACATAGTATTTAAAAATGGCCCTCTCATATACCAAGTTTTGTGTAATTATATACATTAGAATCTGAGATATAACCTTTCCGTTCACGGCGAAAATTGCAATGTGCCAGCGCCAACTATCGACTCATAGGCAACTAAATTGAATTAGCATAATGTTACTTTATGATCCTCTCACTTATCAATTTTAGTTCAATTCTCCTCAATTGATACTGAGGTATAATCTTTCCGTTCACAAAGAAAATTGCAGTGTAGCAGCGCCACCTATCGATCAATATTCAACTAAACTGAATAAACAGTATGTTGCTTAAGGGTTTCCTCACATATTAACTTTTGTTTAGTTCTACACAATACATATTGAGACATAGCCTTCCATTAAATGAAAGAAATCGCGCTACAGAAGCGTCACCATTGAGTGGTTTGCACTAAAATTTTAATAGGCACTAGTTTATGTCACGTTACAATTATATATAAAATTCTGAACGGTAGATCCTGAGATAAAGTTGCCACAAAATATTTATAACATACACAGACAAATAATTTTAAAAATTGTCACATCATGTTCTAGACTTCTCAAAACGAAATATTAAAAATCGGAAGTCGAAAATTTTTACAAAACCAACATTTTTCTTTATTGAATATAGTACAAAATAATGGAAATATTATGTTGATAGACATATATGCGAGAAATTAAATAATTGAAAATTTCTAAAGCTTTCGATAATAAATGGAATGCATTGAAGATTAAAATGTGACTCGAACAGCTGACTTTAAAATAACTGATTTGCATATCTAGTAGTTTTTAAATGGAATTAATTTTACTTTTAAGAAGCTGATTTAATTATATGATTCCAATTTTTTGTGGTAATTTTCAAGAAAAATTTCAACCGAATTCACCGAATCGAAATGTATACAAATATTGTAAGATAACTAATTGTATATTAAGTGTCATGTAAAAACTGGTGCTAAAAGATAATGAATAAAGAAACTTAAGTAAACACCATAAACTGAAAACACTCGTAACGGTTGTTTCAGGTCTAAACAATAGTACGTCTTTATCTCAGGCGAAGATAAATGAGGCACGGATGCAGTATAAAATTGACAACATAAGGAGATTTTGCTACTTATGATGTCTGCATACAGTTTTTTTTTAATTCACGTATGATGAAAATAATTTTTTTTTTTTTTTTTTTTTTTTTTTTTTTTTTTTTTGGGGGGGGGGGGATTATTTAAAAAAAATTTAACGTTTAAATGTCGATATAGAAAATTTAAACATTTTTGCAACCAAGCACCCTATATTGCAAAGACACTCAACAATTTTTCTGCAGTAAATAATAACGGTCAACTCTTTGCTTCGTGCTGCATTGGTGCTTTTTTTTTCACTTGATGAAGTGTTGTGTGTTATTGTAACTCAATTTTTGTGTGTTATTGTTGCTCGAAACAATTGTTGTGTGTTATTGTAACGCATGGTATTAGTTTGAAAAGGCTTTATTCCTCTAAGTGTTACTGCATTCATTGATGCATTATGATAATATAAGTTTATTCCTGAAGAGTACGAACAAAAATTAAATTTCTTCTTAGATAAAAAAAAAAAAAAAAAAAAAAAAAAAAAAAAAAAAAAACTACTGAAGTATGCAATCTAAAACATTTTTCTTTTCATTTTTCTTTTCTTTTCTTTTCTTTTTTTTTTTTTTTAAATGACTGATAGTAAGAAAAAGAAATCACCACTTTAATTTTTAAAGAAATAGCTTTTTGAAAAAAAGGATAAAAAATAATAACTAAGTAAATAAATTTACTTAAAAAGTATATTCTATTTATTGTGAAAAGACTTTTAAAAATTTCAGAAAATTGTCTATTTACCTATAAAAGAAATATGAACAACTTTTAGTTATATGCACGCAAGAAAAGTACTTACACACTCTTACTAAGTGAAGTTTAAAGGTTAAAAAGCAATTACTCAGCCATTTTTTTTCCCTTTTAATACTCCGACAATGTGTTAGGTCATTAATTTTCCTTGATGTCTATTCAGCAGACATAAACCAATTACCTTATGCTTTCAATATAAAGTTGATGGAACTTGTTCGAGTTATGAAAAAAGAAACTTTTTACTATAATTTGTTTAAAAGTACTAAATTAGTTAGAACTTTTTAATCAATTTGTAACTGATTAATAAAACACGTAGATTAGTTTATAACATTTTTAACCATACAAAGTTTCGATAGTAAATAAATATTTAACATAAAATTGTCCACAATGTATTATAATAAATTTGCATCATTAAAAAAATATAGAAAAGAAAAGAAAGAAATAGGTAAAAAAATAAATAAATAAATAAATAAATAAATAAATAAAGTGGAGGGTGGGCCAAAAGACCCTGACACATTCTGAAATTTTATATAAATTTTAGTAAGTGATGTACGGGACAACGTTTTGCAACTTTTCCAAGGAGAAAAGTTTTGTTTAAGAAAAAATAAATAATAGCTCCAAAATATTTTCTTAGATGGCGTTACTTGCACCTATGTTTCATTTATGTAGTGTTTCTTATCATTTTGCTATGGTCTCCTCAATCCATCGATTTTGGAAACATACAAAATGTATGAAGTTAGTTTTGGTTTTCGAATATTTATTCTGTAATTTCTAAAGTTTCAATCCGAGTCTGGTTTCACAGTAGGTTTATTTGGTCTTCTAATTACTTAATATTTCTTTATTTATTTTTGTTAAAGTAATATCACATCATATAACTAAGTGTTTTGAGAAATATTAGTATACTGAAAGATAGCAATCTATATAACAGAAATGCTGTATTATTTAACTTCCTATACAGCAAAAATTTTGTAATGTAAAATAGTAATATAAATTATTCATATAAAATAAAATCGTGTATCCTAATAAAACTTGCCTTTTTTTTTTTTTTTTTTACAAATTTGAAAGTAAAATAACAGGCTTTGAATCATACTTTACGAGTTTTAACAAATTTCATTAATCATATACTAAATTATAGAAATAGCAAAGAAGAAACTAATCTCACTGTAAACTTTACTTTTAAATTAAATTAAAAATAATAAGAACTGGTTTGAAATAGTTTAAGAGTCAAAGTAAAGTAAAATGTATACTACCCTTCCCCCTTCTCTTTTTCTTGTTACCGCAATAACGTACTATTTTCACTTTCTAAATTTTACTATTTAATTAATGAATGGTAAAATAAATAAACAAATGTAATATATATATATATAGTACAAATGTCATATATTACTTATAAGTTTAACCCTAAAATAAATTATTATTATTAATTCTTTTATTGTCCCATAGTGATTTTTACAACTGAGCCACGGTAGATCAAAATTTCTACCGTGGCTCAGTTGTAAAAATTGCTTGCAGAACCTCGAGCTCGTAACAGAATGACTGCGAGTTCGATACCCGAGTTGGTCGAAAACTATCGCGTATATTAACCTGCGAGGATTCTCTGTGGTATTTTAATCCATAATGATATTTTATTCTCTGCTATACACTGTAAAAGCTATGTCCTATTTGCTGCCAGAAATTCTCTGTAATTTAATAAAATACGTTCTGACAACGTAATTTTTTAGTAAATTTCTCAAATTACAGAGGATTTCTGGCAGCAAATAGGACATATTTTTTACAGTCTACAATCTCTAAAAAGTGACCAAAATTCCCATATTTAGGTAGCTGATTTTTCAACACTTTCAATTAAGTGAGAGTATTTGGGAGTATATTTTTTTTCAATACATTTTAGAATAAAACGAGTGTGAAAAATGAGGGGAAAAAAATTGAACGTCCACGCTGGTTAATTGGTCGCTAATGCATATAAAATCGTTCGTTATCGCAATGTCCACCCTATTTTGTAAAATTAATATCTCTGGCAATTAACGAAGGGTGCACTGTAAAAAAGATAACAAAAATTCTAAAATAGGCAAAAAAATTGTAAGACATTTCAGTAAAGCAATGTTCCAAATTGGAAAGCTCTGTTTGTAACCCAAAATCTGTCAGAAAATCTATCTATTTTGAGTTTACAAACTTGTTATGTATGGTTTACTATATTATTTTTTATTTTTCTCTATAATAAATAAAGACGTTGTCGAAAATATTGTATCACTCACCTCTTAAAAAAAAATGTAGCATGGGTAGGTGATCTAAACAAAATGTAAACATTTCGTATGTATACGTATGTACACTTCAAAAAATAAACCCCAAAACAATTCTATCCTAAATTGGTTTCGTATCCAATTTAGGTTGAAATTTTGGGTTATAAACAGAACTTTCCAATTTGGAACATTATGCTTTACCCAAATATCTTACTTTTATTTATTTATTTATTTTTTATTTTTTACAGTGTGGAAGCCATTTCCTCTGTGGTTTGCGCAATTTATGATGTTATTTCTCCATCAAAAAATATCTAAGGAGGATAGATATTCTTTATCTCCATGTTATCCTTGCGGGGAATTCTAAACCGTCGCCAATTATTCACTGCGTAGTTTTAAGGCGATATTAAAATCCTCCAGAATATAAATCTTTTCTTCTTACTTCTTACTAATTATTACTTTTTATTTATTTATTTATTTTTTTTTTTTTTAAACAGTGTGGAAGCCATTTCCTCTGTGGTTTGCGCAAATTATGATGTTATCTCTCTATCATAGAATATCTAAGGAGGATAGATATTCTTTATCTCCATGTTATCCTTGCGGTGAATTCTAAACCGTCGCCAATTATTCACTGCGTAGTTTTAAGGCGATATTAAAATCCTCCAGAATATAAATCTTTCCTTCTTACTTCTTGATAATTATTATTACTAATTATTATTACTTTTTCTTAATATTAAAATTATTTATTGAATACGTGTTTTCAAGAAATTGTTTTTGCAATAATTGTGACTAACATCGATCACTTTCCATCTGTATTTATTTCAAATGCTCAATCCAGATGAAGTTTAAGAAACTTCGAAATGTACACATTATTAATTAACTAATTTATTAAAAATTACTAATATTATGTCACTTTTACATTTTGTAAAATAGTATGAATAATATAATTTATTCTAATAATTAAAAAATAAGTCATATTGCTACAGATAAAAAATAAAGAAAAAGAAAGTGTAAGACAACATCTGCAGTTAATTATGCAAAAGAAAAATTATTTAATAAACTAGATAAAAATCTGTTGTCAATGACTTTTTCTTATTATTTTATTAGTGGATTCATTAAAAAGCGCCATAAAAATTTTTAGCTTTAATTAAGCGGATTTTTTTATACGATGAATTTTATAAGTTTTCCGTTAAATTATGTCGAGCTAACTGTGATTTATTTTTTATCAGAAACTCATTTGGGCGAAAAATTTCTAAAGTTGCGTTATCTATTATAAATAATAATTAAGAATTTTTTTTATTCATATTAGAATGTATGTTACAATTAAAAGTTGTCTATAAAAAACAACTTTTGGATTTAGAAGTCTGCTAATACGTTTTATGTATCATAATAACTACTCAAATTTTTATATTTGCCTTGGAAAAAAAAAAAAAAAATGTATTTTTTTTTTTTTTTTTTAAACTTTCTCTTACCCATAGGGTCGAGAAAGTATTGTCTTAGGGTCAAATTTTCGAACGTGAGATTTTGTTATATTTACATGTTCTGAGGTCCCCTGAATACGAAAATCATGTTTTTAGCGAATGGTCTGTGTGTCTGTCTGTCTATCTGTGTGTTTGTTATCAGCATATCTCAAGAACAAATAGTATCAAATTCAAACTCGGTATTCTAAATGTGTATCATATAGGGATGCTACAGTAAGCTTTTCGTCGAGATGAAGCAAATGGTTCGTGTACACAGACACTCAAAAGTATTCAAATATATTACGTCTATGGGGGAAATTGCAGGTAAGTAGAGTTTAACTTCTAAAGACTGCACTAAACCAAATGAAACGAATATATATTTTCTGTAATAGAGATAGTCAATTGGAAAAAAAAATTGTGTATGTAGGAGCCTCGCCTCCCCCCTCGAGAGGAGTAAATATTCATGATGGGTATCTTTCAAAAGAGCTCGCCAATACCTTTAAAACGAAGGGTTGAAAGATCGATCTGCGATAATTTAAAATAAAATTATCGATTTTTTTTTTTTTTTTGTATTATTGAGAATAAATACAACTTTTTTTTTTATATTTAGTGTTATACCACTTCTCTAATATGGAAATCGTCTGCATTATCATAAAAGATTTTTTTTTTTCAATAATAATGTTCATAAATTATTTTTTAAAAACAGAATTACTTTTTAATAACCGAATTAAATTCTATATAAATGTAGTTGCATTAATGAGACAGGTGGTTGAGGGGGGTGGTAGCCCCCCTCATACAGAACTAATTATCACATAAAACTTTTCCGAAGCCTAATTTTAATTGTTTAACACAGATTTACATAACAGACTCGTTATCTTACCTCTTAATCCGCAACCTGTATTTATAGTATTAAATTTGAGGGTAAGAGAGAGTCGTGTGAGTGACACACCACATTATTATTATTTTTTTTTTTAACGTAAATCCAAATACACAGTTAAAAATTTCTATAAAAAAATTTTCGTAATTCAAATATACCTCTCTCAATGGTGAAGCAAGTTTACATATGTGTGTGTAAAAATAAATATGTTCTGGCGTAATCCTAATACTTTTATGTCACGTGTTATTCTTGTGAATGGAAAAAAAAATATGAATATTCATAATTTTAGAATCATAACGATTAAAAATGGTTTTAAATGTTTAAAACAGGAATTCATTATAAAAAAAATTCCGCTTATGACTATTTAATTCCTCAGGTATATGAAATAAATACACCTAATGCGCATTTTGTCGATAATAGTAATAATTATTATTATAACTATAAGAATAACAATAATTATGTTGAAGAGTCTTATGGATGTACCGGAAAGCAGTAGTTTAAAGTCATTTTTGTCTTAAGACTTCTGAAATAGAATCACTATACACTGTAAAAAATATGTCCTATTTTCCGCTAGAAATTCTCTGTAATTTGTGAAAATGCGCGGAATTTACGAAAAAAAATACGTTGTCAGAACGTACTTTCTCAAATTATAGAGAATTTCTTGCAGTAAATGGGACATATTTTTTACAATGTAGAGTCAGAAACCCCCACAAAATCACTAGTTTGTGTGAAATCAACACTGTTAAAAAATGCAGAAAAAATACAGAATTTCTCTGTAATTTCAGAAAAAAAGGCGTAAATTACGGAAAAATTACGTAGACAAAACGTATTTTACGACTTTTTTTCTGAAATTACAGAGAATTTCTGTATTTTTTCTGCATTTTTTTAACAGTGAACATTCTTATCCTATGAAATATTTATTCTTCAAGGAATCTATGATGTATAGGATTTATACAATAATAATAATAACAACAATGTTTTTGCTGAATACAACATGCAGTTTAAAGCAATTCGTTTATTATGATATCTAAAATAGAATCACAGTAGCATCAGAAATCACCACAGAATCACCAGTTTCTGTGAAATCAACATTGTCACACTGATAAAAATTTCAGATCAAACTTGAACCAATATATATAGTAATGTTATAAGTAATACCTTAATACGGTTCATTCTCATTTTTAAGTTTTCTACTTCTTGCGATTGAATTTAAGTTGCACCAAAATTTGGAGCTACCATACATCTACTCACAAGGGAAGTATGAATCAGTAAAAGTAAAATTCCTATCGAAACCAAACCAAGCTTAAATTTAAGAGCGTGCTTTTCAAGAACATAGTGTATAGTGCAAATTTTGTGCAACAACTCACCCATGAGCCAAGATAAGACCCTAGAAAATTTAGCCCTTTTTATTAAAATCAGCGAAACACACACACACACACACACACGCGCGCGCAGAACTGACGGACACGAAAGCGTGACACAGTGTCAGAAAGCTTGACTTAAGACTAGAAGGTCTTCATTTCGATTCCCGTCTCGATAGATTTTATATATTTTTCTTTATTTAAAACATAATAACCAATATTTGGTTCAACGTAAAATTATCAAATCACGGTAAAAGCGTGGTTGCAGCTACTCCAGTACCAAAATTTTGGTTAAAACTAACAACACATTTTTAATAGTGTAACCAGTTTTTTCTTTTCTATAAAATATTTATTTTTCATGTAATCTATGATGTACATTGTTAAAAAAGTGTAACTTTGCTGCCAAAAATTCTCTGTACATGCAGAAAAATGCGTTTTGTCAACGTAATTTTTCCGTAAGTTACGACATTTTTCTCAAATTTACTGTTAAAAAAATGCAATTTTGCTGCCAGAAATTCTCTGTAATTTGAGAAAAAAGTCTTAAATTACGGAAAAATTACGTTGACAGAACGTATTTTTCTGTAATTACAGAGAATTTCTGGCAAAGTTGAATTTTTTTAACAGTGTATAGGATTTATGTAGTACCTGCAGTCGCTTTATATTTCTTTACCATGTAGCAAATGAAGTTTTTGCCATGTGGTATTTATATAAAAATCACAATAAAGCAAAAAATTTGTCAACAGACACACAAAACAATACTGAGTTTCAAAATTCTTGTTTAATAATTTCAATAAAAGTTCATCTTTTTTAATAAAAATTGATGATTTTTTAAAAATAATGTATACATGTTATACTTTTCTTGAAACTTACTACCATAATTGTTATTTTTTGTTAAATATTGGAAGTATTTTATATGTGAAATCAATTTAATCTCAGCTTTTAACTAAAATTTTATGTAGGAAACTACTTTTTTTTCTTCTTGTCTTTTAAAATTTGTATTTCCATTTTAAATAGCAAACATGTAATTTCTAATTTTTATTATCATAACCTGCAAAAATATCCACGTTACTTTGTACCAAAAATCAATGTTAATTCGCTGGCCATAAAAAATGTACATTATGACATATTGGTGTGAATACCAGGTAAAAAACTAAAACGTAGTACAAATTTGTATACCATACCTTATAGACAGAAAAATTACTATGTTTTTAGGAGAAATGTACACTACACCGTTAAAAAAATGCAACTTTGCTGCTAGAATGCATTTTTTTTACAGTGTGTCTAAAAATTGGGTGCTAGGTTAAGTCAAAATATTTTAGTAAAGTGCCTGCAACGTGCTAGGTAGAACCAAAACCTGGTACTACACTGTTAAAAATAAAATCCTGCACTTCATTAAAACATGGTTCCAATTAGCTGCAACCAATATTCAGTGCAATGTTTAACCATTTTGTTGTTGCCATTTCAGTAGTAATCACCACTAAAATGATGAAACTTTGAATTACATTTTTCATAGTGTACAGTAGCTACAACCACACCATAGTAAAAGATTTTACCATTTTCTAGTTGCAGCTATTATAATACCAAGTTATGCTGCAACCGTGCAACAAATCATAGTAATTTTTTATCATCTTATGGTTGCAGCTTCTCTACTACCATGTTTTTGCTCAAATAAGCACCGAATCATTGTAAACTATTTCAATATCTTATGATTGCAACTATTCTAACATCTAGTTTTGGTTCAAGCAAGCACCAAATTATGGTAGCAAATTTTCACCATCTTACAACTACTATATTGTACGATGTTTCGGTTCAACCTGGCACGGATGATTTTTTTATGGTGAAACCTGAAATTTTTTTCCGAGGTATAGGAAAATTTTAATTAACTAACAGAATATTTTGCAAAACTTTTACGCAAACTAATCCCTTCATTACATAATATTTTAAAAAAGTTTCGATTAACGATTGTAGCAGATATGCTCATTGTACAGTCGAAAAAACAAAAAAAAAACAAAAAAGAAAAAAAACCTTTTAATTAATTTTGTCGCAGATCATCCGATAAATAGTGGCTGGTGCCAATCGATTAGTAATAACGCCTCTGCACTCTTAAAAATATACCCTATTTTCTGCCAGAAATTCTCTGTAACCTGAGAAAATACGTTCTGACAACGCAATTTTTTTCGTAAATTACGCGTATTTTCTCAAATTACAGAGAATTTCTGGCAGCAAATAGGACATATTTTTTACAGTGAGTTTATAACAGTTTAATTATTTAGCTTTTCCTTAGGAGTCGTCTACATATTAAAACTAGCATTAACTTATTTGTGTTTTCAATAGCAACTCCAATTTTTGACAAAATCTTGTGGTTATTTGGAACAAATGAGCCAGAAAAACAGTATAGTTTATATACACTGAGGAAAAAAAAAACATACCGGTTTCATATACAATGAATAAGTGGTCATTTTCTAAATCCCTTAACTAGAAATGTAGATTTCTGAGCAATGCGCATAAGGCATGCCAATAAACTGAATAGACGAAATGATCGAGAATTTCTAGTCTACACATTTCTAGATGGTGAAACAATATTCTGAATCTTTTGTATTGCGAGAATTTCTCGCTTGATTTTCCAGAATTGGGTAATAAAACAAGATTATAGTTACTGAAACCCGCCTCTAGTATTCGCATTTATTTGCGGATATTTTTAAATAACTTTGCCCTCGAGAATATAGACAAATATTCTAGAATTCTAATAGGGGTTTCTGGAAATCGCTTTCAAAGAGGACTAGAATTTATAAGGAGGACATGGAACTTTTTTTTTTTTTTTCTAGAGCCACAATTTAGATTCTAGATGTCAGCCACAAAATTCTTTCTCAGTGTATTTCTCCCAATTTTTTATATAGTTATGATTTGTTAAGTTTTGGAGGATGGTAATGTTAGATGAATGTGACGAACATCGATTCATATCTTCCCGAAAAAATATTATATTATTATTATTATTTATTTTTTTCAATGCGTTACAATGAAGTGACCCAAACACAGTAATGTTCAGATTTATAATATTTTACTCCCAAACATTCTTTCTATTTAAAGAGACTGTTTCCGTTGAATGCATAATAGTATTTGAATCCTTTATATTTCTCCCATATTCTGTTTTTTCTTTATAATAAAAAACTTTGTACTGTTTTGAGACTGTTTAAGACACCATTCTAAGTTGTGTTATTTCTAATTAAATTATTTGGGTGAGACATTAGCAGATATTCGAATTTCATACTTCCGAAATATTGTAGTTAACATGATTTTTTTTTTTTTTTTTTTTTTTTTTTTTTTTGTAAATTTTACTATTGATTTTAGTGATTATTAAATTTAAAAAAAAAAAAAAAAACGCTTAAATTTATAATCAAGATTTATTTAATGTGACTGTTAAATGTTGACATATTTATGAATTTGTAATTTAAATATTAACTTCTCTTTCTACCTAAAATAAAGAAAAGTACCGAGAAGAATAATTATTCATTAATTATTAATTCTATAAAATCATAGACATGCACAAAAAATGAATACCGTTCAAATAAAAAATGTTTTTAGGTACAGATTAATTTTGTTCCTAAAAATACAGTGTATAGAAGTTATTTATATATATATTTATATTTATGTACATATATACACTGTAAAGAATATGTCCTATTTGCTACCAGAAATTTTCTGTAATTACAAAAAATACGTTCTCATAACGCAATGTTTTCGTAAATTACGCGTATTTACTCAAATTACTGAGAATTTCTGGCAGCAAATAGGACACATTTTTTACAATGTATATATATATGTATATAGTATATGCATATTTATTCATATATGCATATGTATCACGTATGTTGTAATAAATTTTCAGTTCAGAGGTGGTTCAGCTTTTATAATCATTATTTAGTAGGCGAATCATTAAATCAAATTTTAAGACGCAAAGTAAAAATACATCTTATCAAGCACAATACTTTATTAAGACTCACTGATGAAAAAGAGAACAGAAAAACAAAAACAAATACAGCGCATGTGCAGATGCGCGCTAAGCAGCTGGAAAATTTTCGTAATTTACGAAAAAAATTATGTTGTCAGAACGTCTTTTCTCAAATTACAGAGAATTTCTAGCAGCAAATAGGACATAATTTTTACAGTGTGCGCCATCATAAATGCCTAAAAAAAAAAAAAAAAAAAATCAACGGTTTGATAAAAAAAAAAAATATGCATCTAGAAGCAGTGGGATTGGGTTGAAGCGTGGAAATCCTGAGAGCGAACTTGAATGGGTTTCTGTATAGTACAAAACAAGAAATAAATCTTATAATGAATAACAGCAATCATTTGTTCTCCAATATCGTATGATTTCCTTGAGTTTGAAATTGTAGAACGGTACACTGTAAAAAATTTGCTTTTTTTATTGCCAGAAGTTCTCTGTAATTTGAGAAAATATGCGTAATTTACGAAAAAATTACGTTGTCAGAACGTATTTTCTCAAATTGCAGAGAATTTCGTGCAACCAAAAAGGCAAATTTTTTAGAGTGTAATGAAATGTTTTATTATTATGCCAAAATTGCAAAAAGATTTAATTTATCCGCTTCTATTTTGGTTCTTTCTTAGCTTTCTTAGTTTGATTTATAATTAACTTGTTTGTATAAAATAAAAATGTAATAATTTAAAATAAATAAAATAAATAAATATAAAATGAAATTAATTTAAAATAAATAAAAATAAAAATTCGTATAATAAATAAATATATAAATAAAGGCGTGTTTTAATAATAAATAGAAAATTTGTTCTTAGTAAATTTCTTATAAATTTTATGACTTACAATTACTATAATTTTAAATAGATTATAGATAAACAGATAAACCTAAACAAAGAATTCTTCATACCTGTAATAGAGATTGAAAAAAAAAAAAACGTATATTTTGTGTACCTATTGAAAGATATTTTTAAAGGTGTAATTTAGAGATTTTAAGAAAGTTACCTTTTAAAAATATTCCTTAGAGATTTAGAAAAAAAAAAAAAGACGTTTTTTTTTCTTTTTTAACAATTTATTACCGTAGAAAAAAAAAAAAAAAAAAAAAAGTGAAAATTGAAGCTTAAAAGTAAAGTAAAATATTATTTCTTTTTCCGTTTAAGATAAATTTGTTTAAAAAGAATAATTTCTTGAATAGAAAACTTTTGAAATATCGCCGTCTTTCGAAATCATTTAAATCAATTTATTTTATCGCACTTTTTCCAAAATGTATTGATAGTTAAGAAGCAACTTAGCGAAAATGATTTTTTTTTTTTTTTTTTTTTTTTTTTTTTTTTTTTTTAAGATTTTATCATATTTTCTTTTTATATCTCCTTTCAATTAGCTTATCTCGATCAACAATTTTTGAGCGCTGACATAAGTCACTTCTTATATTTTTTCTTCGATCATTCAATTTTCTATCATGCTCTTTAACTAAATATATTATATTTGAAGAAAAATAAGAGGAAGTTTTTTGAAATGAAATTTGACGGTTTGGTTTTTTAATACAAATCAATCTACCAATTTTCTCGTATGATACGTCACACAGAATTATTGTAAACTGCACAATGCAAACGCCTTTATTAAGCTTATGGTGATATAAAAAATACGTTGTTTTAAAAAATCAATTATTTTCTTAAGATACAGGTTCCATTTTGAAAAGAAAATAAAAGATAGAAAATAATGAAAAAAAAAATATATAAATACATGTGTGTGTGTGTGTGTGCGTGCGTGCACATTTATGTACATGGTGTGGAAATTAATTTATTGTAGTGTTTGATCTGGAAACACTCGAGAGGCGGGATATGTAGGTGGAGCAGGTGAACTTATGGCACAAGTTTGAACTCGCTACAATTATTTATTTCCCAGTAGCGATTATTTTCACGAAATAGTTGGTTTATGTTGCGTTCTAAAAATAACGAGATAAGTTTAGAGCAACGATGTGCTACCGAATCTAGCTTCAGACTTAAGCAATGTGCAGTTGAAACTTTTTAAAAACTTAAGCAGATCTACCGAGAAAGTGTTTTGCAAAGTCCAGACCAAATAACAACTGGTTGTTGCATCACAGCAATGCACGTTGACATACAATACAGTCATTTAGATAATCGAGTTTTAGGCCAGTGAAAACATTTTTTATTTCTATTTACTAACATTTATTTGCGTCTATTTGCGTCCTTGTGACTTATTCTTTTTCCGAGATAGAAAAATCATCTCAAGAAATATCATTATGATACAATCAAAAGCAAAATGAGAACTCATAGTACTGCTAATGAAACAAAATTTTCTTCTTCTTAAAGCAACGATTTTATAGGCTGAGACATTTTTTAAACAAATACGAGTGTGAGTTCTGCGCCTTTGTTACATCAATAAAAGCTCTAACGAATAAGCTGAAGTCTGTTTTAGCATTCAAATTCCAGCACTCTTATAAGATTTCGAAGAACTGTCCCCGACGATGTATGGCTTTTTATGATAGTTATTTTCTGGGAAATAATGATAAGGTGTAACCTTTTTAAAATAAAACTAGTTGACATAGGTGGACTCTGCTGAGTTCCTCATCATGCATATGTTCTCATAAATTTCTAGTGCAAGGCATATTATAATCATGTTAAGAGAAATAAATTTGACCAAACAGTTGACACAGTAGCAGAACGAAATCCTCGCGTAATAAGGCTACTCACCGTTCAGTTCGATATATATATTTTTTTCTAATCTATTAGTTTAGTTTATTGGGGGTAAATTTCGTAGTTTAGTTTTCATGCTAGTATTTCCAGTACAACAATCCCCAAAATGCATATTTATGTGGAATATTGCCCCATTTTGCTATGTTGATAAAATCTTAAGTTTGAAATAACTTACGAAATTTTCCTATTAGAATATTTGTAGTCATTCATGTTCAAACAAGTATCATAAATATTATTTTGAAGTTATCTGATATACTTATGATTCTCAAAATGGTCGCTTATGATCAAATTTACCCTATTTTACCATGTTAAGTAAATCGTAAATTCCAAATAACTTACGAATTACTTAAATTGGAAAATTCATAGTCTATGATATTCACGCTAGTATTCTAAATAATATTTCAAAAGTGAAAATATCCCTCAAGATGGACGTTTATGTGAAATTTTGCCCTATTCTGCCATGTTAAGAAATTCGTAAATTTTCAATAACATATGAAATTTTCAAATTGGAAAATTCATAGTGAATGATATTCATGCCAGTATCCTAAATAATATTTCAAAAGTGGTTTGACATGTTTACGATGAAAATATCCCTCAAAATTGATGTTTATGTGAAATGTCGCCCTATTCTGCAATGTTAGGAAATTTGTAAATTTCCAATAACTTGCGAAGTTTTCAAAGTAGCATGTTAATAGTTAATGATGTTCATTCCGGCATTAAAACCAATATTTTAAAACTGTTCTGACATTTTTATAGTAAAATTTTTCTATTAAATGGATGTTTAAGTGAAATTTTGCCCCATTCTCCCATGTTAAGAAAATCGTAAATTTCTAATAACTCATGAAATTTTTTAATTGGAATGTTGAAAACGAATAGGGTTCTTACCAGTGTCGAAATTTATATTTTAAAACTGAGCTGACTTCTCTGCGATCATTTGTTCGTGAGATATCGTGCATACAGACTAACAAACTAACGGACTAACACATTAACAAACTAACAGACGGGCACCATGCAAATTTTGTCATTTTCGGATTCCTCACGTCTGAAAACGTGTAAAAAAGTGAAAAAACCGAGATCGAAAATTTTGACGATTACCCAATTTTCCATACCTATAGTATGATGGGGAACCAAAAGTAAATAAATGATAAATATAGGTATATTTTCCCTTGCTATGATAAATTAATTCTGAAATGGTAACAATCTCATTAAAAAAGTAAAAAAGAAGAAAAAAAGTTTCTAATATTTATAAATCATTTTCTTTTTTATTATACGTATTCCAAAATGCTTTGGCAGTTAAGAAGTGATTTAGTAAAATATTTTTTTCGCCATATTTTCTTTTTTACGTTCCTTTCAATTAGCTCCTCTCGATCAATGCTTTCAGAGATGACATATGTCAGTTTTCAAAAGTTTTCTGCTATAATTCAATTTCCTACACTGCTCTTTAACTAAATAAAAATAATTTTTTCGAAATAAGTTTCACGATGCGTTTTAATATAAATAAATCTATCAATTCACTATTACAGTATGTTAAGAAATATTAGAATGAACTGCTTGACTAATAATAATAATAATAGTTATTATTATTATTATTATTATTATTTTAATATGCGGTGAAATAGTTTAGTTTTCTACAATGATATTTAAGTGAATCTAATATATTTGAATTAAAAAAACATGTTTTTTATTTTATTTTTACTTTTTTAATGATATGATCTAATGGAAATAAATATATTAATTTTCTTCTACAGTATATTAATGAAAATTAGAATCATTTGCTGGAAGTATTTTTATTTTTATTTATTTATTTATTTATTTATTTATTTATTTAGGACTGGGGGCCTATTTGTCTCAATCTGGGATTTTTGCGTTGTCGTTTTCGATAGTTGGACATTTGTCGAAATCTAAAATTTATCGAAAATATAATTGAATAATTTGAAAGCGATATTATAATTTGAAAAAAAAAAAAAAAAAAACTAATAGTCCTCCGTCCTAAACTAAATTCTGCTTTTGCCAGAATTTCATCAAAATCTCTTTTTTTATTATTATTATTGAAAGAAAAAGAAAAGAAAATTAATAATAATCAGTATCGTTACAAGCGATATCGAAAAAGTTTTTTTTTGCAATATGAAATAAAAATTAGTAAAAAATGAATTTAATGGTTTAATTTTTATATAAAACAAGATCGCGTGCTATCTTGAAAAGTAGATGTAAAATTTAAAGTTTTTATTTTTTACAAACAATATGCAATTTTTTTCTTTACCATATTACAAAAAACTTTTTAAACCATAGAAATATTACCAAGATAAATAATTTTTATCTGGAGATCTTTTTTTTCAGGTTTTATAATATTTTAACTTTCTTTTCAATTATTTTATTCAGATTAGGACACTAAGGCTTGACGTATGACGATTTTCACATATTTCTTGTGATAATTAAATTCTGAATTCTGCCTTTTAACTAAATTTATCAAACTTTACAGGAAAAATATTTTTAAGAACCTTAACGATACGAACTTTTGAGAAGAAATCCATCCATTTTCTTCTACAGTACATCAAAGAATTGCAATAAATTACATGGAATGAAACTTTTTACAAACTATATACATCCTTTTTTTCTAAAAAATTTTACAAAAACTTGAAAAAGAAAGTATCGTACTTTTCTACCGGACTTTTATACTATTCTAAACATATTTTCAGTAAAAAAACAATTTAAATTTTTTGAAGATGTGAACTTATACAAAGAAATCCATCAACTTTATTTTTTGCATATCAAACAGAATTACAATAAGTAACTGGAAGTAAACTTCTTACCAAACGCCGCAGATTAAACAATTAATCATTTTGTATACTATTTGAGTTTTCTTTAGAACTTATGTAAAATCAAAGATAATGGGGGTAAACGGGAAATATAAATATTACATTTTTGTTTCGTTTTCTGGTAATTTAATTTTTAAATAGTAAGTATCTTATAAAATAATAATAATAATATTCGCGATATATACATTTAATATTAAGCTCAAATTTATTTATACTGAATATTTGCAAAAAGAAAATGATTACTTGTCGAATATGAGTTTTTTCGATTCTAGCAATACTATTACTACTAATAATTATTATTATTATTACTAATAAATTTTCAGTTTTACTGATTGGAGAAGAACATTTGGGTTCTTTTAATAACTTCTGCTATTTTGGAATTCTTTAAACGTTTAAAGAATGAAATCTACCTCGATTAAGAAACATATGATTTTGGAATATTTAGGAATAAAGAATAATAAAAAATAATTGTTTGAGAACTTAGAGTAAAATTTTATTTAACAGTTGAAATTTCTACAACATTTGTAAAATGTATTAGCCTATGATTATGTTGGTTTTCATATAAGGCTTTTTTAAACGTGAGATTTTTCTATACTTGTTTCCCCATCTATATTCACACACAAGAAATGGTGTTTAATTTTGTACCCAAATTTATTTCTCTTTAATTTATAAGTAGTTAGAATTCAGATTATTTAAATACAGTAACCGCCACTTTATAATTTCACTGATTAGTAAAATCAGCCGCTTAATCTGATCAAATTGCCAGGACCGGAATCAAATCAATACAAATTACTTTTAAAGCCGCCGGTTAATAAATTCAAAAATGTCTCCTCAACAGCCAAAATTATCATTTATGCACACTAATTTTTTTTTTTTTTTTTTTTTTTTTTTGAATAATAAAAGAAATTAAAGCACAACAATCCTTCCGTTATCGCTCATTTATCGAAGATTTTACACTTGCTGCACAGATACAAATTAAACACGCCCCATCACTTATCTCCTTAACAATATCAAGTAATGTATTCTTCAAAACGCAGTAATAAGTTACAAATTTTATTTCAAATGTTATTATTTTTTTAATTTCTAATTATTAAAAGGAAATTTCTGGTTCTTAATTTGAAATTACTATAATTCATGATGGTTAAACGAAAATATTTTAAATTTATAAGAACAGCGTGAACTTTTGGTAAAGTAATGATGATTTTCCTCAAATGAAAGCGCATGGTAACTTTTAATGCATTTAATTTATTTATATTGAAGAAACATTTAATTAATTATCTATCAAAAATTAATTAATATTGTTTACTAATTCCATTATTTGTCGCCATTTGAAGTTTCTTTCCAAATTCAGGGAAGTAATATCTTTTCCTTGAGTGCAGGAACGTTGACCGGATATAAAACTCAGCCACTTAATAAACTCACTTTGACTCAGAACGAATGTGATTTTAATAAGCGGCGGGGACTGTATTTATAATTTGCTATTCTCCCATTATTTTTATTTATTTATTTATTTTCATTAAAATAATTTTACGCATTTCAGCTTTTTATGATATATATTTTACATGTTAAAACTTTATGATATTTTTTAAAGCTTCTTTTCTAATATTTTCTAATTTTTGTTTTAGGTAAGTAGAAGTTTTAGAAATATATACAAAGTAACTGCATTTTGGTGAGTTTGATTTAATTCTTACTTACTGTTACAATAATATTTCTGTTTCACCTCATTCTTTACTACAAAGTTTTATTTTGTACTATATTGAATTTCTAATGAATTGGTATGAAATAATACAATAAATAATAATGTACCTGAAAATATTAAAATGTAATACAGTTTTAAATAATTAATATAAATTTAAAATTTTCAAGAATCATATAGAAATTTTATATATTACGTTTAATTACTTGTGTAATGTCAATTTCCTAAACACAATACATTACTTTATCCAATTCTTGTTATTAGTTCACACTCTCCCTATGTATATCTTGTACAAATCTTGCAATCGATTTTTAACTAACTTCCCGACTAGCTAAAAATTTGAAACTTTCAGGATTGCTCAGAACACGGTGACAACGCAATACTTCGAAGTCCAATTTTCGAATAATTTTTTTTTATTAGTTTTCTTATAATTGATTAAAATATGAAAATAATAACATCCTAATAGCGTTAAAATATCCATTAAAATATTAGCTGTAATTTAATTGTTGCCAAATAAATAAATAAATAAATAAATAAATAAAAATAAAATACGAGTTCATTTTCTTTCATAAAAATAAATATATTTAATTAAACATGAAGATTAAAAAATATATAAAAAATTAAATTATGCATCTCACAAAAATTTACGTCATTATAACTTTAAAAATTTTATGCACATTGATAAGAGCTCTATGATTCATCAGAAAATTTAAAACATGGTTTATAAAAAGATTTTTTTTATCTTATAATTATCTTTATTTCATTTTACACGCGCTCTTTTTCATTTCCTAATTCAAAATTATTAAAAAAAAAAAAAAAAAAAAAAAAACTTTTTCAATAGCGTTTGTAAGTAGGAATTGACTTAAAAAATTTTTCTTTTATATTACTTGTTTACTGAAACTAAATTGTTATCAACGTTTAATTAAACTTTTATTTCCTGTAAAAAAAAAAAAAAAACACGTTATTTATATTTTTCAAACACATTATAATTACTTCTATTAATTAAACATACGAAAGTGCTAATCCGTGATCTGAAAATCGGTTGTCATATTTTATATTAACCTTTTTGCAACAACTGATTCATAAATATGGGTACAGAAAACCTTTCTCTGAAATAATGTAGCTTAAAAGAATAAATAAATCCCACCGTCTCGGAACTTCCCTTCAGATAAACAAAAATATGCGCTCGAGAAAGTCTTAATTCACGTCATTTGGAAATCTGTAACTCCACCAGTGAGCCTTTCTTTAGCAATTTGTATGTTACAATATTTCTTAAGATTGTTTCAAAAATACATATTTGTAAAATTAAAATACTATGGATACAAATACTTTAATTAGAAAGAGTGTTGTTATAATGTGTATTCATTTGTAATATAAATATGTATATACAGAAAACCTTGCTCTGAAATAATATAGATTGAAAGAATAACGTTCATCGTAGGAACTTACCTTCAGATAAACAAAAATATACGGTCGCGAAAGGGTTGAAAGCATTTGTTTTGAAATTCAATTGACTGCTTAGTGAGAAATCTTCATCTGGTATATACGGAGATAATTTGTTTAAGAAAAAAAAATATTTATATTAAAAACATAACATTTAAAATTATACTTCTTAATTTAATGTAGATTGGTAGAAGACTCCGTAGTTTTTGTGTAAAAAATCTGGAAAATCTTAAAGTGGTTAGGTATCATTTATTGATTTCTCGTGAAAATTTATATTTTTGAGGATATATTAAAAATACATTTAACTTAAAATGTACTATATCAACTTTGAAATAAAATTCTTTCGCTTCGTCGTCTCATCCTAATCTTGCGATAAGATGACTGTCTGTTTAGGGATAAGATGATTTATGGGACTTCATTTTAAAATACGTATTTTCATAGAAACGGCAAAAATTTTTTATTATTATTTTTTTTTTTTAACTCTAAGTATGTTAAAATATTATATTTTTTATTGTATCATCTATTAGCTTTTTTGATATTTTGATAAAATTAATGCCCAGATGTAATTAAAACATGAAAGAAGACAACCAGGCATCTGTTTTTAATGTAAAACTAGAGTCATGTTACCCCAAAACTTTGATCAAGAACTAAAACAGCTTATTAATTTATAAAGTGTTTTACTAGCAACTTTGGGAATATCTTACTGTTTCTGCCCTGCATTGACGGGCTCTCCTGACAATGTCCTCAATGCTTTTTGTGTTAAATATCTTTTGCTGTCTGCGTTCATTTTTAAGTTTTTTTTAAAAAAAAACTTTGGTAGCATTCGCTTTTAGTTTTTACGTTATATACATACATCTATTTATTTTAGTTGTTTGTTGTAGAGTAATTACCCTACATTTTTCATTTGATGCAAGTGGATAATGTTAAGAATTTTGAAAGGATGGGTGGATGGGTTTTACTGCGCAATGAGCAATTGGCGACGGTCTGGAACTCACCCCTAGAGGTGGTCCGGAGACATGCTTTCAAAAGTTTGATCCTCCACGAAAGGGAAGGCTCTCCCGTTTCGGTGACCCCCAGAGGTATAGTTTTTGATGGGAACATTTAGGGCATTGCGGCCACGGCAGATTTTACCTGCACCAGCCACCATTAATGTACACGACGGTCTTTGACCGGCTCGACTACCGAACCCGCAATCTTCCAGTTACGAGCCCAGCGCTCTACCAACTGGGCTACCGCGGCTGAATTTTGAAAGGAAACACCATAGATTGCAAAGATACGGCAATTGTTTCGAGTCAAAATAATTAAACATGAACTTTCACTGAGCAGACAGAAAGTAGGTAAGAGTGCAACATAATTGTAATTTAAATTAATAGTCATTTTCAGGTAGTTCGCATCCTTCAACATCAATTAGTGATGTTAAAGCCGTCAAGAAGAAGAGCCTACAGTTTCATTTAGTTTAAACAGTAAATGACTGATCGTGCGAATAAATAAAAATTCTTTCTATATAAAAATTGTAAATTTACACGTGTAACTTTCTGTTGATTTAGTTGATTACTTATGAAATTATTGATATGTGTGGTAGAAATATTACAAGTGTATGTGTAGTTCTAAAACATGTTGGAAATTGGAAGTATGTTCAAAGTAACAAAATTTTTTTTAAACTAGTTAAGTTGCTTTAAAAGTAAAAAAGGAAAAAGGATGTTAAGTACACTTTAAAATAAAGCAAAAGACTAAATCTCCTTGAAAAAAAAAAAAAAAAAAAAAAATCAGTAAAATTTCATTATAGAAATTCCTAAATAATTATAACAACAATAAAAAAAAAAACTGTTGTAATCGAGACTAAAAACTGAGAACCAAAGTTAAATTATAATTAATAACAATAATTTGTTTACATGTGTTGTATAATATTTATATAACTAAATTAACACAAAGAATTTTTTTTTTTAGTTATTTGTGTCATGAAGCATGAATATCACGTTTTCCAAACAGCTTCTTTTGATGTAATAAAGTGATAATATCATGCAAAACGCTACGCTGTTTAAAAATATATCTGTGTAGATTAACACGATAATAGTATTTATTAAAACAGAAAATATGAGCACAGTCATTGCATTTCGGTTTAAATTTCTGAAAAAAAAAAAAAAAAAAAAAAAAAAAATGAAATTTTTAATATTGAAAAAAGAGTACATACAGTAAAAACTTAATATGAATTTAAATAAATATTTCCTCTGATTCTTTTATTTTCAGCATAAAAATATTCTTCTTCTTCTTCTTTTTTTAAAATTCCAACGCGAAAATAAAAGTCTATTATTACTGTAGCTGGAGATTCTGAATAATAAACAAAAACACAGAGAACGCAACTTAAAAATATAATGTTGTCGTTTATTTATTTTTTTAATTGCTGTTATATTTCCGAAACAATCTACCTTAATATTCATTTTTGTAGGTTCATTAACGTGAATAGGAAGCAAAAGTTTTATACTTAAAAAAAAAAAAAAAAAGACAACAATTTAGGTCATAAGTTTTAACATTTTTACTAAATAATGTGAATATATATATATATATATGCATAATGTGTGTACATAGTCGAGATTAAAATTTTTGTTTAAAATACTTATGAGAATAGAAATTAGAATTACACTTCTTGTATATCAATTTAACTTGCACGAAATGAAAGGAGAAAAAAGGAAAAGGAATGAATAAATAAATTAAAAATATTATTTTTATGACAAAACATTAAACTGTCATAACCATTAATTATAGTAATTTATTATTAACTAGCAGGCTACGCCCGCTTCGCTGGTCACTATATTTAAATGAATTTTCGAAAGAATCGAATTAATATTTATTTTTTTTACACCGCATTATAGACAAAAATTTAAAAAAAAAATAAAATAAAAATAAAATAAAATAAAATAAACTGAAATTGCTCCAAACCTCGCTTTGGGTACCCGCTGTCTACGGCATCTCTTTTCCCGCCTGCATTGCATCAGGTCTAGGTTTCCCATGCCTGCAGGAAGATCTTTCCCGGGCACTTCAATCTGGATATTTATCGACGACAGGTGGGATCTGCTATTATTTAAGAACTACGATTTTAAAGATAACTGTATCTCAGAATCTATTAAATATTTTAGTTTTGAACCATGTACTTTATAGCCCATTCTATTTACACTATATTACGATTTGATTCCGACCAATGTAATAAAATAAAATAAAATAAAAAGTAGATTAAATAAATATATATATATATATAAACAAATAAATTTTAATAAACTTAATCCTTTTTACTATGTATATACTACCATTTTTCCCGATAAATACAGTAAATAAAAAAAAAAATGAATAAATAAAAGTTTTTTCTTTTAAAGGAATTTACTAAAAAATTAAAAATAAGAAGTTGTTCTACTATAAAATATTAAGCATAACTGTTATAAATACGTTTTTAAATTTAAAACTAATTATACTTAATTTTTTCTTCTGCATTACGATTTTATTTTCAATAAATATAACAAAAGAAAAAAAAAAAAAAAAAAAAAAATCGCCTTCAAATGAATGAATTAAATAAAAATAAGTTGCGTAATAGCCGTTGCTAAGATACGCAGACGATTGAAGCAAAATAATTAAATTTATGAAAAATGAAGCATTAAAGGCAATATTTAAAATCGAAAAAACATTAATTTAAAAAATTCAAATTCGAAATTCGAAAAAATCTCGATGAGGTGCACACATGCATGGTCCCAGGTACCTATATGCCAAATTTGGAAGCTCTGCGATCAATAGTGTGAGCACCACAGCGCAGATACACACACAGACACACAGACACACACACAGACACACACACAGACACTTCTCTTTATTTATATAGATTAATCATTTCATTTTAAACCACGAAATTAAGTATAGGGAAAATTTATTTACGTGTAAATGTTAAAAGAAATAATTTAAACATAAAATTATATATTTTTTGTTTAAATATCGCAAAGCTTTAATAAATCGCATGCATGCTTCTG
Source organism: Salticus scenicus (assembly GCA_963930645.1). Taxonomy (NCBI): domain Eukaryota; kingdom Metazoa; phylum Arthropoda; class Arachnida; order Araneae; family Salticidae; genus Salticus; species Salticus scenicus. The sequence continues at coordinate 280,609,644 of OZ005655.1, forward strand.
AGGGTGTTCGAACATAACCATACATAAACGCATTTTTTTTTGTTTAGACATTAGATAACTTTTTATTCAGAATTCAATTTTTCATCTACAACATTATGAAATAGATGAAAAAGTTATTCAATAAATATTTTTTAGTTACTTAATTTTTTTTTTTAAGATATCAGAAATAAAAATTAAACATGCCATCTGAACTTATTAGTTAATGTGATTTTTGTTAGGTGGTACTTTAATGTAACACTAGTACATAAACGTCGAAAACAGACCAGAACTGGACATTCGAAATAGTCCAAAAAATTTTTGCTCATTTTCATATTTTTTTTCTTCTAAAAGTGGTGATAGGTTCTTGAAATAATCTATAAGTTAATTATGATATAGATAAATATTATGAAAAATGGCAATCAAAAATAGGGACAACACATTATAAATTAATTTCTTCTAAAAAAAACGTCATTACGTAGCATCTAGTGCAATGTAGTGAGATAAAGTAAATTATATATGTTCTATCCTTATCAGTATCATTGAAATACATTCTAAAAATTAGGTTTTATAGGCTTTTTATTTAATCAGACACTTAAATTACCACCAATCGATAAGGTTAGGTAGTAGTCATAAGTGTCAGAAGTGAAATAAATTGAAAAAAAAAAAAAAATCAATATCGAATTTTGTATCAAATTTTTTATTGAATTTATCAATATCGAATTTTATATGTTTGTAATAACGAAAAGGAAGTTTTAAGAGTATGGTTTCATTACATTCTCACGATGTTATGCGAGGAAGGATTTTGAAAAATGCTGCATGATTCATACAATGATTTTGCTAGCTAAGAACATTACTTTAAATATAGTCTTTATATAAGAATAAAATATTCTCAACGTTTTATTATTCTGAATCTTTCCAAATAAGATTTTATTTTTTCAAATGTAAGATACATTTAAAGACCTGAGGGTGTTCAGAAAAAAAAAGAGTTCAAATTCTGAAAGAGTGATATGGAAAAAAAATATATTTTAAGATTAGATATACATAAATATATTTTAAGATTAGATATATATAAATAAATTATAAGATAAAAAAAAAAAAAAAAAAAAACTTTTTATATACTGTGTGTTAAATTTTCTGATGAATCATAGAGCTCTTATCAATGTGCATAAATTTTTTAAAGTGATAATGACGTCAGATTTTGTGAGATGCATAATTTAACTTTTTATAATTTTTTAACGTTTACGTTTAATTAAATGTATTTCTTTTTATGTCGAAAAAAAAAATTTCGACATTTTTTTTTTTTTTTCATTAATTAAATTATAGCTAATATTTTAATGGCTATTTTAACGCTATTAAGATGTTATTATTTTCATATTTTAATTAATTATAAGAAAACTAATCAAAAATTTGAAAATCGCACTTCGAAGTATTGTGTTGTCAGCGGGTTCTGAGCTACTGTGAAAGTTTCAAATGTCTAGCTAGTAGGGAAGTTAGTTAAAATTCGATTGCAAGATTTGTACCGGACAAGCAAACAAACAAACAAGAATAGAAGTTAATAAAAACATAGTAATATATTTTAAGATTAGAAACTTGAATATGTTTCTTAAACTAATAATTTTTAAATACAAAAAATTCTGGTATGGCACTCACACAACTTTCTCTTAATGTACATTACTAAAAAGTAATTGTCACAATTCAAAGTACAAAATATGAGGTATGTATTGTATTTGAACATTTCCAGCATACCTTAAATAACATTTCAAAATAGTTTTAGAAATGGTTTTATTTAACTTTTATTTTGAGTCAAGGGGGAAGGGAGACATCATTTGACTTCATTGTATAGCTACATTTATAAAACATTTAAGATTGTTATTTTTTTTTTTTATTTAATTTAAATTTTTTGTAGAATTTTATTTTAATCTACTCATATTCACCACTCTTTAAAATTCATTTGACTAATTCTGAGTATAGAAATGTATATTATTTATAAATTATATATACCCTAAACAAAGTACATAGAATCACAATAGAAAAAAAATAATTATAAGATAAAAAGCTTTTTATATACCATGTTTTTAAATTTTCTGTTGAATCTTAGCTATAGAACTACATTAGAACTTTATCAATGCGTATAAAATTTTTAAAGTGATAATGACGTCCATTTTTGTGAGATGCATAATTTAACTTTTTACAATTTTTTTCCGTTCACGTTTAATTAACCCCTTGAACAGAAATGACTAGTACAGCTCGTCATGAACTTTCTTGAGCAAACTGATCATGACGAGCTGCACTCGTGATGTGGGAAACAATAAATATGTGAAACAAATGCTATTTTTAATAATAACAAATTATTTGAGCAACAAAACCGTAAGTTTCTATAACAATCCCTCCTTTTAAAACTAAGAAAATTAAATTGTCTGCATGAGCAGTGCTGACTGAAAATAAATTGCAGTTCAAGGGGTTAAATGTATTTATTTTTTAGTCGAAAGAAAATGAACTCGTAAATTGTTTTTGGCAACAATTAAATTATAGTCAATATTTAAATGGCTAGTTTTATAGCTATTAGGAGGTTAATATTTTCATATTTTAATTAATTAAAAGAAAACTTTTGAGGTCGAGACTGTAGTAGGTCACCACAGGTTTTGTTTGAAATTATGTTGGATCCAATGAAGTAATAAGTTGGGATAGTTAAAAATTCTTCGGTGCGAGTAATTCTTCGAAATTTTAGGTTGGAATAGTTTTGTGTCAACATAGCGCTGCAACGGAGGAAGTAAGTTGCGAAGTATAGGCGAATGCAAAGCAGCTTTAAAGTTTGGTTGAAGTGAAGAGACGGGAAGTTGATTGAAGAAAGTATAAATAGGAGGTTATTTTTGTAAAGTGTTGTGGTGTGTAGAGGAGATCATTCCGACGTCTGGATACGCTATAATTTAGGGCATAGTGCCTGAATTAAGTTATTGTCTGATAGTTAAGATCTAGTGCTACTGAAGCTAATTAGTTTGATGTGTGCTGTAGTGTTAGATATAGTGAATAGAAAAGTCATCCGGCTGGGAAACCACCGGTTATTTGGAGTTCAGGTCAGCTAGTGAAAGGAGTGCACCGTCACTATTCCTCTGTTGCCTTTTATGGTGAGATATTTAAAATTATATAAATTATTTCTTATGTATATTTGCTAAAGTACTTAAATCAGTTGATTGAGTTAAACCAAACCAGTTCAACCCTTCCTCTAGTCAAGATAAATTTTATTTTCATTTTAACTGAGTCTCGTACTACTTCTTGCTTAGACATTAAAGTTAAGATGGGGTCTGCGGCAACGCAAACCTCACATACGAATCGAAAATTCGAAAATCAAGCTTCGAAGTGTTGTGTTGTCTTCGGGTTCCGAGCAATTCTGAAAGTTTCAAGTGCTTAGCTAGTAGATTGCAAGATTTGTACCGGACAAACAAGAATAGAAGTTAATAAAAACGTGGTAAAATGCATGAACGTGTAGAACAATGAAATTAACCATTTACCGCATTACTAAACAGACAAAATGTGTATTTAAAAAATATTTTTATACTTACTCAAGAGATTTACTATTTTTTAAAGATATTCGTAATAAAAATTATGCATATCACCTTATCATAGTAAATAATAAGGATTTTGTAAAGTTAGTGCGCCTCTGGTACTTAGAGGTCAGAAAAAAATGTTAATGGACCTTAAAAAAGTGTAAAACCATATTTGATTTTTGTATTTGTTGTATTTTTTACTTCCATTACCCTACTACTGTAGGTAATGGAACTATTGTATTTGGTCTGAAAATTCGATATCGGGTTTTCACCTGATTTACACGTTTTAAGGTCCCCTGATTTCAAAAATGTGATTTTTGGCAATTGGTCAGTGTGTATGTATGTGTGTGTGTATGTATGTGGAGAATCTTCTGGCTATTATAGCTCAGGAAGTAATAAAGATAGAGCTACGAAACTTTAGAATTGAAATACGTCTGGTGTACAGATGAAATTTCCAAATTTTGGTGAAAATTGAAAAACCGGAAGTGGGACATCGGAAACCAGAAGTGAGACCGTAAGTCCGTATCTCAAAAACGGCTCTAACGATTTTCTTCAAACTTGCTATATAAACACTCTATTAGATGTCCTTTCGAATAATAGAGTTGGTTAGTTCATGAAAATTGATAGGCGTCCTGTATAAATAGCTCAATTTCAGGCCTCGCAAAGGCGTTCCTTTAAAAACGGTTGTACGGATTTTTTAAATATATATTTAACTCGCAATGTAAACTCTGTTTTATATGTCTTTACACGTGTATTAACTTTCTCCTACTGGAAAATTTTTAGGTGTCAATTTCATTAAGTCGATTCTATATCTTCTGATCACATTATCTCCAAAAAGTGCGTATAATGCGTGTAATAATGGGCAATGGAAGTCGTGTGGTTGTTTCACTCCAGATTTTTGTTTATAAAATTTATTTGAGATTTTTGAGGTAATATAGGAATAAACTAAAACACATGTACAAGTCGTAAGGAATACCAAACAGAAATTCCAATTGTATTCTATAAATTCATTTCTGGGACAAAAACGGCTATAGGTAGTGTTTATTGCATTGTAGTGAGGTTAAAGTGATGTGTAACCATTCTTTTCCCATAAATACCATTGATATTTATTCCATAAACTCGATTTTATAAGATTTTTAAACTAATGGTAATTTAGAATACCTTCGGTGAATAAAGGCTTAAATTTTGTGCAGAAAAATATATGACAAAAAAATTAAAATGCACTATGAGTGACTTCCAGCGATTGTACTAATATATCAAACTATTCTCCTGTGACCCTGTAAACTAAAAATAAATAATTTTTACACCATATGCTATGTGAAACATGTTTTTGTGCATATATAAAATATGCACAGCGTTATTTTGTTCAGTACAGTTTAGATATGTTAAATTGTACATACCTGAAATTTTGCCTACAGACGTAATGTGTTTCAATACATTTAAATGCCCCTATATATGAATTACTTAATTGATCTTAATAAAATGTTTAAAGTAATATTGTCATAGGATTATAAAAAAGTATCATAGAGCTGGTGTTTAAAAGTAATAAGTAGAAAACTTTGAATAAACATCATAAAATTGGGAAAAAAAAAAAAAAAACACTTCGTCTAGAGAAGAATGAAGCACGAGTGTTGCCATACAAACAAAGCGGATTGATGCGTTGCCCCTTTGTTTGCATTGCAGCACTCGTGCCTACTTTGTTCACCTGACGAAGGGTCGTGTTTTCTTTCGACCCGAAACAATTCTTACAAGTTTTTGCATTTTAGGGTGTTTGTTCAAAGTACTGTACTTATCACCATATGATAACGACTTAGTATTACGTGTTTGAACTTCTTTAAAGGTTTAGTCACAGATACATACAGACTCAAAGCTTCCTAGATCGTAAGCGAAGTTTATGGGTTTGAAACTTGCTAGGCGATAAACCAACAACAAGAATTATACATTTATTAACCCTTAATCTAACGATGATACTTTAAAGTACTTTTAGATTGAAAAATGTCAAAAAATGCTTTTCTAATTCATAGAAAGACCGCCAAAAATACTTTTCAGAATAAAATATATATAATTCACTTATAATTTCATTATAAGGCATTAATATGGTACAGGAAGCCATTTTTTGTTCAAAAAAATGTTTTTAGAATGTGCCGTCATTGTTCTTTCTGATAACCTTTCTTTTTTATGACTTGACATTATTTATAATTAATTTACATATTACTCCAAGAATCTACCATGAATCTTAGAAATATGTTAAAAGTTAAATGACACCCCCCTCCCCTTAAGGATTTGTACGTTTTTTTGATTTCTGTGTTCTAATGGTAACAAGTCGTTATGTCTTTATTAATAAATTCATTGAGATGATATGCATAATTTTTATTACTCATATGTTTTAAAATAACTCTTACGTAATTAATAATAAAAAGTATTTTAAATACAAACACTTATTTTAATTTAAAATGAGCTAAATTAGGACAGATAATGCGAATTTGAATAATAACCCCGGAAAATTATACAAACAAAAATACTAGTATGTTTATTAAAGAAAATAGGTTGTAGTTCTTTGTTGCACATACATGTGTGTGTGTAAAGATACCAAGATGTTAGGTGTATGTTAAAATGTAAACAATAACGAATAATTACAGTTGCTGTCATGACGGCTGACCAATAAGAATAGATTATGGTTGAAAGTCACAAGGTGATTACCAATAATAAGCATTATATCCTTTTTTATGTAACACAAATTTCTGATAGTACCTGACATAAACACGTTTTCATTTAGAACGACCAATAACGTAATTTGTTAGGTAAATGCACAGATTATCATACAGATAGGACAGTGAAGCTAAAACGCGAACCGGAAATATAGTAGTACTACTAGTGTCAACAGAGGGGAACTACATGTGTGAAGTCTACATGAATAGCATCTTTGATCGAAAATTGTTTTTCTAATTCGCGAGTAGTTAGTAGCAGGTTAGTGTGGTAAGTTTTCTTTTTCTTCACTTTCTATTGTTTTTGAATTCACAAAATTATCCTCAAAACATTCACAGCTATTCTTCTAAGAAATAAAAATTAATTTTTATAATGTTTAAAAATATGCTTTGTCAAACACATTCATATTCAAGTACAAATAAAAATTACAAACTGCAATTCTGAAATAGCAGTATAAAATCATTAAATATTTAACGTTGCTTGGTTTAAATAATACAAAATACTTTAAAATGAAAAAATGTTTTAATTTTATGTATATTTTAAAAGTTTATTTTCTTAATATTTAGCACTTGCTTCTTAAAATAAATTGCTTTTGACAATCAAGTTCGTAAACAATAACAAAGTTACCAAACGTAAACATCAATACAATGGTTAGCTGGTTGGATGTTGGGTTTAACGTTGCACTAATATTACGATATGAATATAAATACAATGAAAATAAGACGAGCGATTGCGCAAGCTGGAGAGCTCGAGAAACTTGCAGCCGTTGACAATAGGGTCGCTGCAGTCAAATTTTGGTTACCGAAGAATATACGGGAATGTCCTATCTGTATAATAATCTGTGGGTAGATGTATCGTCGAGTTAAGATAAATGATGGTCGTCGTAGGTAATCAGTATTGAAGGTAAGATGTTGATCATAAAATATAAGCTGGATCCAGCGTAGTTGGCGACAGTAGAGGTAAAATCGCTAGATTGAAGCTGGTTTTAGGTCGGCATTGAGTGTTTAAAAGGAAATTAGAATCTACGCAGTTTGAGGAAAGATGATTGAATACGATTAGTTTTAGAGAAATAAGTTGATGAAACGAAGTGAATGTTGTGGTCTGTTTTTGAAAGTGTTTAAATAGCGAGATGTTTGAATGGAAGTTGTTTGGTGTTGGAGTATAGCGGAGCGTTAAGCGATTGTTAATTTATTAGCGAGTTACGTGGTGAAGTTCGATAGTTTTGATGAGTAGTAGTAATATAACGAGTTATAACGTTTAGTGTGCACAAGATTTAGTTTGGAGTGCTATGCTATTTGTTGAAGTTGTGCGAGCGTTGGAGATGTTCATCGAGAAACCAAAGTTTCAGTCAAGCTTCCGAAGTCATCATTCTAAGCCGCCAGCGGTGAGCATATTTATTCATAAAAGCTTTAATTTACTTATTTAATATATTGTGAGTTTCTTTTATACTCCCCCCCTCCTTACTCTTATTCGAAGTTTGTATAAACACGATTAGTTTTTATACTTAAGAGTCTCTGATTATTTTCTAATTTAAGTAGTTATTATGATGGAGTCTGCGGAAGCCGAGGCCCAGACCTCACAAATTTAAAGCAAGTAACATGGAAAAAATAATCCTTAAATGCCAATAAAACACAGAAGTAGATTTTTCTTTAGACTAAAATAAAAATGTACTTTATTTTCGCAATATATATAGATATATATTAAATCTTTTTTTTTTTTTTTTTGCTTAAAAAATTGTTTTTTATAATAATAATAATAAATAAATAAATAAAGAAGAAAAGTAAAATTTGAGCACTCTAAAGCTAAAAGTCTTATTCAAAATACATAATTTATTTTGTTGGATCATGCATTGTTTATAATTTCTATTCGTCTGCACTTTGCAAAATGCCTGATACAACAAAAATTCTATTTTCGGAATTTTCCTTTATTACCTGGTTTTACTAACAAAGCGGCTTTTTACCGCCATGCAACAAAAAGGACCACAATATTCTCATTTACTGTAAGATCTGAGAAACCTTAGAATTGTGACCGTTAATGTTAACGATACATAAAATAAAAAAAAGTATGCTGAGAAAAATACAAAGGCAGTCATACATTTTTATTGCAGTAATATATTCGATGAAATTTACCCCAATCTTTATTTTATACATTCGTTGGCATATAAGAAATAAATGATCTCTCTCTCTCTCTCTCTCTTTTTTTAATACATTATTTCTAGCATAAATACATTATTTCTAGAAAAACTTCTTTTTATTTAATATATTAGCAAGAGCTCACGAATTTTAATTAATAGGCCCGACCTTGAATGGGAATGGTATATTTTTAATGCAGCAGGAATGAAAAATATTTTTGTTTCCAATTTTAATTTAGACTTCAATTAGCAAACAATATGTTCAATAACTTTAAAGGAAAACGTATATTTCTAACAATTATTGTAAAAATATATTTATTACACAAGTCTACGATGAATTTTTTTTTTTTTTAGGTGATATGTTTCCCTTCTGTATTTTTGAATGCTAATCGAGGAAAATCTATTCAAAAATTATCACAACGTAACTTTTGATAGAAATGGGATTTTCTGAGCATAAATCTCAACTTCTTTTTAACTCCCATCCAAGTTATTTCCCGGAAAATCTGGGTGATGTGAGTACAGAACACTAGGAGAATTATTTCATCGAGACATCAAAGAAATAATGAGGCGGTATCAGGTACGATGGAGTGTAAAAATGTTAGCAAATTATTGTTGGATACTGCATAGCTCCCCCCCTCCTCTATTCCCTCAGTCCATGCACAAGAGAAAAAGCTCTCAGTGGAACCATTGATGTACAAAAAACACATTTAAAAGATAATGTGAAAATAATAGCGTATTTTATACATAAATAGTTTTGAATAATTTGTCATTGCCTCAATGTAAATTCTTCCGATCTTCATCCTTAGTTTGTGGAAATCCTTATGTGATAGGAAGAAAAGACACTTTTGAATTAAGCCTTTCAGACACATTAGAGACTAAACAGACATTACAGATTTCAGACATTGCAGTGAAAAAAAAAAAAAGCATAAAGATCTGCATAAAAATACATAGTTTTTACGTTTTTTCTTCATGGTCCTGATTGTTTTCTACCACTGTGTACCAATAATACTCTAACGAACCGCCTCATTAAGTTCACATTAATTACTAGGATGAGGTGATTTATAGAATAATATTATAGCTTATATCTTTAAAAATTTCTCTTATGTAATAAATAAGCAAACGTAATAATTAAATAAATGCATAATAAATAAATAAATAAACAAACAAGAAAAATACGATGGAAGCATTCAAGAAAAAAAGGTTTATTTAAAATACGTAATTCTTTTTCTTTACCACGCTTTATTTTTTATTTATATTAAACTTTATTTTTCAAAGAGCGTGTTACAACAAAAAGTCATGTTTCAAAATTTTCTTTTATTACCTGGTTCTTCTAACAGAATAACTTTATACCGCCTTTCCGCAAAACATAAACAAAACTTTCCAATTACTATAAGATCTGAGAAGCCTTAGCAATTTTTAACATTAACCTTAACAATACATAAAAAGAAATATATTTAGAAAAATACAAACCCAATCGTTTTTTTTTTTTTTTTTTTTTTTTTTTTTTGCAGCAACATATTTGAAGCAATTTATTCCCATCTTTGTTTTATGCATTCATTAGCATAAAAGAAACAAATAAACATGCTCACTTTTGTATTACGATCCTCTTTTCCAGCATAAATAGGGTGAAAATTCTTTTTATTTTTTGTATTAATGCATTGAATCACGAATTATGTTCGATATGTCAGTCCATAAATATGAGTTTAATATTTTTAATGATGCGACAAATACATTTCCTTTTTCAATTTTAATCAAATTTTAAGTTTGGATTAAGAAATAATTTATTATATATGTATATATATATATATATATATATATATATATTATAAAAATGTATATTTAGTAGCAGTTATTGTGGAAAATATTTTATTAATTACAGTGCAGAATTTATAAGTGTTAGGAGCGAACAATAAGACTAATAAATAACATTTTATTGAACAATGAATGTCATTTAGTTGATAGAATCTGTTGTTTAAATCATTAAATGTTATTAATTATGTGCAAGAAACGCCATTTGTTTTTCACATTATACGATTTTTTTTTTTTTTTTTTTTTTTTTTTAATCATGGTAGTTTTGAAGAAATATTCAATTTAAAAAGTAAGACTTGTTATAGAATGATAAATAAAACTTAAAAAAGAAGGTTAATGGAGTTTTTGTATTATTTTTTAAAAACTTTGAAAAATATCTATTAGATAATTACAAATTAATACAGATTAGTTTACAAATCACTACGTTTTTCCTCCTCTTATACTTAAACCAATAACATACATTAACAAAAAAAAAAAAAAAAAAAAAACAGTTATATGCATGTAAGAGACTCAGAAAAACGATAATTTTGATCATAAATCAGATAGAATTTTTAATGTCATTGAAAACTCCAGTGGAAGCAGTAGTGGAAGTAGATCAGACTAGTGTTTTCAGAGATGTTATTTGCATATTATCCACACATTACATCAACCAGGTGATAATTTTGCAGATTTTATAAGTATTGGCTGTCATCTGATGTATGTAAATTCAATGTATAACCATCGAACATACATATATAAAAAAAGAAAAATAATAATAAACTTTCCAGTCACTGTTTCTGAAAACTTAAAAATGAAATAGAAAAGGACTGTATGAGTGCACGTTACAGTGTTTGTTCACAAATATTTTACGTTTTTCCCTAAAGTGGCAACTCAGATATTTCAAATGATAGATAGTTTTAGTATAGGGCCACCCTTGGAAAAGTTTTAAATTTAGCACCGAAGTAGCTCGGACATTTCTTGCCATGGTGTTTACTTACGAAACTGAAATAGCGTTTTTAATTCATCGCAAAAATGGGATAAAACTTTAAAAGTCGTCAAATGTGTCCTACACTAAAGCTGTACTCAAATGACGGAGAATATGACAAGTAAAATGTACCGAATTAATAAGAAATACGAATGGAGTCAGTTACATTCCTAAAAAATTAGAAGTAATATTAGAAAACACCGAAAAAGACTTATATCCTGCGGTTTATTGCAAATGGTATGTTGAGGAAATGATAAATATATAAAACGCATGATGAATAATAAAACATACAAGAGAGAAAGAGAGAGAGAGAGAGAGAGATATGCATAAATATATAAATTTTAGTTTGTTCTTTTAGAGTAACATGTTCATAATTTATTTAGTTTTTCTTTCATTCGTAATCAAAGCTGGTAGATGGGAAGTGATCCCAGGTCGCGCTCATCGACCAAGCTGTTCGGAGTTTTCTGTGATTTTCCCTTACACTCGCGTTTTTCTAAGGCTAGGACCCCTTAGAAAGACCCCTATGGAGGGCATTTCACCTGTAGACATAAGACCCTAGCGTAGCCAATCGGCTTTAATCTCTACAAACAACCAATCGACTTTCATTAATTTATCATTATCTGTCCTAATCAGGCTTAATAAATTTGGTGTACATATTTAATTAAATAATTTATTAATATCTGGTACAACACGAAATTTACCGCAATGTATAGTTACATCCTTTTCATAATTAACAAGAATACTTAAGATTCCCTTAAAATTTATTCAAAAGTTATCCTAGATTAAAAAATCGCGTTTGATTATAAATATTTTTTAATTAATTAATTAATTAATCAATTTTATTTTAGCAGCATTAGCTGTCTGATTAATCAAATTTTCTTAACTCTCAATGGCATTACTTGCAGATGCATGCAAATGTTATTTAATTTTAAGTGACGTGAAGGTTTTAGAGCTCTTTGGTAAATTACTAAGAAACTTTTCATCCACGTACATTAAAATATAATAATATTAAGTACATTAAATTTTATCGAAAAATACTCGAATTTTGAAAAGTAAAATTCAAAATTTGTACCTTTTTTGAAATGTTTTAAAAATTCTACACCCTTGCTGTTTCTAGACTAGGTATTATAAAAAAAATATATATTTAGTGAAGACACCTTGTGGAGAACGCGAGTTCTCCATATCAATTTAACTTTAACTTGAACGCTGAAACTTGCTTAATTAATAAAGTTATGAAATAACACAAAGTCAGATTTAACAAAATGAATGAGCTTTATTAAGAGCTTAAATAAGAAGGGGGACGCTGGACTTTGGCATCTAGTAATTTACTTCGTTTAAATGGGCAGTCCTCCTAAATACTTTGACATCAATGCATAACCCCATTACTTTACTTTACTTTATTTTACTTAATTACTCGCAAAGGATCTCAACTACTTTTATTTAAATTAGCTTCTAAAGCCGAGTAATCTTTCGATTAGCAGGAGGATTCCCTGACACTGCTATCTACTTGACTTACATCCAACTATATCCGCTGCTAACTCTCTTAAACAATCTTCCTACCAACTAACTTTAACTCCTCTCCAACTGACCCCAACTGACTCCAAAAAGCAATCTTCTTTCTCCTTTTATACTATCTTACTTTCCAAAATATTTGCATATTTCAATTTACAAATTTAAGCTAGGATCGGCACTAATTCTATTACTCAAACGACTAAAACAGCAGATCCTAAAACAGCTGAATCCTAAAACAGCAGATTCACGTTTCACCCGCAAAGTGCGAGTTTTAATTGTAGCACTTTGCACCACCTTACAGTTCCTCCCCCGAAAAAAATTTTTACGTAAAAACCCCAACGGGTTTTTACCCGTGAAAATTTTAAAGTTATTGCAATACTATGCAAAGAAAAGTTAGCTGCAGTGACTTACTGCTAAAATTCAACTACATAATACTTTAGAAAAAGGAAAAAAAAAAGAGGGGGGAAACTTAAATTTACTTAGACTGCCCAAGAATAATTATTGCTTGTAAAATATAATAAGGAAAAAAAAAGTAAGAAGGCCGAGCTTAAAACTGCCCACTCAAGATAGATTTATGATAAAAATACTTTTTTTTTAAGCTCATCTGAGATGGTTTACGGCAGAAACTCCATGCCCTAACTTAGTTTAAACTTATTTTAAGTCCAGCGTGATTACAGCGGGGAAATACAGGAACATCTTTCTGTTATTCCAGAAAGGGAAAAAAACTCAATTTTAAAGTTAAGTTGAAGGAGGACTAAGTACAGGGGGGGTTGCTTTAACATACTAGCAACATGAAGAAAACTTTTTATTGAGATAAAAAAAACTTTAAATTCTGTCCGAAGCAAGCCATCCTTCGAACTTATGATGTGAAATTTCCTCATCCATCAGAGCCAGTCTAGGCTTAACCCACATCAGCTGGTCAACGTACTTGAGAAAAAATTCATTCAGCAACGTCAGTCATCAGAATAACATTTTCTACATCAGATTAGAGCATCAAAGATATTTCTAAAATGGAAACTTTTTTAAAGTATAAATCAAAAAATAGACTTAAACTACAATTTGTAGATAGATCAACGAGGCAAATTGTCTCTGAATACATAAAATAGTTTATATACAATAATTTTTTCCGCCTGGGCTATAGCATACGAAACGACAAAAAATTAATTTGTTAGTGATTTTAGTTTAAAGTTACGCGTGATTTACGCATATAGCCAAAAAAAAAATATTTCCTCACTCAAACACATAGATATATATATATAGATAGATAGATAACTTTTAGTGGAATACAAAAGTTATAACAATAAAAAATATTCATTTTATACAGTTATCAAAGTTCATTTTAGTTATATATACAAATACAATATGTATAGAAATACGAAAAAAGGGGGGGGGGATATTTACAAAGGTAAAAAAAAACAGTTTTATATTACCCATTCTGCAGGCGATGGCTACAAAATAAAAGAATTTAATATACATGCATAAAATATATTAAGAGAGAACTAAAATGTTGACATTTGAAGCAGAAACATGATTTTCGAAATGAAAGTTCATGTACTAATTTAAGTTTTACAGTTTTTCTTTTTAGAAAGTCCTGCTCTTTCATACAAAAATAAGAAGTCCGAAAGGCTTCAAGGCATGTCTTACATTTTGGTACAGTTCTGACAAACAAATACTTGAGAAAAAATAAAATAAAGTACGATACGACCTCACCCGGGGTTTCCGCTGTAAGAAAATTAGCATTAAACATGAGAGTCCTGCTGGACATTGCACTGGCCGCAGAGATCACAGGTCTGGAGGCTTGCAGCAGGAGGTCAGGCGTTGCGAGGCGCATTCCTGGGCTGCGACCGAACCCGGCACGCTGTCGCTGTCCGTAGCATCAGTGGACGATTCCGCTCCATCTCTACTCATGAGTGTTGATGTCTTGGAGGGCTTACGAGCTTGGAAATAATTTATATTTTTAGTTGAAATTACTACATTTGCTTTTAAATTATCTAGCAGTTTACGAGAAGCACTGGTAGGAGAATGTAAATTATGTTGAAGACAGTTTAACCGGTCATTTTCATTGGGAGCCTTTTCATTTAAACTAGAAGATTCTGTCGGCTTGACATGTAGAACACTTAAATGCCCTTTTTCATTACTTTCATTTAAATTAGTTACTAGCTTTTCGTTTTCTTTTAACACAGTGTCTGTGAAATTAGATAACTCCCCGGATTTGATCGGTCGAGCATTTGAATATGATTTAGCATTACAAATAGCCAATTTTGCCGACTGGACAGTTTTAGAACTGAAATATAGTTCATCAGGAAATATATGAATACTAATAGATAAATCTGTTGGTTGAACAGAATGAAAACAAGAGTTTGATGCCTTTAATAAAGATTTAGTACCAACATTAATTTTAACATCGTTTTCTGCGAAAATTTGTCCTGTTACCCGAGATAAATTTCCGGACTCGACCGGTTTAGCATTTGCATGAGACTTATCAATAAAAATAGCAGAATCTACAGACTTGGCAGTTTTAGAATTAAACTGTAATTTATCATGCGGTGAATTTAAACTACTAGAAGAGTCTGCTGACTTAACAGATTCAAAACATAATTTTGGTTTCTTGACGAAAGTTTTAGCCGCAACATCTAATGATTTTACACTTGCAGTCGGTTGAACGGTTTCAGCAGCCATAGTTATCTTAATTTTATTTTCTTTTTCAACCGCCGTCTCTATGCTAGATAAATTCTCGGATTTTTCATCCATAGCCAAAGTCTGACTAACAGAGGTAGATTTGTCTGTAGTGCTATTTAAAGGCGTTGTTTGCTCGTTTTCATTCACTTTTATTTGACGTTTGTCACTAGAAATAGTTTCATCGGTAGTTTTAGGTTGGTTTAAATTATAGGAGCTTGCTTCCTGCGACTTAATAACTTCTTGTGGTTTTTCCACTGGGTTTATTACTGCTTCCCACTGACGTTCGTGGGGGGGGGGGGGAGGGAGCGGTCATGTTGTAATCTTAGTTTATCATACGGAGTGGCAAAAAGACTGATAATCCGACTTTTTAAGTCGTCATACGTTGGATTTGGGCCAAGCGAATGGCAGGCGATTAGTCTATGCCACTGTCGTGGTTCTCCTTGTAAAGAACATGCTAACCAGGCATAGTGTTTGGATCGATCGATGCTATGAACGCTAAAAAAATATTCAAGCTGCTCAAAAAATTGGAGCACACTATTAGTGCCGTCAAAAAAGACTTGCTCGGGGGGGGGGGGGATTCGAGCAAAGATGGGCGCCAATGTGGAGAACGCGAGTTCTCCATATCAATTTAACTTTAACTTGAACGCTGAAACTTGCTTAATTAATAAAGTTATGAAATAACACAAAGTCAGATTTAACAAAATGAATGAGCTTTATTAAGAGCTTAAATAAGAAGGGGGACGCTGGACTTTGGCATCTAGTAATTTACTTCGTTTAAATGGGCAGTCCTCTTAAATACTTTGACATCAATGCATAACCCCATTACTTTACTTTACTTTATTTTACTTAATTACTCGCAAAGGATCTCAACTACTTTTATTTAAATTAGCTTCTAAAGCCGAGTAATCTTTCGATTAGCAGGAGGATTCCCTGACACTGCTATCTACTTGACTTACATCCAACTATATCCGCTGCTAACTCTCTTAAACAATCTTCCTACCAACTAACTTTAACTCCTCTCCAACTGACCCCAACTGACTCCAAAAAGCAATCTTATTTCTCCTTTTATACTATCTTACTTTCCGAAATATTTGCATATTTCAATTTACAAATTTAAGCTAGGATCGGCACTAATTCTATTACTCAAACGACTTGAATCCTAAAACAGCAGATTCACGTTTTACCCGCAAAGTGCGAGTTTTAATTGTAGCACTTTGCACCACCTTACAACCTTACAGGTATTCAAAGAATTTTTTTTTAACCTTATAGTTTAAATTTTAACTTAGTCTTTAAAACACAATTTAAAGTTTTGAAAAACCTGAAATTCGCAAAACAATTCTCTTTTCAAATATAAAAAAATGTTTTAAAGTAAACTTGAGAATAATTCCACAAAATAATGTCCAAATATTTCCACATTATTATTGTTCCAATATTTTTTCAGAATATATATTTTATCAACAATAATATACAAAATAGATAGAGTCTATTATAAAATAGTGTGGCTGGAGCCTTTTAAAAATTTTTCAAATGAATAAATAAATAATATTTTGAATTTTACTTTCTGAATTTAAATAGTTTCTAAAAAATGCTAATATATACTTAATATTTGTTATATTTTAAAGCACATGTATAGACAATTTCTCAATTTGAAAGTAATATTTTACAAAAGATCTTCATGAGTTCCACCGTCTCTTTAACAAAACTTAAAAATTGAGAAAGTAATTTTATTCAAATATAATCTGCACATTTCCTGTTGTCATAAAATTTCCCGTTCTTTAGTAAGAAGCGGCGTAATGAAATACTGTCACATAAATTCCACTTCTTTTCCAACAAAGTTATCTTTTGAGTTTACATCCATATTCATACGTAAAATGGAATTTATTAAAAATTCAAATGATGCCATAATATGTGTACCTCGAATAATATGAATTACACCAAGGCTCAAAATACTGGAAGTCATTTTCTGAAAATTTTCAATAGATAATAAATGCCCAAAGTATATCATTGGTGAGATTTCGTACCCAAATGTATCGTTATTAGAAATTGATGATGAAGTAATCTCCAAGATATTTCTATTTCAAATAACCGTATGAATAATGCATGACATTATTTTATTAAAAATAAGTATTACACAATCGCAATGAATGTAGAGCAATTAAATCTGGTCTCAGCTAAGTCCTATGGGTCGATTCCAGAGAAGTGAGCCCTACTCTTTCCGCTTTTTCGGCAAATTTATTTCAATTATGCTATTTAGACAGATGTAAGTTTTCTTTCTTTCTTTTTTTTTTTTTTTTTTTTTTTTTAAACCACACTTGTATATTATGCTTTAATTATTTTATCCATGTTGATATGTAGTATTCATAGTCAATTAATAAACTGGAAGTAGTCCGCTTTGTCAATAATTCTAAAGGCAACTACCTTTCCCACTTTTTGATATATTTTTCTTGACTATTTTTCATATATTTTCTCACCAGTGTCAGTTAATTTTTCTTCACTTTTCCCCCACATATTTGATTTTGTGATTTTCTTTTTCCGTATTTTTTTCATCCAACCACGTTTTGTCCATGCAAAACTACGACAGACGGTTAATGAAAAAAGAAAAGAAAAAATTAAGTATTAAATTATTAAGTGCATTAAACTATTCTTATAACGTTTACGGTCTTCTAATACGAGAAGACTGAACACATACGGAGCATTGTATCGCATTTGAAAAATACAGAGTGTTTCCATGATGATCGCATGATAAGGCTAATATATGCAAAAATATCCACCTCATATGCCACGCATATTTCTTAAACCAAATTTTTTTGGTTACCTGTTAGAAAAAATCTAGATAGAACAACTTGCATGTCGAAAAACAAAACAAACACGATCAACCTACATTTGTCTAAATATTAAATCTAAACTCATTGGTACACACAAACTGTGATGGAAGATTCATGGAAAACCTTTAATATTCTACACAAGCTAGAATAGTTTTGTAAGTATCCGTGGTGTATACATGTGTGTTAAGTGTGCTGCAGCAACCACTTCTGTAGTATGTCTGGTCAGTGAAAAGCATACACTAAGAAAAATTCTGTAACTGATATCTAGAATCAAAATTATGGCCCTGGAAAAAATAGTTCCATGTCATCCTTATAAATTCTATTCCCCTTGAAAAACGAGTTCTAGAAGTCCCTATTAGAATTCTATAGCGTTTGCCTATATTATCGAGGGTAGAGTTATTTAAAAATCTCTGCAAATAAATGTGACTACAAGAAACAGGTGTCAGCAGCTATAACCTTGGTCTATTACTCAATTCTATAAGATCAAGTGAGAATTTCTCGCTATACAAAAGATTCAGAATATTGTTTTGCCATCTAGAAATGTGTAAACTAAATATTCTCGATCATTTCGTCTATTCAGTATATGGGCGTGCCTTATGCGCCTAGCTTGGAAATCTATATTTCTAGTTAAGGGATTTAAACAATGGTCACTTATTCATTCTAGAGGAAGGCGGTATGTTTTCATGCTCAGTATACAAATTGGAAATGAGGGTTCGGCAGCCCTTTTTCTCTTTTCTTGTACCATTCAACAACTAGAATTTTCAGTGTATAAGAAGACAGAAGAATTAGTTGTATGCTTTTCTCATGGTATGAATACAAAGATTCGTGTGCAAAGTTCTCTAAATGATGTTTGTAAATTACTGATGTTTATAGTAATCGCTCATGTGCGGTACATAAAAAATCTCCATCTCTTATACCTTAGGTGTTTGTGTCGTTGGTTCCCAGTTTCTTTCACATGACTCACAAGTCGCGAGATTCCACATGACATAACTTTTATGTAAACTAATCTCATGATTTTCCGTTCACTTATTCGAGTACTGTTTTATTCATATATGTGCATAAAGCATTAACCACAAATCAACCGCTTCATTTATTATATGCATGTCTACTGACTAGAAGTTATTGAAACTTTTTATTTTGCTTCCTAAGATGATTATTGGGGCCAATTAAAGGCTCCATTTTATGCCCGGAGTTTTACCGGTTCCAAAATTACACTCTCTAATGCGCTAACAGTACGTTTACACCTGGCATTTCTATGTAATTCCAAATTATCTTTGAATAGACTACTTCTCCCAGAAGTTTGTACCTGTTTAACTCGTTAGCGCCCAGTGTCCTCATCTGAGGACAGCTAATAAAATGGCACGTATATTTGTTGTGGTTTCTTGGAATGATTTCTGCTTTTTAATGACAGCTTATAGCGTCACTCTAAATGATCCCTGTAAGATTTATGTGCCTACTATTAATTATTATTTCATAAATTGGATAGTCATTTTATGATTTTTCATCGTCGCACCTATATTTGCTTTTTGCGCAGGTCTATTACTTTAAATTAAGTTGAATAATAATATATATATTATAATATTTTACTTTCGAGATCTTTGTCAACATATAATAGGAAAATAATCTGATATCTCGAAGTTTTGCTATCTCGAAGTTTTCTCACTAGAACACTATACGTCAATAAATGAGGATAGGCTTTAAATTTAAAGCTATAAGAAGAATTGTTTAAGTTAATATATTTTACTGTCAATTGTTTATATTAATTTGGAAGTGAAATAATCAGCTAATAACATTTTTCAAAATTAATTCGGGCGTTAACGGGTTAAAAGACTCGGTTTATGCATACGAAAAGGTCACGTTTGCAGAACTTAAAAAATTTTCGATAATTTGTGAAAGCGTTTCTAATTAGGAATATTTATTTTTGCATATATAATGAACAAGAACTGTTAAATTTCTGGATGTTCTTTTCTTATAACTGACTAAAGGACTTATTTCTTATAACTGAATTAAAAGAAATACTAAAAAATATTGTTTTTTTTTTTCTTCAAATGTTATCTTAACTTTTTTCTCCAGACAATATCTTCTGTTAGATACGAATAAAAAATCTGAAACTGGTATTTGATAATCTAACTAAAAACGCGTATGAAATGCTAAAAAAAATAAATAAATATATATATATATCCTTTTCTAACCATAAAAAAAATAAAAACTCCGCAAATGCAATTCAAATTGCTGAGTTATTTAGAAACACATTTATCGGAATAAACTATATAACCGTTGAACATTTCACAGATTGTTCTAGAAAAGAGTGATAAAACTAAACTTTTCTACCTTAGCAGTATAAAACTCCCGAAATTCATCCTGGATCTATCCAATCTTATTTTGTGGTTTCTTTCATCACATTTCTTAGAGAGAAATATAATGAAAGAAAATTTTCTTTTCCTTAGGTTTTTCGTGCTAAAATGTTACTGAATTTTTGCAATTTATACAGCTGATACATTCTAAAGAAAACTTCCAATGTATTTTTACAGTTTTTTAACATTTCAAATCTTTTTTAAATAAAACTTTTCAGTTTTTCGAGGCAGAGCATCTGTTTCCTGATATATTATAATTTAAATTATCCAGTTGTAGATTTTGTTTCATTATATAGTTCAAGATTTCTCTGTGTTGTTATGTTAATATTATACAATTCTTTGCTCGAGAAACGATATTTTTTTGAGAAAAGCAATACGAATAGAACAGGATTTTAAAAAATAAATACGAATATTATGCATTAAAATTTAAAAAGATAGATATGAAACATATAAAAACTCAATTGTAAGAAATTGCAGAAAAAGGAAATGTTTATGTCAATATTCTATTATTATCATTTAATGTGATTTTTAAGACCCACTAAAAATACATAAATTTGAAGGTAATCAAACGTTTCGGTTTGATTGTAAGGTATCAAGCCATATTTCAATGTAATGTACTAAAGCGAAAGCATGCAATATTTTTAGGGTGAAAATAATGAATCGTTTCATTAGAATTTATAAATTTTTACTTCCATTACCCGACTACCGTAGGTAATGGAAGTATTGTATTCGGTCCAAAAATTCGATATCGTGATTTCACCTGATTTACATGTTTTAAGGTCTCCTGAGACCAAAAAATTAATTTTTGGCAATTGTTCAGTGTGTGTGTGTGGGGGGGGGGGGGGATATTCTGGCTATTATATTTCAAAAAATAATAAAGATTGAACTACGAAACTTTATAATTGAAACAGGTCTGTTGTACAGAGGAATTTTCCAAATTTTGATAAAAATTGGATAATCGGAAGTGGGACATCCGAACCGGAAGTCCATATATCAAAAACGGCTCTAACTATTTTCTTCAAAATTGCTGTATAAAACTCTATTAGATATCCTTTCAAATGATATAGTTGGTTAGATCAGAAAAATTGATAAGCGTCCTGTATAAATAGCTGAATTTCAGGTGCTGCAAGTGCATTTATTTCAAAACAGCTCTATGATTTTTTTCAAATTGCCATATTAACCCGCTTTTAAATATCCTTTTGCATGTAATTGTTGCTTTCTGGTCAAAAATTAATTATTCCAAGCTTTGGAAAAAAGTCGATATCTCAAAAACGGCTCTAACGATTTTCTTGAAAATTGTTACATAAACCAATTTTAGATATCTTTTCTCATGCTTTACTTGGTTATCACAAGAAAATTAATAGTCATCCTGATCTGATAAATCAGTTTTAGATTCTAAAATTGGTGAAATTGGTGTTTAAATAAATAAAAAATTAATTGGTGAAGGAAATTGGTGTTTAAATAAATAAATAAATAATTTCTTTTTATTTCTGTTTCTTAAAAAAAAAGTCGCTGTGTAAACTCTGTTTTATGTTGTTACACATGTATTAACTTTCTTAAACCGGAAAATTTTTAGGTGTCTATTTCATTAGGTCAATTCCAGTGTTGGGCATAATAGATTAAAAAGTAATTGAATTACAACTGAATTACAATTAAATTATAATTATAATTTTTTATTGTGAATCCATTAACAAGTAACTGATTACAAATAAATTGAATTATTATAAATAAATTGAATAAATAATTCAATTTATTTGTAATCAATTACTTGTTAATTAATTGACAGTAAAATATTTATAATTGTAATTTAATTGTAATTCAATTGTAATTCAATAACTTTTTAATCAATCATGCACAACACTGGTCAATTCTATGTCTTCCTATAACATTATCTCCAAAAAGTGCATATAATTCGTGTAATAGTGGGTAATGGAAGTCGTGTGGTTGTTTCACACCAGATTTTTAACAATATTTTTGAGATTTTGAAATTTATTTTATTGTACAGTTAAATTATCTATCTGAACATAAATAATGACAATTTCTCCCGAAAGTAATTTTAATATTGCTAGCAAATTTATTTTAGATGCTAAAACTTATAAAAGAAAATATTCATAAAACATAAAATGTTTCTGCTAAAAGCGGTAAAAAGTAACTGTAATTACTTTAACAAAGTTATAAATATTTCATTGTCAGCCATTGCTTTACACTAAATCTTATATCTGACTTTTTTTTTCCTTATCCATTAAGTTAAATTAGTTATGTTTTTTTTTTTCTCATTAATAAATTTAAAAAGATTTTTAGTGGAAATAAATGTATAGATGTAGTGGAATATAGTGCAATGTTTCTGTCCATTAGTGTTGAATTGGTCCATATATAATGAGGATTCAGATATGAAGATATTACTGTTTATTGTAGGAATGTTAAAATTTTGTGAAAGAAATTAGAAACCGGATACTGGATAACACAGGGATACTAAATTATTTAAAAAATCTATTATCAAATATATTTTGCAATTTTACTGACAGTTTAGTGCTTTACGTAAAGTTAAAAATCATTTTTTTTTAAAGTTGAAAAATAAGTAAAATGTAGATTTTTAATTTCTAAACTACTACTACATAGGTATAAAGAGTTTAGGTACCATTAAAAATTCTTTACTTCGTTTTTTCACGTTTTCACATGTTTTGAAATATTTAAAAATCACTAATTCGACGTGATGCCCATGTGGAGGTTATTCATTGGGTTATCCATTTGTTAGTATATTAGTCTGTGTAGATAATAATAATTTTTTTTTTTAAAGAAAGAACCTAAAATTGTCGAATTATAGTTTCAAAATATCACCTATGATACTGGTAAGAATCCTTAATCCTATTTATTATCAACATTTAAATTTGAAAATTTTTTAAATTATTAGAAATTTACGATTTTCTTAAGTGTTATTATTATTATTATTATTTTGAAAGCTATAAAGTTACGAATAAATAAGAAATATAGTCATTAATGAAAAAAATAATGCTTTCCGCAAAATTTTATTTTCACTGCACAAATTTATTTTGGAAAAATTAAATAAAGAAACTGCATTTTCAAACAAGTAATAATATCAAAAACACCCTTGTTTAAAAATCCTAAATTTTTAATTTTAATTTAGTTAATACTATAAAAGGGAAATGCTATACTTAAAAAAAAAAGAAATATGTAAATGCAACATTTTTTATAATAATATTTAATAATTAAAAAATAATGCAGAAACTTATTTTTTTACGTTGTGGAGAGAGGGTCATAACAGAAAATATTACGGATAAAAATGAACAACTTGTTTCATGTATTCTTTGAAAATGATGATATAATGAAAGGAAAACATTAACCAAGGCCTGAGTGTCAATAGGTACTCGAGGACCATTCCTCGAGCACAAAATTGGGCCCATTGGCCATAATGATAAAGACATTTTCTCTGTGTCCCTGTAAAAATCTATAAGTGCTAGACTCACCAAAATTTATACAACTTGTGCAACTGTTACCTGTAATATGTATGTAAATTTTCAAATTAATCGGATGAGGTGTTAAGACGCTACCGCAGTTTAAATAATTTGAGCCCAGAAGACACAATGAAAAAGAATTTTTCTTTGTGTTATTAAAAAAATTATAAGTTCTACATGGTCTAAAATAGATATAATTAGTGTTATAGATATCTTTAACATGTACACAAGTTTTCAACTTAATCCGACATGATGTTAAGACGTTATCGCACTTTAAAAAATTTGAGCCTATAGGGCATAATAATAAAGGATTTTTTGTTGTCTCCCTGTAAAGAAACTATACATGCTGGATTCGTACTAAAATTTATTCATTTCTTGCAACAATAACTTATAGCATGTTTATAAATTTTCAGCTCAGTTGAATAGGGTGTTTAGACGCTACCGCAGTTTAAAGAATTTGCGCTCACACAAGGACCATACCGATAAAGAATTTTTCTTTGTGTCCCTAAAAAAAAAAAAAAAAAAACTATAAAGGTTAGATTCACCAAAATTTATACAATTCGTGCGACGATGTTTCATAATATGTGTATAAATTTTCAGCTCAGTCGAATAAGGCATTTAGACGCTATCGCAGTTTAAAATTTTGGCTCATAGACCATAATGATAAAGAATTTTTCTTTGTGTCCCTGTAAAAAAAATTATAATTGCTAGGTTCACCAAAATCAGTAGAATTCGTACTATGGGAACCTATAACGTATGTACCAACATTCAGCTCATGCGAACAAAGTGTTTAAGCACTATCGTGTTCACTCACATACATACATACATCATCGTAAAAATAGTAAATATGAATTCAGGGGACCTAAAAACGTGTAGAAACACCAAAATCTCAAATTTGGATTTTTGACATGATTACAATACTTTCTTCACTATCACTATAGTATTCGGAAAGTAAAAACAGCTTCGAGGTTTTTCTTCAGAAAAACAATATTTTCTCTACCGTATGAAGGGAAGAAAAAGCAACTATTGCATTGCTAGTAAGCTTTTCTTATCTTTCAGCAAAAGTTCAAAATATGAAAAACAAACAATACCTGTGAAAAAAGATATTAAAAGAAAAAGGCAATTAAAGTCTCATTTAGTTAGAAAATACTTCCCCCAGCTTGCCGATGACTTTGACTAACATAGGATTTCCATAGAGGAGAAATAGAACCAATTTCTTCTTCATCCGCATTCGTTAACTGGTTTTGTAGCATTCACATCTATTATATGACTCGGTGGCGGTAAGATTGGGCGGGCGAGATAAATTTACATTTGTGCATTTGAAAAGTTTAAAATTTAAATTTATGTAATTAGTTCATTAAATTTTTACTTTCGGAGCACTATAGTGAGAAAAGTATTGTAATCAAGTCAAAAATTCGAATTTGATATTTTGGAATTTCTACACGTTCTGAGGTCCCGGGAATTCATTTTTACTTTTTACGATGATGTATGTGTGTACGTATGTGAGTGAACGCGATAGCGCCTAAACGCTTAATTCGAATGAGCTGAAAGTTGGTACATATGTTATAGGCCACCATAGCATGAATCCTATTGATTTTGGTAAAGTTTATATATATATATATATATATAGTTTATAGTTTTTTTTTTTTTTTTTTTTTTTTTTTTTTTTTTTTTTACAGGGACACAAAGAAAAATTCTTTATCATTATGGTCTATGGGCCAAAATTTTTAAACTGCAATAGCGTCTAAATGCCTTATTCGACTGAGCTGAAAATTTATACACATGTTATGAGTCATCATCGCACAAACTGTATAAATTGTGGTAAATATCGTTTATACTTTTTTACAGGCACATAAATAAAAATTCTTTATCGTTATGGCCTATATGGACCCGAATTCTTTAAACTACGATAGCGTCTAAAGAACTTATTCAGTTGAGCTGAAAATTTATACGTATGCTATAGGTTAGTATTGCACGAAGTGAATAAATTTTGGTGAATCTAGTATGTAGCCTTTGAATACCTTTCCTCGTGCACGTATATCCAGCACGTATACTTTGAATATACTTCCACGTACTTGTATATCTAGCACGTATCTGGTGAATCTAGCACGAATCCTTTTACAGGGAGACAACGAAAAATTCATTATCATTATGCCCTATGGGATCAAATTCTTTAAAAAGCGATGACGTCTAAACGCCATATCGGATTAAGCTGAAAATTTATATACATATTATAGATCACTGTCACGCTAACTATGCCTATTTTGGACCATATAGCACTCATAGTTTTTTTAAAGGAACACAAAGAAAAATTCTTTATCCTTGTGCCTTAAGGGGTAAAATTATTCAAAATGCGATAGCGTCTAAACGCCTCATCCGATTGAGTTGAAAATTTATATACATATTACAAGTCACCGTCAAACAAGCTATATACATTTTGGTGAGTCTAGCACTTATATATTTTTACAGGGACACAACAAAAATTTCTTTATCATTATGCTCTATGGGTCAAAATTTTCGATAACGTTTAAATGCCAATATTCGATTGATCTGAAAATTTATACACATGTTGTAGGTCACCGTTGCACGATCTATACTGATTTTGGTTAATTTAGCACGTATAGTTTTTTTTTTTTACATGGACGCAACAAAGAATTCTTTATCATTATGCCCTATAGGCTCAAATTCGTTAAAGCTCGATAGGTTCTAAACGCTATATTCGATTGAGCTAAAAAATTTCTATGCATGTTATAGATCACCTTCAAACGGGTTGTATCAATTTTGTCGAATCCAACACTTGTACTCCTTTTCCAGTGACATAAATAAAAATTGTTTATCATTGTGGATTATGTGCTCAAATTACACTGCGCTGAAAAAAAAAAAAAAAAAAAAAAAAAAAAAAAAATACGAGCCCTAATACCATTCTTGCTGATTCTTATGTAAAATGACCTCCTGATTTCGAATATGACCCCCGTTTTGCCCAATCACCAACCCTTTTCTTGGGACGACACCCCTTCTCCCAATATTTATCACTTTTCGGTAACTTTATACCATGAATTTGATTTAGAGATTGGAAAATAATTATTTTAACACTTAAAAACAAAACAAAAATAAAATAAAATAATATATATATATATATATATATAATGTGTAATAAATAATAATAACAATTGATTAATAAAATATAATAAATGCAATATACAATTTCAGTGGCAAATCCTCACCCTCCCCGTAAATTTTCTTCTTGCTAAAAATGTTCACGTTTTAGAAATTTCCAACTCTGTAGCCCCTCAGAAGATATTTAACAGTTAAAATACCCCCCCCCTACCAATCAAATTTATAACCATAAAATTACCGAAAAAGGATAAAAATAGAGGGCGTTCCTAAAACACTGTGGGTGATATGACAAAGTGGTCGTCATATCCGGATTCAGAAAGGCATTTTACATAAAAATTTGCAAAAATGGTGTTCGGGCAGATTTTCCTGCAAAGCAGTGTTGTTTAAAGTGCGATAGCATCTGGATGCCTCATTTGAATACGCTGAAAGTTTATATAATTGTTATAAGTGACATTCGCACGAACTGTATAGGTTTTAGTAAGTTTAGAATTTATGGATTTTTACAGGGACACAACGAAAATCTTTTTTTCATTACGATCTATGCTGAAAATATTTGAAGGGCAATAGCGTTAATTTAAAGAACATACTGCACAGAAAAAAAATATTTGTATACCTTATTATAATTTTCTCTTTTGTTTATTTAATGACTCTCTTTTGTTTATTTAATACTACATTTATACAACCTTATTTTTCGGAAAGTCGAGTAGAGTCATTCCAGATTTTTAAATTAGTTATAGGCAAAATGTTAAATCATTTCAAAATAAACTTAAAATTTTTTGTTTTATTTTAACAGGCAACTTCAGAGAGGTCTATGTAATATCACATCACACTCCCTTCTGAGTTCCAATATCACAATTCGACACAATGAACAGTTATATCCACGACAGTCTTCAGATGCAATTTTATATGCATCGGTAAGTAGAAAAAATTCTTTATTTAAAAAAATAAAGTTTCCGAAACCTTTGATAGAAATATTTTTACTTTCTTCTATATGTAATATAGAGAAAGTATTGGATTCGCGAAAATTTTCGACCTCCGTTTTTTGACGGATCTACACGTTTTGGGATGTCCTGAACACGAATTGATAGTTTTTAGAAAATGTCTGTCTGTGTGTCTGTCTGTCTGTCTGTCTGTGTGTCTGTCTGTGTGTCTGTATCTTTTTTTGTGGACGCTGTATCTCACGAACATATGAATGAAATTTAACCAAACTTGGTATTTAGTTGCACCCTGACATGAACTGGTGCCCATTAGATTTGGGGATCAATAGCTCAACAGGTGGCGCTGTAATCGCATTTTATGCAAATTTTTAACATGGCAGCATAGGACAAAATTCCGTATAAATGGGCATAATGAGAGTTATTTTAAACTTGTGATTGTAAAATTAATTTGAATTATTGATGATAGTAGTAGTTAACTAGGAAAAAAAAATTGTGCATGGGGGGGCATCGGTTCCCCCCCTGGGGGGGAAGTACCCCCCCCGGGGGGGGGTTAAATTTTGAAGATGGGTATCATTCGAAAGATCTCGTCAATACCTTTAAAACGAATGGTTGAACCATAAATCTGTGATAATTTAAAACAAAGTTATCGATTTTTTTTACTTTTAACAAAAAAAAAAAAAAACTTTGAAAAAAAATTCGATTTTTTTTTTTTTTTTTTTTTTTTTTTTTTTTTATTATTATTGTTAGTGATTGAATATGTATTAATTTTCACAAAAAAAAAAAAAAAAAAAAAAGAAAAAAAAAAAATTTTTTTTTTTTTTTTTTTAATATTGTTACTGATTGAATATGTATAGGAAAATATAGAAGAAAGTCTTGTGGTGGCCACAACATACTAGTTATTTTTAACATTACGAAAGATACTACCAAGACCACTATAAAAAGTAAACTATAAAAGGATAAACGATACCTTGTGGATTGTGGTCAATAAATCCAGATTTTGAACTGTGTATAGAGTGCAACTCCATTTGAGTTTTGAAAGTTTCTGGGAACATGGGTAAATTTGGGTTTTAGGTTAAATAAAAACAGATACATTGATGAATTTTTAGTAGAAGCAGTTTGAAGTAAATAAATAAATAAATAAATAAATTCGCTAATAGTGTTATATAGATCGTTCCTTAAGTTTCTAAAGGTATAAAGTAGTTGCTAAGAAACACATACGCTGTTAAAAAAGTCAATTTTGTTGCCAGAAATTCTCTGTAATTTGAGAAAAAAGTCGTAAATTACGGAAAACTTACGTTGACAAAACGTATTTTTCTGTAACTTTCACAGAATTCTGTAATTTTCACAGAGAATTTCTGGCAACAAAATTGCATTTTTTTAACAGTGAGAGTCGATGCGACAGTTTTTCTTCGCAATAGAAATGAGTCTTCGCAATAATATGTGTCGACGCTAATAGTGTTATATAGATCGGTCCCTACGTTTCTGAAGGTATAAAGTAGATTCGAAGAAACACCTAGAATCAACGCAAACGGAGTGTAAAACAATACAAGTTTAATCTACCTCAACACATGTTAAAATTTCATAGCAGTCTCCTATATGCTATAATTCTAGTATAGTACAGTCGGTAACAAAAGTATCCAAACACTAGCAAAAATTCCTACATAAAAAAGGTACACTTAAACTGTTTTGTTAAATAAATTCTTGTCTAATCGTGTTCTTAATCAGTCTAAGAACATAATTCGACAAAGATTTATTTAATAAAACAGTATTAACTCTACTTTTTTATGTAGGAATTTTTGCTAGTGTTCGGATACTTTTGGTACCGACTGTATAATATAATCGTGATTTATGCTCGTCTTTATCGTCGTCATACTATATCCAAAGTTTGCAACCTTTAGGAAAGAGATGGTTTAGGAATTCACATGGCATTAGTAAGGGATCCAGTGTTCCTGCATATCATTGAAAAGCAGAACATAAATTAAGTATTCACGCAGTCTGAATAAACTAACATTAGGACATATTGTTGTTATCCATGAAGTCCCTTCCTCATTTTCATCATGCAGACCTTGGTTGTGTTCTTTCGAATGTACTTCATTTTAAATTCACGCCATTTTTATTTTTTGCACCATTTCCACCGATATCATGTTCGAGGGATGTTCTGAAAGTAAATTTTCTTATGCCTTTTCACAATGACGATTTCTTGCAAACGGTAACGTAAAATGGCAGAACAAGCAAAAGATAAATAAATAAACTAATAAAGTAATAAATAAAATGCCGATCTAGTTTCTGGGTTGGTATGAAGATGCTTTCTGGAACAGCAGGGTCCGGGTTCTGTTTGTTTAAAGCCTTGTTTAAACATGGTGTTTATTGTGCTCTGATATGTGTAAAGTAAATGTTCTTGTAATAAAACTTGTTAAACCTTTATTGCCTGTATTATTATAGATATATGCGGTTTTTGAGAGGGACAAAAATCTCAGCATGTACCAAACAGAAAAAAAGAAAAAAGACCTTGTGTCTATTTTCCACTTAGTTGCTATCGACATTGATACATTTGTCATGTAATGAATTCAATAAAATTCAATCATGTAATCAATTTCAATAAAGCATTCAGGTGGAAAAGTGTGACTACTCATTTAAGAAAGTTCATGTCAACCTGCTGCATCTTTTAATTTTTTCGAAAGTGATGTTCCGATAGTACTGCCTTAGACGTAGGCATAAATCTGATGTGGGCCAGATTAAATGTCTTAGATGGGTGATCTAGTCGTGTTCCTTGCTCGGTGTGTTCTTGCATTATCGTCCATGAACAAAAATCCTCGACATATGAGCCCTAATCTCTTGCATAGAATGATGAACTTCACAATCACCCATGTCAGTTATTAAAGAAAAATTTAAAAAAAAAACTAGGGTCTTAACATTCCACAATTTAAAAACAATTTCCGACCATTTTAGCCGGAGGCATATTGTAAACACAAAATTTAAAAGCAGTGGCAGTAACTTTTTCAGTAGAATAGAGAGAAATTCATAATATTTAGACCATTTAGCATTACAGTTTTAGTATACGACCCCTTTCTACACTTTTAAATGTTTTTCGCTACTTGGGGATGGTTTTTGGGTATAACTGATTGTGAAAAAAAATGATAATAGAATTTATTTTTTTTTAATGCATATATTTTTTATTATTGCATTTTTTAGTTAATTTGGGAGAAATATGTAATACTTCATACACATTTCTAATGTGCAGCTAAGTTCGAAATGGCTCTTGCAGCAGTCAAGATGCAACTTTTTAAAGTGCATTTTTTCTACAATAAGATCTAGGCAGGCACATTGAAAATAAATAATTTATGTGATTAAAACAGTTGGCTAAATGGGAACATGTTTAGTATGATTAATTTGAAAATAAGTAATTTATGTGATTAAAAGAGTTGGCTAAATGGGAACATGTTTAGTATGATTAATTTGAAAATACATAATTTATGTGATTAAAACAGTTGGATAAATGGGAAGATCTTTAGTATGGGTAATTTAGTGACTTCTAAAATTTAGAGCTGAAGTTGCTCGGATGTTTATACCTTTTTCGCCAAGGACAACATTTCCACAATCACGATAGCCATTTTAACTCTAGCCATACGTTAAATATGTAGAAAAATTATAAAATAGTGCAAAAATAATAATGATAATAATAATGATGAAATATTGTAAACATTTCATCATTATTGTTAATATTATCATTATTATTTTTCTAATTATTATATTTATGTATTTCATGTTAAATTTATTTGAATATGAATTGAAATAATATTACGGTATTGAAAAAAATCCTCATAACAGTGAAAATGTACATAAAATATTTTTTCTTTGTATGCTACAATGCATCTAAACAACTTTATAAGTATTTTCCTGTAAACGAACCACTTTAACTAATCATGCCTGGCTGCACGGGAAAATAGTTTTGCGTATTTTGATAAGGTATATTAATTTCTTTATGTTTTTTGCAGTATAAAATTATTTAAATATGCTTTTAAAAAATATCTCGCATAGACCATAATGTATTGGATATATTTCACAAGTCCCTGTAAATAAGCCAGAGGCGCTATTTACACTCTTTTCAATAATGAATGTGGTATACTGAATATAATTAACATATATTAATTCCATAGCATTCTAAAAATATTTATGGAAGTGCGGATTATTGAACAGACAGACTGAGAAATAATTCGAAATTCATTTAACCCTTTGGTTGTTTTGAAGGAAAGTGTTATAAAAAACGTAGCGACTGAAAATGCACTTCTAGCAATTTTCAGCTACATGCCTAAAATGTAGGGTAAAGCTGAGAGAGGTTGTGCGATAGGAGAGATTGCGCTCATTCATAGGGGATCGGCAGGAAGGAGTACAATGGGCGCTCTGAAACTCCAGGTAGTTCTACAATATCGATAGCGGAGTGCCCACTTAAATGTGCTTGTTCATTGCTTGAACAGTCTAAGACTAAACGTGGTAATTTCGTCTCATATTCAAAAATGTTTACTTATATTTTCAAAACCCTTTCTAGGAATTTTTATAGAATGGTAGTATTACAAAATATTTTTTAATTAGACGATTTCCCATGGGCTCGTTTATAAATTGTACTTGTGACAGTTGGTTGCATCATTTATAACAACGAGAGCAACGATTATAGACAACGACAGATTAGGACAGACCAACAAGAAACCATTCAAACTGAAAAGGAACTTTATTAATTTTATGTCAAACGTATTATCTAATAACTAAACGCTGCTTTCTATTATCTAGTCGTCTTTTTTTTTTTTTTTTTTTTTTTTTTTTATCCACTTCTTTAATTTATTTTCTTTAAATAAAAATTTGTAATCCTTTTGATATTTTCTGTTTATTTTTTCTGTTTTTCTGTTTATTCTGTTAATCGCTGAAAACTTGATTCAGGCTACGAACAGCATCTTATAGTTAAAATGGGTAACCAAATTGCCACCAAATTTAATATCAGAATGCCTACTAATATAATCTCATTGAATAGAAAAAGTTAATTCTGGATGTATGCACAGAAAGATGCTTTACATGGAAAAATGAGAAGTTAATTGTCTACCTGAGGAATCAAGTAAAAGAGAAATGAGGTTAGTGGGGATTTTGTAAAAGGGATCCTAGGGTTATTTGCGCAAATTTTGGAGAAAACAACAACAATTTTCAAACGTCTAGACCGATAAGCGCAAAATGGGATCAAACCCGGTACCTCTTGCATGCCATCTTTGCGAGCTTAACGTCTAAGCTACTGATGGAGAATGGAATGGGATAAAAAATTAATAATTGTTTAAATTATTTATGTAGTGCTTAAAGGCTGTTTCTGTATTATAATTTTCATTTTTTCATATTTTTCGGCATATTAAGCAACTTTTTTTTGTAACTTTTGAAGCGCATCTCTTGATATGTGTAAAAAGCTAATTTCATGGCAATCCTCTCACTCACTTTAACTAAATGAACCTGTTGGAAACGGAACTTTGATTAAACCCCATTGTATGTCTTAAATCACAATTTAGAGAATTAAATCTGACACCAATATATTTCTAAGAAAATTCATAGTATACTTATCTATATAATCAAGTATAAGTTAATTATTCTCATTTCTTTTTCAGCTAGTCGCAATATTCTATGCTGCCATTATACTTATAGTTGTAGGAAGCAACTGTCACCGTTTCCGAAAACAACATCACAGCCGATCGAGCAAGCGGTCATCCCGACAGCTAATAGCAGTTACTGACAAAAAATTGAACATTTTCCACATCGTTCTAAAAGGACACAGCAAAACTCAACCTATAATGGCAAATGGACAGTCAGTTGCAGTTGTATGACAAAAATAAAAATTGTATTTTTGTAATTTCTTTTTCATCTTTTTTTGTTTGCTTTATTATGTTACAGCCTTATAAATAACTACACTCTAAAAAATATGTCCTATTTGCTGCCAGAAATTCTCTATAATTTCAGAAAATACGTTCTGACAATGTAATTTTTTGTAAATCACGCGCATTTTCTCAAATTACCGAAAATTTCTGGCAGCAAATAGGATATATTTTTTACAGTGTACATTCTTCATTACAAATGTTTAGCAAATGAGAGCCTTTCCATAATCATCGATATTTATTCCATAAACCCAGTCTCCTCATTTTAAAGCAGCTGATAAAATAGCACAAATATTATTAGTGCTGTTTTATCAGCTGTTTTAAAATGCGTATTTTCTCAAATTACAGATAATTCCTGGCAGCAAATAGGACAAATTTTTACAGTGTAGCACTTCTACCACATCTGCCAAACATAATTAATTCCAAAGTTACATTGGAAAAATTAATTTTAACAAGTTTAATCATTAATATATTTTTAATACAATATTAAGGCCGAAAAAAGACAGTAAATAAAAATTCTCACCAAGTACGGGAATCCAGTATTTACACCAGACCTTCATGTTTGCTTTTGCAAACAGAACAATTTAAGGGGGAATTTCTGGTAATATAACTGCTTACAATTTGGTTATATGGGCTAAAAGAAATGTTGTCAGATAATAGTTATAATATATATATATATATATATATATATTGTAACAAATGACTGACGAAAAAAACCAAAAGATAATTTTTATACTATTTTTGAAACAACAAATCATAATGTTTCTTCGATTGTTGATTTTTATTGTCTGCATGACATTTTTTCATAATTTAAACACAATATATAACAATTGTCATTTTAAAGTTTACATCTAGGTATGAGATTTATGTTCAGGTAGAGGTAAGAACACTCATAAGAATTTCTTAAGATACTTTCAGATGCATTTTTTTAATAATAAACAAAATCCAAATGTTTTATCAAAGTACCTCCTAACACATTATATAGACAAAAAAACATGTACATTGAAAAAAAAATTAATATTAGAGGAAATTCCTGGCATCAAACTTGCTAGAAAATATACATAGACCATGTAAAAATACGTTGACAAAAATTTTCTATGACAGAAAACAGTATAATCGTGCACAACAGATCTTTTTACATAAAACGCCCTGTTAAATATCCCGCATTAAATAAAATTCTGCAATTTTATTAGCCGGATCGAACCAGTGACTACCGAATAGTAAGCGACTATTTTACCCCTCAGTAGGGGCTGTTACTTATCAGTTGCACTTGCCTATCTTGCTTTGATACCACACTGTCAAAAAAAAAAAGTCCTGTTTGCTGCAGTTTGCTGCCAGAAATTTTCTGTAATTCAGAAAAATACGTTCTATCAACGTAATTTTTCCGTTGATACAACGTATTTTTCTGAATTGTAGAAAATTTCTAGCAGCAAACAGGACTTTTTTTTGACAGTGCAAGCTTTCCGTATGCAAAATATAAAATACTGTAGCCATCAGATAAAATCTGTATAAGTGGTTGCATATTTTATTTTGTTACAGAAAATTGTGTACTAAATATCTGTAGTTTTAGAGAACAGAAATTTTCTGTAGTAAAAGCACAGAAATTTTCTATTTTTTTTAACAGTTATTTATATTTTTTTTTTTTTTAGACAGTGTGATTGAAAATTTCTTTGTTCGTTCTGTGTTTTCACAGAAGTTTATAGGTATTCGTTTATATGTTTGTTTGTTTAAGACGAGCAGTACAAGAGAAACGTCATTGACCCCTAGCTGCTGTTAACTATAAGTTCATTATTTGAATAGCCTTTTTATGATGTTTTTATTCTTTGCAAATTAATACAATTTCCTGCAGATACATTGCCTTAAGTCAAAGTGAGCATAAATATATCGGGTGTCCCATACAGTCGGCAGCAAAAGTATCCAAGCACTAGCAAAAATTCCTATATAGAAAAGTACACTTAATACAATTTTGTTAAATAAATCCTTGCCTAATCCTGTTCTTAGTCAGTCTAAGACACGATTCGACATTGATTTTTTTTTTAGCAAAACAGTATTCAGTGTACTTTTTTTACATAGGAATTTTTGCTAGTGCTCGGATACTTTTGCTGCCGATTGTAAGTCTGTAAATAATTAAAAAATCCCTAAAAAAATTAAGGAATTGATACAATCGAACGCGGTCTACGTAAAATTTTTTTCCAGTGAAGGGGGGTTTTATTTGGAACAACAGTTAAATATTTCGTCGATAGAAGGCGCTGCATGTAAACAAATCACATACTTCCATATAAAATTCGATTTATTTGGATGGAGACAAAGTTTACAGTCGGCAGCAAAATTATTGAAGTGCTAGCAATAATTCCTATGTAAAAAAGTACATTTAATGCAGTTTTGTTAAATAAATCCTTGTCGAATCATGTTCTTAGACTGACTAAGAACAAAACGGTATTAAGTGTACATTTTTCATATAAGAATTATTGCCAGCGCTCGAATAATTTTGCAGCCGGCTGTACAAATATATCACTCCTATTATATGTGCCCGCTATCACCACAAATTATATTTTACAAGCAAATTACAACACACCGCTAGCCGTAGCCTGTAGCATATCCGATAGGATGCAGGAAATTTCATGTCGAATGGCATACTTTAACTGCAGCAAAGAGCATAGGTTAAATTAAATTTTATGTATGAGCAATCGGAAAGAATAATCAGAAATGAGCTGTTATTTGTTAAACCCTGCAATTTATAAAGACTCTGAATTTCATATTTCTTATTACTGCGCCTGTGTAGCTCCCTCTATCGACGAAAATTTTAACAAATTTTTCGTTACAAAAAATTCCCTGTTTGCAAGAACAGCTTTTTCTCAAACCGCTTTTAATTCGACCATTTTATTCAACTTTTAAGAATTTTTAAAATTTTTACAGATTTATCTGATACCCAGTAAAACATTTTACTTTAGAGGTCTGTATTAAAATATCACAGATTTTTTTTTTTTTTTTTTTTCTTGAAGTTTTCTTTCGAGAAGTTTTTTTTTTTTTTTTTTTTTTTTCCTTTTCTAGAAATTTTCTTTCTAGAAGTTTTTTTCCCCCTTAGAATGAGTTAAAACGAACACAAGAGCTGTTTATATTTTACACAGCTCAGTTTTCCATATTAAATTAGGATTGACATATTCATCAAAATGCATTCAGTGAAATCAATTCAACAGTTAATGAGTTAAACTTTTGATCTTACATTGTTAAATGTTTTGGTGCTAGACTGAACGTAAATTTGGTACTATAGGGGAAGATAGGGTACATCTGACCTATTTTGACTTTTCCCATTTTAATTTTGTAATTACTCGCCAAAACCAAATACAGATAGCTTTTTTAAATATTGTATGGTATTATGTGCAACAAATATTTATTCCAAAATTTTATTAAAATTATATCCATTATATTTTTCAAAGATAAAAAAAGTGCAGTTCGGTTCAAGGTACACCACTGGTATTGTACCTTGAACCATTTATTAAAAGATAGAGAAAAACTCAATTTTAAATAAGAAAATCTATTTATTAATCAATTACACTCATATGAATTGAAATATTTTTTTTAATCATTAATCTGTCACAACCGTATTGTTATTAAGTCTAATTTGAGTCCAAAAAGTGGAAAATATTAAATATTAACTTAAAAAAGTCTATATTAAATCATATTGTGGTTATTGGTAAAAACCCTCACACTTATTTATAATGAAGATTGTAATTGAATAGGTCAATTCCAAATGTTAACTTTTGGAGCTGTGTTTTTGATCCACCACTCAATATGATCAGTCCAAGGTACACTACTACTTGTGTTGCGTTGAAGGTACACCACTGTTACTAAAAACGAAATTGCTAATCATACATTGGTTCAGGTGCGGCTTAACTTGATTACAAGCATATATAGGATTATAGCTAGAAAGCTACTTCATGGTGCATAACACTCATTTCAGAATATACAATGTATGTGTGGGTATAGAAATACATAAAGGTATCTGAAAAAATTTTACTTTTGCAAGGTGAATTTACTTTTTCAAGAACTCTTCAAAACGTTGAGCTTCTAAACAAACATAGATTACTTCACTAAGACCCCTAATAGTAAATATATTAACTGCATGTGATATTGTTTATTTATCTAAATAAATAGAGCTAGAAATGGCATAAGTCCGAGTTACACTTATGTTTAATGCATACCACTTTCCCCTAGTTGTTTCAATATAGTGTTTAATCAAAACTTGGTCCTATAGTAGCTGTAAACACGCGATAGTGAAAACTTTTACCATAATTTAGTGCTCATTGTTTTTTTTTTTTTTTTTTTTTTTTTTTTTTAAGCACTAAATCATAGTAAATGATTTCTACATTTTATGATTGTAAAATAGTACCAAATTTTGGTTCACTCAAGCACCTAATCATGATAAAAATTTTCGCTATCTTGCGCTTGAGGCTAC
This sequence comes from Salticus scenicus, assembly GCA_963930645.1. NCBI lineage: Eukaryota > Metazoa > Arthropoda > Arachnida > Araneae > Salticidae > Salticus > Salticus scenicus. Next base: position 280,648,032 of record OZ005655.1, read on the forward strand.
TGTATACCCCGTTTTGGTACAAAATAATACAGAGTTATTAACAGTGCAGAACGGTACTTTGAATATTTCACTACCCCAGCTTGTCTCTCATCGGTATGTTCAGTAGTAAAATGGTAAGCTAGGGTGCTAAGTTAATGTACATTGAATACCTTAATTTCTGTCAGACTGAAAGATCTAGTCAGTTGGTCACAGGCCGCAGAATAGTGAGTATCTAAAAGAATATTTGGGGTAAGGAGTACCCCAATGGTACCCCAGTGTACAGTTAACGCAATTTTTTTGTGCTGTAAGTGTGAAAGCTATTGTGAGATCTCCCACCTGTGAGAGCTTTGATTTTTGGAGACTGTGAAGTTTTTCAGTATTAGATTGGAATTTCATGTTTCGATTTTACATATTATAAAGCTGAATGGTTTTCAAAAAGAAAAAATAATAAGAAGAAATAAAGACTATTTTTTCAATATAAATTATCCATTTATATATCATGTAGAACGAGCAACATAATATACCGCAAAACTGGCATTTTAAAGTAATAATTACAACACTTTGAATAAACACCATAAAATGCAATAAACTCGCAAATGCTTTTACTGTAGCACTCGTGCCTACTTTTTTCGCCTGACGAAGGGTCGTGTGTTCTTTCGACCCGAAACAATTCTTGCGAGTTTATTGCATTTTATGGTGTTTATTCACAGTTTTGTAATTATTAGCTATTATATACATTTATTATTGAAATGTAAAAAGTGAAATATACAATTGTAGTTTAGAAGAATTTTGTTTAATCTGAATTTGCTTTCGTAAATAGATTGGGTGCTATTGGATTAATTAAACGACACGGCCCATTCAATATTAGAAAAATTTTATTCATGCAATTGCAGCTTTGCCGTCATTGTTTTAAATGTTTCCGTTGTAACTTTTGTTTCTAATGAATACCTTAATCAACAATTAATGCTTAATTCTTTCTTACGTCATTTAAATTGTTGGAAAATGCTTCCTTATTTCATTGTTAGTATAGTTTACGATCCTTCCGCTGTTTTATTATTACTTAGTTGTTTGTATTTCTACTATTTTGGCCATCGATTTGTTTGTTTATTTACATTGTTAGAAAATATTTATTTGTCGCATTATTGATTTTATAACACTGTTTAAAAATTTTCAATTGTTATGATATTTCTTCTGCTGTCATCAATGATTTTTTTTTTTTTTTGTTTGTTTGTTTAATCATTGTTAGAAAATTTTTATCCATTAATTGTTTTGTTCCTGTTAGTACTTTAAATCATTATATAATTACATTTGTTTCTAGTGCTCTAACCATCGATTTTTTTTTTTTTAAACGTTACAGCTGTTTTAGTGACTGAAGTTGTTTATATCTGCCTTTCGATCTCATTGTTTGAAATATTTATATTATTACTTTTGCTTCTACTGCTCTTATAATCGATTTATTGGTTTAATTCATTCTTTTTGTCTATCCTTTGTTAGATTCCATTCAGTTGTTGTTCTGAATCCATATTTTGTTCTGAATCTTTCTAACGTTAATTTCGATTCTATTGTTGTCATTATTACTATATTGGTTTAATCTATTATTATTTTACGACCACTGTTAGAAAATGTTAAAACATCCTACAGTTGCAACTACATTAATAACATTGTAAGAAAAGATTAGACTTAACATTTGACCCAAAAAAAAGATAAAAGCCGTAGAAATGAAAGTAACAGAAAGAAAATCTAATAGCATATTGTACTTTCAAACTTTTAAAAAATCGATTTTTCAAACATATTTTAAAAGATTAATCTAAAATAGCAGAAACATTTTAAATCAAGCCGTATATTTATTACATTACAAATTTTCCAACAGTAACAAAAAATGTTAAATTTCAACAGTGGTAACGGAGACCTGAAATATTTCTAAAACATTAAAATACTAATGCCGTATGTTTTAAGAAATAAAACAAGCCTACAGTAATTACAAAAGCGTTTTCGGGATAGACTGAGAAATTCAAAATAAATGAGTCACAACAGAAGAAAGTGTTTTACTGGAAAGAAATATTTGACTGATTGGGCCCTCCGTGGCCGAGTGGTTATGTCACCACACTGCTAATCGCCTTCCGACCGTAAGAGAGCGGGTTCGATTCCCACGTTGGCCCTGGGTGTTTTTCCATTTCTTCGTATTGTAATTCTGTCATGTGCTATCTGTAATTATCTAACGAAGATTTACAAGCGGACTACAAGTCAAGCATACAAATCTGATGTATATGTTATCAATAAATAAACAAGCAGACTGATAAGTCAATGGAAACAGTACACTGTGAAAAATATGTCTTATTTGCTACCAGAAATTCTCTTTAATTTGAGAAATTAAGCGTAATTTACGAAAAAATACGTTGTCAGAACGTATTTTCTCAAATTACAGAGATTTTCTGGCAGCAAATAGGACATTTTTTTTTACAGTGTAGTTAAATATTGTGGTTATAATGTTTATAATAGACATTATAAGCATATAAAGGGGCTAACCGCTTAAACCACATTTCTTTTAGAGATATGTGAAAGGCAATATGGGATATTTATAATTATCAGCGTTCGTCTGATGATGAACCTATTTATTCCTTTTGTCCTTTCCGAATTGGTCCATTATAAGCAAGCATCAATACTAACGTGCATGTTTTGCATGTTTTCTTTATAAATATCTATAAAAAAAATAAAGGAAGGCTCTCAAAAAATTTAAAGGATTTTTTACAAACAGTACATTTAGCTATCATGATATGGTTATAAATCTAGTAAAATGGCAATTTTCATTAGCAAAATGGAAATGTAATGTAAAAAGTACGAGTTGTCAAACAACTTCAAGTGCAGAGTAATAGAAATCACGTCTGTGGCGTTTAAAAAAAAAAAAAAAAAAAAATCTTAGAGAATAAATAAGTGATCAGTGGTCTTTGGTAAACGTAAAAAAAAATAATCGACTTTCGTTGAGTGTCTGGTATCAGTGGGGGCAATGTTCCAATGAAATAGTTTATTCAAACCATAAGTCTGAAGAATGATGGGTCGCTTAGTACGAAACTAAATAGAAGCTATAGCTTCTGAATCTACAGTAGTACGACAAAGTGTAATTTTCAGGATTAAGAGAGTTTTTCGTTTTTTTTTTCTTCTTTTTTAGCAGCAAATGCACACCGAGGACTAGGCAGAGATAGTTGATTAGCAACAACGCCAAATGAATAAATAGTTAAGTCTAACGTCCTGTTTAGATGAAATGATGTTTTTCTTTCTTCTCAAAAATACCATTTACTCGCCTGCTGGCACCATAGTCCCATAAGATGTACATATATGCCCCAAGACTTATAGTATGTGTGTCGTCAACAGAACTTTATTGCACTAACTACAGAGAGTGGACAGAACAGCATGTAAATTGGGGAACATATGAACACTCTTCTAGAGGAATCTAACTTTAGATTTATACTTGATAATAAGAGCATTTTCGTCTGGAGGAAATGTATGAATCCAAACAATACCGCATTTGTGCCGAGTCAGATTTGTGGGGAGGTGGAGAATTGATATGGGGCTGTATCGTACTAAATGGTTGCACTATATTATTACAATGGTAACTTTTGGCTCAGCAATATCGAGCTGAAATAGTTGAGCCTTCCGAAGTTCCGTATTTTGGAGTGATATGAGATAATTTAATTTTAGTGGATGCCAATTGCAAGCCACATCATGCTCAACTAGTGGGCCCTTACGACGAATGAACAATACAGTTTTTCTCAGTATATTTTCTCGACATGAATCCAATAGAACATGTTTCGGACATTTTAGTTAGATAAGCTGCTTCCACCTATCTCCCTTACAAACAGTTCTACTACCGGAAAAAGCTCTTCTGTAAATATGGAAGAAAAAACCTTAATCCCATATTGGTAACCGGACTAATTTCATACCTAACATGTATCTAACTTCGACTAACTAACCACGATTAACTAACACCACTTGACTTCAATATTCATCAGGGAAAACTATACCTCCAAATAAAATACATTTTTTTTTTTTCAAAAAGTTATACACTTATTTTTTTCATGTACATACATTATGTAATTTTTGTTTTCCATTAATAACCTCAATAAGATGCTTTTATTTTTCTTTCCATCCTCGTGTTATTTTTTTTTCTTTTTTTTATACCTACTTTTGTTTCTTCATAACGCGGTATCCCTTAAAATGCTTGGTTTCAAGCAAATTTATTAATATCATACAAATATTTCGAGCATTATAGCTTCAATTTATATAATTTTTAATGCTTTAAAAAATTTAACCCATATTTGATATGGGCTATATTTATAAATACACTTCAGTTATTTTGAGATTAATACTTAACCTCATACTATGATAAACAAATATTTGTTATTATTGGTTTGTTAAGTAGAAGCAACAATGATTTATAACTGCTCTGAAGGAAATTAAAAAAAAAAAACTTTATGTTGGTTACATTTGCAAAAATACATAATATTAACATCACGATAAACTAAACGAGAAAACAAATCTTATAGAACATAAAAGTGTCTTTTATTTTTTGTAATTTCTTTTGTATATACAAAACGAATACGCCTTAGTTTAACTTTTGCATTCATTAAAATACACAATAAAGTAATATATGAGCCAATTTTGCTTTACTATGTTAAAAAAGAAAAGTTACAGTAAGACTGCATTATGTTTATTTTATTTTATATTTATATTTAGTTTTTAATTTCAAATACAATTATAAAAATAAATGACTCTTTGCATTTTCAGAGACAGTACTTTTACCGTCGTTAAGTATGCCGATGTCAGGTCATACATTTTAATTTACAGAATAAGATTTAAAGCGTAAATATTTCTAAAGATAAAAAATATGAAATTTTATGTGGAAAATATTTAAGCTCAACTATATGAATATTAATTTCGTATGTAATATGCTTCCATGCAATTTTTAAGACAACACTATAAAATATTTTAATATTGAGCGCTTTACATAAAAAAAAAAAAAAGTAAAATTTTATATTTTTATATGGAAAGGTGGAACTAATTTCCACAAGCTCCAAAAAATGAACAGACCAGGCATAGCTCAGCCACAGATTATTACACAGATAGGACACTCCAGTAAATTTAATGGTAACCAAAATTGGAATACAGTGACACCCGTTGGCAATAGCTGTCAGTTTCTCGAGCTCTCCAGCTTAAGCAATAGCTCGTCCTTTCTTTTTTTTTTTTTTTCTTTTTTTTTTTTTTTTTTTTTCTTTTTTGTATCTATATATTCATAGCGCAGTATTACTGCGATGTTAAACCCAATAACTAACCAACCAACCAACCATTGTATTTATGTTTTCCTGTGGCAACTTTGTTATTGTTTACAAACTTCATTGTCAAAAACAATTTATTTTAAGAAACAAGTACTAAATATTAAGCAAATAAATTTCGAAAATATACACAAACAAAAAATATTTTTTTTTCCATTTTAAAGGGTTTTGTAATTATGTAAACCAAGCAATGTTAAATATTTAAGATTTCATTCTGCTATTTTATAATTGCAGTTTGTTATTTTGAGTTCTGCTTGAATATGAATATGTTTCAAAAAATATATTTTGAAACTTTATAAAAAATTAATTTTATTTCTTTGAAGAATAGTTGTGAAAGTTTTGAGTATGATTTTGTGAATTTAAAAGTAATAGAAAGTGAAGAAAAATAAAACTTCACATACTAACCTGTTACTAATTACTCGCGGAAATAGAAAAACAATTTTTGATCAAAGATGCTATTCATGTAGACGTAATACGTGTAGTTCCCGTCTGTTGACGCTGGTGGTGCTACTATCTTTCTGGTTTGCGTTTCGCTTCACTGTCCTATCTGTATGATAATCTGTGAGCTCAGTTGGACAGTGTTAGAAACGGGTATTTCAGTTGGTAGACCTTTACGGCATTATGTCGATGACCAAGGTTTGTATCCCAACGTGGTCTTTTTTACTCTTATAAACTTAATTAACGCCCTAATAGAAAAGTGTTGAAGAAAATGAGATTGTTTATCTATTTATGTTTTGTTTGAAAATTATCAAGTTTTCAAAATCCAGATTAACAAAAGTTTTAATTCTTAGTAAGTGACTTTACGAAATCTATGACGAAGATTTGTATTTTAACAGCATTTATAAATGTTTCCCTAAATCTTTCATTATAATTTGTTTAGTTGGGTTTTACGTCGTACTAGTTCTGCGCAATGAGCAATTGGCGACGGTCTGAGACACCCTTAGAGGTGTTCCGAAGACAAGCCATCACAATTTTTATTCTCCACGTAAGGCATGGCTCTCCCGCTTTGGTGACCCCCAGAGGTATAATTTTTATGGGAACATGGAGGAAATTGCGGCCATGACAGATTTTACGTGCACCAGCCACCATTAGTGTATAAAACGGTCTTTGGCCGGCACTCTACTGACTGGGCTACAGCGTTCCTAATTTATGTAGAAATATTACATTCATATATATTGTCTGGTAAGAAAGTTTTCTTTTTAACTTGTTATTATTTGAATATATTAAAAAAAAAAACATATAAATTTAACTTTTAACTATATATTTTAAAATGTCACAGATTTTTATTCAACAAAATATCTAAATTGAAAAATATGATTAAAATTTTAAAATAAAGGGGCATTTTCAACTTTGTGTTTTCGTTTCGCTGTTTAGTATATATAGGCTGTTTAATTAAAAATGCCTCAATAATTTTTTTGTTTGTTTGTTACCTGGTATATTTTGTAATTCACAGACAGTAAAAGAAAATAGAGTTTTCGTAATTATTACGAATCGAAAAAATACTTTAATAGCAAAAAATCTAGCAACAAACATAAAAAAGAAGTATAGGTAAAAAAAAAAAATCACTTGGGCCAATAAATTAGAAAATTTATATTAATATTTTATTGGACATCTTTTTGTATAATGGACATCCTTTTGCACACAGACTAACCTTTATTGTGAGAACATCGATTTTTCAAGCTTCTGAAATGCATGTATATCCAGAGAATAACAGACATTGTTTACACAGACTTCACGATCCTGTAAAATTGATGGAAGAGGAGATTTTTGACGCATGAACCTTTCAAACATGTCCCAAATATATTCTGTTGGATTAACGCTAAAGTACTGGCTACGTGGCAGCCAGGCAAGCTGTTTGAAAGTCAGATTTATGTTCACTGAATATATCTCTAAAGATTTTAGCAAGATGTGTATTTACATTATCAACCATGAAGTATCCGTATCTTACGGAGTAAAAATGTATTATTGCAGAATCCACTTTATTTACCAATTTGTTTAGGTGTTACATGTTTTTTTGTTTACACTCAAATAACACTAGGAAACCACATCCATACCAGCAGAGCATTCCCCATGGTATAACAAGTTTTACATGTTTACGTCGCTAGTGAGCACTAGTAGGAATTGCTATACCTTTCTAATTCATTAGCCAGTGTGTATACAAGGTCCATTAAATATTTTTATTGCAATAGCATTTGTAATTCAGCATACTAAACACTTTATTTATTGCATTACTAAACATAAAAAAAAAACATACAAAAAGATTTTTTTTCTTTTATATCATTTGAATAAAAAATCTTTATCTTACTTCGGTGTAGAACGTTGTAACTATCATTCTGAATGTTTCGAGGTCCTCTAAATCCATAATTCATGTTTTTAGTGGTTGGTCTGTGTGTCTGTGTGTGTGTGTCTGTCTGTGTGTCTGTGTGTGTGTCTGTCTGTTATCAGCATACTTCAAGAACAAATAATAGCAGAAAGTTAAAACTTGATATTCAAAAGGTGTATCATATAGGGATGCTTCACTAAACTTTTCGTTGAGATTAAGCAAATGGTTTGCGTACAAGGAAACCCAAGATAATTCAAATACATTTACGTCTATTGAGGAAATCGCAGGTAAGTAGAGTTTAACATCTGTACACTGTTCTAAACCAAATGAAACGAATATATATTTTTTATACGTGTAAAAATATTCTTAATGTAGAATAAATCAGGGAAATCATTCACTGTTCGTTTATAGGGCTACACAAAAGAACTAGATTATAGTGGACAATGCTTGAAAATTGAGGCAAAGGTATTCCAGGTTATGCCGTCTGTTATTAATGTAGGATTATATTTAGGTGTACTGTGTGGGGCGTACATTACTTCAGAAGATATACAGGGCTACCAAAATTAAACCATAACATTCCTTTTTATTGTTAGCGAAAGTGCTTTACTATAATATTTTACCATGTCCAGGAAAGCTGCTCAGGAATTGGAATTAATTCCTCATAAGCATATGGTAAATAATGTATTTTTGTAAGTTAAAGATTCATCGCTTTGTTTTTTGTATATTTACACGCTTTGAGGTTTCCTGAATACCGATGTCAAATTTTTAACGCTTGATCTTTGTCTGTTTCTTTTAGAAACAAATTGTTTCAGGCGAGCGAAATGTTATATTTTGAAGTTAATACGTTTGTTAGTAGACAAGTTTGATCAAGATTGATAAGTTTCAGGGAATACTGCGTGTGAAAGTTGTCTAAATAATTTGAAATGAACTTTGGAATTTAGTAAATGGTTTGAATTTTATATAAATGTAGGTATAATACTGAAACGGGGTGTTTAAGGAGGTGGTAGCCACACCTAGACAGAATTATTTGTCAAATAAAACTGTTCCGAAGCCTAATTTGAATTGTTTTAACATAAGTTTACATTACAGTCATCGTTATTGTACCCCTTAATGTCCAATTTGTATTTACAGTTTAAAATTTCAGGGTAAGAGAAAGTTGTGTAAGTGACACACCAAATTATTTTAATTGGAAAATTAAAATAATTGCATAGAGTTGGGATACATTAGAGATCTTATTTTTAGGGTTTCAAATACGTTCTTTTACACGCATATTTAAAATTGGGAAAACGAAAGTGAATTCAAAATATTTAAAAACATTGAAATAATACAGAAGCATAACAAAAGGACATAGCTTATTTATATATTTACATAGAAAGGCGTAATTGGTTTTTACAATAAAATGACTAAATCATAGTATCTTTATAATTTAAAAAGATTAAAATTATTACAATTAGCCAATAGAGATATAAATATATATGTATATACATATATATATATATATATATATATATATATATATATATATATATATATATATATGAATCTCATAATCAAAGAATTAAAAAATGAACACAAACAATATAATAGGTTTAATAAAAAATTTTCTTATTACATCTTTCCAAATTTTACAAAAAAAAAAAAAAAAAAAACTTCAAAATAAGGAACTATCCTCTAAAATAGAGGACATTTGGTCACCTTATTACAAATACAGGCCCTATAAATACAGGCCGACACACATCGAAATGTTGCCCAAACCAAAAATGAACACTTCCTCTTTTGTTCATTTTTGTGGAATCCTGCAAGTCGAAATACATTTCGTGAGTCGTTTGAACAATTAATAGCTGAAAACCAACCCACAAGTTCAAAATTGTGTTCAATAAAAATCATACAAAAACAAGCACAGTGGGTAACAAATTGAGTTGTGAGTCAGCTCCCTTTATTAGGATCTTTAGTACAGGTGTAGTGCAGTTGATAGTTATGATTTGAGACTGGTAATAACTCATTTCGTAGAGGTTTGGTGCATATACAGTTGACCAGTTTCATTTCCTCCTGAGAAATTTTTGCTTTTATGAAATTAATTTAGGTCCGATCGTAAAATTATTGAAGAAATATTATATTATTATTCAGCCTCGTCATTACTTTGTTAAAAAATAAAAAATAAAAATAAATAAATAAAAGTAAATAAATTTCAAAATCGAGATTGGAATTTTTTTTATTTTCAAAAAGCAACTTTATACAATCCATCACAAAGAATTTTTTTTAAATTTGTAAATATTTGATTAAATGTTCAAATATTGTTAATTTATAAATGTATCATATATAAATATCACTTGTAATTTTTTTTTTTAGTTCTCTGTTTCTTGTATAGATTTAAGAAAAATAAAATTACAAATTTATTAAATTTTTAATCAATAAAGCTTAATATATATATATATATATATAAATAATAGATAACGTAATAAAATTTAATCTTAAAATTTAGCAATTAATAGAACTAAAACAATAACAGCACACTAAAATATAGAACTGAATTTAACATAGAGGAAAGAATGACACAAAAAGTTGCGATATAGATAAGGAACCAATGAGTTACCATATTAACTTAAAATACTTACGCCGACCTGAAGGATAATAAAAAAGGACCATTAAACTTGTGAAAGAGAAAAAAGATAATAAACCACATAATCAATTGGATATAAATGCTTAAAATTAGAAATATACTTATCAAGGGTCGCATACTTCATAAAGCAGAGAAAGCTGCAATGATTTCGTAAAACGATATTGCTAATCATAGCAATTTATATCATCTCACGCCCCGATCAATGCAGCAAAAAGACCATAAAGAATGAGAAAAAGGTGAAAAATTAAATTAAAACAAAGGATAAATAAATATTAATTAAAATCTTAAAGGAAACCAAATTAATAACATGAAATAAGCAGAGTAACCACATGGAAAACAGTTAACACAAACTGGAAAAATGGTTGATGCCAAAACCTAAATTGAAGTTAAAATAATAGCTCGACAGATATCGATTAATCGAAAATACTTCAGAACAATTACATTAAAGATAAAATACACAGAGTAAATATGAAATGATAATGTTAAAATTAATACTAGTAGAGTTAAATTAAATCGTACCAAAAATATTAATAATTAAATCGTTTAAGATAAGGACTGAAGAATGAAGGTTAAAGACTACTAAGTACAAGCGCCATCTTTCGGTTAGCTATAATAACATTAAGTCAGTTATATAAGATGTATTGACTGAAAGATTAAGATAATTTAGAAGTAATAACAGCAAGATTAAGATAATTTTTAAGATTTTTATTTAAGATGTATTGACTGAAAGATTAAGATAATTTTTAAGATTTTTATTTTGAAGTCAAATTATTAAGTGTTAAGTTTTAAGAAGACATAATTACAAGCAATAATGCCAAAGAGCACAACTATAAGGATAAGCATTATAATGCGGTCATCATAAATTAAAATTAAAAGATTTTTTTTTTTTTTATTATTAATATTTATAAGATTTTATTTTGGTTATGCAAATAGATGGATTGTTCAAATTTAACAAGGGAAGCCTCAAGTAGCCCGAAGCACATTGTAAAATTTAATGATAAAAGAGTTCAAAATACATAGTATCAACCAGAAAAAATAAAAGAGTTCAAAATACATAGAATCAACCAGAAAAAGTAAGAATGTAACTTACAGCAATCCCCCCACGTTTTTTTTTTTTTTTTTTTAATAAATTTTATTCAGCATCAAACCCTCCCAGCCAACCAGCCAAACAACAACACCCTTCCTCCTTAATCAAACTTCTGCCCACCCATCCACCTGATTTTTTTTTTTTTTTTTTTAATTTTTAATTAAACCTTAGTTTTTTTTTTTTTTTTTTTTTGTGTGTGTGTGTTAGACAGAGACCCTTTTTGATAAACAAGTGAATAAATAAATTTTTTAGGATACCCCATTTTTGTAGCAACATATATATATATATATATTAAAAGTTCAAAACAAATGAGAATTTTCAACTTTGTGTTTTCTGCTGTTTTTATTATGTATATTCTTTACAGAATTTTTTTATGTCCCGATACAGCAAGAATGCCACAATAAAAAACTTTTTTTGTTACCTGATTATTCTAATGGTATATTTTGTTATAAACAGACAACAAAAGGGAACAAAGTTTTCCCAATTATACTACGATTCGAAAAAACTTTAGTAGCAAGAATTTTTACAACACATAAAAAGAAGTATATACGAGGTATAAGAGGACAATTGGATATTTTTATTGTAATAGCATTTGTAAAGCAGCAGTATATTCAAATCTGTATTTCTTGCATTCGTTAACATAAATACATAAATAGATTTTTTATTTCATGGTATTCGGATAAAATCCTTTGTATTATATCAAAATATATGACTTTTATTCTAAATGCGTTTCAAATACATCTTTTATTAATAATCGTGAAATGAAAAGAATTGCGTAGAGTTTGACAAAAATAATTACATTTTGAATAAAGACTTCCAAATTTGGGTATAAATTCTAGATAATGCTGTTTTTAACAATTCATATTTAACAGTATTTATAAAGAGAAAATAAAATAAAATATTTTGAAAATAATGCATTATCATGGGTGGTGAAAGTATTTTAAGGAAATATTTTTTATATCGTAATCTCACTTTATATCACTGCCAACACTTTAATAATTCTGTAATGTACAGATTTTGGTTACCCTAATTTTCTGTTTACTAATATGTTTTCTGTACTCATTTTTACAGCATGCTAGAGAATTAAAATGTTTTACAAACTGGGATCCGACTTAGTGCAGGCGTGAAAGACGCTGCTGAAGTTACCAAGGATCCAACCGAAATTCCTGTGTAAATACATACATGCGCAGCCGCAGGTAGTGGGAGCCGGATTCATCATGTTGTGTCAATTAAAAGAAAAAATTCCGGAACACCCAAACTCTGGAAAGTCACTGCCGGAGTCAGTGGAAATCCAAATCATAAATTTGACTGTTTTAAGTGTTTTTTTTTTTTTTTTTAGATTTTTTTTAATAATAAGTGACATAGAATTTCCAGATTTTTTTTAAATATAATAACCGGCAAAGTGAACAGAGCCTGTTAGTATATAATGAAAAAAATCATTGCACATTAACCAAAAAGTATTGTCTTTAATGAATGAAGAGAATTCACAAGATTTAAAAAAAAAAAAAAATAAATAAATAACGGAAGTTTCTTGGTCATTGTTACAATTTTTTAATAAGAAATGGTATGATTTCTCTGTGAAATAGCTAAAATTGTAAACATTTGGTTAATTATGTTCTCCAATAAAATGATAACATTGATTTAATTATGAAGTGTTATTAAGGAGACAAGATTTTTTAAAAATTGAATTTGAGGATAAATACGCATCTTCCTAGAGTTTCGAGGACAAAATAAACAAATCACCTTAAATTGTAGAATTTTAGTAATTTTTATGTATGATGTACCTGAAAGGATGTACCTGCTTATTTAATATACATATCCATACCCCGGAAGTAAAAGATACCACGACTATTTTGTGAAAAGAATTAATACCATGTGTTTGATGTGCTGCAATGAAATACATGTGTAGTGAATAAACCATAGCCTCCTAAACTAGATGCCTGTCGAGTGGCTCGGAAACTTGGCAACAATTCAAGCGGTAGACAGCGCCACTTGGTGCAGATTGCGCAACTTTTTTTATTCAATAGCCACCAATTTTTTTTTTTTTTTTTTTTAATGGGATTTGATATACATATATGGTGAATAAAATCGAAGAAACGTGGATAACATATGTCATATATCACTTCTTAAATTTATTGGTGACAGTTGAATAAAAAAGTCGCACAATCTGTACCAGGTGGCGCTGTCTACCGCTTGAACTGTTGCCAAGTTTCTGAGCCACGCGACAGGCATCTACTTCAGGAGGCTATGAATAAACAAAACGGGCATGGTTTTAAATACCACTGTCTTATCTTCTTTTTGGTAACTGGACATTAGTGCTTCATGCTTCTGTATAAATCAAAAAATGTTCATAAAGAGCATAGTGCTAACTCCTTTTACAAAATGGACACGGTGTCCTTGATTTCCAGAATGCAGATATAAGAAATTATTATAATAAAGCATTAATAATTTATAACCGGCGTCCCGAAATTTGTTCGAGTTTTTTTTTTTTTTTTTTGACGCAGGTAGTTTCCGAGGTCTGTCCTCGCGGTTCGAAGACGTCTGGTCAGCCTGGGTCTCATATTAAAACTTTTGCGACCGCATGTTTATGTTTTTTTCCCAGTAAGGTCCGCCTGTGGGCGTTATTCTTCCCACTTACAATATTTCAGAACAACATTTTCCGTATTCACATTTATATTGCAAATGGATATACTCTTTTTAATCAAAGCATTTATATCCATAGTACATTGATAGTACAAATATGAATGTTGGGTATATTTTTAAGAAATAAATAACATACAAATTGCGAAAGAAGCGCCCACTGGTAGAGTTAGAGATTTTCAAATGACGTGAATCTACGTCAGCGGTCGTGAAAGTGTTAAAATTTTAAAGAAACTTAATATTCGTGATTACTGTACCATTTTGGTGTAAATTGCAATTATTATAACTTGAATTCCTTCTTGTTTAAAATTGAAATAATTTTTCATTTCTTTTGAAATAATTATTATTAATTTTTAATCACTACTCATTTTGTTTAATCCCTAGGATAAAATAGGTATGAAAAAGTGATAAAAATTTAAGTATTTAACTGTTAAGAACAGTGATTTAAAATACTCTAAGTTTAATAACAGTAAGCCTATTGAATAAAAGAAACGAAAGAAGTTTCACATATTTAATCTTTTATTAGGACTGAGGGCCTATTAGTCTCAGACAGCGATTTTTGCGTTGTCGTTTTCGATAGTTGGACATTTGTCGAAATCATTTTCCGATAGTTTGACATTTATCGAAATCTAAAATTTATCGAAAATATAATTGAATAATTTGAAAGCGATGTTATAATTGGGAAGAAAAAAAAACTAATAGTCCTCAGTCCTAAACTAAATTCTGCTTTTGCCAGAATTTCATCAAAATCATTTTTTTTTTTAAGAAAAAGAAAAGGAAAATTATACAGTATCGTTACAAACGATATCGAATTTTTTTCTTTCTTTTTTTTTTTTTTTTAATTTTGAATTAGGAAATGAAAAGTGCGCGTGCAATAATATGAAATAAAAATAAGTAAAAAAAAAATTAATTTAATGATTTAATTTTTATATAAAACACGATCGCGTGCTATCTTAAAAAGTAGATGTAAAATTTTAAGTTTAATTTTCTTGGTAACAATTATAAATTAAAATAAATAATTTAATGAAAGTTTAGAAGTTAGAATTTCTAATTTTATTTTTTTTTTTTTTTTTCTTTTAAGAAAAAATCAGACCCCATAGAATATTGTAGGGTAAAATTAATATTTTTTAAATTTTGTCTGTGCAATTCAGGTTATGGTGCACTTAAACAATTCTAATGTATAAAGCATACTTCCCAACATTCTAATTAATATTACGTAGTATTTATAGGACCCATATTTTTTGTTTTATTTAATCTCTAATCCATTTGGAGAAAATTATTCTAAAATAAAGTGGTTTGGAAAAACGCGTAGGTACACTAACAATACTACCAGTGTTGATATTTCGGGACTTTTTATTCACTATCTACAGCTAAATTTTAATTGTAAAGGTTTCCTAATCATTTCGAAGTTTAATCCTCTATTATGTGTATCAAATATCATTCCTTAAAATCATTAGTGATTATTTAATTAAAAAAGTCGCTAAATTAGGCATAACTAAATACTATAGATAGGTAATCAGAATGTTGGCAAGTATGTATAAAATATTTTGGGCTATTTGTTAGCAACCTTTTTTTTTCTCAATATAATACTTTCTATTTTAAATATAGCAACAAATATAACTTTTCCTTTCTTTAAAGAATATAGTATATAGAACAAAGAAATTCTTAGCTTTTGCTTTCTTTGTTACAGAAAAACATCCATATTTTAGCATATTTGCATTCTACCAGGTCCTTGAAAACGTTAGAATGCAAATAATGCTTTTATTCTCATTCCAATTTCCAATATTTATTTCGATTTTTCTTTAATTCTTCTTTGATTTGATATGGGTAGTCTTAGCTTGTGATCCGAGGAATTGTTTTAATACTGAAGTTGAGTCATCTTTAAATTTCAGAAAGAAATTTTTGCACTGATTATATTAATGTATATATATATATATATATATATATATATATATATATATATATATATATATGCCTAAAATACCTTTTAAAAGGTAATATTTTGTTAAGTTAATAAACAGAATTTATCCATCATTCACTTAGAAGTTATGAAGTAAAGATTTTTAAAAAACGGACAAGAAATGTTTAGAATATTTGATTTTCGAAGGGTACATTTCTGTGGTGAAAGAAAATGGGTATGGATTTGGCTTGTATATTTATTTAAAAAATTTTGAAATATTGTATTTAATACAAGACAGAACAATAAAAATGTTATTCTTTGTCTGACATTGTTAAAAATGGCTTCTAAAAAATGAGCAAAATTGTCTCGAAATTTCTCCGAAACGATATATACTTAAATTTGAAAACCCATGTACTCACTTTTGAGTATACTGACATGCTCAACAGTGGAGATATTGGGATGCTTAGTAGTCAACTTCATTTTTGAGCATGCCAATATACTTAAAAATGAGTATATGGGATTTTCAAATTTAAGTACGTATTGTTTCGGAGCTATTTTGAGACAATTTGGTTCATTTTTGAGAAATCATTTTTAACAGTGAACATTTGAACACATGTATAATGACTTACAATCTCTGGATGTTGAATTTGTATTTCAGAAAAATGCTGCTAGAGAATAATTCTTAATATAGAGAGTGTGGTCTTCACAGAGTGTTAAAGGCTACATTTCCTTATGCTATCTTAAACAGCTTTCTGTAAGTTCAAAGAATGAATATATGATATAACTTGCTTCGTTTTCAGTTTCAGTACACTAAAAAACCTATGTACACTGTTAAAAATGGTTTCTTAAAAATGAGCTAAATTGTCTCAAAATGGCTCCGAAACAATAAATACTTAAATTTGAAAACCCATGTACTCATTTTTGAGTATATGGACATGTCAAACATGGGGATATTTGATTCTTATTGGTCAACCCCCTTTTTGAGCATGTCAATATACTCAAAAATGATTACATGTGTTTTCAAATTTAAGTATATATTGCTTTGGAGCTATTTTGGATAATTTAGCTCATTTTTAAGGAACTATTTTTTACAGTGTACCAGTGAAAATTATCAAATAAAATTTTGCCAATATTTTTCTGAATTTGCCAATATTTTTCTAGCATGTTCTGCTAGATATTTTTCTGAATATCATAAAATGCCTTTTATGATATTCAGAAATCTTAAATTTTTCTTATTTGAAAGTAAATAAAAATAACTTAAGGCGATGATTGAATAACACAAAATTATTATTATTATTTTTTTTTTTTTAATTTTGTTCGACGTTTAAAGTTTCCTATTAGCTTTAAAGTTAATTAAAATGTTGTATGATTAAGATGACGTCTCAACTTTTAACTTCTAGAAAATGATGTCGTAAAATAAAAATATTTTTATAAAAAAAACTCAGTGAGTAATTAAATTCAAATTATTTTTGAATATTCACAATTTCTCTTTTGTCAGAAAACTTTTATATGTAGAGTTCAAGAAAGTTTTGTACATTCTTGACTTCTCTTTAGCGAAGTAAAGGGATATTTCAGACATATCCATATGCATGAGGAAAATGATATTCATCAAAAATGCAAATGACTGCGCAGTATGCGTTCGACGAATAAGTGAGTGGACATTTTGAAAGAATTTATTTCATACAAGTGTTTCTATATAGCTAATTACTACAGAAGATTATTCATAAATATTTTGTAATACGGAGAATTATTGTTAAAACCGAGATTTTTCGCATTTTTCGTTGCATAATAAACTGTCTGAGATTTACTTAAATTTTTACTTGTATCTTTAAATGAAATATGGTTTATTGAAAGATATTTGCGAACCAATTTTTCAATCTAGATTCAATAGCGAATCAATTTGCTTCTTTTATTTCTTTCTGGGCCAATATAATTACGCTCATTTAAAATGAAGCGCCACCAGAATTTGAAAACAAGTTTTTTTTTTTTTTTTTTTTTTACCCATTTTAGTTTACTGCCTTCCTCAGGCTGGCTAGGTGGTTTTTTTTTTTTTTTTTTTTTTTTTTACCCATTTTAGTTTACTGCCTTCCTCAGGCTGGCTAGGTGGTTTTTTTTTTTTTTTTTTTTTTTTTCATCTTCATCATAAAATCACGTGGAGCTCTCCATTGAGCTCACTTCTGTTAAGAAGACCGACTATTTGCTTGATCATGCAACATCTCTTCAAGCTTACTACAACTTCAGGTGGAAGTAAGCGGTGTTTTCGATCACTGCAGATACTGAAAAAGCTCCCGTGATGATGATGAAGTTTTTTTTTTTTTTTTTCTTTGTTAATTTTAGAAAAGTAAAATTATATTAAAAATTTGTGGGGTAAAATTTTCCATTCAAAATTAAAATTAGGTGTTATAAAACATATCTCACACCCCCTCTAATGGCTAAAACAATTTTTTTACGGAAATTATTTTGGTATTTAATGTGTGTGGGTGTACAAAGCTCTAGAAAACACAAATATAACAATATAATAAAAATTGGAAAATCGATTTATTTTATTTTAAAATTTAACTGTAACTTAGTTTGTGCGTATGTAAGGAGAAATAACTCACTTAAGATGAAAACCTTGAGCCGAATAATTAAACATTTATGAGTAAACTCTTCTTATAAGTTCATTACTTAAATATCTTATCATTAACATAAATACACAATTAATACTCTACATTACAGACCACTTATCCTATACAAAACATAAGTCGCGTCAAGTTATTGAAAACAGATTAAGTTATGATTTATGAAGTAATGAAACAGAAACATCATAAAAAGATGAAACTGCATATAATGATGAGCGATATGCCCTCTTGAGTGTTAGAGGAAATATTTTCTAAAAAAAAAAAAAAAAAAAAAAAAAGAAGAAGAAGAAGAAGCAATAAAAAGTCTAAATGATTCTTAACACGTTGCGCGCCACGCAACTTCTTAAAATCCATTAAAATTCCATAATGATTCCTTCTGTAATAAATAAAAATTAAGCAAATTTTTAATAAATTTTCAGTCATTAAGTGTAATATTTTTAGTTTTATATCCTATTTTATATCCGCCACCGATGATTGACGCTGCTTTATATCATATTTGACACTGTCAGCCACCGATGGCTGACAGAGAGCTCAAAATTTTATTTTTTTATTGGTACTGCTTTTATTTTCAGGGTAAAACTTTCACTGAAATGTTTGAAGTATAACATGTTCTGCACACTCCTAAAGCTTCAAGACGATTCCTTCTTTACTTAGAGATATATGACAAAATGTCTAGAATCCAGAATGGCTGACATGGCGCTCAGCGTGTTAATTAGAGTTTAAATTATACTGATGATAATTTTTTTTTTTTTTAATGAAAATGTTTATAATTTACTTTTATTTTACAGAATAAATTGTAATTTATGTACGTTTAAATTTATATTTAAAAACGTGGAAGCTCAGTGTAGTTTGCCAAAACACGATATATCATTTAATTTATAATTATCATTATTATTGTTTTTTTGAATGAACTGGTTTTTATAGTACACTGTAAATATTCGAAATAGGGTTGTTAAACGTTAGCCATATACTATTTAAATTTGAGCTGTACTTTTAAAATTTATTGGTGTATATGACGTAATTTTCCGTAAATTTTATGGCTCACCTAAAGATTGGTAAGATTTGAATTTTTTGTAAAGTAAAATATATATATTTCATTTTGTGGTATGTTAATGAAAGTTTTTAAAATTTTTTATTTTTTATGGTAAAACATGTATGTCAAAAACAAAAATTTCGTTGTACTAAACCATTTCTTTAAAACTTATAATAAAAGTTTTAATTTCTTTTGAGAATACTCAAAATAAATATATGTAAAAAAGTATATTTTACAACATTTCATCACATTTCTTCTTGGAAAAAAAAAAAAAAAAAATCTTGTTAGACTACTACTTTTTCAATAAAGTGCATCAAATGCTCACACTCAAACACGATATGAATGTAAAAACAAAAGAAGTCATTCACAAAAAACAAAAGATGTCATTCTCAAACTGTTCTTTATAATACGCAATAACTGTAAATGATAGGGAATGTATGACATATAAGCAAAAAAAAAAAAAAAAAAAAAAGAGCCGGTCATACATATCGGGAGATAATCTTCCCTAATCAAAAATATAAGTGCCCCCTCCCTCTTTTTCTGTTTCAAGAATAAACTTTCCTAAGTACTTGTCAAACGTAGACTGTTTTCAAAGATACACCATTACTTTCTGTTCGAACTATGTTTTATTGATGAAGATGTTTTTTGGGAGTGAAGACTATTCTTTTTATTTTTCGAAAACGCAACAAAAAATTGTATGATTATTTCCAGCAAATATACTGTAATCTTAATGTATTTTTATAGTTATTAATGTAAAATTCTTTGGTTAAAATTTCGTGACATAATTCAGAATATTTAAATTGTTTTAAATTATTT
This sequence comes from Salticus scenicus, assembly GCA_963930645.1. NCBI lineage: Eukaryota > Metazoa > Arthropoda > Arachnida > Araneae > Salticidae > Salticus > Salticus scenicus. The sequence goes on from OZ005655.1 coordinate 280,668,378, forward strand.
TAGAGTGGATTCCTACTGTTGAAAGAATGAACATTTGTAGAAATAATGAGATAGCTTTTTAGGTGATAAAGAGAGATTATTTTACTGACCTTTTAAAAGTAACAGCTGTCTGATTTTTAAAATAGCCAGCATATTAGGACTATAAAAATTACATATTTCATTATTTTTAACTATTATTTCATTATTTTTATTTATTTTTTTATTTATAAAAGAAATATTGCTAAAAGAAATTTATATCAAAATAGTGGCGTTAATTAATCTTTTTTTTTTTTTTTTCTTTTAAGTAAAATCTGTTAGCTGAGTATTACATTGCTGTTATTCTCAATCGATATTCTTAAGGGTATAGACAATATTTATTTTTTAAATATAAAAGGAATTTCACTAGGAAAAACTTATAATAATTATATACTCTATCTCTACTCTTCATCTTTATTATTATTATTATTATTATTATTATTAATTTATTTTCCTTTTTGTAGACTAAAATTTTCCAGACGCTGTTTAATATTAATTAATCAAAGATACTTAATTATTTTATATCAAAACTGATGCTTTATAGATTATGTTTTTCTAATAAATAAAATAAAATAAATAAATAAAGTTTTTTTTTTTTTTTTATAAGCAGAATGGGGGGGAGGAAAAAGACTTAATTCTTTATATTTAAGAAAAACATTATTACTCGGAAATTTCATTGTCTAGAAATTCCTAAGAACATGGCATTAGAATTCATCTGTATTTAATTATTTCTTAGCTTACAGTTTAAGATTAGAAAAATCTTCCAAACTCAAGGGGTAGACATCTTATCGGCAGGAAAGGATAATTACAGTTTTATGAAGAGAACGAGACCTGTACTTTAGGGTTCCTAAAAAACAGTTTATTATTTTAAAAAGAGTTTTGGTATTTGTGTTAAATTGGCAATTGGCCTATATGTAATTTACTGCATGGATTGTTCAGTATAAATTTAAAATCATTTAAGCAAGAATACGTGAAATCCTTTATTTTTTTTTATTTATTTATTTATTTTTTTTTTAATAAAATAACGTTTTAGAGGCACACCAGAGAGTGAGGCTTACAGTTCATAATCGAATGTACCCTCAAGGATAAAATGTAAACTTAAAAACTATATTTGGTCCCATTACATAGTCACAAAAAAATGATGCATAGCTTCATCTTATTACTAGTCACTGAAAGATGCCGTAGTATAGATTGATTGAAAGATCCACTAAACCTAGTATTTATTATAGCGGCAAACTAGTCTTAGTACCAAAAGTACTGTGGGCGCCAAATGTCCGTTAAAAGATTAAAAATTTATTAAAAAAAGAACAAATAATTATAAGAAAATGGATTCTGCACGAATACCATTACAAGGAGATCGGATTTATTTTTAAGAAAGAAAACAAAACGCTGTCGTTCAAAAATCGAACATCAGGTGGCGCTGACAAGTAATATATGAAACATATATGTTTGCACATCAAGTCTATAATAAAAAGACAATGAACAGATGACGATAACAACACAAATATGCTTACAAACTGCAGTATCCATGGGCATGAAATAACGACTTTTCTTGCCGTAAATCCTTTTGTCATGCAAAATTTTTGCTCTTGATTCATCGTTGTTCATTTCGTAATGCTAAGATACTACCCCATCAAGAATACTTATGCTGTTTAACTGGCAGCTTGATTTTATAAATTGATTTCATTTATGCATGTCAGTGTCATTTATTGGTCATTTTGTGAACTAGAACTTTTTTTCCCTTTCTTTATTTCTTTTAAAAATAAATAAGTAAATAAAATAAAAACAAGATATTCCTCTAAAGCCCTTCTTGCAAACCGAGGTTTTTAAATATGATTTGTTATTTTTTAAATGAAATTTTTTAAGTTTTAACGAACTTTCGGCGTATATAGTATATATAGATATTAAATATAAGTCGCGATCGAATTGTTAATAGCTAGTTTTGGAAATAATTGTAAATTACATAAGTCAGCTTATTTTAATTTGTTATTAGTATATATTGATATATAATTAAAATAAATTCACAATCCTCCTTAATTAGTATAATAAAAAAATCTTATGTGAATTAATTTTCTTTTCTTGAAATTAAAACTTTTTACAATCTTTATTAAAAAAAAAAATAATAATAATAATAATAAAAGAAAAAAAGAAAAATAAATGAAAATAAATAAATAAATAAATAAAAATAAAAAAGCCTTCCGAGGAAGAAGTTGAGAAAGTATTTATCCAACTTTTTTTTTATAATGAAGAAAAAAAAAAAAACACAGAATTATTTTCCAGCTATTTTTCAATTTAGAAGACTAATTTAAAAAATTAACATTGTTATCTCTTCTGAAATGCTAAAAAAAATTTAATTTTAAAAGAAAAAAATTCCATAGAGAAATTCCGGAGAGTTTCCTGAGGCAAACTATAATTAAAATTTAATGCGGCCTTTTGCATTACTTTAAAGTAATATAAATATTTAATTATTCTCAAATTAGTACCTTCAATGTGTAAATCTTTTTTAAACTTTGTTGGATTTTCTTTTTCAACTAGCTCTTATTAATCTTTAATTTATAGTATTTTAAACTGTTCAAAAAATTTCCAGCATTAAATATATATATATATATTGTTTTAAAAAGTGACATTAAAACTTTATTTAAAATAAATGTGAAAATATCATTAACAATTAAAAATTGTTTGAATAAATTTAGTACATTTACAGGAGGTATTAAGTTTTAAACATATTTTTTTATTACTTTTATTTTAAAAAAAAAAAAAAAAAAAAAAAAAGGAAAGAAAAGGAAGAAGGAAAAGGGAAAAGAAACTAGTGCAATCTATTGTTATTCTGCGTAACTTTACATTGTAAGTTTCGATACCAGTTCAGATTTTAATTTTTTTTTTTCCCCTTATCAATGAAGATATTTGTAATGCTGACGCTGAGAAAAGAAACGTACCACCTTCATCTAAAACTAATAAGTAGTCATTTTGTGAATTCCTGAACTAGAAATATAGATTTCCGAGCTGTGCGCTTAAGGTAAACAAATAAAATGAATAGATAATATGATAGAGATGTTCTAGCCTATACTTTTTTAGATAATGAATTAATAATATGAATATTATGAATCTTTCATATATTGCGAGAAATTCTCGCTTCTCCCCCCCCCCCCCTAAAATTCAGTTATAAATCAACATGACAGTTACTAAATCTCACCTCTTGAGATCACATTTATTTGCAGAGATTTTTAAATAAGTTTGACCACGATAATGTAGAAAACAACTCTAGAATTCTAATAGGGGTTTCTAGAATTCGCTAGCAAAGCAAAATAGAACTTATAACACTGAGGAAAAAAATATACCGCTTTCCACTAGATAGAATAAGTGGCCATTTTCTAAATCCCTTAACTAAAAAATATAGATTTCCGAGCTATGCGCATAAGGCACGCCAATGAACTGAATACACGTAATTATCTAGAATTTCTAGTGTACACATTTCTAGATGGTGAAACACCATTCTGAATACTCTATATATTCTGAATCCTTTGCATTGCGAGAAATTCTCGCTTGGTTTTCTAGAACTGGGTAACAAACCAAGATTATAGTTGCTGAAACCCGCTTCTCGTAGTCTCATTTATTTGCAGAGATTTTTAAATAACTTTGCCCTCAAGAAAATAGACAAACTCTCTAGAATTCTAATAGGTGCTTCTAGAACTCGCTCTCCAAGGGGACTAGAATTTATAAGGATGACATGGAACTGTTTTTTCTAGAGCCACAATTTAGATTCTAGATGACACTTACAGAATTTTTTCTCAGTGGAGGATGATATGGAATTGTTTTTATTGAAGCCACGATTTATTCTCTTGATATCAGTCTTAGAATTTGATTTTTTCTATGCAAATCTTGCATTAATCAAATTAAAATTGCTTTAAATCACTTAGATTCGGAGGAAATTAAGAAATGTAGGACTTTATATAAGTTGCTTTTCAATAAATGGCCAGAGATTTTTCTTTTCAGGCGTTTTGTCAAATATCTAGAAAAAGTCTTCCCGAAAAAATCTTCCCGAGCATAATATATAAGTATATATATATATATATCATATATTTCAGCAAAGTTTTGTTTCGAAGACAAAAAGTGGACTACCAATAATAAATTAAAGAACGTTTGCGAATACTCTGTAAAACGTAATGGTGGAAACACGTTCTGACTGATACATTCGATTAGGAGGCTTTTTGTGATTATCTGTATTCATTTGCATGAGCCTAGTATATCTGTTATATTCATGGAGATCTAAATATTTATTAAAAAAAAACAGCAATAAAAAATGCACATCTTTTATTATAGCATGCAAGAAATTTAACCCATGCAAAGCCACTTTTTTCGGAATTTTGCATACCACATTACACACAGCATCCTGCAATATCAATAAAAATATAAAATATTCAATGAAATACAAACGTTTTCACTAAATACTTTTAAATGCGCACTAGCATTAATAAATTTTATTTATATAATTTAAAAGCCAAACGTATTGAGCATATATTAATATTAAAACATCAAGTACATATTGTGAAAATTCAAAAAGTTTTCGTCGATAAAATTAACTACATTCCAGTTCTCTATCTCTCCTCTTTAAAAAAAAACTGGTGTGGCCACCACATGACTTCCTTATACAACCATAAATATATGTAAATATATATATATATATATATATGTATAAATTATGAAAGCATGGACAGTTTTGTGTAAGATAACCGATTCATAAATAAACAGGCAGGTTCCAGTCAACAAACATCCCTTAAACCAAAAAAAAAAAAAAAAAAAAACTGCCATTCGAAAAATTCCCCCCTCAAAAAAAAAATAAATAAATAAATAATAAAAAAAAAAAAATCACAATAATACGATTTTATATGCCGCCGAGTCAAATATACTAGTTTTTTTCGGGAATAGTACCCAGCGAATTGTTACAGAATATCTCATTGGCAAATGCACAGTTTTAGAGTACAATCATTCGAGTATAGACGGCCAAGTTTTGTTCTCTTTGGCAAAAATTAGTACCAGGAAAAGATAAATTTCACTAAAGTAATTAACTCAGTTAAAATTGAGAAAGGGTTTCTGGCTATCCTATAATAACATTTGCCGCAAAAAATTATGGCTAATCTCGCCATACTGCAAATTAGTAGCCAGAGTAGATTTTTGGCCCAGGCATCGAAATCGGCGACTTGGCGAATGAATTTCGCGAAAATTTGTAGTATAGGGTTGCCAAAGTTTGGAAGCTCTAACTTCAGTAATAAGAGAGATCTGAAATATTCTGAAAAAATTCATTGGTTTATTGCGAAGAACTAAATTCTCCGAAAGTTCTATAAATGACTCACAAAACTATTAAAATAAATAAATAAATAAATTGATTTTTGATGATTGTAGACTAGAAGTTGCCTATATCTTTACGTGTTACTTTCTACACGGTATTACATTAAAAGTGGAACTAGAAAAAAGATTTTTTATTTCCACGAAGGTGAGCTTTGACTTAGCGTAAAATTAGGCATTCAAATGCGGCAAAAAATGTAGTAAGGGATTTACAAAATTTAGAAACTTTACCTCAATATAAGTCTAGTTCTGGAAATTTTGTAATGACTTTAGTTTGTAATGACTTTTTCGTTTCTCGCGCAGAACTACCTTGAAAATTCCATAAACCACTGACAATACTTTCGATAAATTCAAATTCCATTCAAACTTCGAAATATTCGGTTGTTCCTGATTTAGCGAAATTTATCCTCTGGAGTGTATTTAACAATGTTTATTTTATTTCCGTAGTAAAAATACACATTTCATTGGATTGTTTCAAGAATATTAAATTTTGAAGCACACAAAAGAGAACTATACATTTGTTTACTGAATATTCATTAAATGAAATACAGTCGTCGACTAGAACCTATTTCTGTCTTAAAGAATCAATTTCGACACGCTAAAATGTCGACAACTTTCTCAACAGTAAAATTACGGGCTCTATCTGCGGGCTGCGTATTCATTTAATAAAATGTCGACAAGAATCTCCTTATGTCTTTACAAATTACTTTCTACACGCAAAAATGTCTTCAGCTTTCATAACAATGGCTCTATCATTGGCTTCTTTTGAAATCTCTATGATGGTAGGTCATATTTAATGCCAAAACATTCGTATTTTTGGTCATTATGATCCTAATTTTCCTAAATATCTCTAAAATAGAAAATGATATAAAGTCCAAAGAGGGAGGTGCACAATTAGATGTTATAATGAACCTATATACCAATTTAAAACGTTCTACTTCCAACCGTTTTTGAGTTATGCGCGGTATATTACAGGCTCTATCTACGGGATGAATATTCATTAAATAAAATACATTCTTTCACAAGAACCTGCTTAGGTCTTTAAGCATAACTTTCTACACGCAAAAATGTTTTCATCTTTCATAACAGTATCATTACTGGCTCTATCATTAGCTTTTTTGGAAATCTCTATGATGGTATGGTAGGTCATGTATAATGGCCAAAACCTTTGTATTTTTGGTCATTATGAAGCTATTTTTTCTAAATATCTCTAAAATGGAAAATCATATAAAGCCCAAAAAGGGAAATGCGCAACTAGATGTTATAATAAACCAATATACCAATTTGCAACGTTCTAAATCCAACCGTTTTAGAGTTATGCGAGACACACACACACACACACACACACACACACACACACACACACACACACACACACACACACACACACACACACACACATACTTACATACAGACGTCACGAAAATTCGTGTAAAAGAAGGAGCAGAGGCTACCCCGGCTTACATTTTTAGCACGTGTATGTAAAATTGATTAGTTAATTTAAGTAGTTTTATTTATTTATTCTTATGTTTGTAGAATAAACTTTTCTAAATTCTGTTAAATATAAATTAATCAAAGATATTTAATTATTTTATTTTGGAAAGGATGCTTTACATTTTTACTTTCTTCTATATTCAATAGAAGAAAGTATCGGATTCGTAAAAATTTTCGACCTATGGTTTTTGATGGATTTATACGTTTTGAGAGCTGTAGAACATGATTTGACCCTTCTTAGAAAATGTCTGTCAGTGTGTGTGTGACAAAATTTCGTGGCGACTGTATATGAGGTACTACAACACAGAATTTCATACAAATTGGTATGTAGTTACACATTGGCATTAATTAGTGCCTATCAACTTTCGGTAAAAATTGTCCAACAGCTTGCATTGCCATACCGCTTTTTCTAAATTTTTAACATGGTGGTATAGGACAAAATTTTCTATAAATATGCATAAAGAGGATTATATTTTAATAATCATTATGAAATTTAAAAGAGTTATTTGTAATAGAGATAGTCGACAGGGGAAAAAAAAATCTGCGTATGTGGAAGCCTCCCCCCCCCCACCCATCACCCCCGAGGGGAGTAAATGTTCATGAGATTAATACCTTTAAAGCGATAATTTAAAATAAAGTTATTGATTTTTTTTTTTTTTTTTTTTTTTTTTTTTATGTTATATTGAGAATAAATTCGACTTTTTTTGGATATTTAGTGTTATACTACTTCTCTAATATGGAAATTGTCTGCATTAACATGAAAGATAATTTTTATAATTAATAATTTTAATTAATTTTACTGAGTAAATCTGTATAGGAAAATATAGAAGAAAGTCATGTGATGGCCACAACATACTAGTTCTTTTTGTAAATTTATATATATATTCGCTTTTTGAATCGGCAGCAGAAAAATAATATTTATTTCTTTATATTTCTAAAGAATATTACTACCCAGAAATTCTAAAGAATTTCTATTGGAAATTATTAAAATTCATACGTATTTTTCTTTGGAAATAAGTTTTCTTCTTTTTTTTTTTTTTTTTTTTTTTTTCAAAAAGTTCTTTTGGTCGACAGCGGAAAAAAGAAAATGATAAAACAAAAAAATCCACGGTTTGCGAAATAGTTGGCTTTATAAATCTCTCGACTTCATTTACGATTTTTCACAACCTGCAACTTCCAATTTATAATCTGTGAATTCCTACCACCGCTTGTAAATCATTGTAGTTTCTTTATATACGTCAAATATTAGCTTAAAATTTACTGTTTTCGCGAATAATTTTGGCTAATAGGATTGACTTATGCGGAATGTTTCCCTTTTTTTTTTTTAATGCTATTAGGATAAATGATTTATTTCATTTTTAGTCTATAAATTAATGTTTTGCATATGAATGTCTACAAAAAATCCCCTAAAATTAAAAACATTTAAAAAATAATAAAAAAAAAAAAAAAAAAAAAAAGGGGGAGAGAGAGAGAGTTATTTTGCATATTAGTATTTATTCAGTTAAGTGTAATAGGCATATATTTAGTTAAGAAGTTAAAACGGAGCTGGACTGGGCACCTTGGGAAAAGAAATGAGGCTAGATGGACCATATAAGTCCTATTTTAGATGCCAAGAAATAAGAAAAGAGCAAGGAAGAGACCACTGTTTTGTTAGAGAGATGAATTAATACAGTCTGGAAGAGTAGAATGGAGAAAAATTGCAGAAAATAGGGCAGATTAAAATTGTTTAGGAGAGGCCTTCATCCTGCACCGAATTGTCAGCGGCAAAAATTGTCATATATATATATATATATATATATATATATATATATATATACTATATATATGATAGCGGCATATACCGTGTCGTTTTCTGTGAATAAAATATAAGTAATATTAACAGGAATGAGGATCTTTTGTTAGTTACAGTAACGTTTTTAAAAGATAGCCAGAAGACTGAGCTTACTGTTTAATATAGGGAAATTCTAACGACCGCAAATCCTATTAGTGGGAAACGAGAATTTGAGTTTTATGGAAGAAAAAAAAAATCCTGCCTTTAGGGTTACTGTAAAACAGTTTATCATTTTAAAAAGAATTTTGCGTTTTTGTGTTTAACCATTTAAGTGCGATTGCTCAATATTAAATTTAAAATCATTTAAACAGGAGTACATAAAATTATTATTTTTTTAATATTGTAACATTTTAGTGGTCACAAGGTGGGGTTTACAGTTTAGAATAGAAAGTACCCCAAGGATAAAATGTTAACATGAAAACTCTATTTGGTCCCATTACAAGGTCACTAGAAAGTTGCTGCATAGCTTCAACTTAAATTAATAAATTTATTATAAGTCACTCAAAGATGCTGTAGTATTAATTGATTGATATATTTAGTAACGATGGTGCTTTTTGTAGTGATAAACTATTCCAATATCAAAAATATCTGAAGCACCACGTGCGCCAAATGTCCGTTAAAAGTTTAAAAATTCATTAAAAAAGAACGATTAATGATTTAAAAAAAAAAAAAAAAAATTATTTTCAACGAATATCATTCGAGAGAGTTTTTTTTTTTTTTTTTTTTTTTTTTAAGAAATAAGAAACGTTATTGTTCTCTTTCTCTCAGAAAATGAACAACAGGTGTCAATGATCAAAAAACACAGGGCTACAGAAATGAAGTTGACGAAATTTGATTTGATGATTTCAGCTGATCTTTATGTTTTTGATATGCTGAAACCGAAAATGCAGCTCATTTTTCTCTATCACGTAGAGATTTTTGCCAATACAGGGAGTTTACCGACACGATTTCTTACATATACCATCATAGAAATCGGTTGGTTGGTCGGTTGATATGGTTTTAAGTCGCACTAGTGCTTCACAATTACAACAAGAGGCATCTATGATTAATTAATCATGAAAACATATTATAAACTTACTCTACAATAACATTGGTTGAAGAGTAATGAAAGAAATTGTATAGGCAGGCACCCTGTATTGACAAAAATCTATACGTGATAGTGAAAAACTGGCTTCGTTTTCGATTTCAGCACGCCAAAAATCATAAAGATCAGCCAAAATTTTAAAATCAAAATTTTACATGTCGACCTGTGTAACATATGAAGCAATGTATGAGTATGTATGAAAATCAAGCCTGAAGTAAAAAGACAAGAACAACACAAATGTACATTCCATACATTTATTTAAAAATTGCAGTATCATTGGACATCCTTTTGTCTAGCGAAATTTTTTCAATACGGTGCCTCTTGATTAATCGTTGTTATAAATGAACTTAAACAACAACGTTTGATGTAGTAATGCATAGAATACTGTCGACATCGATTGAAGAGTCCTTGTGCTATATTACTGGCAGCTTGGTTTGCTTAAATGTACTTCATGTATGCATGTAAGTATTATTTATCTGTAATTTTGTGAATTACAACTTTTTTTCGCTTAAAAAAATAATAATAATGATAATTATAATTATAATAATAAACTTTTATCATTCTTGCAGACCACGATTCTTAAATATGACTAGCGCGCTTCGCACGCTAGCGGGTCAGTATTTTTAAATGAATCACTATAATGAATGAATCACTAACAGTAACTTTTAATATTAAGAAAAGAAATCAAAAATCATTTCTGATCGGGTAGAAGGTCGCACCAGGTCCCCACTGCCTTCGGCAGCGCAGTCCCGTGCGAGCTACGCGCGTACAAGTTAAGGGATACACGCGCTGTGCGCGCGTATTCCTTCTCTGACCCTTCGTCATAGTCGGTCTTCTTCAAAAATCATTTCTGATCGGGTAAAAACTCACACCGGGTCCCCACTGCCTTCGGCAGCGAATGTGTGAAGGTATACGTGCACTGCGTGCACATATTCCTTCTCAAATCAAATCTTTATTCTTAAGAAAAGAAAATTAAAAACATCATTTCTCATCGGGTAAAAAGTCGGACAGGGCCCCCCACTGCCTTCGGCAACGCAGTGCCGCGCGACTAATTAATCTACATATACCAATTTTGAACGGTCTAATTCAATTAGCTGAGATGCAAAAGAAAACCTAATAAGGCCACCTCAAAACATGAAAATCAGGTGAAATCTTTCGATAACATAAAATAACTTTAAAATATCTTTCGAATGATATATTAAAACTTATTTAATCATAATTAGAATTTGAAATATTAAAATTTCAAAATATTACAGCGCCATTTGGCGGTAGAAATTTCTGTAATCTACTATTCCATTCCAAATCAACAAAGCTTTCAAATGATGTATTACTTATGAAATTATTTTAATTAGTAGCTGAGATACAAAAGAAAACTTAATCAGGACACCTCAAATCGTGTAAATCGCGTGAAATATCGAATTCCACATTCGATAATATAAAAGTACTTTAAAATATCTTTCGAATGATGTATTAAAAATAATTTAGTCATAAATAGAATTTGAAATACGCGTATTGGAATAAAATTTAATTTGCAATTAAAATGCAATTTTTTTCCAAAATCGAGGAAATTTGAACTGCAACTATCCCTTGTTATGTTAACGGTGCATATTAAGTTTGAAAGAATTTTGAAGAATATTAAAGCATTTTGAAATGTGCAATTTTTAATCCCAGTGCAAAAACCACGTGATCTCAATTGGTAAAAGATTTCTTTATTTAGCCAGATATCGTTTTCTCTGTGAATTGGAGTTGCCACGGTAACCCACCACATGAAGTCGAATGGATCAAGAACGCAGTATTCAATGGTTTTATGCCTAAAATTAAAAAAATTATAACTCATTTAGTTTTTGAAAAAATCTTTCAATCTTTTGAAAAGTCAATTGTGAACCGAGGTCTATATACAAAAAAAAAAAAAAATACGTGTGGCACTCGGGGACTGCCGCGGTAAAGCTATTGCATAGCATTTTTTATCAACTTATGCAATTATAATTATTTATTTATTTTATTTTTTACCCTTCCGCTCCCTCCCCCCTTTCTCGCCCCTCCCAATAATTTTAAAAATTCAAAAATATCCGCAATCGATTTGTATGTATCGAAAACCTCGATGTACCAAATTTGAATGATCTAACTCTATTTCCTCTGCCCGGCCCTTCTAATAACTTTACACTTTCAAAAATATCCCCATTCGATTTGCAGGCCTCTAAAACCTATCTGTACCAATTTTCAATGGCCTAACTGTATTTCTATTTTTTTTTCCCCATAGCCCCCCCTTACCGCCCCTCCTAATAATTTTACAAATTCGAAAATATCCGCAATCGATTTGTAAGTATCGAAAACCTCTATATACCAATTTTGAACGATCTGACACTATTTTTATTTTTTTGCCCCCCTCCTCGCCCCTCCTAATAACTTTACGTTTTCGAAAATATCCCCATTCGACTTGCAGGCCTCTTAAACCAATCTGTACCAATTTTGAACGGCCTAACTGTATTTCTATTTGTTTTTGCCCCATAGCCCCCCCCTTACCGCCCAACCCCCCTACACGCCCCTCCTAATAATTTTACAAATTCAAAATCATCCGAAATCGATTTGTAAGTATCGAAAACCTAGATGTACCAATTTTGAACGATCTGACACTATTTTTATTTTTTTGCCCCCCTCCCCTACCCTTTCTTGCCCCTCCTAATAAATTTACACAATCGAAAATATCCCCATTCGACTTGCAGGCCTCTTAAACCTATCTGTACCAATTTTGAACGGCCTAACTGTATTTCTATTTGTTTTTGCCCCATAGCCCCCCTTACCGCCTCACCCCCCTACCCGCCCCTCCTAATAATTTTACAAATTAAAAATCATCCGCAATCGATTTGTAAGTATCGAAAACCTCTATGTACCAATTTTGGACGATCTGACACTATTTTTATTTTTCCCCCTCCCCCTCCCTCTCCCCTCCTCCCCTTTTCGCCCCTCGTAATTACTTTACACAATCGAAAATATCCCCATTCGACTTGCAGGCCTCTTAAACCTATCTGTACCAATTTTGAACGGCCTAACTGTATTTCTATTTGTTTTTGCCCCATAGCCCTCCTTACCGCCCCACCCCCCTACCCGCCCCTCCTAATAATTTCACAAATTCAAAAATATCCGCAATCGATTTGTAAGTATCGAAAACCTCTATGTACCAATTTTGAACGATCTGACACTATTTTTATTTTTTTGCCCCCCTCCCCTCCCCCTTCTTGCCCCTCCTAAGAACTTTACGCAATCGAAAATATCCCCATTCGATTTGCAGGCCTTTAAAACCTATCTGTACCAATTTTGAACAGCCTAACTGAATTTCTATTTGTTTTTGCTCCATAGCCCCTCCCCATTTGCTGCCCCACCTGGGGGCTGAATTTCTAAAATTCAAGAAACTGGTTTTTAGATAGTTGCATTAGCTATATTTTAGAGCAAAAATTTCACGTTTATCTATTTTTTTGTTTGAGATATATAGGATTATGCGAAATCACGTTTTGCCCCCCCCCCCGCCCCCCTTGGGGACCGAATTTCAAAAATTCCAGAAACCGATTTTTAGACATTTCTATTAGCTATATTTTAAAGCAAAAGTTTTACGGATATCTGTTTTTTTGTTTGAGAAATGAAGGATTTTGTGAAATTACGTTTTGAAGTGCCGAAGTCTGCCGAAGTCTGCCGAACTAACTGTCTGCCGAAGTCTGCCGAACTGTGTTAGGTTTTTTTTCGTTACGGAATTTCTTGATTCGGTCGCCGCGCTCAAAGCCCGCGATAGAAGCTATGCAATAGCTTAAAAAAAAAAAAGATTTATCTTTGAAAGATTTTGAGTTATTTTATTTATTTATTTATTTATTTATTTATTTATTTATTTATTTGTGAAAAAATCAATGTTTCGTAAAATCTAAAAATATGGATCGCTAATCCGTATTTTGTTAAAATGTTTATGGTTCGAAAGAGGATTCAATGAGCTTTCAAAGTATGCTGGTTGTTAAGAAATGGAACAGTTACTAGGTCGTACAGGGTGAATCAAAAAAGACGATCGAGAAAAAGAGAAATTTTGGACCCTTTTTAAAACTTTTTAAAAAATATATAAAAAATCCGTATTTAAAAAATAAATTAAAAAAAAAAAAAAAAAAAAAAAAAAAAAATTATACAGTAAGAATCGGTAATAAATGCTCTTTCTCGTGGTAGAGGTGTATTTTCAATATCTTCAGCAGTTGAGCAGCGATGGGCTTACAAAACCCCACGAAATTTTCTCTCTCTGCTTTTTCTTTTGAGGAACACGAGTCAGGGTGAAAATCACGATCGTGTGGCTTTTTGAATCGTTTTTTGATTAGACATAGTTGGGCATTTTAATTAATATCTCCGCTAATTCGGGTCGCATTGATTAATAAATTGTCAATACATCGAGATGAAGAAATTCCACGCCTTCTGGTACCAGTTTCGAGTCGCTGCGACCACCATCGCCGGAGCTTTAGCTCTCACAACTCGTTTCTCACAGACAAACAGATGCACAGATGCGTAGAGAATTTAATAATATAAGGAGATTTTTAGGTTGATTTCTTTAGAAATCGACCTATTGCAATCACTTCGTTTATCTATCTATCTATCTATCTATCTATAATGAAAATTTTGTCATCACGATAACTGCCGAAATAATGCTCGAAATCGAACCAAATTTGGACAGTGAACTAATCTTATAAATATCTTGGATGAGTTCGTTAACCAAGTTGCTCCGACTTTTTGTTTTCAAGTGGCAGCCACTTGAAAATTTCAAACCGCCATTGTAAAAAGCATATTTAAAGCAAGATTTGCTTGAATTTTGATGTAAATACAGGTCACATAAGGGTCTCAATGAAGTTTATTAATGAAGTTTATCCGCCATTTTAAATAAAGTGGCAGATATTTTAAGTTAAGCGGGACCACTTGAAATCAGGCTACCACTTGAAAATTTTAAATCCCTATAACTTCCGAAATAATACTCCAAATCGAACCAAATTTGGACAGTGTCTTAACTTATCTTATAAATATCTTAGATGAGTTTATTAACCAAGTTGCTCCGCCATTTTGTTTTCAAGTGGGGACCACTTGAAAATTTCAAATTCAAGTTGTAAAAAGCGCATTCCGAATTTGTTTTAAGTTTGATGTAAACCCACATAAGGGTCTCAATAATGTTTATTAATGAAATTTACCCGTCATTTTTAATAAAGTGGTAGATATCTTAAATTAAGCGGGGCCACTTGAAACCATGCTACCACTTGAAAATTTAAAATCACAATAACTTCTGAAATAATACTCCAAATCGAACCAAATTTGGACAGTGCCTTAACCTATCTTATAAATAACTTAGATGAATTTGTTAACCAAGTTGCTCCACCATTTTGTTTTCAAGTGGAGACCACTTGAAAATTTCAAATTTAAATTGTAAAAACGTATTCCGAAATTGTTTGAATTGTGATGTAAATACAGACCACGTAAGGATCTCAATGAAGTTTATTAATAAACTATATCCGCCATTTTTAATAAAGTGGCAGATATCTTAAGTTAAGCGGGGCCACTTGAAATCAGGCTCCCACTTAAAAATTTAAAATCACGATAACTTCTGAAATAATACTCCAAATCGAACCAAATTTGGACAGTGATATTATCATATAATTATCTTGAATGTTTTCACTGGGCAACTTGTCCCGACATCTTGATTCTAAGTTCTAGCCACTTGAAATCACACTGCCACTTCAAAATATGCCACACGATAACTTTTAAAATACTAAACTGATTCAAATAAAAGTTGGATAGTGAACTTATGGTTTAAATATCTAGGATAAGTTCACTTGGTGACTTGATCCGCAATTTTATTTCCAAGTGGCGGCCACTTGAAAATTTGTCATTATGGTAACTTTAGTAATACTGAATCAATTCGCATCAAATTGGGTAGTGGATTTATCATTCAAATATTTCACTTAAGTTCGCTCGGCATCTCACTCCACTTTTTTTTACAAGTGGTGCCACCTGAAAATTTCTTATGACGATAATTTTTGAAATACTGATTTAATTTAAACTAGAACTGGACAATGAACTTATCATACAAATATACTGGAGGATTTCGATGGGCAAGTTGTTTTGTCATTTTGTTTCCAAGTTGCAGCGACTTAGACTGCCACTTGAAAATTTGCCATAATAATAACATTTGAAACACGGCACTGATTTAAGCCACAGTTAGACAGTGAACCTATGCTTTAAATATTTTAGATGTGTTTGCTGGGCAACTTATTCCACTGTATTGTTTCCAAGTGGCGGCCACTTGAAAATTTGTTATCACGGTAACTTTAGAAATACTTAATCAATTCAAATCGAAGTTGAAAATTGGATTTATCATTCAAACAACAAAAATCTAGAAAATTCACGTAACTCGTGAACCAATCACGTTATTGCGTCCATCTTTGGTACATCGATAATAAGTATTTTCTCGCCAAAAGTCGCCAAAAAATTCGCCATAGTGAAAAAGTCGCCAAATTTGGCGCGAAATCTATTACTTGCGTTACTGGATCTTTTTAATGCGTTTTTAAGGAAAAATTAATCTATTATAATGCTAAAACAAACTAGAAATGCAGATGTATTAAAGAACCGATTTGCTTAAAACTCCATATGTGCATAGCCTACATCAATATTTCAACCAAGTGCATTAATCCCACACAGCAAATTCACATCTATAAGATATCTATAAGCTGTAAACACGAAACATTCAACACATCCATAAGACAACTAAAAATATCTAAATCGCATCCATTTCACGTCTATTAGAGATGTGATGTGTGATCTCTCTGAGCTCCATAAGACATCTACAATATCTATGATGTCTTGCTTATACACATCTATAAGACATCCAAGTATAGATCTCTTTTCAACATGCAGTACCTCTAATGTACGTCTATAAGACATCCAAGTATAGATCTTTTTTTGACATGCTATACCTCTCATGCACATCTATAAGACATCCAAGTATAGATCTGTTTTCAACATGCAGTACCTCTTATAGCTGTACTATAGATATGCATGAAGAATATTATTTACAGGTGTTGGAGAAAATAATGTGAACACTTACACTATATTACATTTTGTTGAATATCTTGAAAAATACTTACCGTGTTGTTCTTGAATTTTGGGAATAAGGAAAACATGCTTTTCCTCATATTTTTCAGCAAAAGATTTTGTCACAAAGGCCTTTAGGGGACGAACAACAAATCCAATAAAATAAAGGATTTGTGATAACCCAGTAATGGAAAAGCTTCAAATGATCTGCACATTTTAGATATGGTTATATAAATGTTATGTTATACATGTGTAGAGTTTTATGAGGATATCTTGAATATTCAAAATTATTAACATTTTATTAAAAAATGCAAAAATTTTTCACAAGTATTTTTCACCACACACATTATAACTCCAAAGATTTTTCTTCAAATTTCATGAAACTATCGGAAAACATAACAACATACACCTAAATCATTATACTATAGTTTAAAACAAATATATTTAATATTCAAAGATGGTATGGAGAGTTGTAGTAAATGATTTATTACTGTGCATGCACGGACTGAACCAAAAAATAGACATAGTTTAAATTCAACTGTACAGAGCACCTTAAAAAAAAAAAAAAAAAACAGTTGAATATCACAAAAATTCATAGAGATATCTGTGATTGAATGAGCTGTTTTTCTGATTTTTTTATTTAAAAAGGTCTTTACAATAAGGGGTTATTCGCAAATAAAAGTTTGTATCAGAAAAACATTTTTTCTTTTCAAACAATTCATTTTTCTTTTTCTTTTTTATAAATATGTAGCAAATACTATACAAAAAAATAAGAAAAATGAATAGCAAATATTGTATTAAGTTTCACTGTATAACATAGTTTTTCTGATACAAACTTTCATTTGTGAACGACCCCTTATAAAGATATTTTTATGAAACAACTGAAAAACAACTTATTTAATCACCAATAATACCTATGAATTTTTGTGATATTCAAAAGGATGTTTTTTATGAAGTGCTCTATACAGTTGGATATCAAATTCTGTCGATGTTTTTTTTTTTTTTTTTTTTTTTGCTGTAGTCCGCACATGCACAGTAATAAATTATTTACTACAACTGTCCATATCTTTTTGAATATTAAATATATTAGTTTTAAATTATAGTATATTGATTTAGCCATATATAGTTATGTTTTCTGAAAGTTTCATGAAATTCGAAGTAAAACCTTTGGAGTTAGTAAAACTTGTGAAAATTTTTGCATTTTTTAATACAATAACTCCTTAAATATTCAAGAATCCTCACAAAACTCTGAACACGTATAAAATATAATATTTATAACCATATCTAAAACTTGCAGATCAATTGAAACTTTTACACATACAGGGTTATCACAAATACTTTTTATTTTATTGGATTTGTTGTTCATCCCCTAAGGGCCTTCGTGAGGAAAGGCATGTTTTCCTTATTCCCAAAATTCAAGAACAACACGTTAAGTATTTTTCAAGCCATTCGAGAAAACGTAAAAAAGCACAAGTGTCCACATTATTTTGTCCAACACCTGTACGTCTTTAAGACCTTAAAACATTCATATCTTTTAGATATTTAGGTACTTCTTATGGATATTTTTGACGCACAATAAAATTATATATTCCATTGGCAGTACCTGAAAATCTTAACTCAGACTTTTACTTTTTTGAGAAAACTAGCTAAAAAGTACTTGAAATCTGGTATTATCACTGTAATTTTTAAATGGAAATGCCAAGTTGATGTTATTTTTCAATATAATGAAATATATACTTACATATGTATAATAAAATTAACAACATTAGAGCTTTAAAATATAAATATATTAATAGTTATTAATTATTGACAGTAATTTCAATAACGTAATTAAATATTTTGTTTTATGTGCACTTGTTTTTTTTTTCCCACCAGATCGGTATTTTTACCTAATTTAAAGTTTTAAATACTGTGTTCTCTTACCAATATATAAAGAGAAAATGTTGGGATCAAATTTTTGAAACTGAGTTGTGGCGACTTCTTTTTCGCACCTGGTTCTTTTCTTCCTGTAAACTCATCTTGAGACACATTAAGACACTGATCACGCTTTGTTTACTTTTAAAGATTTTACTTTTACTTACGGCACAAACATAAAATACATAACGAACACATAAATTAACATCAAATAAAGTATTTTCTAAAAAAACATATAGAATGGAACGGTAGTCCATCTTGATTCCCATACGCACACACGTTGCCACACTTTCGTACCAAACTTTTCAGTTCTTGTTTTGGAGTACTCTTGAAATCAGAGGTGCGGCGTTCACATGAGTTTTTGACACTTACATGTTTTGAAGTCCTTGAATACAAAAAATCAGGCTTTTAACAGTTGGTCTCTTTTTTATAACTTAAAAATTAATAACAGAAAGTCTGTCAGTGTGAATACTTTAATCTACAGAGCAACCACATTTCCTACGCCTAACAGTGAGGACGAGTCCAAAATCTTTGAGGGGTGAAAAGTTGATTGACAGGTTGGAATTTAGTAAACATCCAATCATTCGGTTCGCGGTGTTCCCTTATCGCTTATTTTCTCTCAACGAAAAAATTATCTCCCCTATTTTAACAGTGGACTCGTTCAGTCAGCACATGCGCAGAGGCTTCCATGGTCCAAGAAACGGGGTTAAAGATTAAATCTATATTACTGAG
Organism: Salticus scenicus; assembly: GCA_963930645.1. Taxonomy (NCBI): domain Eukaryota; kingdom Metazoa; phylum Arthropoda; class Arachnida; order Araneae; family Salticidae; genus Salticus; species Salticus scenicus. Next base: position 280,687,889 of record OZ005655.1, read on the forward strand.
TTTAAACTTCCTACTGGCATTTGTTTGAGTTATGCATCTGTATTTTTTTTTTTTTTTTTTTTTTTTTTATGACTTCATATTCAGAAAATTCACAACCATTAAATTAGTAATAAGAACAAAAACTTAGATAAATACCATAAAATGAAAGAACTCGCAACAAGTGTTGAGTGTTCTATCATTTTATGGTGTTATTCAAAGTTTTGTACTAAATGCAAGTTCTGTAGTGCTTTTTATACTTTTTATTAAATTAGTACTTTAAATATTTTATATTTCAGTTTGGAGATGCACTTAAATTTTCACATTTTTAAACTAAAAATTATAATACTAAAATAGTGTATAAGATAATTTTTCGATAAAATAACATGGGCTTTGACTTCTGAGAGTCCTAAATGGCATATCATTGATAAATTCCTGTAATTAACTAAAAGGAAGTGACGGATGAATTAGTTTGAAATGCACTTTTTCAGAACATTTCGACATCCAGTTCATGTTGGCCTGCGTTTATTCTATCAATATTTTAGCTTTAGGGCAGTTTTTGTTAATTTAAATTTATGGTAAGTAGTTAATACAAAATACCACTGGCTTCTTGTGTAAGTTGTACAATGATTCTGCTTCTGAGGATCATCATGAAATGCATGTATTTTGTATTAACTGTTTGCTTAGATTGCTATTAATTTAAGTTAACAAAAGATTGCTTTAAAGCTAACATAGATTGCAGCTAACACATGTTTTCTTTTAAAGTTCAGAACTGAGAGTAAATTTTCACTAAAATATTTAAATTACAATTAAAAGAAAGTGTTTTCCTCCCAAGTGCAACTCCCCCATTAAAAATTTGATTTTTAATTTTAATTATTTCTTATCATCCGATTGAGCTTAACATTTTCATGCATGTATAACTCTGAAGACAATATATTTTCAAGCAGTAACACATTTATGGGAGTCTGGGGGATCAGGGACCTTAACTCCAGTTTAAAAATTTTAGAATAATTTGAAATAAAAGAATGTTTTTAAAATTATTAATTTATGTGACATTATAATTTATATCTTCATATTAACAAAAAATTGCCTATACATATATTATAATAACTGAATTATTGCAATGGTATACGGTAAAGCATACATTTTAACCTTTTTTTTTTATTATTTTTTTTTTTATATATATAAAAGAAATTGTTTAAGATGCTTTTTAATGCTACTCCCCCATCACAAAAATGATAAAATTAAATAACCATCTCAAATTATCATTAATGATGTTTTTTGCATCGTCACAATATTTCTTTCAATTTTATAGGTTTAAAATTTGTTTAAATGGTGTATGAATGAACTATTGGAAAATGATTTCTTGTTAACAAATTTTTATTAGAAGATTTTTTTATTTTTAAAGAAAGAAAGAAATTAATGACAAAAAAAAAAAAAAAAAAATATTTTATTGCTAAATTTGTAATTAGTATAAATTAAGAATTATCCTTCCTTACACAAGAGTAAGAAAAAGTAAAGCGACTTAAAATAATATCTTTATTTAACAAGTGAATTTTCCCAATAAAGCTAATTTAGATTATAAAAATCTTTTTTTTTTTTTCTTAAATTGTTTACTAAAATGTTTTTCAGTCAATTGATCTCTTAAAAACATGCAGTTTTCGTTTTAACACATTGAGCACCACACAAATTCTTATGGAAATCCCTGTTAGGCTCTGTTCGCTGCTTAGAAGCATGTTATGTTTATTGGGTTTCAATAAAATCTATTAAAATGCCTTAATGATATTTTGTAAAAAATTAAGTAAATTTGAAATAAATTTTCAGTAATTACTTAAAATAATGTAAATTTTTAGTTTATATACCATATTTGACACTTGTCAGCCACTGGTGGTTGACTCGACTTTATATATTTGACACTGTCAGTTTCTCTGAAAAAATAAAACAAAGCATTATTGAATAAATACTGAATTATATCTATAATCTAATATTACATCTAATTTGAATACAGTAGAGAACACTACAACTTTGCTGACTTCAAAGTTTTATGAAAGGCAAGTAATCTGCATTTTGCATATAAATGTATACAACAACATAGCATAGTGCTGATTCTAGGCTAATTTGGCAGGGTGTACTACTTGGCAGTCCTTTTAAACATATTTTAGCAGGGATCCGGACATAATATCGCGGGGAAAAATCTTGCAGGACAAAGTATCGTGTCAAAAAAATAGTACGATCTATTTGAAAATTTTATTTTGTGTCAAGTGTAATCTCTGGCGGGGGCCACTGAGCCTTATAAATATTAATTAATTAATTTAAATAAATAATTAAATAGATCATAGAGTTGAATTTCATTATTTTATCTACATTTATTTTTCAGTTATTTTATCTTTTTCTTTTCACTATTCAAAATATATTTTAAAAATCGTGTACATCACTGCTGACATTAAAGCTGAGTGCTGTTTACAAACTTGAATTAAAAATTTTAAAATTAATATTCACGATTCAATTCATTATGACTAATTTTGACAAAAGTCAATAAATATAGTCTTTAAACTATTTTAAGTAAAATTTATAAAAATTTTTGTTGTAGGTTTGTCGGAATATCAGTGCTCTGACTAAGGTATGTGTTGTCAGGAAATTTTATACAACATTACTAATAATTACCGACTCATTTTTGCTTTGTATTCATTTACGTTGCCGATATTTTGTCCTCGCGATATTTTGCCTCGCGAGATTTTGTCCCCAACGCATTTTAGCATCCGGTGGCCCTTTTTAAACCTATTTCAGTAACCAGTGGCCCTTTTAAAAACATTTAAGTACTAAGTGACTTTTTCTAATACTTTAAATATTTTTAGAAATCTTTTAGATACTTTTCTTCCTGACATACAACCTTCTAGCAATAGTTTTACAGTATTCCTAGAAGAACAAATGCATATAGCCTGCATGCATATACGTAAAATGTGTAATTTATTTTTGTCACACACAAAAATCACAACATAGAAGACTGCAAATTATGCCCTTTTTGAAAATATGTTGCCCTTTTTTATTGAACTCTCTCTGGCAGCACTTTTAATGCAAAGTTAGCACTACAACAATGATATTTCTTCAAAAAAAATTCTCAGCGACGTGATAATTTAAATCCCCCCTCTCCCACACACTTACCAATCATCTTAGTGTGTCTTATTTTTTTTTGAGGGGGGGGGGGCTTTAAAAGATGTTATTGAGAATCTTTCGCAACTAAACTAACTACTAAAACTAATTGTATTTTTCCATTTGACCTGTGCAGGCGATAAAGTCACCAAAAAATGATACAACCAATGCCAGTCATTAAGCCCCTAGGAAAGACTAATTGTTTCAAAATACTTTGAGTAATAATAATAAGAAAATTAAAAAAAACACAACTGTTTACTTTATTTTCCCTATCTTTTTATTTTAAGAAGTAAATTTTCCAAAACTTTACTTAAAGCTAACTTTTGTATTGTTCCATATCAAATATAACACTTATTTTATCAAATCCATAATCTATATATATAAAAATGAATTGCTGTTCGTTAGTCTCACTAAAACTCGAGAACGGCTGAACGGATTTATCTTATCTTAGTCTTGAAATGTTCGTGGAGGTCTAGGGAAGGTTTAAAAGGCGAGAAAAAATCGAATAATTTCCGGGAAAACCCTAAAAACAGCCCTTTTCTATTTCCCATACAAACGTTTTCTAGAGTCAATTTGAACTTTATTGCTATTCAATAAAGTTTAGGTGTGTTCCTAACGGCTGATGGCTGAGCTACAAAAATTTGCATGTTGATTCGTAATGACCTCCCCTGATGCACCTCGAAGCCGGATTTTCGAATTTTGTTTTAGTTTTCTTTTAATTAATTAAAATGTTAAAATAAAAACCTTCTAATAACTGATAAATTGGCCATTTAATTTTAATCCTTAATTTAATTGTTGCCAAAAAAAAATTATTCTTTTTTGGACAGAAAAAAAGAAAAAAAAAAACGTGAACAATAAAAATTATATTTATTTAAAATATTTAATTTTATTCCTTAATTTAATTGTTGCCAAAAAAATTATCATTATTTTTTCGACGGAAAAAAAAAAAAAAAAAAAAAAAAAAAAAAAAACGTGAACAATAAAAATTACATGCATTTAAAATGAGGAAAGTAAATTAAAAAAATTAGAAATATCAGTCGTATCGTTACAAATAAGATACCAAATGAAAGATGCAATTTTTGTGAATCCAACGGATTAAACAGCTTATCGATCGGACAATTAGATTTTTTAAAATTAACTAATGTATGTATTTTATAAATTTTCTTTCACAAACACAAACGTGTAGTATACAGCCTGTACAACACTAGACCAAATTGAAGTTCAAATTTCATCAATATTTAAATAAATAAATGAAAATAAAAATATGCTTAATGGGAAATATATATAACCATTAAAAGTTTAGTTGTCTAAAATATGTCAGAAATAGCGCTCATAGCATATTGTTACAAGGTATTAAGTCTTATTTTTACAAGGGATAAAATCTAAAATGGTGACAAAAATTCAAAAGTCGCCAAAGAGAGCTATATTAAGGCGGTACTATGACATGCTTACAAACCATGAATACTAATAACCACAAAAAATTAATTGTCTCATGCAACAGACGTAGCCGGTCATAGCATATTATAATATTTAGTGTGAAATTGTTATCATTTTTATGGTTGATCGGGGATAAACAAAATAAACATAGGAAATAACGTAAAAGCAAATATTATGTGCACCACGTATAGTGTTGTTCATATGTAACTGGGATTCAAATATAAAGGGGATACTTCATTTTTTTTTCGATACTATCTATTTCGAAACTGTTATCTAATAAGGACTTAATGCAAGCCTATTGGTAAACCATTGTCTCAGGTAATAGGGACAAGCGCCCGAGTTTTAGCGGATGACCAAATCGCTACCGAAGGCAGCAGGGATCCGAAGCGAGCTTTTGAGCAATTTTAGTATTTTATTTTATTTTTATAAAGCTATATAGAAAAGAGTTTCCTTTAAATTTAGTGACCAGCGAAGCGGGCAAAGCCTGCTAGTAATGGATATAAATTAACTTTAAATTTGAAAATAAATAAATCTAAGTTACAAATTAACTTTTAATTCATTAATGTATTGTTGTTGCCAATAATATTTGCTTGACAAGATTTGTGCTGGTGAAATGGAAAAGTATTAAACTAATTAAACTAAAAACTTACAAATTACACTGATAGCTTTTTTTTTGGGGGGGGGGGAGGGGGGGATACTACAACATTTTACATAGTAAGGCCAAGGTTTAGTGGTTAATCTTCTTATAACTTCAAATGACAGTACAGAAAAAAAAAAAAAAAAAAAACTAAAAGAAAAAAAATTAGGAAAATACAGTTAAACCTCATTAACGTAAACACTGTTAACATGAATTTCTTTTAACATGAACAGATTCCACAAAACCCGTCAAAATGACTGTACTAATTTCCAAATAACTGAAAAACTTGAATAGTAAAGTACTTCAATATCCATATCTAAAAATAGCAGAGGAAAGAGAAGGAGAATCAAAAATTGTTTGCTTATCAGAGCCTGAAACTAACAGTGATTAGCTGGTCCAGGACAACAAAAATATTCAACAGACTAGCAAAAATAAATTCAGTGGGTCACCGGAGCAGTGAACAAATATTTTTTTTTTTTTACTTTATTCTAAAATTGCCTGTAAATCTGTGACAAAATAGTATGTAACAATTATAACAATAGTAAGTGTTATACAATTGTTATTATTACCTAATCGCTGTAATTTTTTTTTATTAATTTCGCTTAAATAACCTTTTATTCTCCTTTTAAATCTTAATAATATAAATATGCGTCAGTTTGTTTATTAAAGGCTATTTTTTTTTTTTTTTTTTTTTTTTATGTACAATAAGGTTCTTTTGTATTTTTTAATTTGCAAAAAATTATATTTCTAAGGGTAGTACTAGCATAAAGTAAAATTTCAGGACATTTTCAGGACAAAATTACTAGTCTACCTGCTTAAGTGAGACACCAGGAGTCTACTGCATATGGGCAAAAAGTGCTAGTTTATTTAAATAGAGAAAAATACCCAATTTTCTAATGATTTTATATTACACTGTTTTTTTATGATAAATCAAAATTTTATTTATTATTAAAATATACATAAAAAATGGCAAAAATAAATGGAAAATTAACTAGCGCAATTTAATATATACATGAAAATTTGTAAAGGCAAATTTTATAAAAAATCCTTTTGGTTTGTGCAAATATAATTTGGCTGTCAGTCACAGCCATCATCAACGCATCTATGATCAGAGTTAGAGTTTACTGATGCTTTATTTTTCCCTCTCTGTTTCTCTCTCCTCTTCAATACATCGTAACAGAACTGAAGAGTAAGAAATGAAGCCAGGGTAAGCACGGATCATAAATGCACTGATGATGGTTGCAACTGACGGCCAAAATATATTTGCACAAATCAAAAAGAATTTTTTGTAAAAAATTTTAATAGTTTTCTAAGGTAAGCTAATGTTTTAAAGTTGCAAAGTATTTATTATACTAAATGTTTTAATAAAAACTACAATCTATTTTATTAATAAAAACTAGATTTAAAAAATGAAATAAAGTAAAAAGTAAACAAAAATTAAATTAATTTGATCTGAAATTTTTTGTATTCAGCAGCAAAAATTAACGCCAGTCTTTTACTTATTATACATATTAATATAGATTCATAATGTAACAAGCAATATATTAAGGCAAATTCATCGAATATTTAATTACTCTTTTCATTAAACCACTTACAAAGCACATTATTTAGAGTTGTAAAAATGTTGTTTGCATTTCACTCTACTCCCTCAGAATGTATACAATTTCAATATTAGTTACCCATAAATCAGATCTGTTAGGATTATTTTTAGTTACAATCAAGATTGATGTAATAGTTCTGCAACTTTATCAGAAGACTATATTAAATTAAAAAAATTTCAATATATTTTCATAAAATTGTTAGTTTTATCATTATTAAAAGAGAATTCATGCATCTGAACTTTTTCAATGGCAATCATGCCTTTGACATTTTGAAAATGGATTTATACATTTAAAAAGAAAAAGTATGAGTCACAAAAAATGATCAGACTCAAAGATTTAAATTTTCAGTCCTAATTCATTTGGCTTTTAAATTTCAGGTATCAGATTAGCAAAAAGATAAAAAAGCTGAAACTGTACACAAAGGAAATGAAATACTTGAGCTTTTATGACAAAATCTATTATATTAGAGTAATAAATAAGTTTAATCTTTGTTTAGTATTTATTCAAGTTTAGATTAGTTGGTGTAACAAATGCACATCAAAAATCACAAGAAAAATTGAGAAAACTGAAAAAAAAAAAAAGATGAAAAGAAAAATTTACAAAAAAGCTGAAATCAGCTGAAAATCTGAAAAATCCCATCCCTGTAAATTTATATCAGTGTAAATTACTCGTACTTGTGTATTAACTGCATGCCAGCGATAAATCGCTGACGTGTATTTTCTTATATATTTATATATAACAAATACCTGGATAAAACATGAGTAAATACAATCTTTTTTGTGTGACAACATGCTTAATAGGGAAAAGAAAAAAAATTGTAATTTATCAATGTATTGCCTTCGTATTTTAGGCCTACCTGATTGCCAGGAAGGGTTCAAATCCTGGTTAACGCATTCATAGCTGTTTAGAATTTACTCTAAGCCACTGGCCTGTCAAATGAGCCTAAATCTAACAAAAAATAGCTGCAGAGTGTCACCTCAAACCAGGGTTAACACTCGACAAATAAATGAAGTGGAATAATATAAACAAACAACCCTTTCTAGCAAAAATTTAATTGGAATTTTTCAAATTTGAGTAATTACACTTAGCAGATTTTTTTCACCCTCTCTTAAGATTTATAAATACGAAAATCAATCTTAAATTTTAACTAACCTGTTGAAGAAATCTACACTTTCGACATAAATAATAACCTTGGAAAAACAATAAGCATTTACATTTACAAGTAATAATTTCTGTAACAGCATGAAAACAGTATTTGCACTCCGGTAATTTTTCAATCAGCATTTCCATAGTTTAACTTTTATAACATGTAATAGCTGCAGATTATCAGAAAATTACAAGAAATACTACTGTTTAAAAATTCTGTGGAAAAAAAAATAAATAAATAAAAAAATCCGGAATGCAGATACCTCTGTAACATGTTTTGCCTATCATTCAGAGAATGAAAGAAAAAATAAATACGTGAACGATGAAATTCATAACTCACCTTTTGATTAGGCAGAGGGCTGAAAATTTACAATGTCTCTTGATAATAATTAGACAAGCCTTGATTAAAACCACATCAAAACAAACCAGATTTCGCTTGGTTACACACGGTTACGGTCTCGGTTAAAACGTCGTTCATCTATTCCCAAGTTCATGGAGATGCTCTATAAGAGGAGCATAATACGTATTATTCAAAATTCCATTAGATGTCGAAGAAAGTATGTCCATTAGATGTCAAAAAGTGTACATCCATGAGACATCGAAACAGTGATAACTATAAGATGTATTTTAGAGGTTACAGATATCTAATAGATATCTAAAGGAGTGATGTCTAATAGACATCTTTTTCTTTAATGCTATAGACATCTAAAAGACGTTCTGGATGTTATAGATGCATTTCGATGTTAAATAGACGTCTTTTAGATATTTTGTGTTGTGTGGGATAATTTGTAGCCGCCATTTTGAATCAAAATGACGGCTGCTTGATAAGGAAAAAGAAATCAACCTACCCTTCCGAATAAGCCGGAAGGACTTGTTTTTTTTTTTTTTTTTTTTTTTAAGGAATTCTTAAAGTTTTAACGAACTTTTGACACATTTGGTAGATAAAAACTAATTTTTATTTTTATTTATTTATTTATTTTTTAATGTTAATTGTGATTGACTTGTTAACCTCTAATTTTCGAAATAATTGCAAATTACATAAGTCAGCTTATTTGATTATAGAATATGTTAATATTTAATTAAAATAAAGTCATGATCTTTCTTAATTAGCCTAATGAAAAATTCTTATGCAAATTCATTTCCCTTTCTTTAAATTAAAATTTATATACAAAATTTCTTTGTAAAACAAATGGAGGAGAGGATTTGAGAAAGAAGTGGAAAAAGTATTTATACAAAAATTTCTTTATAATGAAGAAAAAAAAAAAAAAAAAAAAAAAAGGAATTATTTTACAGCTATTTTTAAATTTAGAAAACTAATTTAAAAAATAAAACCTTGCCTTATTGTCTCTTCTAAAATAAAAGAAAAATTAAGTTTTAAAAGATAAAAATTCCATGGAGAAAATTCGGAGAATTTCCTGAAGCAAACCAGATTTAACTATAATTAAATTTTAATACGGGCTTTTGTGGTACTTTCAAGTAATATAAATATTTATTTTTTCTCAAGTCTTTTTTGAACTTTGGTGGATATTTTTACCCCAGTTCTTATTAACTGTGAAATTACAGTATATTTTAAATTGTTCAAATAGTTTCCAGTTTTAAATATACATTTATTTATTTTGTTTTAAAAGTAAAACTTTCCCTTTGTTTAAAACAAAAGAATGTTATAAATATTTTAAAATTTGTTGAAAAAGTTTAGTAAAATTATGGAAATTATTGAGTTTTAAACTTTTTTTTTAATTACTTAAATAAATAAATATTGAAAACTATTATTGCTTTGTGTAAGTTTCTATGCTAGTTAATATATTTGCAAGAAATGATATGAATTAAATGCATGTGCCAATATTGCATTATTAAAGCTAAAATAGCCTTAAATCACTTAAATTTTTTATTATAACATGCTGGAAATTGACCCAATGAACTCAATGCGAAGTCATTTTTACGAAACATTAGATACTAGATTACACACAACATACTGCAATATAAATAAAAAAAATATTAAATATTAAATGAAATATAAGTATTTTTGCTAAATAATTTTAACTGAACATGCGCAAGCGTTGACAAAATTTTACTTACCCTATTTTAGTGAAGATAAGCCGCGGGCTATCTTTAAAAAAACATTGATTTTTGGGGACTGCGGGTTATCTATCTGTGCGGGCTATCTAATGATAATGCCAAATTCCGTCATCCATTCTTCTTGGAACAGTCGATCTCCCCCGAAAACGGAAGTTTAGTTTTCGAGTTTCTCGAGCACTGATTCACGCTTATAATCTCTAATTTTCATGTTTATAATCCCTTATTTATTAACTAATAATCTCTTATTTTGATTAATTTGCATATATGTCTGGAGTTCGCCATCTTGTTCCCTGGTTTTTGATTTTTTTGCATCATATTTGTATACTGGATTTGTTTTATTTTGTTTTATTTTATTTTATTTTTATACATTGCCTTTTAAAATAATTTATTACTTTCATTTATAATAAATTATTTTAATGACTTTGTATATGTGCCCGGATTCCAGCATCTTGTTCCCGTGTTTCTCGTATTTATTTCATTACATCTGCATGCTGGTATAGTTTGATTTTATTTCCTTTATACCGAATTATTTTTTAAATAATTATTTTTATTTGTAATTAATTATTTTTATTAACTTGCGTAGATGTCAGAAGACTGATATATTTTTTCCTTATTTATCTGTCACATCATCGTAACAATGCTTGCATAAGCCGCGGCCTAACTTACGGTGCGGTTTATCTAAGAACTTTTTTTTTTTTTTGCAGCATTTTAATAAGCTGCGGCATATCTACACTAAATTACGGTATATAGTGTATTAGCCAAATGTATTGAGCTTATATTAAAATATCAAGTATATATCAGGAAAATTCAAAAAGATTTGATCAATAAAATTTCAGTTTCTCTATTTCTCTCTCTCTCTAAAAAAAAAAAAATAATAATAATAAGTACATAAAATTATACAGACACGACATTATTTCATTATTTAAAACATGAAAATCTGACATTGACAGATTTTAATTTAGTGCCAGAGGCCTACTGCTAAACTTGTTAATATCGACAAATTCTTCTTTAGTTAATTCGTGACGATCTAAATTCCATGATAAAGTTTTCATTAAATCAAACCAATGTGTTTCAGCTGCAGATATTGTAACAAATAACGTTGGAAGTCCAAACTGTCTTATAGCCGCAAAACAACGTTTTTTCTCTTTTTCCCAATGAGGGGGAGGTGTGCCTTGGGGGGGACTCATGTAAAAGGTGTGCCTTGGGGGGGGGGACTCATGTCAAAGTTGTACCTTGGGGGGGACTCATGTCAAAGTTGGGCCTTGGGGGGGACTCATGTCAAAGTTGGGCCTGGGGTCGGGACTCATGTCAAAGTTGGGCCTTGGGGGGGACTCATGTCAAAGTTGGGCCTTGGGGGGGACTCATGTCAAAGTTGTACCTTGGGGGGGACTCATGAAAAGTTGGGCCTGGGGGGGACTCATGTCAAAGTTGTCCCTTGGGGGGGAATCATGTCAAAGTTGTACCTTGGGGGGGACTCATGTCAAAGTTGGCCCTTGGGGGGGACTCATGTCAAAGTTGGGCCTGGGGGGACTCATGTCAAAGTTGGGCCTTGGGGGGGACTCATGTCAAAGTTGGGCCTTGGGGGGACTCATGTCAAAGTTGGGCCTGGGGGGGGACTCATGTCAAAGTTGGGCCTTGGGGGGACTCATGTCAAAGTTGTACCTTGGGGGGACTCATGTCAAAGTTGGGCCTGGGGGGGGACTCATGTCAAAATTGTGCCTTGGGGGGACTTCATTCAATAAATCCCCATTCAATAAACCGACTGAAATAGGCCCTTAGCACTATTAAGAGTGACGTATAAAAATTCGACAACGCTGGGCCTGGGGGAGGGGACTCATGTCAAAGTTGTACCTTGGGGTGGACTCATGTCAAAGTTGGGCCTGGGGGGAGGGACTCATGCCAAAGTTGTGCCTTGGGGGGACTTAATTCAATAAATCCCCATTCAATAAACCGACTGAAATAGGCCCTTAGCACTATTAAGGGTGACGTATAAAAATTCGACAACGCTGGGCCTGGGGGGGGACTCATGTCAAAGTTGTACCTTGGGGGGGGACTCATGTCAAAGTTGTGCCTGGGAGGGGACTCATGTCAAAGTTGTGCCTTGGGGGGACTTCATTCAATAAATCCCCATTCAATAAACCGACTGAAATAGGCCCTTAGCACTATTAAGAGTGACGTATAAAATTTCGACAACGCTGGGCCTGGGGGGACTCATGTCAAAGTTGTACCTTGGGGGGGACTCATGTCAAAGTTGTGCCTTGGGGGGGACTTCATTCAATAAATCCCCATTCAGTAAACCGACTGAAATAGGCCTCTAGCACTAATTAAGAGTGACGTATAAAAATTCGACAACGCTGGGCCTTGGGGGGACTCATGTCAAAGTTGTACCTTGGGGGGGACTCATGTCAAAGTTGTGCCTGGGGGGGGACTCATGTCAAAGTTGTGCCTTGGGGGGGACTTCATTCAATAAATCCCCATTCAATAAACCGACTGAAATAGGCCCTTAGCACTATTAAGAGTGACGTATAAAAATTCGACAACGCTGGGCCTGGGGGGGACTCATGTCAAAGTTGTACCTTGTGGGGGACTCATGTCAAAGTTGGGCCTGGGGGAGGACTCATGTCAAAGTTGTGCCTTGGGGGGGACTTCATTCAATAAATCCCCATTCAGTAAACCGACTGAAATAGGCCTCTAGCACTAATTAAGAGTGACGTATAAAAATTCGACAACGCTGGGCCTTGGGGGGACTCATGTCAAAGTTGTACCTTGGGGGGGACTCATGTCAAAGTTGTGCCTGGGGGGGGGACTCATGTCAAAGTTGTGCCTTGGGGGGACTTCATTCAATAAATCCCCATTCAATAAACCGACTGAAATAGGCCTCTAGCACTAATTAAGAGTGTATTATAAAAATTCGACAACTGTACCGACTGAAATAGGCCTGTAGCACTAAAAAAAAAAAAAAATCTAATACAAAAGTTAATTTATATTCGATGAAATTTGCATTCGTTGACTGCAAATAAATAATTTTCCTTAAAAAAAAAAAAAAAAAAAAAAAAAAAGAAGAAAAGAAAAGAAAAGAAATGAGAGAGAGAGAGAAACTAAAATTTCAGTTCATTCGTCGATTACTTTTTGAATTGTTATGATATTGCTTTGGATTTTTTTCATAAGTAGCTCAATGAATTTCACGAATAAATTATGCAGATGAAAATTTCTGAACGATTGCACATGCTCAGTCAAAATGTAGTAAAATGTAGCTCAGTCTCTGTAGTAAAAATATTCATATTTTATTAGATAATTAATAATTTTATATTCTGATATCAGTGCGCTTTGATAAATGCTCCACAAACGGCAAACCGTTGAGTTAAATACGTAATAATATCAGTTAAATCTGTTATTAAAATTAAGAGTTCAATTAAAATTATTCAGACAACTTCAACATTCCTTGAAACATATCAATTTTGATCAAACTCGCTTGATTTTCTATAATTGGGTCATAAACCAAGATTATAGTTGCTGAACCTCTTACATTCTCATTTATTTGCAGAGATTTTTAAATAACTTTGCCCTCGATGATATAGGTAAACGCTCTAGAATTGTAATAGGGGTTTCTAGAACTCGCTACCAAAGGGGACTATAATTTATAAGGATGACGTGGAACTATTTTTTCTAGAGCCACAATGCAGATTCTAGATGTCAGTTACAGAATTTTTTCTCAGTGTAGTGCAAACTGGATGTTTTAGCAGGACAATATGCTTTTTTCCACATGCCTAAATACACCCAGGAATGGTTTAAAAAATAAAAAATATACACTTTCGTATGGCCAAGTCGAAATTCAGATTTGAATCTAATGAAAAATCTTTGGGGTAAATTATCCTACAAATGACATTGCATTGGCAAAAACCTGAAAGTTAAGAATAATAATAATAATAATAATAATATTAATAATAATAAATTGATTTTCTTTCTTTCTTTTTTTTTTTTTTTTTTTTTTTTTTTTGTAAGAAATTTTCATATTTGAATTAATATACATACCATTCTTATGCAAATGAATATAGAAAAAAAAATTAATTAATTTTATGCTGTAGCTACAACACATTTTAAACATAAGTTTGTAGTGTGTGACTCCAAACATAAATTAATTTGTTACTTGAACCAATTTTCGCTTTTGAGACATATTTCTCTCTGAAATGCATGTGTTGTGATTTTGTTATTACACTCCTGAGTTTTCAGGATAATTCAACTTTTTTTCTATATAAATGGCGAAATATATGCCTAAAATTGAGTTTCCGGTCATTTATTGCATGGTAGTATAATCTGAAAAAAAAAAAAAAAAAAGTCATTAATAACTTATCAAATGATATAAACATTATCTTATAAATATTTTTTACTATAATATGAGAAATTATTATTATTATTATTTTGAATTTGTTCTTATTCAAGAATACATAATCAACTACTTTTCACAGCTAAAATTGGTTGTTCGCTATACATTAAAGAATCTAACCTCACGTCTAATTTATTGGTTTTTCTTTTTTCTTTCTTATTTATTTATTTTCAAGCAAATAATATTGAAAAAGATTTCCTTAAATAACTCTTCGAAAGCATAAAATAATTATTTTATACATATTGATGGGTATCACTACAAAATTAATGATTTAACACATAATGAACGAATGAAAAAAGAATAAATAATAGCTTTTTAACTTAGAGACTTCGTGTAATAAGAGAGCGTGAATAATTTCAGAAATTTTGTCTTCATGGCATGTACATTTTTCATTTTCGATTTAAACTTAAACAAGTTATTTGTTCAAAAATTTTGTATCTTAAACGTATCTTTTGTATATTAATTCTGGAATAAGGTTAATGAAAATAAATATTTTCTTCATGTACATATATATATATATATATATAAGATATGTAATATTTTCATAAATAATTAATAATAATTTACACTAGTCGACAAAAAATTAAAAAAAAAAAAAAAAAAATAGAGGGTAACAGAAATTAAATTAACTATTTTCAACTAATTCTGTACTGCAGAATTAAAAAATAATAGTGAAAAATCTGTAACACGTGCAATTTTTTCGTTAAGATTATTTAATCTGTACTGGAAGCAATGTACAAAAGTCTTTAGTAGACGTGCATTATTACTATCAATATTATTAATTTAGCATGGAATACTGTTAATTTGGAGATAATATACATATTGTAGACTAAGTAGAACATAAAAACATGGAATATACACTAAATGAGTGAATTGTTATTATACTTGTTATTTTAAAATCAAAATACAAAAAATAGGCTTTTTCACGTCTTGTGTTAAATGTCTACCTTGTGATCTTAATACGAATAGTTCACAAATACAGCGAAACTTATCGGGTACGGTTTTACAAGTTCTTCACTGAAAACTTGCCATTTTGAACATGAAACTTTAACTATAAAACAGCACGATCATACTTAACAAAGAATATCTGTTAACTAGAATACCAGAAAAGAAAGAAAAGATAAAGTACGAATACAGGGTTGCCAAACAGGGGTTGCCAGCAGAGAGGATGGCCAGGAGGCAGGGTTGGTAGCAGGAAAGTTTACCATGTGTGATACAGTCGGCAGCAAAAGTATCTGCGCACTAGCAATAATCCCTGTCTAAAAAAAGTACACTTAATACTGCTTTGTTAAATAAATCCTTGTCGAGTTATATTCTTAGTCAGTCTAAGAACATGATTCGACAAGGATTTATTTAACAAAATAGCATTAAATGTGCTTTTTTGATATCGGAATTATTGGCTAGTGCTCGGATAATTTTGCTGTCGACTGTATTGTAAAAATCATAAGAAAATAGCGAAATTTGCCATTTTCTGATACTTTAACAAAAAAATGGAACAAACATGGTTGCCGGGACTCTGAGTTGCCAGGACTCTGGGTGGTCAGGAAGGATTACCACCTGTGATACTGTGAAAATGATAAAAAAAAATCGTGAAAATTGCCATTTTCTGATACTCTAACAGAAAAATGTGACGTAGTAGGATATTTTACTTGCAGATATTTAAATAAAAATTGGAATTAATAATAAAAATAATAATTTGACCGTTGTTACTGAACCACTGTAGACCAGTGTTATCGTAAATTTAACTTAACATTAAAAGGTAAGTGAATTCTTAGTTTCCAAAAATGAGCAAGGCATGTTGACTTGAGACAACATTGTGAGGTTTAGCCAGCTTTACCATATTTACTCTCCCTCTAGCTTGCCAAAACTAACCTGTTAATGTATATGTGTATGTATCGTAAAACAAACCTGTATTTGGATATATATATATATATATATATATATATATATATATATATATATGTATGTATGTATGTATATACGTATAAAGGGTGTCCGAAATTAAACAATCCTATTTTAAAGTTCTTTACAGACGAAACTATTAGTAAGAAATTTATGAAACTTTTGAAGGACATAATGAACGTATGAGAATTTGCTTCAGCGAATAAAAAAATTAGTTCAAACTTTTGCCCCTAGGGGACTTGTTTAAGGAATTACACATTTAGCATACACACAGGAATTATAATAACACACGTTCAACATGACGGCCATTATTGTCAACGACCATCTGGAATCGTAAGATAACATGTTCTACAGTTCATTGGAGTAACTTCGCAAAAATGTCACGAACACGATGTGAAATGCTGTTTTTCAGATCAGCTAAAGCTGTTGGATTATCACAAACTACCAGATCTTTGAAACTCGCCCAAATTCAAAAGTTGAATGGATGGAGATCTAAGGTCCGGAGAGGCAACAGATCAAGAAGTGTATAATTCATGAAGAAACGCTTCCTGGTGGTGAAAATTTGAACTATTGTTTTTATTATTCGCTCAAACACATTCCCATAATTTCAATATGTCCTACACAAAATTTTATAACATTCTCAACAATAGATTCGTCTGTAGAAAACTTTAAAATATGGTCTTTAATTTCCGAAACCCTTTATATTTATATATACATATACATACATACATACATATATATATACAATGAAAAACTTTTCAAACATTCCACAGAAAGAAATGTAAAATATCACGTGAAGTATATATATATATAAGTGTGTGTGTATAAATATTTTATGTGAATATTTGAAATTTCCATTTTTTTTTTTTTTTTTTTCATAAACTTCATTTTAGTTAGACAATCACATTTTATCATTATTTTTATTATTTTATTGTTTACTTTACCAGAGTAAATGTATTGAAAACTATAAAAATTTAAAAAGTGAAATTTTATTAATATCTTATCGAAGAAAATATTAAGTAGATGTTGATACTTATTAGAATAAGAATGATCTGTTGTGTCACTCACACGACTTTCTCTTTCCCTGAAATTTAATATTATAAATGCAAATTAAAGATTAAGGGGTAAGATAACGAGTCCTGTTATGTAAACATATGTTAAAACGATTCAAATTAGACTTCGGAGCAGCTATTTTTGACAAGTAATTCTGTTTAAGGGAGGCGGTAGGGGGATGCCACTCCCCTCAACCTCCTGTTTCATTATTGTACTTACATTTATATAAAATTCAAATCTGTTCCTAAATTCAAATTTTTTTTAATTTATTTAGATAACTTTCACACGCAACATTCCTTAAAACTAACCAATCTTGAACAAACTTTCCTAGTAACAAATGTATCAATTTCAAAATACAAAATTTAGATCTCATGGAATTATTATCGCATTGGAATTTAGTCTGACAGACACAGACAGAAATGAAACGTTAAAAACTTGACTTCAGTATTCAGGAAGCCTCAAAACAAGCAAATATACAAAAAACCAAGCAATGAATATTTATTTAAAAAAAAAATACATTATTTAACATTTATGGTCATGCGGAATTAATTCACACTTCCTAAGCAGCTTTCCTGGACATGGTAAAATTTTATAGTAAAGCACTTCTACTAACAATAAAAAGGAATGTTATGACTTAAATATTGGCAGCTCCGTATATATTCTAAATGTTATGTACACATCCCATGGTGCATATAAACATAATTCAATATTAAAAACACACGGCACAACTTGAAGTGCACTTCCATCAATTTTCAAGTATTGTCGCAGTATAATCTAGTTCTTTTGTGTAGCCTTGTAAACGACAGTGAATAGTTTCTATACCTTATTGTGTATGAAAAATATATAACCGTTTCATTTGCTTTAGTGCAGTTTATAGATATTAAACTTCACTTACCTGCAATTTCCTCCATAGACGTAATGTGTTTAAATTCTCTTGGGTATCCCTGTACACGAACCGTTTGCTTAATCTCAATGAAAAGTTTAGTGTAACATCCCTATATGATACAAATTTAGAATGCCAAGTTTGGACTCTCTGCTATGATTTCTTTTTGAGATATGCTGATAACAGATAGACCACAGACACACACACACAGACCAAACGCTGAAAACATGATTTTTGATTCAGGGGACCTCAAAACGTGTAAATATAACAAAAACTCCTTTTCGAAAATTTGACCCCCAAACAAACCCGAAAATTTGACCCCAAACTCTACCCTATGGGTAAGAGAAAGTAAAAAAGCATTAAATAAATATTTATTTAATGATTTATGTAATCATTTATTGCTTTTAAAAATGATTGGCTACAATTACAGTTTATGTGTTGTTCCAAAACACATCCATATTGAAAATTTTATCTTTTAATAATTCAAATATCCGCTGCACACATATTATCCGAATATTGATAACATAAAATAATTAGTTTACGTATTCTAAATAAGCATGACAGAAAAATTACTGATCACAATACTTTCTTTATATATCTAAGTTCAAAAATAAAAATATATATTTAATCACGAATATTTATAATAATTTTTTGACTTCAAAAATGATTTTATATTACTGTCATAAAATGGAACTCAAGAAGCTAATATTTTGACTATTTAAATGGTAAATTTCTCTCTTAATAATATAAAACTGTACTATTAACCGAATAATAAATTCATAAATTAAACCGATTATGCATGCTGAATAGGTTTCGTGGCAAAATTAATTATCAAGCACATAATAAAAAAATGTAAGAAAGGACAAGAAATTTGTTTTTTAACATAGGAACTTCATGTAAGAAGACAAGGTAAAATGGTTTCAGAATTTTTTTTTTTTTTTTTTTTTTTTTTTTTTTTATCATCAATCAAACTATTTATTCGAATCATTCACTTTTGCGTACTTAATACAAAATATAAAATAACAGGAGACTGATATTTCTGTAGATGAAAAATTAATTTATATGATTTTATGTCATTTCATTTTAATTTTCATTTTATTTCAAATAAGTTCTTATTCTTCTTATTTTTAATATTATTTGGTTACATGGAAATTATTTGAAAAAATTATTACTAAACTAGCAAAAATATATTATTAGATATCGACTTTTATGTACCGGTTTAACCCGTTAGTAGTCGCGATAGACAGCGCCACCTATTATAGATTGCGCACTTTTTATTTAACCCACACCAATAATTTTAAGAAGTGATGTGATCGATGTTTCTTCGATTTTATTCGCGTTTTATGTATATCAAATGCCACTTTTAAAAATTTTTTTGGTGGCTATTGAATAAAAATATCTGGAAAAATTGAAGGATGGGCGGCAAATCGACCAACTAGCGACTACTAACGGGTTAAGGTGAGAGTTTTATTTATTTTCTTTATTATTTTCTTTTTCTTTTTTTTTCTACTTAAAAAATATCTTTAAAATAATTTCTTATTTTCAAAATTGATTTTTTATTTTATTATGCCATTATGGAATAACCCCCCCCACACACACACCCACACCCACACACCCACACACACACACGCACACATTTACATACGCCCCTACAAAAAATCTATTTTTTTTTTAAATAAAATAAAAAGCTACTATTAACTGAACAATGAAAACATAAAACGAAATAATAGTTTTATCTACGTTGAGTACACATCCAGAGAAAAAATATTAAAAAATTTAGAAAAGTACATAGATTGATTTTTTATCCAACTGACTTCGACTAATAACAGAGCATAAATTGTTTCAGAAATTTTATCCTTATTCATTTATTATTGTTAAACAAGCATTCTTGTTAAACAAGCCATTTATTCAACTGAATTCATTTATTCATTAAACGTATATTTACTAAAAAGAAATTTTAAGAACCAGGCATTTCATAAAAAATAAACTTAACTTTATGTTAAGTGATATAATAAACTTTATAAACGAGTTCATAATTGTTTCTGGAAAAAAAATCAAACATCTGCTAAGATACAAATTATTGTGGCACTAATGCGTCCTATTAACAACAATAATACTTAAAAATTATTCTCAAATCATAAAATAATTTCTGTCCTTGACACTGTAAAACATTAATTAAAAATGATTTTGAAGCTCCAAAACGTGTAAAATATAACTCATAATGAACTCTTATCGTTGTATCACACAAAAGAAATAATATATGAATCTTTCTTAAAATTTTGTAAGTTTAAATTAGTAATTTTTGAATGTTAATTAATTTCTCGCGCAGAGAACGCTAATATGCGAAGTGATTACCTTAGTCTCATCTGAAAGCTACGATGAAGTTCCATTTTGTCCAGGAAAACTAAAAAAAAAATAATTATTGCATTTCATACAATTTTCAAGAAAGCTGCATATAAATATCATTAAAGAAGTATATTTCCGAAAACAAGTTTCATAACTGTTAAGAAATTAGATTAAAAAAAATAATAATAAAATACAACAATAAAATGTTCAAATTAATCATTTTTCTTTACAGATCCCACACAAATTAGTACGGACGTCATTTTCATTATCTGAAGCTTTCCTTGGATAACTGGATTATACCTCAAGTAGTTTTTGTACCATTTTTTGCATGTTTTTTACAGAAACATACAGTAAACTCAGTTGGAATTTAATTAAACTACAGAGAAATATTGAAATGTTTTTTATTAGATTTGTCGTATTTAATTGTAAAATACGACAAATGTTTAATGAAACAAAAACAATAATAAAGTAAATGTCTTTTTTTTTTTTTTTTAACAGAAATTTCAATGTTTTAGTAAATCATTTTGTTTAGAAAAACTGCTACATACACACGCACACTTATAAGGTAATTTGCGGGAAGACGCAAGTTTGTTCCTAGCACTTTTACGTGACAACAGATGGTAATAATGAACAGAATGTGTAAGAAATCTTGTCCAAGTGAGCGCGTGAAATGTGAACTTATCTTAATTTATCGCCTTCAATCGGCGTTATTTTGGATCTCGTGAGCATTTAACTCTGTAAGTAAAGCCCTTATAATATTTGGTTTCTCATATTTACAGTACATAAATAGATGTTTTATTTTAAGTAAGATATTAGCAATATAAGTGAGTTCTTTATTCTATTGCACACGAGGTGAATAGAAATGGCATTAACCTTGCAGCAATACGAAAATAAGCATGTGTGGCATCTTCACCTCATTCTTGGGGTTAGACGCAACAGGGTTCCAAAACAAATTAAATGACCTTTAAGTTTCGTATTTTATTTTATATACTGATTGTTATAGTGTAAAATAAAATGAAATTAGTAATTATAATTATAATTTTATAATAATTATCATTTTTATAATATTATTTTAACAAACTTCAAGTCTTCAGTAAGGATCTCTCTTGAATATAGCTGGGAGTAATACAGCCACAGTTGGAAATAGAACTTCTGGGTTTTCATCTACTGGGATTTATCCTTATAACCCGTAAGCAATCCCAGATCATATGTGTGATTTCTTTGTTGGTTTCAGCAATGATACAACTGTTTCTTTTACAAACAGCGTATCTGACAATAGGCCTACACCAGCAGTTGCTTCCACCAACCAATCTAGAGGCAGACGAATCTAACCAGCAGTTGCCTCCACAAGCACAGAAAAGCCATTGCCTCCACTAGCCTTGCACATCGAATGCAAGAAATGGAGGTACGAAAGTTGCAATGGTGATCATTTGCACCAAATTAAATGCTGTGCAGGCTATTATTCAAACTTGTACCATTATTAGTTTTGGCAAAGTAAATTTCCAAAAAATTATCTCAGTTTACAATTTGTCTGTTTATCCATAATTATTCTTAATTCACAGGAAATTTTCCAACGTTTGTCTTATTTTTCCTATTTATTCTGGCGTTTCATCTTACCTCATAACTAGTGGCATCTTCCCCATGTATATGGGGGGAAGATGTCACAATTAAATGAGTTTGTTTAAGATTAAATTTGTCAGTTGTGTACACACACAGACTGAGAAAGGAATTAATAAGCATACATAATTAAATAAACATTAAAGAATATGGTGTATTTTTTTCATTATCACATCGTTTCAATTTTTGGCTGTATAAGCAAAATATCCTTATATATGGCGTCTTCCCTCATTTATCTTATATAATAGTCTTATTTAATTAAAGTAAGACACCATTTTCATCACTTTTAAAAAGTTTTTAGTATATGTTCTCAGCGAATTCGCTAGGACTAACCCCTTTGAGTAAAGACTTAATATATTTTACACGTAAGTACATAATTGCATAATATGTCATTATTAAGCAATTTTTTTTTTTATCTATTTTGAAGAGAATCAGTTCTTGATCTATCATAGCGTACCCCAGAAAAAAAAAAGTGACACATGTTAAAAATTTGTAAATTTCATTTCATGGCATTAAAAAATGTTTATGAAGTCACCAATGTGCAAGAAAATCTTTATATCTATGACTAGAAATTTATCCTCCTGAGAGGCACTTGTGTCAGTTTCATTGTAATCTAGCTAATGACTGAGAGTTTTCTTTAAGTAATAAAAATTTAATGGATTCTAAAACACCACGTTGAGATTTGGAGGTTCGAAAAGATTAAAAGGTAGACGAATATACATGTTTAAATTTTTATGTATATTTTTATTGCATTTTTATCGGTGTTTTTATGTAAAAAACATCCAAAACACTTTAAGAATTACACAAAGTATAAGAATTTCTTTTATTACTACTACAAGAACAAAAAAAAATTAATTTCGGTAATTAATTTAAACATGCAAAACAAGTTTTAAATAAATTTCAATAAAACTAGTGCTGAAAGGCGAAGAAGCTAATTACCATAAACTGAAAAAACACACGACATTTATTTCAGATCGAAATAATTACACACAGTGCTTCATAGGACGTAGGATGCAGGTACGAGTGCATTTCGAAAGCAACAACGCATTATACCAAATTGAAATTACAACTTGTACAATCTTTGAGGATAGAATATTCTGGAAATCAATTATTGTGCATTTAGCGATATTTACTAAATAAATAAATAAAATCTGAATTTAGAAGATTGGTTTAAATATATTGCTTTATGTTCGTAAAAGCTTTGGCAACATTTTAAAAAATGTATATATAAATATAGTTTAGACTTATAAATATACTTTAGGCAACAAATTTGTCGTCTTGGAAATGCAATATTAGAAACGCTTGTCTTCAATAATCTTTTTAATAATGAAAGCCCAAGTTTACTGAAACTAACGCTGAAAATGGTGTCATAACTAAAACAATGTATTGGAACAAAGGCAGTAATGTGCGCATTTCAACTAAATAAAATAATGAAAAATGATAATTTAACACAAAAACTTACATCGCAATCGGAATAACGTATTAATATAATGAATATAAAATTTTATTCGTGATCTTCATAGTTTTAAAAAATTCGTTTGTTAATTTTCAATAAATAAATATTTTTTTTTTTTTTTTTTTTAAGAATAAACTCTTTTTATTGTTATGCGAATTTTTAATACGTCAGATCAAAATAAATAAATTAAAAACGTAAAATTCAACTACGTCATGAGGAATTAAAACTAAATATAAATAATCATGTGATTATAAAATTTATATTAAGGGATTACGACGTCATTTTTCATTTTTTGAACACATAAAGTAAAAGCTGAAGCGAATTGACATAAATATCATATAAACCTATGTTTAAGAATTTGAACTGTCAAATAGAAATAAATTTGGAAATACATGTGTAAAAATCAAGCGCTAGACGGATACAGACTGTCTAGAAATTATGACGATGATGATGATGAATTTATATGTAAAGATTTTATATAAATTTTTAAAATTCCCATTTTCTACGAATTTATATGTCTTATTTTATTTAAAACAATCTTTATTAATAATATTACTTTTATTATTATTTATTTATATTACCGAAAAAAATGTATTTTAAACTAAAAAAAAAAATAATAATAAAGGTAATAATAATAATATCACTGCTCTGAAAAAAAAAAAAAAATGAGATCTCATACTTTTCTTGCTGATTCTTATGTAAAATGGCCTCCTGAATCCGAATAGGACTCCCATTTTGCCCAGTCACCCACCCTTTTCTAGATGCACCACCCCCTCCCTCAATTTCTTTCCAGGTTCGATAATTTTATGACCATGAATTTGATTTGAAGCATGAAAAATAATTAATTTAACACCTAAAAACAACAAAATATAAAGTTTAAAAAATAACATTAATAACAGATTAAAAAATATAAGATATGTAATGCATAATTTCGCCCCCCCCCCCCCGAAATTTTTTCCCTTGTCGCAAATGTCCATGTTTTAGAATTTTCCAACTCTGTAGCTCCTCAGAAGATATTTAACGGTTAGTTAAAATAATCCTTCCCCTCCTAAAAATCAAATTTATAGCCATAAAATCACCGAAAAATGATAAAAATAGGGAGGCATTCCTAAAAATCAGTTGGTGATAGGGCAAAATGAGCGTCCTATTCGGATTCAAGAGGTCATATGCTGAAATGGTGTCAGAGACAATTTTCAGCCGAGCAGTGTAATTTAAAAATCATAGTAAAACCTTATAGAAGAAAATATTAAATTCATACATGAGTTTTTACTAAAGCACAGAAAAATATTAAAAATAATATTCATTCAAGAATTCTATATAATCTTTTCTTGCCTTCAAAAATTATTGTTCATATTTTATTCAAGCTGAACTCCAAAATATAATTTAGTGGATTTATTTTTAAATAAATCCCTATTGAAATTTTTTCTGCCTTAATAACTCAAACAACCACCATTAACTGAATATGGAAAGCGTAAAATAATTGGTTTATTCATGCTGAATGGGCATCGCGGCAAAATTAATGATCTAACACATTATCGAAGAATGGAGAAAGGACAAGTAATTACTTTTTAACCTGGAGACTTCGTGTAATAAGAGAGCATAAATAATTTTAGAAATTTTGCTTGCATGTACTTTCTCCACTTTCGCTTTACCGATAAAAAAGTCATTTATTCAAACTTCCCAGTATTTTTTTTTTTTTTTTAAACACTGTCTGGTATTTAACATAAAGTAAGCTTATAGAAAACGGTCATTAAAAATAAATAAATAAATAATAAGCAAATATATATGAATTTATAGAATGTGCACATTTAAACAGGGTTCACCCAAAGGAAAATTTGGATACCAGAATTTTTATATAGTAATATTTTTAAACAGATGCCAACGGATATCAACGACCTGTTAAGTTTAAAATTACTATATAAAAAAAAAGTGGTTTTCCTTTACTCAGAACCCTGCTCTTAAATCTTGATTTTTTGAAAAACCATATCTTTCATTTTATTAGAAATATAGTCTAATATTAAAATCAATATTGCTATGATTTTAATTGTTTTTGTGACTAAAGTAGAAATATATTAAAATCATTGGAAAAAAAAAAAAAAACTTATAAATAAATACAACTTGATTTATATTTTATAAAAATGTCCTTTAATTTACTTTAATACTATGGGAACATTTTCTTTTCTTAAACTTTCATTTATTCAAGAGTTTGTATATTTAATTATTTCTTAATTTAAAAAAAAAAGGTTTTTTTAATTAGTCTTGAAACTAAGCTCATAGCCTTTTACTGCCTTTTATTTAAATACCTCACCTAGGAAATTTCCTAATTTTACTAACTGAACAAACAATATTTAAACTTTAAAACTTCTTCACACACCATAAAATTAAACTCCAAGATCTTGCTTTTGCCTCCAAAGCAGTAGCACATGTTTTTTGCACCTGATGAAGAAAGGCCACGTCTTTTCGAAACAGATTGTGCTGTCTTTAATTTTATGGTGTGTGAAGAAGTTTTAAAGTTTAATATGCAGTATACACCAGATTTTTATTTAGTTTTGTGAACAAACAGTAATTAACTAAAAGTAGAAACATAAAATAATTGGTATATATATATATATATATATATATATATATTAACAAAGCATCGCCAGAAAATTAATAACTTAACACACTATCGAAAAACTGGAAATGACAAAATCACTTTGATTTCTATTTAACGAACATGGGTTTTGAGGATTTAGGCATTTTATAAATACATTTTCCGAAGGAAGAAGTATGCCAGCATCCTAATTAATATTCAGTAGTACTGTTAGTACCCACCCCTTTTTCTACACCACTGAATTTTTAGAGTAATTCTCTCTAAACGTAATTATGATTAAATTAGAATAAAAATTGTCGAAAAAAGACTGGTTTTAAAAAAAAATCATAATATTATTAGGTACTATATAGTAATAATATTATAATACTAAAAATATTGTAGAGCCTTAGCCTCCTAAACCAGATGCCTGTCGCGTGGCTCAGAAACTTGGCAACAGTTGGAGCGGTAGACAGCGCCACCTGGTACAGATTGCGCGACTTTTTTATTCAATTGTCACCAATAATTTTAAGAAGTGATGTATGATATATATAATTGACGTTTCTTAGATTCTATTCGAATTTTACGTATATCATATCCCACTTTTAAAAATTTTTGGTGGCTATTGAATAAAAAAGTCGTTCAATCTCTACCAGGTGGCGCTGTCTACCGCTTCAACTGTTGCCAAGTTTCCGAGCCACGCGGCAGGCTTCTAGTTTAGGAGGCTATGGTAGAACAATCCAATTAAGATGTCCGCAGCTATGGATAACATCAAATAGTTAAAGACATTATACTGGATGGATATAGTTAAAATGACAGGATTTAAACAAAACTTTTTCTCATACACTAAAAGTTTTAAAAGGGCGCGGGCTTTCTTCTTCAGGTGCAAAATACCACGTACTAGTACATTGGAGGCAAATGCCAGTCTTGCTTTTGCCTCCATCGTATGTTTTTTTTTTTTTTTTTTTTTTTTTTTTTGTTGTTGTTGTTTTGCACCTGAAGAAGAAAGCCCACATCCTTTCGAAACGATAGTGTTTCCGTTTATTTTATGGTGTGTGAAGAAGTTTTAATTTTTAAATATTTATTATACACCAGCTATTTAATTTATTATAAAAATGACAGTGCTTGTAAGATTAGCCCCAAACTGTGAATGAACATCAAACAAAACGAGTAATATAGGATTCCGAAATAAATAAATAAATAAAATTCCAAAATTTACCGCTAGGGGAACATTGGGCGCTATTTGTCTAAGTAAAGCTTTTCATGCGGACACATTAGCACAGTGTCTCCAATTTCAAAATAATAAATGAGACAAAAACAGTGCTTGAAAAAGTCCGTAATCATGAATTTTTATTATAAATTGAAAAAAAAAAAAACTTTATTTAAAAATATTGCGCCACATACTCTCCTAGTGGTAAATTTTAGATCAATAATTTTTTTTCTTTTATTTATTTATTAGTATGACAGGAATATTTCTTTCAATCTGTGATTTTTGTTGTCGCCATTTGTATTTTCCCACCTTAAATATGACAAGATTATCTGCCAATATTCGTTTTTACCATTAAAATTTCTAAACTATCTTGAAATAACATGTCAAATCTGTAAAAACCGAATATAAATAAATATAAATAAATAAATGTAAATAAATATAAATAAATAAATAAGTAAATATATTTCTTTTTATGTCAAAAAAAAAAAAAAAAAAAAAGAACGTAGAAGCGATTTTTTTTTCTTTTAAGTAAAAAAAACCTGAGAAAGACCGTGCTAAACAAATGGAACCGCTTCAGTATAGAACCCATTGGCAAAATTTTAAATTTGGCACTGAAATAACCCGGACATCTTTCTCCAAAACATTTACTTATACAAGTGCGATCGCATTTTAGATCATCGTCAAAACGATAATAAAAATTTAGAAGCCGAAAAGGTGCTAAAAGTATACAATGTAGCACGAACATTTCTCGCCAAGATCATTATATTTACGTACATGCGATAGCTATTTAAATTCATCGCCAAAGTGACAATAAAAATTCAAAAGCAGCCATAGTTCCCAACTTAGCACCTATTGACTACCGGAAAATTTTAATTTTTTTTTTTTTTAATTTATTTAATCAGCGAAAACTGTTACAGTTCACTTTTTAAATAAAATAAAAATTTCTGTCAAATTTTTCCGGTAGCCAAAAAGTGCTAAGTTGCATCTATGGTCAAGGTGCTCCTATTCTAAAATTATACCAAAGAAATTTTAAGAATTGAATAGAGTAACGGAATGAAACACAATTACTGTATGCCTTTATGTGGGAGAATAGATTAAAATAAGTCTTGTCGTTCAAAATTAAGTCCTATTTTGTGCAGAATTTTATATCTGTTACTTAGAATACATAAATAGGCTTAGGTTTTCAGTTTTTTCTAATTACAGGCAGTAAGTGTTTATTTATTTAGTTTCAAGCATGAATATAAACTAGTATATTGTAATCACCACATGACTTTCTTCTATATTTTCTTATACAAATTCACTCAGTAAAAATAGTTTATTAAAATTATTATTTAAAAAATTACCTTCCATGATAATGCAGACGATTTCCATATTAGAGAAGTAGTATAACACTAAATATATATAAGTCAATTTTCTTTTCTTTTATTATTATTATTATTATTATTATTATCATTATTATTAATGAAAAAATCGATAACTTTATTTTAATTATCGCAGATCGATGATTTAACCATTCGCTTTAAAAGTATTGGCGAGTTCTTTTGAAATATATCCATCATGAAAATTTACTCCCCTCGAGGGAGGACTTCCCTCCCAGTGGGAGAGGCGAGGCTCCTTCATATACAATTTTTTTCTCCAGTTAACTGTCTATATTACAAATAATTATTTTAAATTTCTTAATGATTATTAAAAAAATATTTCTCTTTATGCACATTTATACAAAATTTTGTCCTATACCACCATGTTAAATATTTAGAAAAAGCGGGATGGCAACGCAAGCTGTTTTATGTCAACGTGTAGCTACATACCAATTTGTATGAAAGTCTGTGCTGTAGTCCCTGAGATACAGTTGCCACAAAATTTTGTCTCTCTCTCTCTCACACACAGGCATTTTCTAAAAATGATCAAAACGTGTTCTACAGCTTTCAAAACGTGTAAATCCATTAAAAACTCGAGGTCGAAAATTTTTAAGAATCCAATACTTTCTTCTATTGAATATAGAATAAAGTAATAACAGAATAGTTTAAAAGAACCAAATAACAATTTAAACTTACTTCTTACATTTTTTTTGTTTGCTTTATTACCTCCTTTTGTATGTATAAGAAATAATTAATTATTGGATACGTGAAAATTTTCGAAAATCGATTTTCGATGAATTTGCAAGTTTAGAATAAAACACGATTTGGCCATTTGTAGAAAACGTCTATCTGTGTGTACGTATGGTTCTCTCAGACGAAAATCGTCTACATTCATCTTGGGACAAAAATTTAATAATTAATTTATACTTTGTGAAAAATGTTATAAAAAATAATATTATGAGAAGAGTCTTGTGATGGATAAAACATACTAATTTATTAAAAAACGACTGAAGAAAAATAAAGTGTAAAAGGCGTACTTGTTTAAATTATGGCTAATAATATTTTTCCATAAAACCTCTTCATGGAATTTTACTGTGTCAAGGAACTTTACTCAGAACTAATTACAACAGTTTCATAAAACAAAATTCATAAGATCGAAGTTCTTTACAGAACAATGCCAGCTATGAATGCAGAAAGAATGCGTTTAATTGAATTACGATTAAAAGCACCAAATTTAATTTCTATGTAAATCAGTGGCATCGTGAACGTGGAATCCTTTGAAAACTGTCTAATTCCAAGAATTTAATTACTGTATGATATATTGCCTTATATTTTCTGCTGTATTTGAAGCAAAACTTCTTCCCATTAATTTATTACAATGGTTTAGACATGAATATATGAATAATGTTTCTTGTTATTTAAGCAATTTACATGAATATTGTTTAAATATTTTAAAATTTGTTTTTGAACAATAATATGAAAGAATAATATATTTTATACATTATAGAATTTTTTGCCTCCTTTCGTTTTCAATTTTATTTCTTTAGAAAACTATATTTGGCAATCACTTAGTTTATCTACATATACACAGTTATATATAATAAGATTGCTATAAATTACTATGAAAAACAAAGGCACAAATTTGAATTGTCACATTACTTATAACGGAAACGTTGCTATCACTTGTACTTCTGAAATACAGAATCAGTTCGAAACAGTACGTTCGTAATAAAAATTTTCGCTAAACCACGTCCACCTTTTTGCTTGAATATGACGGCCACTTAAAAATTTCAAACTCGTTTAAAAATTGCATTTATGAACATAATTGCTTGAAACTTGGTGCTTACATGGTTCATATCAAGATGTCAACGAAGAGTGTTATTCAGTTCAATTTACCATATTTTTTTTTCTGGTTCAAAATGGCTTCTATTAAAAAAACTTAAATTCGTATTCAGAAAAAAAAAAAAAATAATATCTCTTTCAAAGTCCGTATGTACACTACCCATATCAACTACAATATCAAATCGAAGGACTGGTGTATAATCAATATTTAAACTAAAAAACGTCTTCACACACCACAAAATTAATGAAAGCACTTCCTGTTTCGAAAGGATGTGGCTTTGCTTCTTCAAGTGCGAAGTACGACCTTGGGGGAAAAAGCAAGACTGGCTTTTGCCCCCAAGATAATAGCACGTGCTTTGCACCAGAAGAAGCAAGGCCACTTGCTTTCGAAACCGGTTGTGCTTTCATTAATTTTTTAATGTACGAAGACGTTTTTAAGTTTAAGTATTAAATATCCATATTAAGGTTTCAAATATGTTTATTAATTAACTCGGTACGCCATCTTATTTCAATAAGATGGCCAATTAAAAAATATCGAACTCACATAAGTAGTTTTTATTAATAGATTTGCATGAAACATGGTATATACATCTATATTAATAAAATCAGACTTTTGCTTGTAAATTTGTGAGAATAAAAAAAATTTGCGATATCTTCACGTTTCACACACCATAGAAGCCGAGAATGACCTCATAAAATTTTGTCTCTGTGTGCGTGTCATCGTGTCTGTATGTAACGCTATTTTTGTCCGGGTATCACGTGAGAACGGCTGGGCAACGGTGCTTGGCAGGAACTTATGTATTAAAATTATAACTATCAACTTTTTCGAAATTCCTCCCGTTTAAAAATAATCAAACTATCTTCTGACTGAGGCAGAAAGACTTTTTTGTTCTATTTCTAACACTTTCCAACAAACTTCATACGTGTTTATGTATTCGGTTCTATTATTTGTCTGTCCTTAAAGATGTCTGTCAATTCAACATTTCCAATTTTCTTTTTCCCACGCATATATTCAGAATGTCTTAAAACTGCATGTTCCCTATTAAAAGGTGTATGAATACCGCTATGGACTGTGTACAGAAGCAAAAGTCAGTTTCATTGCGATCTTGAAGAAATGTCTTTTAAAGCATAAATTATTTTGTTTATACTCTAGAAAACGTAATCAAATCAACGTACATAAATCAGTAGAAATAAGAATGCCACCTGCAGTTTATATGGTATGATAAACATTAATGATTGCTTACTAGGTTATATAAAAGTATTCAGATAAATTATAGGACACAAAGAGCAACTGTTTAAACCTAATTTTCAGTCTTATTTGTTAAATCAATTAATGAGTATTTTAAAATGTGTTATGAAAGATCCATTTTACTGTAGAAATTTACGATTCACGACATAAACTTTTGATAATATACAATTTTGCTAATATATTGCACCAAAACAAACTTTTTTATTTAATCTATTTAAAATTAAAGCTATAATAACAGTTTTTGGGAGATTGCATCCTCCATAAATAAATACCAAAAACATTTTTAAATGTCAAGACGGGGAGGGAAGTAATAATAAATAAAAAGTAATTCCATGTTTAAATTAGCGTTGAATAAGGTTAGCCGCAAAAATTTGGAAAAACATGTTTTAAATTGGAAAAAGAAATAACACTTTTCCTAAATGTAATTCTTTGTGGAATATTGGGGAAATTAATTTTAAATTCTTTCATGTAATATCAAATTTCATTTACCCCTAAAATTATATATATATATATATATATATATATATATATATATATATATATATATATATATATATACACACATCAGTGGTGGCTCGTGAACCGAAAATAGGTGAAGATCTCAAAAATAATATTTAAGTATTTTTAATGCATAATTATTATTAAGCATGATCTTAACTAAAAATACTTATTTAAATGTAAATTTATATTTTATAAATGAATACAATGTAAAATACAGTGTGCCTCTTCACTTATATTCGGTGCACGAGCCGCCACTGATATATATATATATATATATATATATATATATATTATATTATATATCATCAATCTGTAAATATCATTAAATTTTTTTTGAAATTGTGAATGATGGCCATTAAATATTTTATATTTTAATTTTAAATTAGCTACTTAACACTGTTTGTTAATTTTGTATGTTAATTCAATTTACAGTTCAAACAAATTAAAAATCTTCGGTAAAGTAAACTTCATATTAAAATTTCCATAGCAATTTTTAAATTAAGTATGAATTCTGAGTTAATGGAAGTAATACACCATGTATACTTTACCTATTTGATTCTATTGGAAATCATAATCTTATTCTAGAATATATTTATTTCCAGTTCATTGTCTGAATAGTAACGATTTAATATTTATGACTTCATGCTTACGTGCTCCATTGTTAAGGAGCTTTCTTATGAATAAAAATATACCCATTTCATATAAATAAGATCTATTCAATTGTGTTCAAAAGTTCGAACACAATTTTAGCTCAAGGTTATATTAATTTATGCTTTTGCAGCGTTACATTTTCGCAATTGTTATGGATATTGAGAATTGCTATGTGAATTCAAGAAGTTTATATAGTTGTTTCTGTTATTTTATCGTTCTGAATATGTGGCTGTATTACTTCAAATATGCGTAGGATTTTCATGCATGGTTTCTTCAATAAAGCGGTATTTGAGACGTTTGAAGGAATAAATCTAAATATCTTAATATTATTTAAACAAATGCTATAAGAATCGAATGCTTTTCTTTAACATTACATAAATTACACACAAAGGTATTTTAGTCGAGTTAGAGGTTCATATTCTATAGTTCTCGTGCGTTTAATATTGAGAGTAACTGAATATAATGAATAACAAAGCGATAGTTATGTCACGAAAATTCTTCTAAAATAATTTAATATAATAATTTTATAATACGCAATTGAATTATTTTTACTTGTGGTGGTGTATATCTACCCAATTTAAGAAATGTGTATGCATTTTAAACATTATTTTAATAATGGGAATGAAATAAAAAAGGTGTTTCCTAAAAAAGAAAAACCATGTGGGGCACATTTTTAATGAGTAGAAGATTCTACGGGCAAGTGATTTTATTGAGTTTTTATATTTGGATATATAACATAATTCAGACCTAATGACACTGTGTTTGGGTTTGTCTTTTATACATCATTTTATACATAAGTAAATATTCAAGGAAACAAAATCTATTTAGTTCAATTATTTTCTATTTCTAAAACCCTAGTTCAGAACGAGCACTATGCTGTACTAGAATTTTACTATTTATTAAAATTTACAAATATATATGAAATAAGTGAATTCATAAAAGCTTAAATTCCAATAAGAAAGTCTCTTCTGTTAAATATAATAACTATGTAGAGATGTAGAGAAAGATTTCTTATTCCCCTTTTAGGTACACGTAGCGAAAAACTTGATGATAGTCGCTAACACATATGACAGAAAAGGAGCATGAACTGTGCAAAGTATCTTATGTTATTACCCCGGCTCTTTCCCCCCCCTCTCTCTCTCTCTTTTCTATTTACAAAATACTCAACCGGTTCAGGGTAATCTGAGATAAAAAAAAATTGACAGATGTAAATATATATATATATATATATAAATTAGTGAAAAATGGGGGACAAGCCAGGAAAGCAGGCATATCCGGGCAGTAATGCAATCTAGTCTTATATATATATTATATATATTGAATATCGCATGCTACATACAATTTTCATAATGGCTGATACAATATTTTCTGAAACAGACCGTATTTCGGGCTGAACATCTCTGTTATCCTTGCAGTACCACCATATGTTCACTACCCTGAACACAATATACATGCGACCTCACATACAGTGGTGTAAAAAGAGGCGGGTACAATGATTCTCATCGGTCAATCTGTCCCTCTTGCAATCATAGATTGAAAATTACATTTTTGTCTCATTGTGAGTTTAATACATCGACGAAAATCTCAAATAGTAAATAAAACTGTTTTACCCTGAAATGGGCTTTATTAACGCCGCATTTTTACTTTCCGAACACTATAGTTAGGAAAGTATTGTAATCATGTCAAAAATCTGAATTCGAGATTTTGATGTTTCTATACGTTTTGAGGTCCCCTGAGTCCGTTTTCACAATTTTTTTACGATGATGTATGTATGTGTTGTGTATGTGTGTATGTGTGTATGTCTGTGAGTGAACACGCTAGCGTCTAAACGCTTTGTTCAATTAACCTGAAAGTTGGTACGCATATTGTAAGTCACCATAGTACGAACCCTATAGATTTTGGTGAATCTAGCACTTATAGTTTTTTTTTACAGGGACACAAAGAAAAATTCTTTATCATTATGGCCTATGGGAGCAAAATCTTAAAAGTGCGATAGCATCTAAACGCCTTATTCAATTGAGCAAAAAATTTATACACATATTATAGGTCACAAATACTCAATCTGTATAGATTTTGGAGAATCTAGCACTTATAGTTTTTTTACTGGGACACAAAGAAAAATTCTTTATCATTATGCCTATGGGGCCAAATTTTTAAAAGTGTGATAGCGCCTAAACGCCTTATTAATCTGAGCAAAAAATTTGTACACATGTTATAGATCACAGTTGAACTAACTGTATAGACTTTGGTGAATCTAGCACTTACAGTTTTTTTACAGGGACACAAAGAAAAATTCTTTATCATTATGGCCTATGGGACTAAATTTTTAAAAGTACGATAGCATCTAAACGCCTTATTGAATTGAGCTGAAAATTTATATGAGTATTATAAATCACTGTTGCACTAACTATAAGCATTTTGGTGAATTTAGCATTTATAGGTTTTTACAGGGACACAACGAAAAATTCTTTATCATTATGATCTATGGGCTCAAAGTTCAGTAGCGTTAAATAAAACATCGTGCAATAGATACAGAAAAATACTCAAACACTCTATTATGGTTTTCTCGCTTTTGTTTGTTTAACAACTCCTGTTTCTTTACTTTATCTACAAAACTGTTAATTACTCAATGTTCGGAAAGTCGAGTGGAGTCACTCCAGATTTTTTAACGTGGCATAGCGAAACTTTCCAGAAAACATATCGCACTAAAAATAGATTGCAGTGCATATAGCCCATGCTTTATAATATTTATATAACCACTGTAGACGGCGATACAGTCTCCAATTACGTGTCTATGCGTTTAAACGTTAACCATTTGCATATTATCGATAAGCGGTCAGAAAAAATGTTTCAAGAATTTTCTTCATTGAAGATTTAGTATACTGAGTTTCATTTCCCGACTACTAATTGCTCTTGAGTTATGAGATTAAAAGTCTCATATTCAAATACACTTACAGACACACAAACTAAAAAAAAAAAAAAAAAAAAAAACTATTTTACGAAATCATGACACCCAGAAACGTATAAAACACATAGAAAACTTTCGAAAATATGACTGAAAAAAATATTCTTTCTGCCATATATGAATAGGAGAAAGTAAAAAATATGTTACGCTCTCTGGTAATAAATTTCTTTGCAAGTATAATACTTCACATTGGTTAGTCGTGTCACCAGTAGAGGGCCACAATTAGTTGTTAACATTTATGAACCCACTCAAATTTTTTGATAAATATTTGTTTTACACTATCAGTTCATACATACAGTGAAATCTTCCACCTTTCATGTTATAGGTAATCTGTTCTTTAGAAATGGTCTTTGAAAATAATTTCAGAAAATCTTCTCTCAGGTAACATGGTCTGGGAATTAAAGTGTTTTAAATTGTGATTATTTGTCATGAACTGTGATTATTTGTCACAGTTCATGAATTGTGATTATTTGTCATTAATAATCATGAACATTAGTTTTTTGAATCTTTAAAGCTTTTTAGGAATAGTTTTTCCAAGTTATTTTTTATTTTAACCGGAACTAGTTGTACAGTATAGCAACTCTTTTCAGTGAAAAAGGTAACTGTATCAAAACTAATTTTAGTTTTTACTTTTCGAACTTAGATTGGTTTACTTCTCTTTTTTTTTTCCATTTGAAGTCAACATTACCCATTTAGAAACCAGTACAATGAAATTCATTATCTAAAAAATATTATTACAAGTTTGAACTTCATGTCCGAGTATGAGCCTTCAGAAATATGGAAACTTATCATTTTTTCTCTCTTCACAAAGTTTATATTTACACTCATTTGGAAATTAACCTCAGTTATATGGTGGATAATTATACGTTCATGTCAAGGGGATAAAATAACTCACAAAGTACAGAGAGATACGCAATTTCGCATTCGCTTTTATGGATGTAAATTAGAATTAATTCTTATGGAGACATATAAACTAGAAGTACGATTTTTAAGAATTTTTATAGGATAGCCTCGATGCCGGATACGAAGCTTCGATGCTCAGAATGATAACTGCGTCCGCTAAAATATGGAAAAAGATTAAGGATTGAGCTCATGTATTCTACTGTGCAATGAGATTTCCTTGAATTGAAATATCACAGGTTAAATCTCTCTATAGCGTTACCGCTCCATCTGTTAGCATTTTTTATTACTAATTTCACAGCTTCTGTGTAAAATTTATACGTCTTTCACAATTAATACATCATTTGTTTCGTAGACTTTATTTTAAACATTTTTAATAACTAAAGTAGGGAGTCGTCAGTTAGAGTTTCTGTAATTACACACACAAACATATACATACTTATCTACACGCATGCTTTTATGTATTTACTGACTGAAAAGCACACATAGATTTATTTATATACTCATACGCATATTTACTTATATTCTTACGCATATTTACTGATATTACATACGCATACACTTTTTGTCGTAAATGTGAATATTTTTCCTAAATGTAAATATATATAGTTGTGAATTATACAAAGGCTTTTCGAATAAAATAATTTAATTTAAAAAATAATTTAGGGGATTTTCTTATGAAATAATGCTTTTTAAGCAAGAATTTTGTTTTATTAAACTTCGAAAAACAACCATGAAAAATGACGAAGAAAGAATTTGTTAATTCAAAATTAAACCCATTTATAATGAGGAAATGTTGATAAAGCCCATTTTAATGAAATGGAAGAAAGCAATTTATTATAAGACTGATTAGGAGTCAAAAATTAATTTATTGAGAAACTTTATTTGCATTTCATGATACTTATAATTAAATGGTCCTTTAATTTTTAATCTATTTAGAATTATACTAAAATTCTCTTAAGTATCTATATAGTATGTCAAGTATTATATGTTTTTTTAAAGAAAAAGAGAAAGACAGAACAATTTAATCTAAAAATCACCGATTTTTTCATATTTTGTATACTTTTCTAATCTTACTCCTTATTCTAAATTCAACAGATAATTTATAATTAACAATTAATAAATTTTCACATTTTCCATTCAGTCAATCACATGTTCAGTTATACATACATGCATTCTGATACTATTCTTATAACGCATTCATGATAATTGAAATTTAAAACATATATACGTTTAACAATACATAAAATTAAACAGAATATTATTTTATGTTTATATTCATTGATTGTGTTTTTAAGAAAGTCAAATAGATTCTAAATTTATATTAAAATTTAATATATTCATTCAAAATTGTATTTTTACATGAGGTAATTAATGAAGTAAAGTTATATATAAGTAATCTAATTACATTATGAACGGTGCCAATAAAAGAAATTTGTAATCTTTAATCGTTTGAATATAAAACTCTAACTCGCTGGATTTCCTTATAACCTAAAGAATTTAAAGATGTTTTAACTTGATTTATGCAAGAATGGCAAATGTGTTTAATTCGTATTATTTCTTGAAAAGAAACATACAATTAAACCTTACTTAGGCAGAACAATAAAAGTTTTCACTGTTTTTCGAGAGAAAAAAAAAGACGTTATAAATATATTGTTTAAAACTTAATATTTCGCAAAATTTTAATAAAATTATAAAATAAATTTTAAATAGTAAAAGTATTTTAATATTTTTCGAAACAAAGTAATAATTTCAATTGTTAAATTTTCATTACTTTAACAATTTAAACACTGTAACTTAAAAAAAATAATCAGAGATGAAGGAATAAAAAAACACCAAAGTTCAAAAAACATTTACATTTTGAAAGAATAAAGTTGTAGATAATTAAATATTTACATTACTTGAAAATAAGCACATTAATGTTTAATTATTAAGGACTTGCCCGTTTCAGGAAACTCGACGGAATTTCTTTGTAAATTTTATTTTTCATTTAAAATTCAGATTTTTTCAAAGAAGTTTTTAACGGTATTTTTTTAGAAAAGAAAATACCGTTAAGGTTTTTATTATTTTTTTTTTTTAATTAGTTTTCTAAATTGAAAAGTATATGACGAATAATTCCATGTTTTTTTTGTTTTTGTGTTTTCTTCTTTTTTAGAATTTTCTTTTTTCTTGATCTTTTTTTTTCCTCGTAGGTTTTCTCTCTCTCTCTTTTTTTGTTTATTTCTTCTTCTCCTGCTTCTCTCTCTCTCTCTCTCTCTCTCTCTTTAAGTAAACCTAATAAAGAAGTTTTAATTTCAAGAAAAGAAAATTAATTCACATAAGAAGTGTTTATTATGCTAATTCAGAAGGATCGTGAGTGTAATTTAATTAAATGCTAACATATTCCAAAATCAATTTAAAATGAGATGATTGTTGTGTTTTTTTTTCTGTCATAAGATGAAGCTATGTAACTTTTTCCATCGATCTTGTTATACATATAATTTTTAATTTAACATTTTATTCGTGGAAATAATTTCCGACTTTTAAGTGTAAGCCCCGCTTTCCGCTGTTCCTGTAAAATGTTGCTTAAATCATTTAAAGTTTATACTCAGCAATCAACACAGTTAAATGACAGGATCATGCATAAACGCAAGTTGTACATAAGGTGTTAAGTGCGCATACGCAAAATCGTTTTTTAATAATATGCTATTTTTCAGGAACTCTAAAAGGAACTCATTTTTTTCTCCTTCCCATAATACTGTAATTCATGTTGCTTACAGTACTTAATTTCAAATACCACTATATTTCTATAGCAATTTTCCTTATAAGCCTATAAATTTAAGAAGAAATTTATTGTTGCCGAAAATTCATAACAAAAATGTTTGTCTACGAGTCTCGTAATTCTCGTTTCCAGCCAATAAGGTGTTAATTTACAGATTAATTGAATACAGATTAATTACAGATAATAAAATTACAGGTTAATTTACAGATTAATAAAATACTCTAAACTATGCGTAAGTCAATCATAGCAGCGAAGATTGTTTGCGAAAGTAAGTAATTTTAGAAAAATGTTTGACAACAACAAATAATGTAATATTTTAGAAGTGACCTTACGAGCGTGCAAGTTTTTAATTGAAAATTGCCGGTTGTCAAAAATTATAAGTGAAATTGAAATATTCACAGATCTAATTATTTTGCGAAATTAAAATCCACGGATTTCCACTTCCTTTCCTTTCGCTGTCAATCGTCTTAAAAAGCATTTGTAAAAATAATAATAATAATTATTATAAATAAATAAAATAATAATTATAAAACAAAAATACAGTTGAATTCTAACAGCGTATATCTAAGGTTTTCAAGGTAACAGAAGTTTGTAAATCTGTAAAAATATAAAGAAATAAACGTATATGTTTCTGATGCATATTAAGTATAAAAATAAATTTTCTTTATTGAAAAAAGAAAAAAAAATGAACAGAGAATAAATCTTTAAAAAAGAAAACCTAAATAAAAATAAACAAAAGTATAAAATTGATTAATTAATTTAATTTAATTTAATTCAAAATTAAATTAAATTAAAACAAATAAATGAAATAAAATAAAATAAATGAAAACAGAGTACATAAGTATTATAAATACTTTCCTGGTGAAATTTCTTTTACATTTCTAAAAAAATTTTTTCCTATCTTTGTATATATATATATATATGAGCAGACATTAAAAAAAAAGAGTAACATGAATACCACTATTTTTATAAAATAATTTTAGATTTAACTAACCGTTGATATCTATTTTAAAATTAATGCATAAAAGTTTCGGTTGTTAAATTTCCTTTTGTGACAGCCCTGTTTATAAATTCTCCGACCCGCAAAGTTTTAACAGAAGGATGCATAGCTAACAAATTTTACGATTTTCTCTTTTTTTTTTTTAATTATTATTTATTTATAATAACGGAAATAAAGCACTATATTTTTAATTAGTATCGTTATTTTCGTATAAATTTCCTTCAGCAATACTTTATATATATAATAAATATTACTCTGTGTATTTTATCGTTCATGAAAATGCTCAGTCGTTCATTTTTTATCGATTAATCGATGTTTGCAAATCTTTTATTTAATTTTAATTTTAATTTTTTTTTTTTTTTTTTTTTTTTTGGCATTATCCTATTCTCCTGTTTGTGTTAAAAGTTTTACATGTGGCTACTATGCTTTTTTCTAGTTTTTTCTCTGGTTTCCATGAAGAATTAATTTAATATTTTAATTAATTTCTCATTCAATATGGTTTTACTGCTTCGATCGGGGCTGAAACAATAAAAATTGCTATAATTAACTATATTGTTTTACGAAATCGATGCAGCTTTCACTGCTTTATGAAGTACATGCCCCCTGAAGAGTTTATACATGCCCCCTGAAGAGTTTATACAAATTTTAAGCATTTTTATCCAAACATTATTGCTGTGGTCCATTATTTACTCTCTCCGTCATTAAGTCTAAGGTTCCTTTTATTTATTTATTTATTTATTTTTTCATTATTATTATTATTATTCATGTCGGCGTAAGTAATTCAAATTGTTTTTGTCTCTTATTGGTTCTTAATCTGTATCGAACATTTTTGTGTCAGTCTTACCTATATTTTACAACCAGTTCTATTTTTATTGTGTTGGTATTATTCTGTATCTATTAATTGCTAAATATTAAGGTTAAATTTTATTACGATAACTATCATTTATATATGTTTATATATATATATATATATATATATATAAGCCAAACATCGAGTACTGAAGTAATAATGTTGAAAACAAAGAAGAATGCAAGATTGAAAGTCTAATTTGATGACGTATATCTAAATCAGACGTCTGTGATTGGTTAAAGATACTGTGAATTAATCTCTGTCTCTCATGTAAAACCATCATCTGATTGATGTTGCAAATTTACATTCATCACAGAGAAATGCGCTGTGAAATAACACAGGCCTACAAAATTGAAGTTGACAAAATTTGATTTGATGATTTTAGCTGAACTTTGTTTTTTGATGTGCTGAAACCGAAAACTCAGCCCATTTTTCTCTGTCACGTATAAATTTTTACCTATATGTGCTTACCGTCACAACTTCTTACATATACCATTATAACAATTGATTGGTTGGTTGGCATGGTTTTACGTCGTACTAGTGCTGCGCTATTACAACAATGGATATCCCTGATTAATTAATCATGAAAATATACTAAAAACTTACCATATAATTATCTTGGTGGAAGAGTAATGGAAGAAATTATATAGACAGGCACCCTGTATTGACAAAAATCTATACGTGATAGAGAGAAACTGACTTCATTTTCAGTTTCAGCACATCAAAAAACATAAAAGTCAGTCAAAATTATAAATATAAAAATTTTACATGTCGACATGTGTAATTTATAACATTTTAAGGGAACTTGGCACATAGGACTTTGCATCAATGAAAGTTTAATATAAAAACCTATATTTCCATTTATTATTTGTAAATTGAAGTATATTAGGTCTGTTCAGTAAAATATATATTTATGTAACAATTCTTATGGTTTTTGATATATATACTTTTACAGATCTGAAATCTCTCAGTTTTAAATATTTTATGAATTCCTTATCTTCAATATGCTCAAACTCCTACAAATATTTAAGAAAAGACTTCATTATTTTTTTGGACACTTAACAGAACTTACTTCAAACAATTAGGGATGGATATTGATATTTATTGATTAGTTTTTGAGAAAAAAAAAAATTAAAAATGTATGTTTATGTAAAAATTTGAAAAAAAAAAGTGATTTTTGCTATACATATTTTTTTAATATTTTTCTTTTTAGATATTGAAAAATTCCGTCCTTAATTCTTTTAAGTAGATTCTATTAAACATCTGAAAAAAAAAGTATTTTCTTAAATATTTCTACAAGTTTAAGTACAGTATGCAGGATTATAATTAAAGTTATGATTTCAAACGATTTTTAATAAGATGGTTGATCTTTTTTACAATTAACACAACAGATTAGGACTTCGCAATTTTCGCTATCATGGCCAATGGCTCTGCGACGGGCATATGTTAATTTTCCACGGCATGAATTCTTAGAGTGGTCAAGACGTTGACAGTTGAAACAACGTAGAGGATTTCGAATGTATTGTCTGAGGGAGCCGTTCAAGATAACCAACCTTTATGGAGCGTGGTAATTTAAGGAAGCCTGTTGTTAAAATAATGTGTTTTGTTGGAATAGGCTTATTGTCACGGAAAATAGAAATACGTTTTACTGCAATAACCCTTTGGTCTGTAAGATTTTCTGGAATTTCGGTCTCTGGTACAAATTGAAGATCCGATTATGAGAGGAGGACACCACGGCAAAAGTTTAAAGTTCTATGTGGACTAACGGTCGCTGGTATGTTTGCTAATTGCATACATTACTTAACATTGTTTCTTTGTTTCTCACTTCCTACCTCAATCAATAACTCGCCCGATCTAAGTTTCTTTATCGACTTCGGATCACCCTTAATTGACTGCAGCGCACTTTCTGTATCAAAAAAGATGAATTTTGTAAAAAGACTCCTTTATTCCTCTTCACCACAAAAAAATTTAGCTTCGCAATTCATAAAAATATTATTCTCACTTAGAGTCGAAGAAAATTCTTCTAATCTACTTCCCAATGATTTATCATTTGAGATTTTATTAGCT
Organism: Salticus scenicus; assembly: GCA_963930645.1. Classification (NCBI taxonomy): domain Eukaryota; kingdom Metazoa; phylum Arthropoda; class Arachnida; order Araneae; family Salticidae; genus Salticus; species Salticus scenicus. The sequence goes on from OZ005655.1 coordinate 280,731,476, forward strand.
TGCCCCGAGCCAGACGCATTAATCGAAATTCCTTTAATTGCAGCCATGATGAAAGAGATAAGAAAAAAAGGTGTGAGTGCTTCTTCCAACATCCAAACGCAAAGGGTTTTCAAGATTACTCTCTTAAACACCAGCGACCAGGCCGCCACCCAGTTCAAGTATCACATGTGGCAGTCGTGTTAGTCCGGTGTTTCTCTTTAGAGTAGTCACCGTTGTCTCACCTTCGCCAAAGGCACTAGTCTCCAGTGTTATCCCAAGACTAGACTAACGTGAGGCCTCACCAAAAACATTGACCCAATAGCCAGCGCCAGATCTACACCAGACTCAGCTTGGTTAGTGGTTTATAGTTAATATATATATATATATTTATATTCAGTTTTATGTATTTTTATATTTATTTTTATTTATTTTTTAATAAAAAATCACAAACAAAATTGTAAATGAGAACACAAAACAAAAGAAGTCAGTAGAACCAAGATACTGATTTCATTTTTTTTTTTTTTTTTTTTTTTTTTTGTATTTTTCAAATTATATATATATATATATATACATTTATTTATTTTTTTGACAATTTTTTTGTTTATCGAAGATAACCTAACAAGAACAACAAGAAAAAACCAAAAACGTATTAGCAAAAAAAGGTAAAACAAAACCAAAATTGAAAGAAAGAAGATAAGGTGGAAGATATAAGTAAATAAAGGAGAAAACAAAATGTCACTCGGGCCCGGGGTTCATGACACACCATGAATACCTAGAAAAGGTATGCCCCTGGGGGTTTGTTTTCTGGATCTCTGTACATATACTTAAATATTTAGTGCGAAAATATTTTGCATAAAAATTACTTTTAAATAAAAAAAAAATTTATTAAAGACTAAATTCAGATAGAATTAGTCATTCGTCCTACCACATGTTGTAACTTAAGATGATCTTTTTAAAGTGGCAAATAATATTAATGTGGCATTTAAATAATATTAACAAATCTCCGACAGTTTATTAATACAGCTGTAACTGTTTCGCTTACACTGAAACATGAGATAAATTATCGAATACTTAACAATAATTTATCGTGCTACAAAACTTCTATGAATAAACTACTGTGATGATTAGCTACAGAAATATTCGGATAAAATGAATTCTTTCAGAATTTTGGCATCACTACTAACATTCGTCGAACGCATATTGCACAGTCATTTGCATTTTTGATAAATATCCTTTTCCTCATGCATATGGATATATCTGAAGCGTTACTTTTCTTCGGTCGGGAAAAGTAAAGAATGTACAAAACTTTCCCGAACTTGTACAGTTAAAATTTTTCTAATAAACAAGAAATTGTGAATATTCATAAATGGTTTGAATTTAATTACACACTAAATAATTTTAAACAGAATTTATCGCAACAGAATTTATCAGAATTTGCAAATTGAGAAGTCATTTACTTGTTCAAGAGTTTGGTTAACCTTTTACACGCCAATGTTCCATAAATGGAACATGGAATTAAAAATTCATTTAGAAATTAAATATTCCAAATACTGACTTGAAAAAATTATCAGATATAATAGAAAGATGACTTGATGCTTTAAAAAATAGAAATTGCAGTTCAATCATAAAAGGGGAAATTTACAGAAAATTATAAAAGTGACCTATTTTGCCATTTTCCCTTTTACCCTACAGTTTAAAAATTCACATAATTTAGAAAAATAAGCAAATGCTTCTAAAAATGGGCTGGCATGTTTCAAAATAGCTTACATTATCAAAATAAAATAATATTAAAATATAATAGTACTAAACTAATAATATTAAATATAATAATATTGAATTAACAATATTGAATTTAATAATATTAAATTATATAAAAAAATTTTTTTTACACATTTTAATGATAGAGTTCTTTAAACTAAAGCATTAGAAGGCAAAATATGTAAAAAAACGAATTTACACCCAGATCTGAATGCGGCGTGTAAAAGGTTAATTATACAGCTAATATAAAATTGTAAATGTAGAAAGCCATTTTAAAAATAAAATAATTTTATGTTAAGTCACTTTAATGTATATTTATATATTTTAAATATGAGTGTTTCAATAATTCTATATATATTATGAAATCAAAAGACACCTCATGAATAATCACACGAAGTTGATGATGTATAATTTAAGAGCAACTCTCTACTTCAGGGCCTGAAAAGAATTATTTTTTCACAATTTAAGGAATCCGTGCACATTTACAGAATTCAAATGAAATCCTGAAAAAATTCTGAAGGAATAATTCGACGAACACACCTTTAAAACTTATTGGAAAACTTGGCTTATTTATTTATTTATTTATTTTTTAACTTTTTTAATAAAAAGTTGTAGTGTAAATCAGTATAATTTATTGTTATCTAAAAAATTGTAGAAATTGTTAATTTTGAAAAATTTCTGTATAAACACTTGTCATGTTTTTGATAAAATATTTTAACATTTTTTTTTTTTTTTTTTTTTAACTATGCCTTCTTTTTCTTTGATTTAAATGCTTCAAACAAAAAAATTATGATTATAATGATAATAATAATAATATAGTTAGATATATATTCTGATATTAGTTTTAAAAATTTTCCAATCTTTGGTATAGTTTTTCTTTGTCTTTGACAGCGTCTTCCGTACCGCAATATGAGGGGTTCGAATCCCAGTACCTGCGGTAATGGCTGCACATTCGCAAAAGATAGTTTTTCTTTGTTATTGTTATTTTTATTATTATTATTTCATAGGTTGAAAACTAGCTATTTTGTGCAACTTATGTCGAAAATCCATTTGAACAGAGTAAAAATTGAGCAAATTATCGGCAAAAGAACGAGATAAATTCCAGATATTTCTCAGAATTCAAATTTCATAAGTTTTTTTTTTTTTTTTTTACATACCATGCATCTAATTTAGTGATCTAATTATTTCAACCACGTTGCATAGCTTCTTTTATGTGAAAAATGCCTTCAAACAATGATTATGAATTTCTAAAAAAGGATCGTATATTTTGAATTTTCTTTATTGTGTAATTATTCTAACACTTCTCATTTAACTTTATATTTTATCAAGAAAAATAAGTCCTGTCTATAATATTTCATTTTTGCAGTCATACATATTTTTTAAGAGCATTTCATATGTTTTAACCATCAGCCACTTTTAAAATCGATGTTTATTACAGGTGCAATAAATAATAAACAATATTTAGGAAGAAAATATTTTTTTTGTAATTACAATTTATAAATAATTACAGTTTTATTTTATTATTATTATATATATATATATATATATAATTTTCTCATTTTTTAATAGATAATAACTTTTAAAAGGAATATTGATGACAGAATCCTGGTATAACTATCAAAAGTATTAGTTGTGAGGTATTATTTTATTATTAACCAATCAAAATTATCAGATTCAAATTTAGAAATTTACCTTTTCAGTATCAAAAAGTATCAGTATCTCATATACTGATATATTTGAATTTTAAGGCATTTTTTAAAATTAAAATTTCTAAATTTTGTGTTTATGCAAAACGTCATAGCAGAAAAAAATTATGAACCAAAACTGACGAAATAATATATACATGCTTTGAAGAAGGTCATATCGTGAATGAATTACACACATAACTGTAAATCAGGGTTCGTACTCTCTGTCATTTTTTCAGGAACCTCTCAGGAATGAGAAATTTCATCCTTTGATGCTACCACTATTTTCATACAATAATCTCTAACCTATATAATCACGACATAATCCTTTAAAAAATAAAATTAGTATTTCTGCATAAAAATAGTGGTGACTATCAACACTAAAATTTCTCATCCCCGAAATTGTCCTGAGAAAAAGGGTGAAAAAGGCGACTCTACTGTAAATGCACTAGATTTTGTATTATTATTGATAAAGTTTAGTATTTCAATGATTATTTTTAATAATTTTGTATCGTTAGTGATTTAACTTGTATATATATCTTTAAATAGCCATGTTACAAATATAAAAATAGATCATTTATTAAAAAAACACTGAGAAAAAAATATACCGCCTTCATCTAGAATAAATAAGTGGCCATTTTCTAGATCCGCTAATTAAAATATACATTTCCGAGCTATGCGCATAAGGCGCGCAAATAAACTGAATAGACAAAATGATCGAGAATTTCTAGTCTACACATTTCTTCATGGTGAAACAATATTCTGAATTTTGTGAATCTTTTGCATGGCGAGAAATTCTGGCTCGATTATCTGGAATTGGGTTATAAATCAAGATTACAGTTGCTGAAACCCGCCTCTTGTGTTCGCATTTATTTGGTGATATTTTCAAATAGGTTTGACCTCGATAATATAAACAAGCTCTCTAGAATTCTAATAGGGGTTTCTAGAACTCGCTTTCAGAGGGAACTAGAATTTATAAGGATGACATGAAACTATTTTTTCTAGAGCCACAATTTAGATTCTAGATGTCAGTCACTGAATTTTTTCTCAGTGAATGTTTTACTGATAATAATAAAACTGATAGAATTAAAATATTTTCATATAAGGCTGATTTGTCCCATTTTGTGAAAGTATTTGTTTCATGCCACAATTATTCAATGCAAAACTTTTTTTTTTTTTTTTTTTTTCAGATAACATGCTTTTTAACATATGAATAATGTATGCTAATTCCATTTTATTTAATGCAGTGTAACAGTGTTAAAATTAATGAAAAAGAAATGCACCACAGATTTTTAGCAATTTTTGTCAGTGTTTGTACACGAGATGTAAACACTTCCTACACAAAACAATTTACAGACAATTTCTATGCTTCAAATGAAAACTATTACATTAAATATATTTAAAACACTTTAAATACACGTAAATATAAATTTATTTAAAAGATGTTAATTTTTTTTTTTTTTTTTTTAATCCAAAGCTTCAAGTTTTGTTTAGTATTTGAACTTAAATAAATTTTACCAAACCTTTATTAATTGTTGAAACGCCAATGAATCCACCTCCTTTCTTGTTGAAACTGTAATAGTTTTCATAAATAATCTCTAAAAAATAAAGAGTTAAATTGAACACGTGTCATTTGTATTAAATATATTTAAAACATTTTAAATACACGTAAATATAAATTTATTTAAGAGATGTTAAATTTTTTTTTTTTTTTTTTATCCAAAGCTTTTCGCTTTAATAATAAAGCATCATCAGGGATTTATGATTCGTTTCCATTGCGCAGTTTTAAATATGTTTTCTTTTTACAGTCAACAGTTAATTCTTTTTTATATAACGTGATATATTTTAAATATCAGCAAAAAACAATATGAATTCCGGTAGAGGCTGGACCAAGGAGTTAAGAAAAGTGAGAGAAGCTGGAACTATTGCATATCATACGAGGTTATTGTAGGAGAAAAAACATCATGAATAAGCAGAAATAAACTATTAACTATTTTATAATATTGTGCCAAATTATTGGTAAAATTGCAGCATCTTTGGAATTTATTGCATTTTTGCATTTAATTATATGAATAGCTTCGGAAATGTAAAGTTCTTGGATATTAGATGGTGCTGTAATAATTTTGGCTTTATCCCATATAGGGTTGGCGTTTGTGTTGGCATAGATGAAGTCGACTAGAGTAGAACTATTTGCTTCTTTTATATTTCTTATATGTTCTTGTATTCTTTTATTTAAAGTCCTCTTGGTCTGTCCAATATAATAGAAAAGTTCTTTATTGCTTTCTATGGGAATTGGATAGACTCCTCCAGTGGGTCCATTTAAGTCGCGGTCATGAAGGGGTAATTGTTTAATAGTTATAGGAGAACTGAATGGAATAAAGAAATTAAATTTACGTTGTATATAATGTTTAAAGATATAGAATTCTTTACAGAAAGGGAGACTATTAGTGTAACGAAATTTTAGAGTTGAGTCTAGAGTGGGATTATTAGGTTTAATTAGCATGCGATTTTTTATTCTATTAACTAATCTTATAATACTAGATTTACTATATCCCGCAGCAGTACCTATTTGAATAATATTGTTAATTTGTTGTTTTTCATTAAATTTAAAAGTGGTATAATTTATAGCTCGGGTAATGTAGGAATTTAAAAAAGCATTTTTATAATTAGTAGGATGAGCTGAATCAGCTGGGATCGGTAAAGGGATAAATGTGTTTTTGGAAAAGACGTCAAACCATATAGTTGTATTATTTTCGTTACGATGTATCTTAAGGTCAAGAAACGGAAGCGTACGATTGATCTCAGTTTCAAATGCAAATTTAATCGATGGAAATTGGTTGTTGAGACAATCAATTAAATTAAGGAGTGCATTTTTTGAATAAGGCCAGGAGATAAAAATATCGTCAACATATCGCAAATATATAGTAGGTTTGAGTAGGGAAGTTTCAAATACGCGTTTTTCTAATTCAATGAGTAACAACCAATTTCCATCGATTAAATTTACATTTGAAACTGAGATTAATCGTACGCTTCCGTTTCTTGACCTTAAGATACATCGTAACGAAAATAATACAACTATATGGTTTGACGTCTTTTCCAAAAACACATTTATCCCTTTACCGATCCCAGCTGATTCAGCTCATCCTACTAATTATAAAAATGCTTTTTTAAATTCCTACATTACCCGAGCTATAAATTATACCACTTTTAAATTTAATGAAAAACAACAAATTAACAATATTATTCAAATAGGTACTGCTGCGGGATATAGTAAATCTAGTATTATAAGATTAGTTAATAGAATAAAAAATCGCATGCTAATTAAACCTAATAATCCCACTCTAGACTCAACTCTAAAATTTCGTTACACTAATAGTCTCCCTTTCTGTAAAGAATTCTATATCTTTAAACATTATATACAACGTAAATTTAATTTCTTTATTCCATTCAGTTCTCCTATAACTATTAAACAATTACCCCTTCATGACCGCGACTTAAATGGACCCACTGGAGGAGTCTATCCAATTCCCATAGAAAGCAATAAAGAACTTTTCTATTATATTGGACAGACCAAGAGGACTTTAAATAAAAGAATACAAGAACATATAAGAAATATAAAAGAAGCAAATAGTTCTACTCTAGTCGACTTCATCTATGCCAACACAAACGCCAACCCTATATGGGATAAAGCCAAAATTATTACAGCACCATCTAATATCCAAGAACTTTACATTTCCGAAGCTATTCATATAATTAAATGCAAAAATGCAATAAATTCCAAAGATGCTGCAATTTTACCAATAATTTGGCACAATATTATAAAATAGTTAATAGTTTATTTCTGCTTATTCATGATGTTTTTTCTCCTACAATAACCTCGTATGATATGCAATAGTTCCAGCTTCTCTCACTTTTCTTAACTCCTTGGTCCAGCCTCTACCGGAATTCATATTGTTTTTTGCTGATATTTAAAATATATCACGTTATATAAAAAAGAATTAACTGTTGACTGTAAAAAGAAAACATATTTAAAACTGCGCAATGGAAACGAATCATAAATCCCTGATGATGCTTTATTATTAAAGCGAAAAGCTTTGGATAAAAAAAAAAAAAAAAATTTAACATCTCTTAAATAAATTTATATTTACGTGTATTTAAAATGTTTTAAATATATTTAATACAAATGACACGTGTTCAATTTAACTCTTTATTTTTTAGAGATTATTTATGAAAACTATTACAGTTTCAACAAGAAAGGAGGTGGATTCATTGGCGTTTCAACAATTAATAAAGGTTTGGTAAAATTTATTTAAGTTCAAATACTAAACAAAACTTGAAATTTTCTATTTTGAAATTCATTGTTTATACTTTTATAAGAATTTTAGTTTCGTTTTAAGTGTAGATATCATTGAGTTTGACGAGATCACTTTAATTGAAAACATTAAAAGAAAAAAAAAATTAATATAGAGCATTTCTTTACAAAATTAGCGTTGTGGTTTTTTCCGTTCCTAAAAAGCCATTTATTTGTTGGGAAAAATAACGTCATTTAGAAAAAAACATTTTAAATAAAAATATCCACCTGCATTTCCATTAACCAATTTTAAACATTTTAGCATCGATTACGGAATATGAATATCAAGATCTTTGAAGTCGAATTATAATTTATGAGCATGTCAGTTAGATTTCTAGCCTCAACAGTGGCCGAGAGGTTTTTCACTCGAAGCTAGTAAATATGAAATACTGGGTTCAATCCTTGGTCATACACTGAGAAGAAATTCTATATCTGACATCTAGCATCTAAATTGTGGCTCTAGAAAAAATAGCTTCATGTCATCCTTATAAATTCTAGTCCCTTTTGGAAGCGAGTTCTAGAAACCGCAATTAGAATTCTAGAGCGTTTGCCTATATTATAGAGAGCAAAGTTATTTAAAAATCTCTGCAAATAAATGCAAGGGCCGGGTTTAACAACTATAATCTTGGTTTATGACTCAAACCTAGAATATCAACAGAGAATTTCTCACAATTCAAAAGATTCAGAATATTCAAAAATATTGTTTCACCATCTAGAAATGTGTAGACCAGATATTTTCGACCATTTCGTCTATTCAGTTTATTGGCGTGCTTTATATGCGCATAGCTCGGAAATCTACACTGTTAAAAATAGTTTCTGAAAAATAAGCTAAATTGTCTCAAAATAGCTCCGAAACAATATATACTTAGATTTGAAAATCCATGTACTCATTTTTGAGTATATTGATATGTCAAACATGGGGATATTGGGATTCTTCTTGGTCAACCCCATTTTTGAGCATGTCAGTACACTCAAAAATTAGTACGTGGGTTTTCAAATCTAAGTATATATTGTTTCGGAGCTATTTTGAGACAATTTAACTCATTTTTAAGAAATCACATTTAACAGTGAATATCTCTAGTTAAGGGATTTAGAAATAACCACTAATTCTTTCTAGATGAAGGCGGTATAATTTTTTTTTTTTGAGTGTAATCGTCGGCCTCGACTTTTCGAAATTTTCATGGTTTCCCACAAAACCCACGTGAATACAAGCTAGAACCCCCTGAGAAAGACCGCTACAGAGAGATTTTTACCCAAGATCATGTGCTTCATATAGACAATTGGCCTCAATCTTTAAACCAACAGAACCTGTTTAATGTTAGTTTTAAAATTTTATAAACATTTGTCTAAAATGAACGTAGAAATCAAAACAATATTGCATTTGCACAAAAAAAAGAAAGTCATATTTTTGGGGAAGATAGAATGTTGGTCTGATATGGTATATAAAATAATGATTGCGCCGTTCTCTGTATTATTGAAAATGTATTTCTGACGACTCGGCAAAACAGAGACGAAATCCTAGCGTTTTTTTTTTTTTTTTTTGCCTTACAGGGATAAAACTTAATTTCAGTTTACTTGACGAAGCATAATACGAATGGTTTGGTCAGTATATTCTCATATATATAAACTGTGTACTTTACGTTTAAAACAAAATTAATAAAATGAATTTTTTTTCTTTCATCTAGTAGTTACTTTATTTCTTACAGCCCCTTATGTTTAAGAATAATGTGTCCGTCCAAATATCGATCTGAAATCTCAATAACCTTTTAATATTTTTAATTTGTGTGCCTTCAAATTATAATGTAATATTTAAAGCTTTAAAAAAGTAATTAACCTTCATATCAAATGAAAATTCTTTAAGAAATATACTTATTACTTATTTTGTTCTATTTGCAGCTTTTATTATAATGTAGTGAAACATTTGTTATTATTAAATGGTTAATTAGATGAAACATTCATTTATAATTTCATTGCATGTAAGAAAACACAACTTTTATTGCTGCTTTTAATTATGAAACATACATCGTACTGGAAACACCATTAACAAAACAATAAAAAAAAAATATTATCTTAGAAAACGAAAGCGGGTCGATTATTTATTTATTTAGTAATAGCCTGTGCATTTCTAAAACAGAAACGCCTAATTGTATCTGCTTTAATCATTAGTATTAAAGATAAAATAATATACGAGTTATTTTTGCTAGTTAAATTAAAATATGGAAAGTTATTGTAAGATTGCATTTTTTTAAAACTAAAAATGGAATTAAGAAAAAAAAAAAAGAAAATGACGCTTGCCATTTTTAAAGACATAGTGGAGAGTGGGGCTGAATGGGACATTTTTCATGTTTTTATTGATAACGTCGGCCATATGTAATTCAGAATTTTGCAACACTGCTCATAAGTACACTTCAGTAATCAGTTACATATAAACATACTAACTTTAATAAAAAGTTATCAATTTTAATTAATAATATATATACACACACACACATATATATATATGTACGTGCATGTGCATTGTCCTATTCATCTCCACCTATAGGAATGAATGGGACATGATTGGGGTTGAATGGGACAGGACTGGAGTTAACAAAGAAAAGAAAACAAAATGGAAAGTAAACACATTTTAACTCGCTTTTATTAGCTTCACCTGTATGTATGTTTGTATATTTGTATGTATGTTTGTATGTATGTTTGTAACTGCTCTGGGAGCAAACAAAAAGTTTACATTGTAAAAAAATACTTTCCTTAAGCGGACGACGTGGTGATCAGGTAAGGCTCCGCGCTACGAACCTAAAGGTCCAGCGTTCGATCCCAGTCAGGGGAAAATTTTTAAAAATGGTTTTTGTTTAATTCTAACAAGGGAAGTATGAATCAGTAAAATTGCTATTGAAACCAAACCACGCTTAAATTAAAGAGCATGGTCGAAAACATTGGGTCCCGTACAAATTTGCTGCAACAACTCCCATGGGGGTGAGATATGCCCTCTATTAGTTTTAGTTATTTCTATAAAAGCCAACAAAACACACAACATTGTGCGAACAGGTGGTGCTGTGCTAGCGTGCTTGACTTCGGATACGTAGGTCGTGAGATCGAGTCCCCGCAAGGGCGTTTTGTATTTGACTTTTTTTTTTTATTCAACTGAAATATTTATTTTTGACATTTTTAATTAAATTAAATCATTATTGTAAGAGAAAATATATTAATTATATTAAAACAAGTTTTTTTTTTCAGCGCGGACAATTTAATATTTTTTTTAATTTTTAACCAATTTATTTATTTGTTTATTAAATTTAAAGAAATTAATAATTTAACGGGAAATACTTTTATATTATATTTAGGTAAGATTTTGTTAATGGTTACATTCAGATAAAATTTTGTTAATGATTGTTTTATATAAATTATTAATTACTATTTTTTAACGACGACATTAATAGCAAGAGTTAATCGTCTGCTCTCAATTGTATTATTTATTAATGCTATTTTTTGCATGAAAAATCCTGAATGATGAACAGCTGTTGCTAAACTATTCGACGTCGCATTCAACTTTTATTTCAAATATTTCATTAAACAACTGTCAAGTTTCGCAGTGTCGGAAGAACTGACAATAATATTGAAGACAATGACAAATTTTCTCAAAATGATTTTACTAATTCATAATTAATTTACATCTAAAAAAATTCAAAATCTGGGTAAATATGAATTTCACAAATCAAGTAATCTCTATGAAAAGCCAAATATTTGACAAAATTTTCCTGACGGTGAACAAAATAGAAATTCATATAATTGTGATCAATCTTTTTATATTTCTTGTTCTAATTGTGAAAAATACTTATGTTTCCATGATTTTTCTACTTTTAATCATAATTGTTATAAATTAGAAGCTATATTCGTAGCTTTAAACATGGTTTTCTTTTTTATAAATAAAAAAATGCATTTCTTAAATTCATACTCAATACTTTATTAATTGGAATACTCAAAAAAAAAAAAAAAAAAAAAAAAAAAAAAAAATCTTAATGTAATAAATATTTTCTCTTAAATTAATAATTTAACTTAATTAAAAACGTAAAGAAAAAAAATTGAAAAAATTAAAATACAAAATGCCCTTGCCGGGACTCGATCCCACGACCTACGTATCCGAAATCAAGCACGTTAGCACAGCATCACCTGCTCACACTACAATGCATGTTTCGTTGGCTTTTATAGAAATAACTAAAACTAACAGAGGGCATATCTCACCCCCATAGGAGTTGTTGCAGCAAATTCATACGGTACCCAGTGTTTTCGACTATGTTCTTTAATTTAAGCTTGGTTTGGTTTCAATAGCAATTTTACTGATTCATACTTCCCTTGTAAGTTATTTTAATTAAAGATTTAAATGTATGTAAATATTATGGTGTGTCACTCACACGATTTTCTCTTACCCTGCATTTTAATACTAAGATAGATATTTTGTGCTTTTTTAGTTCACATTTCTATAAAAGCGTGTTTTTTAATTTTTTAAAACTATAATATTCTTTAAAGTTAAATTGAATTTGTTTATGGAATTTTATTACACACTATGAATTTACTGAAATTAACATAAACTGATATATTGACTCGAATTAACATCAAAAGACAAAAGTCCTTTGGTTTGTGCAGTTCCTAGTGCTCTAGACTTTGGTAATTTAATCTAATAAGACCAAATCTAAAAATAAATAAATAAATAAGACACTAGAAATAGATAAATCATTATAATAGAGTACAAATTATCCAGATAAATTTTTGTTTCCGACTGATCGAGAAAATCAACATTCTATTCTGTATTACAATAATCACCAGGATTTATCTAATTAGCTTGATTTTAATTGTGATTTTAATCAAATTATTATTAGTTTATTTATTTATTTTTAATTATTGACTTAAGTTGCATTAAATATTCTAACGTATAATTTTTTTATCATAATTATTATAAACAAAAATCAGAATAATTAATTTCATTTTTTTTTCTAAGTCCACAAAATTAAGAATATTGATAATCAATACGGCTAATTTACATAATTAAGTTTATTTATTTATTTATTTTTAAGTTATTGATTTAAGTTGCATTGAATATTCTAACTTATATATTTTTTTTTAATCATAATTATTATAAACAAAAATCAGAACAATTAATTTCATTTTTTTTCCTAACTCCACGAAATTAAGAATCCTGATAATCAATATGGCTAATTTACATAATTAAGTTTATTTATTTATTTTTCTTTTAAGTTATTGATTTAAGTTGCATTGAATACTCTAACTTATAACTTTTTTAATCATAATTATTTTAAACAAAAATCAAAACAATTAATTTCATTTTTTTTTCTAACTCCACGAAATTAAGAATCCTGATAATCAATATGGCTAATTTATATAATTAAGTTTATTTATTTATTTATTTTTAAGTTATTGATTTAAGTTGCATTGAATATTCTAACTTATAATTTTTTTAATCATAATTTTTATAAACAAAAATCTGAACAATTAATTTCATTTTTTTTCTAACTCCACGAAATTAAGAATCCTGACAATCAATATGGCTAATTTACATAATTAAGTTTATTTATTTATTTTTCTTTTAAGTTATTGATTTAAGTTGCATTGAATATTCTAACTTATAACTTTTTTAATCATAATTATTTTAAACAAAAATCAAAACAATTAATTTCATTTTTTTTTCTAACTCCACGAAATTAAGAATCCTGATAATCAATATGGATAATTTATATAATTAAGTTTATTTATTTATTTATTTTTAAGTTATTGATTTAAGTTGCATTGAATATTCTAACTTATAATTTTTTTAATCATAATTATTATAAACAAAAATCAGAACAATTAGTTTCATTTTTTTTTCTAACTCCACGAAATTAAGAATCCTGATAATCAATATGGCTGATTTACATAATTAAGTTTATTTACTTATTTTTCTTTTAAGTTATTGATTTAAGTTGCATTGAATATGCTAACTTATATTTTTTTATCATAATTATTATAAATAAAAATCAGAACAATTAATTTCATTTTTTTTCCTAACTCCACGAAATTAAGAGTCCTGATAATCAATTTGGCTAATTTACATAATTAAAAATACAAAATTATTTCATAATGAACTAACTAACATTATATAGATCACAGTAATTAAAAAACAAATTCTGTTTAACCTTAACTTTTACATATATTTCTTTATATTTAGCCTACTTGCCCTAAATTCAAATGCTACTTTTATAATTCCATGTGTAACTACTGAACTATAGATTATAAAAGTATTGAAAATATATTTAAGATTTGTTTTAATATAATTCTTGTGTACAATTTTAAATTAGTACATAGTGGGGAATGTCCCGTGTTCATCCCCATTTAAACTGTCCCATTCATCCCAACCATCACATGATCATATAAAATAGGAAATAGGCTTAATGAACAATTGTCAATATTCTTCTTGAATATCATAAACACAATAAAAGATTATAACTTTTCTCCATATAAGAGTTATATTAACTTTCAGCAAATAGTTAATTTCTTAACTGCTACCTCACTGAATCAGTAAGAACTTACTTTGGCAGCTGAAAAAGACACATTTTTTTTTTTTTTTTTTTTTTTTTACATCTTCTATGGATAGCATAATTCTGAAACTATACTTGATGAATGACCTCATTGCTACCATATATCAGAAAAATTGTCAAGTTTCCGGTGCTTGCAAAACGTAAAAATTTTGCTATTGTTCCATTCATCCTGCGTCCCATTCAACCCCACTCTCCCCTACCTTTTTCCGTTGTTCGGTGTAATGATATCAGAACATATATTTTGAATAACTGAATGAATTCCATTTCTTATATATTTCCAAAAGAAACAAAATCGCAAAAAATTACGTAGAAATTATTTACGTATAAGGATCAAATAAATCAATATTTATTGCACATATTTTTTCAAAGTGTTTACTCTCAAATAGCTTTTTCAACTCCATACGAAAATATTTCAGCGATTTAAATGCAAAAACATTGAAGATAGTAACATATCATTTTATACTACATATTTATAACTGATAGATATAATTAATTTTAACAAAAAACCTTAAAGAACAGGAATTGAATCTTGTTTGTCGGAATATGGAAATGCTCTAAAACTGATCTAGCTCAGTCGATACATGGTCGGCAAATATAGCTCATTTTTTATGTTGGTTATTTTTATTAGTTCTACGCCTATAACGCAGTCTTATGGATATGTATTTATATGTACAGCTTGGCTATAATTAAACGTCTTCTTTTAACAGCCGCCGCTATTAACTACAGTACTACACTGAGAAAAAAATATATACCGCCTTCATCTAGAACGAATAAGTGGTCATTTTCTGAATCGCTAAACTACAGATATAGATTTCCGAACTATGCGTATAAGGCACGCCAATAAGCTTAATATACGAAATGATCGGGAATTTCAAGCCTATTTATTTCTAGATGGTGGAACTATATTCTGAATATTCTGAATCTTTCGTATTGCGAAAAATTCTCGCTTGATTTTCTAGAATTGGATCATAAACCAAGATTATAGTTGCTAAAACTCGCCTCTTGTGCTCACATTTATTTGCAGAAATTTTTAAATAAATTTGACCTCGATAATATAGACAAACGCTCTATAATTCTAATAGGGGTTTCTAGAACTCGTTTTCAAAGAGGACTAGAACTTATAAGGATGACATGTAACTATTTTTTGTAGAGCCACAGTTTAGATTCTAGATGTCAGATATAGAATTTGTTCTCGGTGTATATACCATAAACTTGATATGTAGACGATTCATGACATAATTCGAAATAATGGGAAAATATAATTCAAAAATGACCACAACGTGAAAAAATGGCATCCATCCTGAATATGTAAATATTTTTAGCGTTTATTAAAGAATTAAAAGTAAATTTATAAAACAAAGAAATTTTAACAAGTATTTTTAAATATATAAGATTCACACTCCACATTTCCCGCCAGATTTCAAAATGAGACGTTCATACGTTCATACGTTCGCTATATCATCCGAATTTCGTATGATATAGCTTTGCATGCGCATAGCTATATCATACGAAAGGTATAATTCATTAAACCTAAATGTATCATTTCATTTGCTCAACAAATTTTGCAAAGTAAGATCAAACGGGTACGTTTTAAAATATTTTATTATAATTGAGATATTCTAAATATTGTTTCAAAATTTTAAGCAAACGACCATTTAATAATAACCGTAACAGTAAATAAAAAAGAAAAATGCGTATTTAAAAGAATAATTGTACACTTTTATGCTACGTATTCAAAAAAGTAAAATGAAATAATCTTCATTGTATAAATACATCACATAGAAAGCATAAGTCAGAACGGAAAATACTTGTGTATCTTTGAACAATTTATGTTTGACAAGCACTTAGGAAAGTTTATTCTAGAAAGGAAAAAAAAAGTAGGGGTGACACAGATATTTATGTTAAAAAAGATCATTTTCCGATATCTATGGTTCTAGATATTTTTTTCGTTTTTCTTTTTATATCCTGGATTTTCAATCTTTTTCAGTTATTCCACGGTATAAAGAATATTTTGTGAGCATGTTTTCTTTAGTTTTTGTTGTTGTTTTTACTCTCGTATGCTGCTGTAAGTTTGAATGTTGGTGCAGTATTTTGTTGAAGTAATATTTTACAATGAAAATTTTCTTTTTCTAACAAAAAAGAATGAAATGTTGCATGATTTATTTCAATAAGGATATTTCTTTAGAGTAGTTTGAAAGAGAAATTAAAAGTTTGATTATATGCTAGAAAGATATATTTTAATACATCGAAATTTTCTGTTTTCAGAAACCTGCGTTATATTATAAAAAATCTTAAATTCAAAAATATTTTATTATCGTACCATAAAATTAAATTTTACTTTGCAAGAATTGAAACATGGCTGCCAAAATTTTGCAATAAATTTGTTAATGAATCGTTAAATTTAATAGAGCAATCAATTTATAAAAACTACGTCTTATAGTCGTATTGATGGTTAAAGTTTAGCAGCAATATTTCAACATTTTACCGTGTAAAATATGAACTAATATATTCAAATGAATACAAATAAAAACATTTTAATATCCAAACAAATAAAACTAGTATGTTGTGGCCACAACATGAAATTCTTCTATATTTTCTTATACAAATTCACTCAGTAAAAATAATTTATTAAAATTATTATTTAAAATATTATCTTCCATGATAATGCAGACGATTTCCATATTAGAGAAGTAGTATAACACTAAATATCCAAAAAACTCAATTTTATTCTCAATATTACAATAAAAAAGAAGAAAAAAAGAGATCGATAATGTTATTTTAAATTATCGCAGATCGATGGTTCAACCATTTGTTTTAAAGATATTGGCGAGCTCTTTTAAAACATACCCATCATGAAAATTTACTCCTCTCGAAAAAAGACTCCTACGTGCAGAATTTTTTTTTTTTTCCAGTTGACTATCTCTATTACAAAAAATTATTTTAAATTTCATAATGATTATTAAAAAATAAATCTCTTTATGCGCATTTATACAAAATTTTGTCCTATAGCACCATGTGAAAAATTTAGAAAAAGCGGGATGGCAACGCAAGCTCTTGGACAATTTTTATCAAAAGTTGATAGGTACTAATTTATGTCAATGTGTAAATACATACCAATTGGTATGAAATTCTGCGCAGTAGTATCTGAGACACAGTCTCCACAAAATTTTAACGCACACACACAGACAGACAGACGGACGGATATTTTCAAATCGTATTCTACAGCTCTCAAAACGTGTAAATCCATCAAAAACCCGAGGTCGAAAATTTTTACGAATCCAATACTTTCTTATATTGAATATAGAAGAAAGTAATAAATGATGATTCAGTTTATATCATACATGATGTGGTAGTACAGGACTACCACATCAATACTTATTTAACAATATTCAATTTAGATACATTACAATTCGTTAATTAAAAAAAAAAAAAAAAAAAAAACATTTTAATTTTGAAAGTAAAATATCAAATATAAAATTTTAATTCTGATTAAATATTATTAAAGATATTTTCGTGCCTTCTTGAAGTTTTTTTTTTTTTTTTTTTTTTTTGTTAAAAAGTTTTAGTTTTATCGTACCTAGTATTTTTTCGTGTTGATGCCGTTTAATCTTTATATGATATTTCCGATTTCTTACTTTATAAATCGTAACTTAATCTAATTTTAAGAACTTGATAAAACTGCAATTTTTGTTTATGATGGCTGATCCGTTAGGTATTATGATGCACTGAAAAAAATTTCTGTAACTGACATCTAGAATTTAAATTGTGGCTCTAGAAAAAATAGTTCCGTGTCATCCTTATAAATTCTAGACCTATTTGAAAGCGAATTCTTCTAGAAACCCCTATTACAATTCTAGAGCGTTTGTCTATATTCTCGAGGGCAAAGTTACTTAAAAATCTCTGGAAATAAATGCGAATACAAGAGGCGGGTTTCAGCACTTATAATCTTGGTTTATTACCCAATTCTAGAAAATCAAGCGAGAATTTCTCGCAATACAAAAGATTCAGAATATTCAGAATATTGTTCCCCCATCTAGAAATGCATAGACTAGAAACTCTCGATCCTTTCGTCTATTCAGTTTATTGGCGTGCCTTATGCGCATATCTCGGAAATCTATATTTCTAGTTAAGAGATTTAGGAAATGATCACTTATTTATTTTAGAAGAAGGCGGTATATATATATTTTTCTCAATGTAGACATGAACTCCATTTATGAAAAAATTAACTTTTATAAAGTTACTTGAAGATAATAAAACTTAATTTATATGTTCAACACTAGATGGTGAAACCATCTCATTGCCTTTAGTGTATATTATTGTTTTACAAAGCAGGAAGTGACTTGTACATGTGTACCTGTATTTGGATGATTATGAAATTGAGTTTTCGGTTTATTTGATCGTTGCAGTAACAAGTACGTTAAAATGAAAGTATTACTTTCTGTTGTTAAGTAATTGTAATATAATTTTTGCGGTAATAGTAGCAAATGTACTTATTTTCTGAACAATTTAGACATGTGCTTCATGCGCGCCAATCTGCATAGCAATATGTGATTGGAATTAACATTGTTCTGTTTATGCGTGCAATATGTACCATGCTGTGTTGTGTAATATGGACCAGTAGACCATGATAAAACAGAGAGGTTTTGTGAATGATCGGCTTACATATGTCGCACACTCAAAATCTTGAGGCTATAGAATAGGCCAGGGAAGCAGGGATAATCAAACTATCACTTCCTTCTCTTTCTAACCATTGGATATAGCCTTTGGGCCTCCCCTTTTTTTGTCTATTAACTATTATTTTTTTCGTGCATTTCTACAATTCCCAAAAGATGGACAAGTGTATAAGGGAACATGCTGGACAGTTCGTTTCACAATTTCAAGTGTGTCAACTATTCGGGAAGGACCACTTTGTACCACTTGGTCCATATTTCACAAACGTATGTGTAATATGGACCAGCGATAAATAAATAAAATAATTATTTCCTGCAATTATTGATAGTTCCCAGAGTGCTTTACCAAGCTTGAACCATGCAACTATACAATGAGCAGCAAACAATTAAATCTTTTTATTTTAATAATTTTAGTTTTATGAGCATTCTTGCTTAAGGGGTCCATATTATACGGATCTCCCCTATTCACGGAGATTTAATGAATTCTTTAAAAATTAAAAACAAATTGCCACTTTTTTAATTATGAGGTTATATTTTAATTATAATATTTTAATTATCTCAAGGTACAAAATCCAGTGCAAAGCCATTAAAAAAAAAAAAAAAAAAAAAAAAAACCTTGTACTATATTAAACATAGCATCTGCAAAAATATTACATATACAATGAATTATAGCATTTTTATCAAATAGTTTTAACTACACATGAACAAGCTTTTACGAAACTTTATTTTCATAATTTAATAGCCAAAACTATTGAACTATCTATGAAAATTCCAAACATATACCGTGCAAATTCTAAACGTTACACACAATAAAACGAACTAAATTTCAGTTTCTGTTAAAAAAGGAGCTAAACTATAAGGGATTTTACCAACATCTCCTGTAATAATGCTTCCGAGCTGAGCTCTACGTCATGGAAGATCGGCCGATTTTATCCAATCAACACTTCCTATGATATATGTTGGATCGTGGGGATTGGATGTAATCGGCCGATCTTCCGTGACGTAGAGCTCAACTCGGAGTCATTATTACAGGTGGTGTTGGTTTTACTCGCATTTTTATTTTGATTCAATCAATATGGCAATGTAGTATTTATTGATTGTAAATAAATATTGATATAAATCGCCTTACCATTTTTCCATTTTTGAGAGGAACTGAAATTTAGTCAACTCCTTGCGAAAAACATTTTTAACTTACAAGATGTTTGCTTGGAATTTTTATACGAGTAGCTCAATACTTTGAGTTATTAAATTATGCAAATAAAATTTCGTCAAAACTTGTGCATGCGTAGTTAAAACAATAACTCGAAAAATTGCTCATATTTTATAATATATTTAATATTTTTGCATTCTAACTGCAGTATGCTGTGTCTATTTTAGTATGTCAAGTTTCCTAAAAATATGGCTTTGAATTGGGTTTAATATACCGTTGTCGTTTTCTTCAATAAAATAACTTTTCATTTTTCTTTAATCTAACCTCCTTTTATTTTAATAAACCAATTATAATAAAAAAGTAGTGATATTTATTTTAAGTTATCACATCTAGTGACGCCAACGTGAAGCCATTATGAAATCGCTCCGTCTTTGGGCGTTTCTCCATATTATTACATTATTCAGAGTGGCCAACATTATTCCAACATTATTTTTTACGTGGTAAAAATTGGATGTTTTTGTAAATACGTAATAAATCTACTCACGAATAGTAAAACATATTCTCTAAAAAAAGGTTTAAAAATACGTGTACATTTTAATTATTAAAAAGCATTAAAAGTTAAAAACACATTTTAAAACATATCATTCATTTATTAAAATCAAATTTACATTATCTAAATAACAAAGCTTTTTGACATGAGTAATATGGCATCTTCAGGTCAAACAGAGCATTTTAGCGCTAAAATGCTCTGTTTGAAGATGCCATGTAACACAGGCCGAGGAGACTTGTTCTTTAGGTAATGTAAATTTGATTTTAATAAATAGATGACGTGCTTTAAAGTGTTTTTTTTTAGCTTTTAGTGCTTTTTAATTCTCAGGAATAGTTTAAAAAACAAATAGATAAATAAATGTTTTTCCAAGGCCAAGTTGAAATCCAGATTTGGGCTCTAAGAAACATATTTCTATTACCCTGCTTATGACATTGCATTGGTTTGAAAAACCCTGTATGATGTAATAAAAACAAATTTTCATTCTTTTATTTATTTATTTATTAAAAAACTTCATATCTGCCTTAATATATATGGCTTTCTCATACAAATGAATACAGATATTTCAAAGAAATGTCATAATTATCTGATACAGCTACAACACAGTGTAAGGCATTAGTTTGTAGTGCATGACTTCAAATATAATTTAATTTGTTACTTAGACCTTGTATGCTTTCGGTAGATATTTCTCACTGAAGTATATGTGGTGAAGTATGTAAGTGTAACATTGTTATGACTCACCGGAGCTTTCAGGATAATTCATGTTTATTTTAAAAAAATGACGAAATGTCTAATATCGTAAATGTCGGTCATTTATTGCAAGATAGTATAATTTGACATTAAAAAAGTCAATAATACCTAATAATATATTACTTGCATAAAAATGTTTAGTATAATACGGAGAAAATATTATTATTTTAAATTTCTTTTTGTTCACTAATATAAACAACCATTTCTTACAATTAAAATTGATTGTTTCCCTTACATTCACGAAATTAACCTCATATTTAATTTATTTGGGTTTTTCTTTTTCCTTTTTTATTTATTTATTTATTTTTAAGTAAATTATATTGAAATTTCCCCCCTTTAATAACTCTTCGAAAGCATAAAATAAATGGTTTATACATGCTAAATCAGCATCGAGCAAAATTAATGATCTAATTCTAAATCATTATCGAACAATAAAAAAATACAAGTAATTATGTTTTAACCTTGAGACTTCGTGTAATAAGGAAGCGTTAAATGGTTTTAGAAATTTTGTTTGCATGACATGTACTTTTTCATTTTCGCTTTATTGTTGAACAAGATATTTATTTAAAAGCCCCTACATTTTTAAAGTATCTGAATATTTACCCTGGAATAAAGTTAATAATGATAATAATAATTATTATTATTATTATAATAAAAGTGTAATGTTTTCATGTGAGTTTTTGAATTTTTGAATTTTTGAATTTTTTTTTCTTTTAATGTTTTATTTTATTTAAAACAATCTTATTTTAACATTTATTACTGATATCAGAATAAATAGATTTAAGACTTTAAAAATAACTGAAAAATGGAAACATTTTAATATCTTAACGAAGGAAATATTAAGCAACTGCCAATAAGTACGAAAAAAAAAATAATCGTTTAGATAACCATTTATTGCATTACAAAATAATTGTTTACAATGCACTAAAGCAATCAACTACAAAAACCTAAGTTATTTGTTTCAAAACACACCCATATTGAAAATTTTATCCTTCAACAATTAAAACAGCACCCATAATCCGAATATGGATAGCATGAAAAATTTAGTTTATGTATTCTAAATAAGCGCCACACCAAAATTAGTGGTCTAACATATTAATGAGGAAATGGCGAATATATATATATATATATATATATATATATATATATATATACAGTCGACAGCAACAGTATCCGAGCACTAGCCAAAATTCCTATTTAAAAAAAGCACACTTAACGCTGTTTTGTTAAATAAATCCTTGTCGAATCATGTTCTTAGATTGAATAAGAACAGGATTCGACAAGGATTTATTTAACAAAACTGCATTAAGTGTACTTTTTTTACATAGGAATTTTTTCTAATGCTCGGATACTTTTGCATCCGACTGTATATATATATATATATATATATATATATATATATATATATATATATATATATATATTTCTTAATCTAGAAACTTCTTATAATAAAAATGTGTAAATGATTTGAAAGTTTTGTACATGTACATTTTTTCTGTTCTATTCTATACTTAAACAAGACATGTATTCCAATGTACATTAAAAAAAAAAAAATGTTTGTGTGTATTTAATATAACACAATGTTACAGAAAATAGATGTCGCTTAAAATAAATTACATGCCTAATCTGTGTGAACATTCCAAACTCATAATATTTGAAATTTTATATGTTTTATTTTATTATAAATTACTGTATTATTATTATTACAACATATTGTTTATATTAACAGAATAAAGATATATTCATCTCTTACAATCATTTAAGAAATTGAAATTGCCATTCTATATAACAAAATAAAATATGATTTACGGAGTAATTTTTATGTACGTACTGATAAGCACGTTTACCAAATAACTGCGCATGCGTAAGGGCTAACGAAATTTCATTTGCACAATTTGCAGACCAAATTTATAGACTATTTCTGAAGCAAATATCTTTAAAATTCAGAAAGTTATCGTAGATAAAAATCTTGATTTTTAAGATCTTTCAAAAAAGATCAAAACGCTAAAGGCCAAATTTTCTGTTTCAAGTGACGAACTTTCATGGACGTAAGTTAAGGCACACTATAAATTAAAAAAAAAAAAGTAATATATTTAAAAACCATTATTTTTACTAAAACATATTTACATAGTGTTTACAATATTATAATAATAAAACTACAAAGTATTACATAAATATTCAAATTAATAAACTTTCAAAAATAAATAAAGCTTTTCAAACTGAAATTGAAAGACAAGACAAAATGTACAGTAATTGTAATATCAGGTAGAATAAAATGTATAGTAGATATTACTGACTATATGTAAGGTACTAAAGACATTACATAAAAAATATGTTTTTGCAAATGAAATGGTTTTCAAATATTTTCACCATTTTTTTTTTTAAGAAAATGCACAGGGTCTCGAGAAATTAATAATATAAATAAATAAATACACACGTGATTATAAAATTTAAATTAAAGGATTATGATTTTATTATTAAGTTCTTCGAGACGTTTGGACTTCAAAACTTATGAATATCAAATTATGTAAAAGAAGAAGCCATTTGCTTTAAATATCATGTAAACCAATGTTTAATAATTTGAACTGGTAAGCAGAAATAAATTTGGAAATACATGTGTAAAAATCAAGCACTAGGGGGGCACAGACCAATTAGTAAGAACGATAAATTATGTGTAAAGATTTTACATAAGTTTTTAAAACTCCTAATTTCTACGAATATACATACACTCCGCGACAAAAAGATAGGTACGAAGTGTTTTTTCTTTAATTTTTCATAAAATAACATTATCTAAATTGTGCTTATCATTTATTATTATCATAAAATAACACTATTTCAAGACTAAGTTTTTTTAAGACTAACTTAGAAAAAAATTACGACTAAAATTTTTCTAATTGAAGACTATACTCCGCAACAAAAAGATAGGTACAAAGGGTTTTTTTTTTAAACTTTTTGAATGTGATTATTTTGAATATGAATATTTTGAATACGATACAAATATTTAGTATGTTTTTGATATGATAATATTTTGTTATGATAATAAATGATTAGCACAGTTTAGATAATATTATTTTATGAAAAAAAAAATAAATAAATAAATAAAAATAAAATAAAATAAAATAAAATAAACCTTTGTACCTATCTTTTTGTCGCGGAGTGTAGTCTTAAAAAAGAAAAATTTTAGTCTTAAAATTTTTCTAAATTAGTCTTTAAAAAAACTTAGTCTTGAAATAGTGCTTTTCATGATAATAAAAAATGATAAGAACAATTTAGATAATGTTACTTTATGAAAAATTAAAGAAAAAGAAAACTTTTGTACCGATCTTTTAGTCACGGAGTGTATATGTCTTATTTTTTTTTTAAACATTCGTTATTATTATAATTATAATTATTATTAAAGTTACCAAAACCAAAATGCTTTACACTTTAAAAAAATAATTTAAAAATGGAAACATAGTAAAACATTATAGAAGAAGATATTAAATATATGCATCGGTTTTCACTAAAGTGCGGGAAATACTTAAAGAAATATTCATTCAAGAGTTCTCTATATAATCTTTTATTGCCATCAAAAATCTTTGTTCACATTTTATTCAAGCTGAAATCCAAAAGATAATTTAGTGGATTTATTTTTAAATAAATCCCTATTGAATTTTTTCTGCCTTAATAACTCAAACAACCACCATTAACTGAATATGGAAAGCGTAAAATAATTGGTT
The DNA here is from genome assembly GCA_963930645.1 of Salticus scenicus. Taxonomy (NCBI): domain Eukaryota; kingdom Metazoa; phylum Arthropoda; class Arachnida; order Araneae; family Salticidae; genus Salticus; species Salticus scenicus. The sequence continues at coordinate 280,756,672 of OZ005655.1, forward strand.
TATGAATGCTGAATGGGCATCGCGGCAAAATTAATGATCTAACGCATTATCGAAGAATGGGGAAAGGACAAGTAATTACTTTTTCAACCTGGAGACTTCGTGTAATAAGAGAGCATAAATAATTTCAGAAATTTCGCTTGCATGTACTTCCTCCACTTTCGTTTTATCGATAAAGAAGCCATTAATTCAAATTTCATATATATATATATATAACGCATATTTTTAACCATATATATATATATATATATATATATATATATATATAAATATATATGCGTTTTCTCAAATGTTGACACAAATAACTTTCTTTCGACATTTATTATTATGCTTCTGTGAGGTGAAAATCGTCTGCGTTGTTCGTCATATTTTTTTTTTTTTTTTTTAATAATTAATTTATACTTCGTGAGTAAAGATATGAAAATATATAACAAAATCTTGTGATGCCTACAGCATACTACTTTATTAAAGAAAGAAAGAAGAAAAATAAGGTGTAAAAAAATCAGCATATTTCAATTATTTCTAATAAATATTTTCATGAAACATTTTCATATGTAACAAAGAATTTTATTTTAAAATAACTACAACCAGTTTCATAAAACGAAATTCATAAGATAGAGGTTCTTTGCAAAACAACACTGAGAAAAAATCCTGAAACTTACATCTCGAATCTGCATTGTGGCTCTAGAAAAAATAGTTCCATGTCATTCTTATAAATTATAGTACCCTTTGGTAGCAAGTTCTAGAAACCCTTATTAGAATTCTAGAGCGTTTGCCTATATTATCGAGGGCAAAGTTATTTAAAAATCTCTGCAAATAAATGAGACTACAAGAGGCGTATTTCAGTTTTCTTATCTTGGTTTATGACCCAATTCTAGAAAATCAAGCGAGAATTTCTCACAATACAAAAGATTCAGAATATTCAGAATATTATTTCACCATCTATAAATGTGTAGACTAGAAATCCTCGATCATTTCGTCTATTCAGTTCATTGGCGTGCCTTATGCGCAAAGCACGGAAATGAATGATGACCACTAAATGAAATGAAAATGACCACTTATTCAATCTAGATGAAGGTGGTATATTTTTTTCTCAGTGAATGAATACTAAAAGAATGTGTTTAATTGAATTACGATTAAAAACACCAAATTTAATTTCTATGCAAATCAGTGCCATCGTGAACGTGGAATTTTTTAAAAACCGTTTAATTCCATGAATTTAATTATTGTATGCTATAGGGTGCTATATTTTCCGTTATATTCAAGGCAGAACTTCTCCATATTAATTCACTACAATGGTTTAGACCAGAATATGATTAATGATTGATTCTCGTTATTTAACCCTACAAGGCTCATTTTTTTTTAGTGCGCGACAAAAATATATAGGTTGTAGTTAGTGATCAGAAGATAGGGAAAACTTATAAAAATAAAAATAAAACCATATTTTACGGAAAAATCAACTTTTTAGCTCAACGTACCGTATGTCGAGCATACATAAAAATATGATTTACTAATACGTTTACTATTGTAATATTAAAAAAAAAAAAAACTTACCTCTGCAAAATATACACTTCGTTATAACACACGGTATTTTTTTTTTTTTTTTCGAGTCAAAACTGTTCAATAACTATTTTTTTTTTTTTTTGTATTTTTGAATTCAGACAAACAACTAACGTATCACTTTCATTTAAATTTCACACTGAGTGCATTATAACAAAAACACGAACGACATCTTTAGGTAAAGATTCGTATTACTACATTGCTGAATGTCAGTAGCTTCTATCAAAATGTCAAGAGATGTCGCTACTCATAGTTTTATAGCTATAAGAACGATTAAAGTCGGTGTTCCACATATGGAACTGGGTGCCTTGTAGGGTTAAGCAATTTACGTTAATATTGTTTAAACAACTTAAAATTTATGCGGGAGTTGGATTTAGAATAGGATTAGCTGAGAAAGCTTGGAAAAATAAGTTTTAAAATGAAAAAATAAATATCACTTTTTCTAAAAACAACTGTTTGTGTATTATTGAGAAAATTCATTTTAAATTTTTTCATGTAATTTCAAAGTTTATATTACCACCGAAAGTTTGTATATATATTCCATCAATCTGTAAGTAATCTGAAATTTGAACGATAAGAATTTTGAATGTGCCTATTAAGCAAAATATTTCAAAGCTTTAATTTTAAATTTTCTACTTACACTATTTGTTTATTTTATATATTAATTCAATTTTGAATTAAAAAAATTAAAATTGTTTGATAACGTAAACTTCCTATTGAAATTTTCATCCAAATTTTTAAATTAAATATGAATGCTGAATGAATGCCAGAAATACACTATATATGCCTTAATACCTTTTTGATTCTATTGAAAACTGTAATCTTATTCTAGAATACGTTTATTTCCAGTTCACTGTCTGAATAGTAACGATTCAATATTTATGACTTCATGCTTACGTGTTCCATTGGTAAGGAGCTTTCTTATGAATAAAAATATACCCAGTTCATATAAATAAGATCTATTCAGTTGTGTTCAAGAGCTCAAACACAATTTTAGCTCAAGTTTATACTAATTTATGCTTTGGCAGTGTTACATTTTCGCAATTGTTATGGGTATTGAGAATTACTATGTGAACTCACGAGGTTTATAAAGTTGTTTCTGTTATTTTATCGTTCTTAATATGTGACTGTATTACTTCAAATATGTATATGATTTTCCTGCATGGTTTATTCAGTAAAACGGTATTTGAGAAGTATGACTTTGAAAAGCTACATCTAGCTTTTGTTAATATTATTTAAATGAATATTATAAGAATCGAATGCATTCTTTCACATTGCATAAATTACATACTAATGTATTTTAGTTGGGTTAGAGGCTCCTGTTTTATGGTACTCGTGTGTCTAATAATCAGAGTAATTAAGTATAATGAATGACAAAGCTGTAGTATGTCACAAAAACACTTCTAAAATATTTTAATATAATAATTTTATAAAGCACAATTGTATTTTTTTTTTTTTTTTTTTTTGTAGTATCATAAGTAAAGTTTTTTTTTTTTTTTTTTTAACACAATTTAAGAAATGTGCATACATTTTGAACATTGATTGTCTAATGAAAGAAAAAAAGAAAGAAAAAGGTGTTTCCTGGAAAAAAAAAAAAAAAAAAAAAACATGTGACGCCCATTTTTAATAAATAGAAGCTCCTGTGGCCAAGTGATTTTATTGAGTACTTGTTGGATATATAACATAACTCTGACCTAACAACATTGTGTTTGGATTTGTCTTTCATTCATTATTTTATACATAAGTAAATATTCAAGGAAACAACACGTATTTAGTTCAATTTTAGTATAAACTTATGTCAATGTGGATACATTGTTAAAATTTTCTATTTCTAAAGTCTAGGTTCAGAACGAGCGCTATGCTGTACTAGAATTTTAGTATTTATTAACAAAAAAGTGTGAAAGATGTGAATTCATAAAATCTTAATTTCCAATAAGAAAGTCTCTTTTGTTAAATAGTATAATTATGTAGAGAAAGAATTCTTGCTCGCATTTTAGGAGCACCTAAAGGGACAGTTGATGATGGTCGCTAACATGTACGAGAGAAAAAAGGCGATAACTGTTCAAACCATCTTATACTATTACCCCGGTTCTTCTTCTTATTATTATTTTTTTCTTTTTTCAAAACACTCAACTGGTGCAGGGTATTCTGAGAACAAAAGACAGATGTAAATATAAATATATATATATATATAATATATATGAATTAGTAAAAAATGAGGGACAATGTCCAGGCAGTAATGCAATCTCGTCTAATATTTATAGATATACATGTATTGAGTATCGCTTGATACATACAGTTTTTTAAATGTCTGATTCAGTTTTTTCTAGAATATTCCTTATTTTGGGCTGAACATCTTTGTTATCTTTGCAGTGCCACCGATCACAACCGAGAGCACAATATGCATGCGCCCTCACATACAGTGGTGTAAAAAGAGGCGGGTGCAATAATTCTCATCGATCAATCTTTTCCCCTTGCATTCATAGATTGAAAATTACATTTCTGTCGCATTGTGAGTTTAATACGTCGACAAAAGTACAAAAGTCCCAAATATTAAATAAAATGATTTCGCCGTTGAACCCCTAAATGTGCTTTATTGACGCCGCATTTTTTGACGAGGCATAGCGAAACATTTCAGAAAAAAATATCGCATAAAAAATCAATTGCAGTGCATATAGCCTATTATACAACCATTATACATCCCCTGCAAACAGTAATACAGGGACCCATTAAGGCACCTATTCGGTCAAATACTAAACACTTGCATATACTATCGATAAAAGGTCAGAAAAATGTTTCATATAATTTCTGCATTACAGATGCAGTTAACAGTCTCATACACAAACACACATAGAAATGCACCGACTAAGCACAAACGAAAATTATTTTCGGAATCGTAACACCTTAAAACATGTAAATACATCAAAATCTCATTACAGCAAACTTTCGAAAATTTGATTGAAAACCAATATTATTTATACCATATATATCAATAAGAGAGAATAAGAAATAGGCTTACGCTCTCTATTAATCAATTTCATTGCAAGTACAACAGTTCGGATTGATTAGTCGTGACGCCGGTAGCAATCGCTATTGGTTAGTAACATTTAGGAACCCACTCAAATTTTTTAATGAATATTTATTTTACACTCCAGTGATGCCAGATTGGGGATTTTGTCCCCTTTTTGGGGATTTTTGAGGCTTCTGGGGACAATTTTGGGGACCAAATGTTTGTGGGGGCTTTTTTGGGGAATTCTAAAATTTTTGGGGACAAATCTGGGGAGTTCAACTTTCTGTCAATGTTGACAACTTACGGCTGTATTCACCAATAACTCTAACTCCCGGTTGAACACGAAATCTTGAAAAGCGTATAAAGTCAGGGTTGAACTTCTTAGCAAAGTTTGACGCATTGCATCTGCCATCTAGCGGCAATGATATTTTCAGATTTTTTAACTGAAAATGGCCAATCATAAATTATATGAAAACTTTGGCGCTAGATGGCAGAAGCAGATGGCAAATTTTCTAGGAAATCTATACTCTGCCTTTACGCGCTTTTCAAGTTTTTACATTGAACCGGGAGTTGAAGTTAACGGCGAATAAGGCCATTAATGATTTATCCTTACGACCAGGGATTTCCAAAAGCTTTATTGTTATTTTGGGATTTTTTTCAAAAATTGCTTTTATTCGGGGAAAAAACTGAGCTTAAATCCGCTTAAATCTGCTTGATATTTTTTTTGTGAAAAAATTTTTATTTTCCCTTTTTAGTAGAAATCAAGTTGGGGATTTTTTCGAAAAAAGAAAACGCCCTGATTTGGGGAGATTTGAAAACCTGTTTGGGGAAATGATTTTCGACCATCTGGCATCACTGATCAGCTCATATATGCAGGAAAACCTCACACCCTTCATATTATACAAAATTTGATCCTTAAGAGTTGGCCTTTCAAAATAATTTCAGTTTGTGGTTGTGGGAATTAAGGCTGAATGACTGCACTAGGGTCCTAGACTTGAGGTGAAGTACCCTCCGTGGAGGTCTTTCTAATGCGTCTTAGCCCGTATTTTCGCAATTTTTGGAGAAAAACACGGAAAACTTCGAACAGCTATGCCGATAAGCGCAACTTAGGATTGAACCCGGCACCTCATGTCTACCAGATCTGAGCGTAGAACTGCTCGGCCACTGATGGGCCAAAATAATTTCAGATAATCTTCTTTCAAGTAACAAATTCGGGGAATTAAAGTGTTTTAAATTGCGATTATTTGTCAAAATATCTTCATAATAATCATGAAGATTACTTTTTTGAATTTTTTAAACGTTTTAGGAATAATTTTTCAAAGTTTTTTTTTTCTATTTTTTTTTTTTTTTATTTTTATTACCAGAAGTAGTTGTTCAATATAGCATCTCTTCTCAGTGAAAAAGATAACTCTATTAATACTAATTTCAACTCTTTTTTTTTTTTTTTAATCTTAATTTGATTTGCTTCCTTTTCTTTTCATTTAAAGGCAACATTACCCATTTAGAAACCAGTACAATTTAATTCATTTGCTAAAAATTATTATTACAAGTTTGAACTCCATACATGAATATGAGCATTCAGAAACATGGAAATGTATCACTCTCCACAAAGTTTACATTTACACACTTGGAGATCAACTTTAGTTATATGGTAGATAATTACAAGTTTAAGTCAAGAGTTGGGGGAAATTCTCACAAAATGTGATTTCTAAGAGAGGTACGTAATTTCGCACGCACTTTTTATGGATTTAAATTAGAATTAAGTCTCATGGAAAAACCTGGGACACATAAACTATAGATGGGGTTTTAGAGAGTTTTCATTGTACGCATGAATACACATACACACATACACTTACTTACACGAACACATTTACATACAGATATCCATTAAAGAAGACATCTTGATTTCACAATTTAGTAAACCTTCAAAACAAAGATTGGTAGAAGAATGGAACAATCCGTATTTTTAATTTGAAAATTTTATGAATTTTACGCAGAAGTTTCGAAATTAATAATAAAAAACGTCTCGAATAGATGGCGCTGTATGATATATTGTAATACGAAGCTGGATATGCCTCAATGCTCAGAACGATACATGCAAACGCTGAAATAGGAAAAAAGATTAGAATACCGATAAAGATGTTGAAGATTAGCCCATATAGTATATTAAACGAGGGTGCGAAATTTCCGCTCGCCAGCTCACCATTGGCGAGTGGAAATTTTACTGTGGCGAGTAAAATTTGGTCTTGTTATAGATAGAATTCTTACACGATACGGTGACAGAAAACATTCTTTTTATAGATTTAAATATGGCAAAATCTTGCCATCTTATAACCTCATATTTAACCTCTCCTTTTTAGTTTCTTGGAGAGCAAAGTCTGTGTGTGTACTGCCCGAGATCGTCCCAGCCAGGGAAAGGAAACGTGTTTGGTGCATACATAAAAGTTTTGCTGTCTTCGGCAGTTTCGTTTCTCCCACTGTTATTTCTCCAAACAGAGTGAGAATAGACGAGCAGAGAGCCTCTTTGCCCGTCGCCCACTATCCGATAGAAGAGATATGCGAAAGTTTGCCTATTCAATATTGTCACATGAAAATAAGCCCGAGCCTTTTTAAAGAGTCTGCCTATATTTATTTTGTTGAATAATGATAAAAAAAACAGTTCATATTTTCCAGTTTTTTAGCAACGCCAATGATTTGAGCTTGTAATGATTTGTAAGCAACGATTTTATCGAAAGTGTTATACCTTATTTTTTGGCGAGTAAAACTTTTTTTTCGGCGAGTGTAATCTGAATTGAAATTTCGTGCCCTGTATTAAACAATGTTTTTCTTGTACTGGAATACTATAGGTTAGATTTCTGGATAGCATACAACGCTATCTGTTAGCATTTTTAGCTACTAATTTCAAAACTTCTGTAAAAAAATTATACGGCTTTCACAATTAACATACCATTTGTTTTATCGATCTTTGTTTAAAACATTTTTAATATATATTGTAGGGAATCGTTAGTTGAAATCTCTTCCGTTGCACACAGAAATGTAGATGCTTATACACACATATTTACATCGACACTCATACATTTATTATGCATACAGACTTACTTACACCTTACAAACCACGTATGTACTTTTTGTCTTAAATGTGAATATATGTTCTAAATGTCAATATATTCTCGTGAATTCTGAAAAGTTTGTTTTCAAAAAATAGTTTAAATTAGAAAAATAATTCAGATGCTGTCCTTAAGAAGCAATGTTTCTTTCGACAAAAAATTTTTATACTGAACTTTGTAAGAAAAAGAAATTTGTCAGCTCAAAAGAAAGGAATTTGGTTGAAAGAATTTGTTAGTTCAAAATTAAACCCATTTATAATATAAGGATGGAAGGTGTGGTAAAGTGCGTGGTAAATAAATGGAGGAGAGCATTTTATTATAAGAGCTAATAAGGGACAAAAATATAATTTCATAACAAACAATATTTGCAATCCATGCTAGTTATAATTAAATAATGCTTTAATTTGTACTAAACTTCTGCTAGTTCTATTATACTTAGTATACCATGTATTATACGTTTTCTGAAAAAATAAAGAAAAAAAAAGACAAACTGAAAAGCATCGAGTTTTTCAAATTTTGTATACTTTTCTAGTCTTACTCGGTTTTAACTCAACAGTTTATTTATGATTTACTTTTAATTAAGCTGCTTATCAATCTACCCCTTTTTGCAATCAGTTAATCATACGCAGTTATGTCCAATTCATCATAAATTTATATTAAATTTAAAATATTTATTTAAATTATACTTTTAAATGATGCAATTAATGAAGTACAGTTATACATTACTAATCTAACTTACCTTATCAACGGTACCAATAAATCAAATATGAAGCATTTAAACGTTTAATATATAATATTAAATCGCTTAATTTTCTTATAACCTAAGAGATTTTAAAATGTTTTAACTTGATTTATGCAAGAAAATGGCACGTGCATTTAATTCGTATTACTTCTTGCAAAGAAACATACAATTAAACCTTACTTACGCAGAGCAATAACATTTTTTACTGCTTTTCGTAAAAAAAAAAAAAAAAAAAAAAAAAAAGTTATAAAAAGATCGTTTAAAACTTAATATTTGTCATAATCTTATTAAAAATATTAAATAAATTTTAAAATAGTAAAAGTATTTTAACATTTTTTGAAAAAAAGTAATAATTTCAATTGTTAAATTTTCATTATTTTAACAATTTAAATAATGTAACTTAAAATAAATAAATAAATAAGAGGCGAAGGAAAAAAAAGCACCAAAGTTCAAAAAAGATTTACATGTTAAAAGAATAAAATTGTAGAGAATGAAATATTTACTACATTACTTGAAATAACACAAAAACATACATTAATATTTAATTATTCTCATTTGCTTCAAGAAGCTCCACAGAATTTCTCAGTGAATTTTACTTGTCATTTAAAACTTAGATTTTTTTAAGAAGTTTTTACCGGTATTTTTTAGTGAAAAAAAATTCTGTAAAAGTTTTTATTTTTTGAATTAGTTTTCTAAATTTAAAAGTAGATGGCGAATAATTCCGTATTTTTTGTCTTTTCTTTCATGTTACAAAGAATTTTTTGGATAAGTTCTTTTTACCTCTTCCTCGTAGGTTTTTTTCCTTCTCTCTCTCTCTCAATTTTTCCTCTTTTTTTTAAGTAAACCTAAAGAAGTTTTAATTTCAAGACAAAAAAAAAAAAAAAAAGAATGTGCTTTAGAACTTATTTATTATACTAATTCCAAAGCATTGTGAATTTACTTTATTTAAATACTAACATATTCCAAAATCAATTTAAAATTAGAAGATTGGTGTGTTTTTATCTGTCATTTGATGAAGTTATGTAAAATTTTCCCAGTGGTCTTGCTATAAATGTAATTTTTAATTTAATCTATATATATAAAAGAACACTTCCTGAGGGGGTGATCTATCAACGCCCAGACCAAACCCCTGGACCTAGAAGCATGAAATTTTGTGACAATGTTCTTTCTATGACGTAGGCATCCACTAAGAAGCGAATTTACAAAATTCGCACCCCAAGGGGGGGGAGGGGGGGGCAAAACGTGATTTCACAAAATCCTTCATATCTCAAACAAAAAAAAACAGATATCCGTAAAATTTTTGCTTTAAAATATAGCTAATACAAATGTCAAAAAATCAATTTCTGGAATTTTCAAAATTCGGTCCCCAAGGGGGGCGGGGGGGCAAAATGTGATTTCACATGCGTAAAATGTGATTTCGCGTAATCCTATATATCTCAAACAAAAAAATAGATATGCGTGAAATTTTTGCTCTAAAATATAGCTAATGCAAATATCTAAAAACCGATTTCTTGAATTTTAGAAATTCAGCTCCCATGTGGGGAAGCAAGGGGAGGGGGGAGGGGGCTAAGGGGCAAAAACAAATAGAAATACAGTTAGGGCGTTCAAAATTGATACAGATAGGTTTTAGAGGCCTGAAAGTCGAATGAGGATATTTTCGATTGTGTAAAGTTATTAGGAGGTGCAGGAAGGGAGAGGGGAGAGGGGGGGGCAAAAAATAAAAATAGAGTTAGATCGTTCAAAATTGATATATAGAGGTTTTCGATACCTACAAATCGATTTCGGATATTTTCGAATTTGTAAAATTATTAGGAGGGGCGGCAAGGGGGGCTATGGGGCAAAAACAAATTGAAATACAGTTAGGCCGTTCAAAATTGGTACAGATAGGTTTTAGATGCCTGCAAGTCGAATGGGGATATTTTCGAAAGTGTAAAGTTATTAGGAGGGCCGGGAAGGGGGGGGCAGAGGGGCAAAAAAAAAAGAGTTAGATCATTCAAAATTGGTACATAGAGGTTTCCAATACCTACAAATCGATTGCGGGTATTTTCGAATTTTTAAAATTATTGGGAGGGCGGGAAGGCGAGGGAGTGGAGCGGCAAAAAAATAAAAATAGAGATATATCGTTCAAAACTGGTGCATAGTGGTTTTTGATACTTACAAATCGTTTGCGGATATTTTCAAATTTGTACAATTATTAGAATAGACAGGAGGGGGGGGGCGAAGTGGGAAAATAATAGAAATAAGGGTTAGAGCATGTTGGGATTTTTTTCCGAAGGCAGTGAGAACCCGGTGCGACATTTTTCCTAATCAGATTTTGTTTCTCTTTTTTTTCACGTGATAAAAATTAATGGAATTTTGAGAATTCATTATAGTGATTCATTTAAAAATAGGGACCAGCAAAGCGGGCGTTGCCTGCTAGTATTTTATATACGTCAAAGTAATTTTCGACTTTTAAGTGTAAGACCCGCTTTCCGGTGTCCCTGTAAAACGTTACATAATTTAATAATTGTATTTTACGCATTCTTGTTCAAATCATTCAAATTTTATGCTCAACAATCAACAAAGTAAATATCAGTGGCATACATAAGGGGTTAAATGTTTATAGACAAAATTGTTTTTAAAATAATATACTGCTTGCAGAATCGCACACATATATATATATACAGATAAATTCTAACAACATATACTTAGAATTTTTTGGATAACAAATTTTTCTAGTTTTGTAGAAATATGAAGAAAGAAACATATATGTTTCTGATGCATATTAAAAAGTAAAAATAATTTATTTTCATCATAAAATAAATAAATAAATAAATAAATAAAAATAAAAACTGAATAGAGAATATCTAAATATCTATGAAAAAAATCTAAATTAAAATAAACAAAAGTTAAAAAAATTAATTAAATTAAAACAAAGTTCATAAGTATTATAAATTCTATCTATGTGAATTTTATTTTATTTTATCTTTTTATTTATAAAATATCTTTTGTCCTGTCCTTGAATATGTAAAAATAGTTCTAAAAAATGAAATTTGAATACCACTGTTCTTATAAAAAATAATTTTAGACTGACTAAACAATGATATCCGTTGATATCTATTTTAAAGATTACTATATAAAATTTTTGGTATCCAAATTTCCTTTTGTGAGAGCCATGTTTATGAGTTGTCCAACACGCGAACGTTTAACAGCATGGCTAACACATTTTACGATTTTCTCATTTTTTTAATTTATAATGACGAGAATAAAACACTATATTTTTAAATAGCAACGCTATTTTCATGTACATTTCCTTCAGCAGTACTTTTTTTTATAAATAAGGAATATACGGAAATAATAATTTAAGTTATGTTCTGAAATAATAATGTTAAAATTAAAGAAGTATATAAGTTTCAAAATCTAATTTGTTGATAAAAACCTAAATCAGACACCTGCAATTGGCTAAAGATATTGCGAAATAACCTCTGCTTCCACGTGGAAGCCTTATCTTATTGGTGCTACAAACTTTAATTCCTCAAAGGGCTCTGTAAAAAAATGTATATATATAGCATTTTCAAAATAATGTCTCAAAAAAAAAAAAAAAAAATCATAAATAGCAGCAAAACTTAATTAAGAGCACAGCATGTTTAAAAGAAATAACTGTGAATTTTTTCTAATGTTGAATAGAAAATTAAAAAGAAATAATCTTCATTGTCATAAAACGTCATCTAGAAAACGTAAGTCCGGGAGGAACAATCTATGTTTGACAAGCAGTTAGAAAAAAAAAAAAAAAAAAGAGAAAAATGGACAAAAATTTTTTTGGTTAGAGAAGATCATTTCCCGATATGTATGATTCTAGTTCTTTTTTTTTTTTTTTTTTTTTTTTTTTTTCTTTTCTTTTTAGTCATAGATTTCCAGTCTTTAGCAGTTATTGCTCAGTATAAGGAACAATTTATGAAAAAGTTTTTTTTTTTTCGTTTCTTTTTAGTCATAGATTTCCAGTCTCTAGCAGTTACTGCTCAGTATAAGGAATAATTTGCGAAAAAGTTTTTTTTTTCTTTTTTTAATCTTTACTCTCGTATCCCGTTGTGAATCTGAGTTTCAGAGCACTTTATTCGTGAATCAATATTTTGAAATTTACACTTTTGTTGTTGTTGCTGTTGCTTTAAAGGAATAAAATGCCGTATGACATATTTCAATCAGGTATTTCTTGTATTTTATACAAATTTACATATACTGAAAAAAAAAATAATAATAATAATAAATAAAAGTTGGGTTACATTCTAGAGAGAAATATTTTTGTACATTTTTGGTTTTGGCAAAGTTGTTTAATATAATATATATATATATATATATATATATATATATATATATATTCAAAAATATTTTTATTACCTTAAAATTTTTAATTAAACACATTACTATTCACCAATTAAATTAAGAGTAATATATAAAATATTTTAATTTTGTAGTATATTATCTTCAGTATAATATCAATTCTAATGGAGTTATATTCAAATGTTTCCTTACATCTTCGCAGCTCTCTTTTTATTAGGAAAGTACGTGACTTGGTGTTCAAGTGTACATAAGACACATAATTATATACAATTTTCTCTTTATTCCATGTTTAAGTTTTACTCCAGGGAATGATATGGCATACCCACACATGGCACTTTATTACATATATCTCTATTTCTTTTCTTAACTAGTATGTTGTGGCCACCACAAGACTTTCTTCTATATTTTCCTATACAAATTCACTCAGTAATAATATATATATATATATATATATATATATATATATAAATTATACGATTTTTTTTTTTTTAGTTATTTTTGGTAAAAGTAAAAAAAATCGATAACTTTGTTTTAAAATTATCACATATTTATAGTTCAGCCATTCGTTTTAAAGGTATTGATGAGACCTTTCGACAGATACCCATCTTGAAAATTTACCCCCCCCAGGGGGGAAGCGATGCCCCCACATGCACAAAATTTTTTTCCTAATTAACTACTAATATTATCAATGATTCATATTAATTTTACAATCACAGGTTAAGAATAACTCTCAATATGTACATTTATACGAAATTTTGTCCTATACTGCCATGTTAAAAATTTAGAAAAAATACGATCACATCGCCACCTGTTGAGCGATTGATCTCCAAATCTAATCAGCACCAGTTTATGACAGGGGCAACTAAATACCAAATTTCGTTAAATTTCGTTAAAAAAAAAAACGATAATTTTCCAAGTTTTTTTTTTTTTTTTTTTTTTGTTAAAAGTAAAAAGAATCGATAACTTTGTTTTAAATTATCACAGATTTATAGTTCAACCATTCGTATTAAAGGTATTGACGAGACCTTCCGAAAGATACCCATCTTGAAAATTTCTTCCCCCCCCCAGGGGGGGGAGGGTCGCGAGGCTCCTACATATAGAAAAAAATTTTCCCAGTTGACTATCTCTATTATAAATATTTCTTAGAAATTTCATAATGATTACTGAAAAATAATTCTCTTTATGACCATTTATACAAAATTTTGTCCTATATCACCATGTTAAAAATTTAGGAAAAGCGGGATGGCAACGCAACCTGTAAGACAATTTTTACCAAAAGTTGATAGGCACTAGTTTATGTCAAGGTGCAACTACATACCAATTTGCATGAAATTCTGTGCAGTAGTTCCTGCGATACAGTTGCCACAAAATTTTGTCACACACACACACACACAGACAGACAGACATTTTCTAAAAATGGTCAAATCGTGTTCTACAGCTCTCAAAACGTGTAAATCCATCAAAAACCCGAGGTCGAAAATTTTTACGAATCCAATACTTTCTTCTATTGAATATAGAAGAAAGTAATATACTATATTATGCCTTTGTAATGTTGCTTGTTTCCATCATATAAGAAATATTCTTTCTTAAAGATTTTTATTTATCACTTTTCATACAATTTTAAAATTTCACTTAGTTTGTTATTTTGGTCGAGGTAAAATGTAATATGGTGTGACCTATGAAACTGCTTTTTTATACAGGGTTATAAACTCATTGCCATTCTCCTTTAATTTTACATTTTAATCATTAACCCCTAAAAAGTAATGATATCAATACAAAAAACCCTTAACGGGTTAAAAGTTTGTGACGCAGCACTGTACTTTATGGCTATAAAAATTAGAAATACGGGCCTTAAAAATAATTATATCAAATTTTCAGTGACGCTTTGCTATTAATTAAAAATTACATAGATTTTCTTATTTGAATTTGCTTTTTTCTTTTATTTATTTTTACAGTGTAAACGTTATTTTCAACATAAAATAATATATAACATTTACTCACCTATACCTTTTCATTCACATCTCTTATAATATTAAAATATGTGTTGTAAAAGAAATGATATGAAATTCCAGCAACGCAGTGAATTTACAGTAAATGATTTGTTTTTAAATGCCACTGCAATTATTTTGTTTTGCATATTAAAGTATATTTCCATATTGAAATATTGCTTTTAATTTTCTAATAAGCAGTCAAATATATCACTTTCATTAAGTTTATACAGTAAAACCTCTCTAAGTTGGGTTGGACACCTACGGTTCCAAGAAAAAGTGTCCAACTTAGAGAGGTGTCCAACTTATACGGGTTAGACATAATGTTAATGGATACATTCCGTTCCGAGAAAAAGCGTCCAACTTAGAGGGGTGGCCAACTTGAGAGGTTTCACTGTATTATGTACTGAAATGTATTTATTTCAATGAATTATTTTATCTTTCGCGTCACGCTATTCAAAACTGTAAGTAAAATTTATGAAAATGTTTATTTTGTGCCATCTTATCCAAATTAATTGAAAACGCATGCAAATAGATAGCGTGCCGTAAAGAAAACATTTGCGAAATTTTTAGTTGTAGTTTTGGATGGCGGGACGCAAAAGATAAAATAATTCTTTGAAATAAATACATTTCAGTACATAATATAAACTTAACGAAAGTGATATATTTGACTGCGTATTAAAAAATTAAAAGCAATATTTCAATGTGCAAATATACTTTAATATGCAAAACAAAATTGCAGTGGAATTTAAAAACAAATCCTTTAGTGTAAATTCACTGCGTTGCTGGAATTTCATATCATTTCTTTTAAAACACATACTTTGATATTATAAGAGATGTGAATGAAAAGGTATCGGTGAGTAAATGTTATATATTATTTTATGTTGAAAATAACGTTTACACTGTAAAAATAAATAAAAGAAAAAAGAAAATTCAAAAAAGAAAATCTATGTAATTCTTAATTAATAGCAAAGCGTCACTGAAAATTTGATATCATTACTTTTAAGACCCGTATTTCTAATTTTTATAGCCATAAAGTACAGTGCTGCGTCACAAACTTTTAACCCGTTAAGGGTTTTTTGTATTGATTACATTATACGAATAAAATTTCTTAAAATCTTGCGCATGCGTAGTTAAAAGTTATTTAGTAAAAATGCTCATATTTTGTAAGATTCTTAACATTTTTGCATTCTGATTGCAGTATGCTGTATCTAATGTAGTACGCCCAGTTTCCTGAAAAGGGCTTTGTATTGTAGGTCTAATAACCCACGTGTTATGATTTTATAAGTGGAATTTTTTTGGCAATTAAAAAGAAATAAAAAAAATAAGATTAAAATCAAACAAGATTGATTTACCTTATAAAATCCAGCTTGTTCTGTTTTTCATTGTATCTATTCTAAAATTAAAAGAACAATAAAACAATAACAAATTGAAGCACATGTTTGCCGCTCGAAATCGAACTAATTGGTAGCCGGTTGTTGCAGCAACTCAGAATCACAAAATTTGCGCATGCGCATCTATGAGCTCTCTCTTTTCGTCTGCTTTAAGATCGAGATTGAATTTAAACCATAGAATAATAATTATTATTATTCTATGACTTAAACAGACAGCTCTCGATGAAGAATTAAGAATCTGTAAATTTTTGTTTTGGCAGATCAGTAAATAAATCTCGAATTGCTACGGGCATTTCTGAAATCTTATATCACTCGGCAGTGGAAATTAAAATTAAAAATTTAAGAAAACTGGTAATGCATGTAATTGAAATATAATGTATATAAAAAAAAAGGGGGGGGGGAGGTTGTATTACATTACATAAAAAACATCACATTCTGATATTTCGATTTTTTAAAAACAATATATATATATATATTTTTTTTTTTTTAATTCAGTTTTGTACAAAAAATTTAATTCCTCAACTTAGAATGGTTTCTCCAAAGGTTATTCTAATGCATTACATATTTGGATTTTTTAAAACTAAATACATTTTAAAAACTTTTAATGTACGTGTTGATTTATTTAGTATGATAGAAGAAATTTAATTTGTAAACATAGCACGGTTTCTCCAAAGATTGTTCATAACGTGATTATATTTGTATTTTTAAAAACTGAATATATATTTTTTTCAATTTTAATATGATCAGTATTATACAAGAAATTTAATTTTGCACTATATGGTACAAGAAATTTAATTTTTCGACTTTGGATTTTTTTTTTTTTTAATTATTCTAATGATTTTAGAAAACTTACTATATTTTAAAAATTTTTAATGTAAATTTTAATTTAATCAGTATGGTAAAAGAACTTTATTTTTTCAATTTTGCATAGTTTTTTCAAAGATTATTCTAATGTATTTTGATTATATCTGAATTTCATATGGATTTTTAAAAAACTAAATAAAAATTTAATCAATATTGTGCAAGAAATTTAATTTTGCAATTTTGCATAATGTCTCCAAAGATTATTCTAATATTCTAATATTTGGATTTTTAAAATTTAAATATATTTAAAAAAAATTAATCTAAAGTTTGATTTAATCAATATGGCATAAGAAATCTAATTTTTCAACTTTGCAGGGTTTCTTTAAACAATATTATAATGTGTTACTATATTTGGATTTTTAAAAACTAAATATATATTTAAAAATTTTAATTTTAATTTAATCAGTATGGTAAAAGAAATTTAATTTTTTAACTTTGCATGCTTTTTCCAAAGATTATTCTAATTTTATTGTATTTGGATTAAAAAGATAAAAAAAATATATATATATATTTTTTTTTAATTTAATCAGTATAATACAAGAATTTAATTTTTCTATTTCTCCTGGTTTCTCCAAAAATTTTTTTAAAAAACAAAGATAATCTTAAAATAAAAATAATAATAATAATAATAATCGTGTATAGAAAGATTCACAAGAAATTTCATTTTTCAACTTTAGGTGGTTTCTCGAAATTTTACTAAAGTTTTAGAAAATTTATGGTTTCAAAGAATTCCGTTAGATGGCAGCACTAGCTGATGCAAAATTGTCTGAAATGTGAAATTAAAAAGTTATACACATCTTACGTACGCATGCGCGAGTTTTGTGATTCTGAGTTGCTGCAACAACCGGCTACCGAACCACGGATTAAAAGTATCCTAATCCGTGTACCGAACTAATTTGTGCGAAGAGTATGCTGTTGCCATGCCGAAAATTAAAACTGCATTATCGTCTGCGAATTGACCCATTGAGTCACCATCCATACCAATTTCTCATTCAAACCGATCATGTACGATGACGTCACTGGCCGTGTGTACAGTAAGGTGACCGACCGTCCTCGAATGATGAGGACAAATAGGCCTTCAATTTGAGGACGCTGTGATGATTTGTCCTCAAATTATGTTTCAAAAATTTGGTCGCTTTATCGTACAGCCAATCAAATTATTTTCTATGTTAATAGTCCATTGGATCTTTTGTGAAAAACGTATTCAAAATTAAGAAAAATTGACTACTACTATTATCAATAATTCATATTAATTTTACAGTCACTATAGAGTTAGATCGTTCAAAATTGGTTTAGAGAGGTTTTCGATACTTAAAAATCAATTCCGGATATTTTCGAATTTATAAAAATATTAGGAGGGGCGGTAAGGGGGGGGGGCTATGGGCAAAAACAAATAGAAATACAGTTAGGCCGTTCAAAATTGGTACAGATAGGTACAGATAGGTTTTAGAGGCCTGCAAATCGAATGAGGATATTTTCTAAAGTCTAATGTTATTAGAAGGGCCGGGACAGGCGGGGGGGCAGAGGGGCAAAAAAAAAAAAAATAGAGTTAGATAATTCAAAATTGGTACATCGAGGTTTTCGATACCTACAAATCGATTGCGGATATTTTTGAATTTTTAAAATTATTGGGAGGGGCGGGAAGGGGGGAGGGAGCGGAGGGGCAAAAAATAAAAATAGAGATAGATCATTTAAAACTGGTGCATAGAGGTTTTTGATACTTACAAATTGATTGCAGATATTTTCAAATTTGTAAAATCATTAGGATAAACGGGAGGGGCAGGGGGCGAAGGGGGAAAGTAATAGAAATAAGAGTTAGAGCATTTTGGGAATTTTTTCCGAAGGCAGTGAGAACCCGGCGCGAAATTTTTTTCTTAGTTACCTATTACTATTATCAATAACTCATATTAATTTTACAATCACAAGTTAAAAAAAAAAAAAAGTACGATTTTTTTCAAAGTTTTTTTTTTTTTTTTTTTTTTTTTTTTTGTTAAAAGTAATACATATTCAACCAGTAACAATAAAAAAAAAAAAAAAAAAAAAAATTCTTTTTTTTTTTTTTTTTTTTGTTAAAAGTAAAAAAAATCCATAACTTTGTTTTAAATTATCACAGATTTATAGTTCAACCATTCGTTTTAAAGGTATTGACGAGATCTTTCGAATGATATCCATCTTCAAAATTTACCCCCCACGGGGGGTACTTCCCCCCCAGGGGGGAAAGCGATGCTCCCCCATGCACAATTTATTTTTCTAGTTACGTACTACTATTATCAATAATTCATATTAATTTTACAATCACAAGTGTAAAATAACTCTTATTATGCACATTTATACGAATTTTTGTCCTATTCTGCCATGTTAAAAATTTAGATAAAATGCTATCACAGCGCCTCCTGTTGAGCTATTGATCCCCAAATATAATCAGCACCAGTTTATGTCGGGGACCAACTAAATAACAAGTTTGGTAAAATTTCGTTAAAAAAAAAAAAAAAAAAAAAAAAAAAAAAGATTTTTTTTCTAATTTTTTTTTTTTTTTTTTTTTTTTTTTGTTAAAAGTAAAAAGAATCCATAACTTTGTTTTAAATTATCACAGATTTATAGTTCAACCATTCGTTTTAAAGGTATTCACGAGATCTTTCGAATGATACCCATCTTCAAAATTTAACCCCCCCGGGGGTGTACTTCCCCCCCCCCGGGGGGGGAAGCGATGCCCCCCATGCACAATTTTTTTTTTCCTAGTTAACTACTACTATTATCAATAATTCATATTAATTTTACAATCACAAGTTTAAAATAACTCTCATTATGCTCATTTATACGGAATTTTGTCCTATGCTGCCATGTTAAAAATTTTCATAAAATGCGATCACAGCGCCACCTGTTGAGCTATTGATCCCTAAATCTAATGGGCACCAGTTTATGTCAGGGTGCAACTAAATACCAAGTTTGGTTAAATTTCATTCATTGGTTCGTGAGATACAGCGTCCACAAAAAAATGATACAGACAGACACACAGACACACAGACAGACAGACAGACAGACGCACAGACAGACATTTTCTAAAAACTATCAATTCGTGTTCAGGACATCTCAAAACGTGTAGATCCGTCAAAAAACGGAGGTCGAAAATTTTCGCGAATCCAATACTTTCTCTATATTACATATAGAAGAAAGTAAAAATTCTTAACAATCTTAGTTTTATTTTAAATGAATTTTGAGATAGCTGATCGATTGGGCAAAGCTTAAAATGCAGTGTATTTAGGTTAATGAAATTAAGTGAAAATAACCTTGAAATCGAACTTATAATGAGAGTTTATCGTTAAATTTTGAATTACACAGTTTATTTTTATTTATTTATTTATTTTAATTAGGAAAAAATATTAAGTTGGCATATACTCAATCTGCCTTTTGCGTGGAATTATAGTTATTTCATTTATATAATGTATAAACAACAATTTAAACCTTAAATGCACAGCAACTTTTGCATCGTGTTCTTTTATTTTATTTTATTTTTCCTAATTTTAATTTTAACAAAACTGTTTTATCGTTTCCGAACGCAACTAGTATTTTTTTAGAGTTCCTTTCTTTATCTGTGACAATTTTCATTGTTAGCGCGCGTATCTGAGCATAATTTCATCTTGGTGCGGGCGTTACGAATTGTTATTATTTATATAAAAAGTAAAAAAAAAAAAAAAAAAAAAAAAAAACATACAGGAAAAATTGTTTATGGATAGAAAAAAGGTAATAGTAAAGAATAATGTTTATATTTTGCACATACTGAAAAATTTATGCAAGAAAAATGTAGCTTTTTTTCTTTGTGTTTTTTTTTTTTCTTTTTGGAAAAAATTCTTACGTGAATTTTTTTTTTTCTATTAACTATACCCATTTCCCGGGTAATTTCAACTGTCATTTATTAAAAATAAAAAAAAAAATCATGCATTTAAGGGTTAAAAAAGAAAGAAAGAAAGAAAGAAAAACTTATTCGTAAAGGCGTTCTAACTTAGGATATATTTTCAAAAGTGACAAATAAAATTTTAAACAAATATCTGACAGTTTATTAATACAGCTGTAACTGTTTCGCTTAACACCGAAATATGAGGTAAATTATGGAATATTTAACAATAATTTATCGTACTTCAAAACGTCTAGGAATAAACTACTGTGATGATTAGCTATATAGAAGTTTTCGGATAAAATGAATTCTTTCAGAATTTCGGAGTCACTACTAACATTCGCTGAACGCATATTGCGCAGTCATTTGCATTTTTGATGAATATCCTTTTGCTCATGCATATGGATATATCTGAAGAATTACTTTTCTTCAATAAGGAGATTTAAAGATGTATAAAACTTTCCTGACTTGTACAGCTGAATTTTTTCTATTAAACAACGAAATTACGAATATTCATAAATGATTTGAATTTGATTACACATTAAATAATTTTAAAGATTATTTATCGCGACAGAATTTATCAAAATTTGCAGATTGAGAAGTCGTTTACTTGTTCAAAAGTTTAGTTAATTATACAGCTAACATAAAGTTGTAAATGTAGAAAGTCATTATAAAGATTAAAAAAATTTTATGTTATGTTCTCTTTCATTTACACTTATATATTTTAAATATGACTGATTCAATAATTCTGTCTATCGCAAAAAGCATTTTTGATTAATAAAAAATTTGTATCCCAATATATATATATATTAATATTATTTACTTTACCCTATTTTCGATAAGTATTGTTTTGGGGTCAAATTTTCGAACGCGAGTTTTTGTTATATTTACATGTTCTGAGGTCCCCTGAATACGAAAATCATGTTTTTAGCAAATGGTCTGTAAGTATGTCTGTGTGTCTGTGTGATGTGTCTGTGTGTGTGTGTGTCTGTTATCAGCATATCTCAAAAACAAATTATGGCAGAAAGTTCAAACTTGGTATTCTAAATGTGTATCAAAAAAGGATGCTACACTAAACTTTTCGTTAAGATCAAGCAAATGGTTAGTGTACAGGCACACTCAAAATTATTCAAATACATTACGTCTATGGGGGAAATTGCAGGTAAGTAGAGTTTAACATCTATCTATTTATATATATATATATACATATATATATATATATATATATATATATATATATATATATATAAATATTGAGAATAAAATGGACTTTTTTTGGATATTTGGTGTTATACTACTTCTCTAATATGAAAATCGTCTGCATTATCACAAAAGATATATTTTTTAAATAATAATTTTAATAAATTATTTTTTAAAAACAGAATTATTTTTTAATAACCGAATTAAATTGTATATAAATGCAGGTGCATTAATGAAACGGGGGGTTGAGGGAGGCGGTAGCCCCCCCCCCCTCACACTCAACTAATTATCATATGAAACTCTCCCGAAGCCTAATTTGAATTGTTTAACAGAGGTTTACATCACATCGTTATCTTTCCTCTTAATATCCAACCTGTATTTATAGTATTATAGAGAAAGTCGTGTATAGAGAAAGTATAGTGGTATAGAGAAAGTGTAGTATAGAGAAAGTCGTGTGGGTGACACACCAGATTATTTTAATATCCTATAGATCTGAAAATACTAAAGTTTCTGAAAGACGTTTTGTTATTAACTAATTTATAATAAAGTATAAATTGATGGATTTTACAAAGAGAAACTAACAGCTTCTTTCTGCCACCTGACAAAAATATAACAAGATGCATTTAGAAAAATTTCATCTTTCTTTGCTATGAAATCAAAATACATCTCATGAAAAATCACACGAAGTTGATAATGTATAATTTAAGATCGATTCTCAACTTTAGGGACTGAAATTAATTCTTTTTCATTTAAGAAATACTTGGACATTTACAGAATTTAAAAAAACACTGCAGTAAATTCTGAACGAATAATTCGACAAACGCACCCTTAAAAACTTGTTGAAAAAATAGGCTTTTTTTTTTTTTTTTTTTTTTTTAATAGTTGTAGTAAAATATTGTACTTTAAATCAGTATAATTTGTTATTTAAAAAATTGCAGAAATTGTTAATTTTGAAAATTTCCTCTGTAAAACACTTCTCACGTTTTTAATAAAATATTTTAACTTTTTTTTTTTTT
Source organism: Salticus scenicus (assembly GCA_963930645.1). Lineage (NCBI taxonomy): Eukaryota > Metazoa > Arthropoda > Arachnida > Araneae > Salticidae > Salticus > Salticus scenicus. The sequence goes on from OZ005655.1 coordinate 280,779,759, forward strand.
TTTTAACTCTACCTTCTTTTTCTTATTTGAACGTTTCAAACAAAAAATTAACGATGAAAATAATAATAATAATAATAATAATATAGATATATATTCGGATATTTCTTAAAAAAAGAAAAAAAAAAATGGTATTTCTCAAATATTTTCTAATTTTTGATACATTTTGTCGTTGTCTTCGACAGCGCCTTCCGTGCCCGCAATATGAGGTGTTCGAGTCCCAGTACCGGCGGTAATGACTGTACATTCGCAAAAGATAGATTTTATTATTATTATTATTATTAAATAGGTTGAAAACTAGATATGTTGGGCAACTTGTGTCAAAAACCCCTTTAACAGAGAAAAACCTAAGCAAATTATCGGCAAAAAAATGAGCTAGATTTCAGTTTCCACATAATTCAAATTTCATAAGGGGTTTTTTTTACATGCCATGTATCTAATTTCAAGATCTCTTTATTTCAGTTAAATATAGAAATACATCTCATAGGACGCATGTTTTGAAATTCTTTCTGGTGTCCCTGTAGACAAATCAATGGCAGTATTTACCCCCCTTTTCAATAGGAAATACCACATAATGGGTTTAAACAATATATATCAGATTCAGAGAGTTAGAACGCGAACAAATGGACAGACAGACAGAAAAACCAAAGTCATAAACACTTTTCAACTATGTTAAAAAGTGCTTAAAAAAAAAGAAAAAGAAAGAAAAAGAAATACAGCGAAACCTTTGTAAGAAAGTCATTCACGATGATGTAAAAAAAAAATGGCCGTTTAAAGAAGTCGCCTCTTTCTATAAAAAGTCATTCGGAAAATCATAATTCAATTTAAGAAAATAATATATGAATATACATACCTGGGAAATGCAAAGTTAAAAATGGCATTTGCAAGTTTATTATGTCTGTGGAAATATAGTTATTCAAAAACAAAAAACAAACTGAAGTTGCCACCAGATAGTTTTCAAACGAACTTCGAAGTTGGTGTTCCGAGACACGAATATGCGTGTAAGGATAAAATGTCTGGTGTAAGAGCCCACCAGTACATTCTATGGTGAAAAATGTTTTCAAATTTACTCATTACCTAACGTATTTTTTTAAATTACGTTTTCACATAGAGAAAATTCTCATTCGGTAGATTTATTCCTGTTTTTTACAAATTAATTTTTAAATATTTAACATTTCATTTTGAAGTTCTAAAGTGCGAAAAATTGACTAGAGACATTTTTCCCATTTTATAGCCTCAAAATGAAATATTTAAAAAAAAATAAACATATATTTTTTTGAAAAACGGAAATTAATCTAATGTTTGCGAGTTTTCTAAATGTGAAAACATAAAATTAAAAAAAAAAAAAAAAAAAAAGGTTAGGTAATGAGTAATTTTTAATACAAATTTCTCCATAGAATAATATGGGATAAGGCTGCCGTCAACGTGAAGTGTCCCTTTAAGGGCCCTCTTCACTCAGCATTTCCTTTTCTAAAAGCCAATGTTATCTTATGGAAAACTTTCTTTGCACTTAAAACAGTGGCATATTAATTGATTGAGACGCGGTTTTTTTTATTGGATTACTCTCATTTCGTAAACTGACGCAGCTTTTGTAGATTTTATGAAAGAATAACAGTTGTTTTCTAAAAAAGCTGTTTTATTGCAATATTTGGGTTGATGCATTAAATGGCTTATAAAAAACTCTTTCAATTTTTTAAAACAGAATTTAAAAAGCTGCGTCAATCTCAAAGAGTTTATTTCAATGCGGAAAAAAATCCTGTATTTTAATAAAATTTTAAATCAATTAAATTTGCAAAGAAAGTCCAAAAATTTTACAAATTTGTGCCGATTTTTCTCTTTGACACACCCTTTATTCGGCTACGCCTCTCGTTCGTGGTTTCGATGGAAAGATGTTTACATTTCTGTGGTGAAGATACGTCTAGGCGTTGTGGTTTTTTATTCAGTTTTTATTTTTATTATAGATTTCACCTGTATTACGGATGTGAGTAACATAACAATTTAGAAGACAATCGTTCAGAGACTTATTTATAGGAAATATATGATCACATTTTATTTTCAATAGTTTTTCATTGCGCGTAATACTATTATTATATGAATACTTTGTACATAAATCTGATATTTTACTGATAATGCCACGATTGACAATATACAAACATTTTTTTTAACAAGTTATATAAAACTTTTTACTAAATTAAACAGATTTTCAATAATAAATTTTATTTTAAAGTATATAATCTGGTGTGGCACCCACACGACTTTTTCTTACCCTACATTTAAATTTTATACAGACATATTCAGATTGAGGAATAAAATATCAAGTACTGTATAAAATTCTATAGTAAAAAGAATTTAAGCTAGCTTTACGAATTATTTAATTTGACAAATAATTTTCTGTGGGAAGGGCGGAGGGGAGTACCACCTTTCTCAACCCACATTTGAAACTAATATCTACATTTCTATAGAATTCACGACTAATATTAAATTTAAAATTATGTTCAACAATAACTTTCAATCACATTTATTGACAACTTTAACCCGTATCACTCGTTGAAACTTATCAATATTGATCAAACTGTTCAAGTATGAATTTTATATGAACTTTAAAATATAACACTTGAGTTCCCTGCCGGTATTTAGTTTTTAAAGTTACACTGATAACAGACTAAAAAGAACAACTGTTAAAAATTGTTTAATTATTCACGGAACCGCAAAATACGTAGTTATTAAAAAAAAAAACAAGACTTCAAATTAAACTAAATATTTTATTTACTCTTTAGGTATGGAGAATTAATTTACATTCCTGAGCAAAATAAGTTGTATTAATATTGAAGTCTAGGAATTGAATGAAACAAATATTTTTAACGACATAAGCAAGTTGATTTTATAACTGAAGAAACTAGAACAATTTAAAGTTTGCAAGAAATGGGAGTCAAATGTTTATGAAATTATTTATACACGACGAAATCACACTATTATTTTCAAAGATTTTGCGCTCTTATTTTCGCGCCTAACATAAAAGCGCAGCTGAAAGTATGGTACCTGAACATGAACACTGTTTCTATGCGTTCTTTTAGAATTAAGTAACTGGATATCAAGCTGTGTATCGATATTAATAAAATCAGAATTTTGTCTGTAAATTTATCAGAATTTAAAAAAAAAAATGCGATATCTTCACGTTCCACACACCATAAAAGTCGAAAATTACTTCAGAAAATTTTGTCTGTGTGTGTGTCATCGTGTCTGTATGTCTGTAACGCTATTATTGTCCGGGTATCACGTGAGAATGGCTGGACGGAATTCAACGGCGCTTGGCAGAAATTTAGGCTTTTACCCAACTAAAATCTGCCAACTTTTTCGAAATTCCCTCCCCAGTTCTCGCCGGGATGGGGGGAACAAAAGTCAAAACATATTTGTAAGCATAACACCGCTCCAAATTACTTCACTGTAAAGAAATTGCACATATAAACAATAGTCATGAGTATAAAAAAAAACGTTATCTGCAATTTAGGAATTTTAGATTATTAACCCTTTCAGTCACAGTGTTCCCGCTGATGGAACACCTTATTTTAATTCTCAAGTGCAAAAACTCATCCCGGAAACTTTTTAGAAAAAATTTACGTTTATAACATATTAGAAAAGGCCCTTTTTTTTTACCTGAAAATTTAAAATTTCTTTTATTTAAATTTTGTTCGTAAATTCCGGTGGCGAGAAATTTCGCAGTTTCCGAATTTTTTAAAGAACTCTACAAAAAATGGAACAAAGATGTTAAAAAAAGCTACGAGACTTCCTTAGAAAATTTCCAAAAACACATTTTCCCCCCCTAATTTCCGATATTTTTGTGAGAAGGGGTTACGAAGGGTCAAAATCGAGACAACCCTTTTAGCGCTAAATTCCTCCTGAGAAATCTATGGAAGCTGCGGTCACGAATTTCGGTGCTGGGATTATATGTATGTATCCGACACCTAAAGTAATTGAATAAATAAAACATTGCGATTTAGGAAATTTCGATTTTTAAGGGGAGGGAAGAGGGAAATCAATTTTTGGCGGGAAATTGTGCAAATTCCAGATTTTTAGTAAAATTTTAATAAAAATGGAAAAAAGATGTTGAAAACAGCCATAGGTCTTCTTTAGGACATTTTCAAAACACGCTTTTTTTGTGATTTGCCTTTCTTTTTTATTTTTAGGGGGGGGGGATAGGTATGTGTTACAAAGGGCAAATTCGAGGCACCACTTTTAGCGCTAAATTTGTCCTGAGAAATTTATGAGAGCTGTGGTCAGGGTCAGAAAGTTTCATGCTTGGATTGCTTATATATGTATCCGACCCCTAAAGTAACGGAATATATTGAAATATCCCCCCTTTCACCCTGGGGGGTAGGAAGCAAAAAAAAAAAAAAGTTTGTAAGCATAACTCGGCCCCAAATTACTTCACGCTGAAGAAATTGCGCATGAGAAAACTAGATTTGAGTATAAATAAAACATTATGTACGATTTTGGAATTCTTGACAGGAGGGAGGAAATAAATCGTTTTTTGGGGGGAAATTTCAGAAATCCCGGACTTTTTAGTAGAGCTCTACTAAAATGGTACAAATGTATTGAAAAAAGCTATCTGTCTTATTTAGGATATTTCCAAAAACATTTTCTTTCTTTCTTTTGTGTGTGTGTGTGATTTTCGATTTTTTTTTTTTTTTTTTTTTTTTGGGGGGGGGGGGGGGGGGGGCGTTACGACGGAGCTAATTCGAGACCCTCCCTTTTAGCGCTAAATTTGTCTTGGGAAATCCACGGGATTAATGGTCGCTAAATTTGGCGCGTAAATTTTTTATATGTATCCGACATTATTGTAACGGGATTTTACAAAATTCCACCTTTACCCTACCACTCGGGGGGGGGGGGACAAAAAACACGTGTGAAATCTCGTTTTTCCTTTTGAATTCGCTTTAAATTATATTGGGGGGGGGGAAACTTGTGCGAAACAACTACACGACTTCCATTACCCACAATTACACATATTACATGCATTCTTTGGAATTTTCCAGTAAGAGAAATTTGATACACGTATAAAGACATATAAAATAGAGTTTACATAGCGAGTTATGAGAAAGAGTATTTAAAATGGATCAATGAAACAATTTTCCAGAAAATCGTTAGAGCCGTTTTTGAGAACCAACTTTTACCAAAACTTGATATTCTAGATTATTGACTGGAAAAAAAATCCGTACAGCCGTTTTTAAAGGAACGCACTTGCGAGACTTTAAATTGAGCTATTTATACAAGACGCCTATCAATTTTCCAAACCTAACCAACTATATCTGTCGAAAGAACATCTAGTAGAGTGTTTATATAGCAATTTTGAAGTAAATCGTTAGAGCTGTTTTTGAGATACGGACTTACGCTCCCATTTCCATTTTACGATGGCCCACTTCTGTTTTTAAAATTTTTACTAAAATTTGTAAATTTTATCTGTACACCAGACTTGTTCCGGCTGTGAAGTTTCGTAGTTCTATCTTTATTAATTTTGGAGATATGATAGCCAGAAGATTCCACATATACATACACACTGACCAATTGCCCAAAACTACATTTTTGGACACAGGAGGACTTAAAACGTGTAAATCAGGTGAAAACTCGATATCGAATTTTTGGACAGAATACAAATTACCTACGGTAGTAGAGTAATGGAAGTAAAAAGAGATATCCGTAAAATTTTTGCTTTGAAATATAGCTAATACAAATACTTAAAAACTAATTTCTGGAATTTTAAAAATTCAGCCGCACTGGGGGGAGGAGGGGGGTCATAACATAATTTCAAATAATCCGTTATATATGTATATATATATATATATATATATATATATATATATATGAGACTTTTGCTCTAAAATATAGCTCACACAAATGCCTAAAACTAATTTCTAGAATTTTAGAAATTCGTCCTAGGTGGGCCGGGAAGGGGGCGGGGAGGCGGAGGGACAAAAAAAAAAAAAAAAAAGGAGTTAGATTGTTCAAAATCGGTACATAGAGGTTTTTGATAACTACAAATCGATTGCGGATAGTTTCGAACTTGTAGAATTATTAGGATAGAGGGGTAAAAATATAGAAATAAGATTTAGAGCGTTGAAAATTAGTATTATTAGGTTTTAAGGCCCTATAAATCGATTGCGGATATTTACAAAAGTGTAGAATTATTACGAGGGGCGGAAAGGGTGAGCGCAGGGGCAAAAATAAAGAAACTAGGTAGAATGTTGGAATTTAGTATTATTAGGTTAAAAGCCTGAGAAAACGATTGCGGATATTTTTGAAAGTGTATAGATAGATTTTAGAGGCCTGCAAGTCGAATGAGGATATTTTCGAAAGTGTAAATAAGCTATTAGGAGAGGCGGGAAGGGGGTGACGGAGGGGAAAAAATAGAGTTAGATATCGTTCAAAATTGGTACATAGAGGTTTTTGATACTTACAAGTCGATTTTCAAATCTGTAAACTTTTTAGGAGAGCCGGGAAGGGAAGGGCGAAGGGCAAAACAATAGAAATAGATTTAAACCGTACAAAATTGGTACTTGTTGGTTTTGGGGACCTACAAATCGATTACATTTCCTGAAGAGAAGAGAAAAAGTATTAGGATAGACGGGAAGGAGGGAGGGGGTGTGGGCGAAGGAGCAAAAATATAGAAATTAGAGTTTAAACGTTCAAAAATAGTATTATTAGGTTTTAAGGTTCGATATATCGATTGCGGATATTTACGAAAGTGTAGAATTATTATGAGGGGCGGGAAGGACCAGCGCAGGGGCAAAAATAAGAAATTAGATAGAACGTCGGGATTTAGTATTATTAGGTTTAAAAGCCTGATAAAACGATTGTGGATATTTTTGAAAGTGTAAAACAATTAAGAGGCTCGGGAACGGTGGGCGAATATGCCCGTTGTGTGCAGGTTTGTACGCTGTCGCAGTCAGTGGGGACCCGGATTGATTACTCTACCGATGACAGAAGATTTTTTTTTCGTATTTTATATCTATGTTTTTCCCTTACGATAACATGGATATCTGCCACTTTGGTGAAAATAGCGGATGAAGTTCATTAATAAATTTTATTGAGACATTTTTTGGTTTATGTATACATTAAAATTCAAACAAATTCGGAATATGCTTTTTACAATTCGAATTTGAAAATTTTTTGAAAGCAGAATGTCGCTGCAACTAGGTTAAGAAACTCATCCAAGATCTTCATAAAATAAGTTAAGAAACTGTCCAAATTTGGTTCGATTTGGAGTATTATTTCGGAAGTTATCGTGATTTTAAATTTTCATGTGATGGTAGCCTGATTTCAAATGGCCCTGCTTAACTTAAGATATCCACCACTTTATTAAAAATGGCAGATAAAGTTCATTAATAAACTTCATTGAGACACTTTTATGGTCTATGTATACATCCAAATAGAAACAAATTCTGAATACGCTTTTTACAATTTAAATTTGAAATTTTCAAGTGGACTTCGCTTGAAAACAAAATGACGGAGCAACTTGAACAAACTCACACAAGTTATTTATCAGATAAGTTCACTGTCCAAGTTTGGTTCAATTTGGAGTATTATTTGGAAGTTATCATGATTTTAAATTTTCAAGTGGTATCTTGATTTCAAGTGGCCCCGCTTAACTTAAGATACCCGCCATTTTACTAAAAAGGGCGGATAAAGTTCATTAATAAAGTTCATCGAAACCCTTATGATATGTATATTTACATTAAAATACAAAAAATCTGGCTTTAAATACACTTTTCACAATATGGGTTTGAAATTCTCAAGTGGTCGCCACTTGAAAACAAAATGTCAGAGCAATTTGGTTACCGTACTCATCCAAGATATTTATAAGATCAGTTAGCAATGCAAATTTGGTTCGATTTGGAGTATTATTTCGAGAGTTATCGTAATGACAAATTTCATTATAGATAGACAGATAAATATATAGATAAACGAAGTGGTTGCAATAGGTCGATTTCTAAAAAAAATCAATTTAAAAAGTTTTTTTTTTTCCTAAAAAAAACCCTGGTTTTTTGCCTACCCTTCGAAAAAAAGCATTTAGATGATATTGTGATCACTCACATACATACACATACATCATCATCATCATCATGAAAATAGTAAAAATTAACTCATCCCTAACAACACACTTCTCCATAACCCATCCTGAAGATGTCCATAGGATGTCTGTAGATATCCTTTTCATCCAGAGGACATCCTCAGGATTTTATTTGGAGAAGATGTGCTGTTAGGGATGGGACCTCAAAACATGTAGATACGCCAACATCGCAAAGTCAGAATTTTATCACGATTACAATGATTTCCTTACGTATGTATTTTCGGAAAGCAAAAAATTGCATGAAAGGTACGTGAATTATTTAATTTCATCATGCTTAATAACTAATTTTTAAAAGATATATGTGTCTATGAGAGAGGAAATGACAATGTAGTTGTAAACAATGGCGGGAAAAAGTGGAGAATTGAAATTCAAGATATAAAATATACCTTTACATCCACCCTTAGAAAAATACAAATATTTCCTTTATTAAATATTGTAAATTTTGCTTATTCCATGTCTATTTTGAAAAATTCAAATTGATTATACAAACATATTAATAAAATATCTGGTGTGAAACAACCACACGACTTCCATTACAAACTATTACACATATTATATGCATTTTTTGGAGATAATATGATCACAAGATATAAAAGTGACCTAAAGAAGTAGAAACCTAACATTTTACTGGTAAGACAAACTTTATACACATGTAGAGACATATAAAACGAAGCTTACATAAAGCGAGGTAAAAAATTAGAAATATATATATATATATATATATAATGTATATATATATGTAGTAGAGTTATTTTTTGAAACACCAATTTCCGAGATCTACCTAAGCTTCTGACCTACCTAAATGATGGGCAAAATCAGCCATTTTGTTAAAAACAAAATAATAAAGATACAAAAGGGCATTATTTAAAAGGAAAAAGAATATAAAAATACAAAAGCTGTTTTACTGAAGACTACAAAGCTGTTTTATTGCCTTTTAAAAGGCTAAGACAGAAATTTGTGCCTTGACTGTGACATATCATCTGGTAAATTTGGTGAGAAGTTTTCTTGTTACTTGGTCAGTAAACATTCATTTTATTTTGCAAAAACGCATTTCTAGATACATGTTTTCTAAGTACTCATCTTTAGCACCATTGATGCAAAATCAAAGATCATTGTTATATCATTTATATTGTATTGTAAAATCATAGAATAATCAATTTAATTAGTATTCAAAATTTGGATATTTAATAAAGAAATTAATTAAAATTATATGAATCTAGTATTATTTCAGAGTAAATTTATTTATTATTTATTATTTATTTATTTGAGAGTAAATTTATTTATTTTCTCTAATAACCACGTAATACATGAGAAAGGAATGGATTTATATAACAATTTTCAAGGGAATCGTTAGAGCCACTTTTGACATTAACTTTTACCAAAACTCAATTATTGACCGGAAAACAGTAATTACATACAAAAGTATATTTAAAAGTGAGTTAATAGGGCGAGTTTGAAAAAAAATCCGTACAGCTGGTTTTTAAGGAACGCGCATCCGAAACCTGAAATTGAGCTATTTATACAGAACGCGTATCAATTTTTCTGAACTAACCAGCTATATCATTCGAAAGGACATCTAATAGAGTGTTTATGTAACAAATTTGAAGAAAATCGTTCGAGCCGTTTTTGAGATACGGACTTATGGTCCCACTTACGGTTTCCGATGTCCCACTTACGGTTTTTCAATTTTCTCCAAAATATGGAAAATTCATCTGAACACCAAACTTGTTTCAATTCTAAAGTTTCGTAGTTCTATCTTTATTAGTCTCCAATACATAATAGCCAGAAGATACCCCCCCCCCACACACACACACTGACCAATTGCCAAAAAACACTTTTTTGGACTCAGAGGACCTTAAAACGTGTAAATCAGGTGAAATCTCGATATCGAATTTTCAGACCGAATACAAATACTTCCATTACATACTGTAGTAGGGTAATGGAAGTAAAAAATGTTTTTTTTTTTTTTTATAAATTGAAAGAATAAAGATAATTTTTAATTTACTACTCGCAAATAATTAATAGTGAATAAAATTGGAAAATCGGAAGTGGGACATCTGAAACCGGAAGTGAGGCCATAAGTCCAAGTCCATATCTCAAAAAAGCTCTAACGATTTTCTTTAAAATTGCTGTATAAACACTCTATTAGATATCCTTTCGAAGGATATAGTTGGTTAGTTCAGGAAAATTGATAGGCGTCCTGTACAAATAGCTGAATTTCAGGTCCTGCAAATACTTCCTGTCAAAACGGCTGTATTATTTTTTTTTCAAACTTGCCATATTGACCCTCTTTTAAATATCCTTTTACATATAATTGTTGTTTTCTGGCCAACAATTAATTTTGTCAAGCTTTGGTAAAAATCGGTATCTCAAAAACGGCTCTAACGATTTTCTTGAAAATTGTTACATAAACCCATTTTATATATCCTTTCTCATGCTTTACTTGGTTACCACAGGAAAATTAATAGTCATCCTGATCAGACAGATCAGTTTTACATCTCGAAACTTGGTGTTTCAAATAAATAAACTCTACCAATTTTCTCCCCCTTTCTTTTTCTTAAAAAAAAAAAAAAAAAAAAAAAAAAAAATCGCTGTGCAAACTCTGTTTTATGTTTTTACACGTGTATTAATTTTCCCTTACCGGAAAATTTTTAGGTGTCTATTTCATTAGGACAATATCATGTCTTCTGATAACATTATCTTCAAAAATGCATATAATACGTGTAATAGTGGGTAATGGAAGTCGTGTGGTTTCACACCAGATTTTTAAATAAATGTAGGCACTATAATTCAACGCTATTTATATATTATACTACTTATAAAAAATTTGACTTGTATAAAGAAACACGTATATAAATAACAACACAAGTACACTTTCTTTAGAAAACAGAGCACGAGGACTTGTGCGACCGCACCTGTCCGTGATCTTCGAAATACGATCCCGAAGGTCACGACCTGTCGCACACTCTCACCCTGTCCAGCTCTGCCTTCAGTAGTCTGAGCTCCAGAGTGCAGATTAACCCATCTCTATATTAGTCCAGTCAAAATAGGAAAAATAGAAGAAAAAAATCGTGTAATTTTGAAATTTTGCATACTCATAGCCGAGGGGGTCCTGAACAACATACTAAAAGTCCCCGCCCGTGGGGGGTGAGCGGGGGGCAGGGGGGCATTTAAGGGGGGCAATTTTCAGTTTTTATTAAATATCTTAAAAACTATCGCATTTAGAGAAAAAAATGTCAGTTACAAAATTAATCTACGTAAAATTTCCTACAAAAATGTATATTACATTTTGTTTGTACGATCATTAGTTTAGAAGATATAGGGATGAAATAACACATTTTCTTGAAAAATTCTTTTTTGCAATAGTAAAATCAACTAAAGTGTGCAATTAAAAGGGTTCTTGTCAAATATTTTCTAATGTAAAAAACAAATATATACATAGGGAATATGCAAGGATACTATAGCATGTTTTGTAAGTTTTAAATAATTTTAAGGCTAGCAGGCGCAAGTGGCGGTTTGAGTAAAAATTTAGATAACGAAGACCCAAAACCGATCAACATAAAAAAAAAAAAAAAAAAAAAAATCGGGTAGCTTAGAAATTGAGCACAGTTATAAAGTTAAGTGCCCTGAATAACATACTAAAAGTCCCTAGCCATGAGGGGGGCATTTAAAGGGGGCACATTTCAGTTTTTATTAAGTATCTTGAAAACTATCGCATTTAGAGAAAAAAAAAATCTCAATTGCAAAATTAATCTACGTGAAATTTCCTAAAAAAAATTGTATATTCTATTTTGTTTGTATGATCAATAGTTTAGAAGATATAGGGGAACGAAATAACATTATCTTGAAAAATTCTTCTTTTTTTTTTTTTTTTTTTTTTGCAATAGTAAAGTCAACTAAATTGTGGAATTAAAAGGGTTCTGATAAAATATTTTCTAATGTACAAAACAAATATATGCATAGGGAATATGTAAGGATAATACAGCATGTTTTGTACGTTTTAAATAATTTAAAGGTTAGTAGGCGCAAGTGGTGTTTAGGTAAAAATCCAGATAACAAAGACCCAAAACCGATCAACATTTAAAAAAATCTTACAGCTTTGAGATTTTTTTTCTCTAAATGCGATAGTTTTCAAGATACTTAATAAAAACTGAAATGTGCCCCCTTTAAATGCCCCTCCCCCCATGGTTAGGGATTTTTAGTATGTTATTCAGGGCACTTAACTTTTATAACTGTGCTCAATTTCTAAACTACACGATTTTTTTTCTCTATTTTTCCTATTTTGACTGGACTTATCCAGATTTTTACTCAAACCACTACTTGCGCCTACTAGCCTTAAAATTATTTAAAACTTACAAAACATGCTGTATTATTCTTGCATATTCCCTATGTATATATTTGTTTTTTACATTAGAAAATATTTGACAAGAACCCTTTTAATTGCACACTTTAGTTGATTTTACTATCGCAAAAAAGAATTTTTCAAGAAAATGTGTTATTTCATCTCCCTATATCTTCTAAACTAATGATCGTACAAATAAAATGTAATATACATTTTTGTAGGACATTTTACGTAGATTAATTTTGTAATTGACATTTTTTCTCTAAATGCGATAGCTTTTAAGATATGTAATAAAAACTGAAAATTGCCCCCTTAAATGCCCCCCCCCCTGCCCATCGCTCACCCCCCACGAGCGGGGACTTTTAGTATGTTGTTCAGGACCCTCTCGGCTATGAGTATGTAAAATTTTAAAACTACACGATTTTTTTCCTCTATTCGTCAAATTTTGGCCTTCGTTGCCTGGACTATACATCAGTAATGTTATAATGTTATATATCTTTGTTATATTTTAGTTAAATTAATTATATCAAACTGCAAGTTTAATTATAAAGAATATTTACTTTTTTTAAATTTCATTGTTACAGAATTCGCCGATACAACTACTGAAAGCCTAAAACGGGCTGAATATAGAATAAAATACTTCGTCGGGTCGGGCTACGTTATTAAAATACATATAAATAGATAAGAATAAATGTAGAAAGTTGTTTGATGTCAGATGAAAATGACAAAGAAAAAAAAAAGTAACACAAAAATAAAAAAAGAAAGAAATAGTCAAAACAAAACAAAGCTTGAGCGAAACCGCAAGTAAGGAGGTAGCTGATTTTTGATTTATTCATCCAAAAAGTCAACGATTCGTCAGTGAGTCAGTCAATCTTCTCAAATTAGTTAACACCTCCTGTCAAAACCACGTGGGACACTTTTTATCTGTTTTCAGCCGACTTCGGAATTTTTTCCAAGTGAAGAGGGCCGTTAATACTAGCAGTATCACATTCCTAACGCCGAAAAATGTAATATTCTGCACCAAAAACATCTGTTTATTCCTAAAGAAACCAGAAATACAGCCATTTACAAAATACAACAAAGCCTATTGACGACCATTTTGTTTTTGCCGGAAATACCTAAAATGAGTTTCCGGTCAATGTTCTTCTGGTTGTATCTGCATTCTACGTGTATCAAACATGAACTCCACCACATTCGGTGCTTTTATCAACAATTGAACAATTCCTTGGTAATTTTGCTCGTCATGGACATACTATGAAGCATAGTATGCTAATCGAAAGAGAAAATCTAGAGAGCTTTACGAAAGACATTTAGAATGCAAAAAACATATATAATGATTATTTTAGACGAAGCGTACTTCAAGTGGATTTATGGTACTTAACAGAATTACGAAAAGGCATATTCTACTATTAATAAAAGTACCAAGAAATGTGAAAATAAATGTCCAATGTTTCAATGATAATTGTTTTATCGCATTATTTGGAAAGCGAAATTCGGCAAAATAAGATGGTGGTGCTCGGGTTAAGGCTAATTGTATGCATTAGGGACCTGGGCTGAAGAGGGGAGATGCCACACGTGAGGGGGGTCTTTCTAAGCTGTTCAAGTTGTGGAGAACGAAACTTCTCTATACTCATTTAACTTTAACTTGAAGCTGTAAATGAAATACTTAATTTATGAAGAAATGACAGAGTCCCAAATATATAACATAAACGAGCTTTAATTGAGCTTAAATAAGAAGGGGGACGCTGGACTTTGGTTGGATTTAATACGTTTAAATGGGCAGCCCTCTTAAATGCTTTGACAGCAATAAATAACCTCCGTTACTTTACTTTACTTAACTACTCGCAAATGGTCTCAACTACTTTTATTTAAATTAGCTTCTAAGGCCAAGTAGTCTTTCGCATGTAGGAGGATTCCCTGACACTACAATGCTACAGGACTTACTCTCTTCTATCCTAAGCCGCTAACAGCTAGCTCCTTCAACTCTCATACTAACACACTCCAACTACGAAGTACATCGCCTTTCAACTCCCTCTCCAACTAACACTCCTTCCAACTAACCTTCTACTTTTATACTATTCAGTTTCCAAAATATTAGCATATTTCAATTTACAATTTTAAGTTAGGATAGGAACTAACTCCATTACTCAATCGAATCCTAAAACCTTCGTATGCATGTTTTATTCGCAAAGTGCGAATTTTAATTGTAGCACTTTGCTATACCTGACAGTTCCTCCCCCCCAAAAAAAAATTCGCGGAAAAAATCCCCAACGGGTTTTTACCCGTGCAAATTTTAAAGTATTGCAATACTATGCAAAGAAAAGTTAGCTGCAGTGACTTACTGTTTAAAATTCAACTACATAATATTTTAGAAAAAGAAAAAAAAAAAGAGGGGGGGGAACTTAAATTTAAACTAAACTGCCCAACAAGAAGTATATTGTTTTAAAAATCTAATAGGGAAAAAAAATTTAAGAGTACAGGGCGAAAAAACCCGACACTTAGCTTTTTAAAAATGTTTTGTAAAAGCTCAGGCTAAGTTGGTTTACACGGGAAAACCGTTTGTACTCATAAATAGGTAAATAAAGATATATATAGTCCAGCGTAATTACAGCGGGGAAATATAGGTACATCTTTCCTTAAATGGAAAGGAAAAAATTGTATGAATTAAAAAAAATGTAGTACAAAAGGGATCGCCTACACAGAACGTGCGATCAGTCAGCATTCAATATAACTTGTGTAAAATGATTCTGTAAAGAAAGTCTTTATTTCAGGTGTTTATCAAAAAAAGAGTTGCAGTTTTCCAGTAGATTTATCTCTAAAATGTCAATCCAGACTGCTGGCACAGTTCCAAAAATACCGTCTTTAGCATCAAAAGTAACAATCTTGAAGAAATCAGCCTGGATTCAGATTTAACGTCTGTACTTCGGGTTTAGAGTCAGGATCAGCAACTGGACCTCATATTTTCTAAAATTAAAAACTGTTTTAAACGTATACATCAAAAATAGACGTGAACTACACTTTTATATATAGATAAATGACATAATTTTATACATAAGCCATATTTCAACTAGGTATTTGCGTACGGAAAAAACAAAATGTTAGTGGATTAAGGTTAATTTGTTAAACGCGAATTAACATGCAAAATAGCGAAAAAAAATTCTTTTTAATCCCCATCCGAATATATAGATACAGTAATTAAACTTTTAGTGAAAAAGACAAAAGTTTACAATAAGAATATTCATTTTATATAATTTATGACGACATTTAGAAAACATAGATTAAGGATACAAAATAATTCAAAAAGTTCTCAAAACTGCAGTTGTTGGCTTGAGAAAAAAAAAAAATTAATGTACATACATATAGATTATTTACAAAACTATAGAGAAAAATGTTTATATACACTTATAAAATTTCATTTTATGCAATTTATAACACATTTAGAGAAATATAAATAATGAATATATACAAATTATTGAAAAAGTTTTTTCCAAAACCGCCGGTGTTGGCTAGGAATGAAACATTAGAGTACATACGTATCATAAGTTACATACATATCATAACATTTAAGTACATTCAAAAACTAAAGAGGGGTAAATGTATATACAAAGAGAAAATTGTATCTTACTAATCACTGCAGGTGATGGCTTAAAATATAAAAGAACTTTAAAGTACATACATGCATAGATTATATAACAGAACAAAAATTTATGACATGTAAAGAATACATGAATTTTCCGAAACTGAAAGTTCATGCTTCAAGTTTAAATTTAGATTTTTGATTTTTTAGAAAATTCAAGGCTTTTAGTTCATAGTTAAAGGTCCAAATGAAAGTCCAGAAGTTTTTACTGCATGTCGTAGACTTTATCACTGCTCTGATAACCCAATACTTGAAAAAAACTAAAATAATGGAAGATACGACCTAACAGATTGTACTGGCATCCTTGATATCAGCAAAATTAGAGATGCTGGTCAGCCTGGTCGGTGGAGTTGCAGCGTTGGTGGCTTTCAGATTCAGGTCGGACGTTGCAGGATGGCTGTTGTCCTGAGCAGGGTTCGAACCTGATGCCTGGTCACTCTCAGGGGGGGGGTTTCACGCCCAGAGCTCTTTTACTGTTCGGAGGAGGTTGTCTTCGCTCCATACTCACGCATTTGGAGGTCCTGGAGGGCTTATAGGCTTTAAGAGTTTTTAGTTCATTGGAGGAAATTACCACACTTTCTTTTACTGTAGGCGGCGTGTCATTTAAACTAGCGACCCCTTTATCTGATTTTTTCGTTCGATTTACGACTTTATCGTTGAATTTATGCACTGGATGTGCCGAACTACAGTTGGTTAACATTGCATTTTGAACTGTATTGCTTTCATTTACATTAGCTAGTAGATTTTCTTCAAAATTAGTTACGAGATCTTTAGAAACACAGTGGTTAAACTTTTTACTTTCTTTTACCACAGTGGCTGTGAAAATAACAGAATCGGTCGACTTGACTGTTTTGGAACTTAAATTATCAGGAGATGAATTTAAATCACTAGAAAAGTTAGCCGAACATTTACTGATTTGTCACTGTCGGTCCGTTTAACGGCTTCAGCGGTCGTAGTTATTTTAATTGTATTACTTTCAATTTCTGTTACCCGAGCTTCAGTTACGTTTGATATTTCGGCTTGAACCGGTTTAGCATTTAAATGCGAATGGGGGATATGCGAGGTTTGAACAGTAGAATTTAGCGGAGCATTCATTTCATCTAAAGCAAGGGATTCATTTACAGAGTTAGGTTCAATCGTATTTTCCTTTTCAATCGCCGTCGCTACGCTAGATATTTTATCGGACTTTTCGTCCGTAGCTAAATTTTGGATAACAGACGTAAATTGGTCTGTATCGCTGTTTGCAAGCGAAGTTTGTTCATTTGGTTTAACTTGTGTTTGACTTTTGTCACAAGGATTAACGTTTTTATCACCAGTTTGAGGTTGATTTAATTTACTCGAGCTTATTTCCTGCGACTTAATAACTTGTTGTGGTTTTTCTACGTCCTTCATTACCGCTTCCCACTGACGTTCTTGAGGGGGAAGGGAACGGTCATGCTGCAATCGTAATCTATCAGACCGAGTGGCAAAAAGATCGATAACTTTGCGTTTTAAATCATCATACGTTGTATTTGGGCCTAGCGAATGGCAGGCGATTAATCTATGCCACTCTCTCGGTTCTCCGCTCAAGGAATAGGCTAACCAGGAATATTTTTTTTCAACCTCGATTTTATGAAAACGGAAAAAATATTCAATCTGCTCAAAAAATTGCAGCACGCTAGTGGTGCCATCAAAAAAGACTTGCTCGGGGGGGGGGGGGGATTCGAGCAAAGTTGGGCGCCAATGTAGAGAACGAAACTTCTCCATACTCATTTAACTTTAACTTGAAGCTGTAAATGAAATACTTAATTTATGGAGAAATGACAGAGTCCCAAATATATAACATAAATGAGCTTTAATTGAGCTTAAATAAGAAGGGGGACGCTGGACTTTGGTTGGATTTAATACGTTTAAATGGGCAGCCCTCTTAAATGCTTTGACAGCAATAAATAACCTCCGTTACTTTACTTTACTTAACTACTCGCAAATGGTCTCAACTACTTTTATTTAAATTAGCTTCTAAGGCCAAGTAGTATTTCGCATGTAGGAGGATTCCCTGACACTACAATGCTACAGGACTTACTCTCTTCTATCCTAAGCCGCTAACAGCTAGCTCCTTCAACTCTCATACTAACACACTCCAACTACGAAGTACATCGCCTTCCAACTCCCTCTCCAACTAACACTCCTTCCAACTAACCTTCTACTTTTATACTATTCAGTTTCCAAAATATTAGCATATTTCAATTTACAATTTTAAGTTAGGATAGGAACTAACTCCATTACTCAATCGAATCCTAAAACATTCGTATGCATGTTTTATTCGCAAAGTGCGAATTTTAATTGTAGCACTTTGCTATACCTGACAAAGTACGTATTTTATGAGAGTTTCAAAGAAAACTATGGAAAACTCCGAAGAGCTATGTCAACAGGCGTGTCGTGAGATCAAATCCTGACACTTCCTGTCTACCCACTCTGAGTGCAGAACCACTAATCTAATAGTGGGACTTCGCAAATTGATGCAGTCACCGTTCATGTCAATTAAACAACAAAATCAAGCTACTAAATATACAACCCACTATATTAAGAATTTAAGATATAGAATGAGCCCAATTTACATCATAAAAGGGGAAAATTCCTATATTTCTCCTATGATATAAGTCTTATGGACGTTTTTAGGATTTGATGCTTTAAACAGAATTTCTGTTCTAGGAAGTAAAAAACATTTAAAAGAAATTGGAAGGCTTCAAATGAAGAATAGAATACTATTTCTCCTGAAATGTGCAAAAAAGAGTAAAATTTATTGAAACAACGTTGTTTAGTTATCAGCCAGAAACACTAGCTTCCGTTGAGCACATCACACACACTGAGAAAAAAAATATATACCGCCTTCCTCTAGAAGGAATAAGTGGCCATTTTCTAAATCGCTTGACTAGAAATATAGATTTCCGAGCTATGCGCATAAGGCACTCCAATAAACCGAATAGACAAAATGATCGAGAATTTCTAGTTTACACATTTCTAGATGGTGAAACAATATTCTAAATATTCTGAATCTTTTGTATTGCGAGAAATTCTCGCTTGATTTTCTAGAATTGGCTAATAAACCAAGATTATAGTTGCTGAAACCCGCCTCTTGTAGTCTCATTTATTTGCAGATATTTTTAAATAACTTTATCCTCGATAATATAGGCAAACGTTCTAGAATTCTAATAGAGGCTTCTAGAAGTCGCTTTTCAAGGGGACTAGAAGTTATAAGGATGACATGGAACTATTTTTTCTAGAGAGACAGTTTAGATTCTAGATGTCGGTTACAGAATTTTTTCTCAGTGCAGATTCTGTTATGCACACACAGCTTGGCTGTAATTAAACGTCCGCTATTAACAACATCCTGTAACTAAAACAATCAGATTGATTATTAGTACTGATGTTTTACAAATCGATACTACGTATCAGTAAACTTGGTAATGTCGCCGATTCATGAAAAAATTTCAAATAAAGGAAAAATATAATTAAAAAATGTCCATTAGGTGGGGAATCAGCAAATGGGACAAAGGCAATATATATCCTTACTTAATGTGCAAATATTTTTAGCATTTATTAAAGAAATAAAAGTAAATTTATAAAAGGAAAGAATTTTTAAAAGTAATAATTTAAGCATATTTAAAAGAAATGATTGTACACTTTTATGCTATGTATTCAAAAAATAAAACGAAATATTCTTTATTGTAAAAACACAAGTCAGAACGGATAATACTTGTGTATCTTTGAACAATCTATGTTTGACAAGCACTTAGAAAAATTTATTTTAGAAGGGAGGAAAATGTAAGGGTGATATAGATATTTTTTGTTAGAAAAGGTCATTCCCCGATATGTATAGTTCTAGATCTTTTTTCGCTTTTGTTTTTATGTCATAGATTTCCAATCTTTTTCAGTTATTCTGCAGTAAAAAGAAAATTATGTGAAAATGTTTTCTTTAGTTTTCGTCGTTGTATTTACTCTCGTATGCTGCTGTAAGTTTGAATTTTGGTGCACTTTTTTCCTGAAGTAATATTTTGGAATGAAAGTTTTCTTTATTCTAACAAAAAACTATGATGTGTTGCATGATTTATTGCAATACAGATTCCCCTTTGAGTAATTTAAAAATGAAACTAGAAGTTTCATTATATGCCAGATAGATATATTTTAGTACAGTCGGTAACAAACGTATTCGAACACTAGCAAAAATTCCTATGTAAAAAAAGTAGAGTTAATACTGTTTTGTAAATAAATTCTTGTCGACTCATGTTCTAAGAACATTAGCCTAAGAACATTATTTGACAAGGATTTATTTAACAAAACAGTATTAACTCTACTTTTTTTAAATAGGAATTTTTGCTAGTGTTCGAATACGTTTATTACCGACTGTACATCAGAATTTTCTCTTATGAGAAACCTGGGCATCTATTCTCCGACCAGACTATACCTCAATTCCGACTGTAGCAGTCGTTATTTTGATCACGTGACGTCAAATTCCGACTTTTGATTTGACGACTGTCGTTGTTTAAGGACGGTCGCTATGGCAGTCGGATCGGAGAATAGATACCCTGTTTTAATATCAAATTCTAAAATTAAATAATAATAACAATAATGCCATACCAAAAAATTAAATTTTACATTGTAAGAATTAAAACGTTACTGCCAAAATTTATCCGAAAGTTTGACAGTGGACATTAAATTTTACGGCAATTTGTGCCAAGTAGCGCAATTAATTTATAACAGTTTATAAAAACTACGGATTATAGTTTTTTGAGTTTCGCAGCAAGGTTTCAGTATTTCACAGTATACAATGTAGTATATTCAAATGAATATAAACAAAAACGTTTTAATATCCTTACAAATAAATAAAAATAGATGCTATTTCAGTTTATATCGTCCCAAACAGGCCTCTCACATCCATACTTAAAAAATATCCAAATTAGATACACTGCATTTCGCTAATGGAAGGAAAATTGAAATATAAAATATTGATAATTTAAACTCTGATTAGATATTATTTATATTTTTTCATGCTTTTTCGAAGTTTTTTTTTTTTTTTTTTTTAATCAGAAAATAATGTTAAATAGTGTTTAAGTGTGTTTATGATGTATCATTCTATGCCCGTGTAATCGTTTTATAATATTTATATTTCTTTACTTTATAAATCGTAACTTAATCTGTTTTTAAAACTACATACACTGAGAAAAAAATATGTATTCATCTATAATGAATAAGTGGTTAGTTTCTAAATCCCGTAATTAGAAATATAGATTTCGAGCTATGCGTATAAGGCACGACTATAAGCTTAGTAGACGAATAGATCGAGAATTTCTAGTCTATAAATTTCTAGATGGTGAAACAATATTCTAAATATCTTGAATCCTTTGCACTGCGAGAAATTCTCGCTTGATTTACCAAGATTATAATTGCTAGATTATAATTGCTCATAAACCAAGATTATCGTTGCTAGAACTCGCCTCTTGTGTACAAATTTATTTCCAAAGATTTTCAAATAACTTTGCCCTCGAGAATATAGGCAAACGCTCTAGAATTCTAATAGAGGTTTCTGGAACTCGCTTTCAAAGGGGACTAGAATTTATAAGGATGATATGGAATTATTTTTATTAGAGCCACAAACTAGATTCTGGATGTCAGTTACAGAATTTTTTCTCAGTGAACAACTGAAGTTTTTTTTTTAATAATAGGTGATATCACGGATAGAGAATTAAATATCGTGTTATTAAGCCAATTTTCTTGATGAAATGAACTTATAAAACGAGTTTACCTTTAAAATTTTATTTGTTTAGTTAATTATTTCCCTTTATATACCATAGAGATAAACTGAGCTCCACATAATGGCTTGAACTAAATAGAACGATTATCTAGCCTTTATTATATTGTTATATCCGTATTTTCTAGAGCTGCATACATCTATATATATTTATTACGAAAATAATTAGCATAAAAATTACTGTTAAAAGGAGCAGATTTATTCACTATAGAATTCAGATTGAAAAGTTGGTTCGCAATGACCTTTCAACGTACCATATTTTATTTAAAAGGATTAAAAAAAATGAATAAGTATCCAACACTTTATTAATACAGCTGTAACTGTTTCTTCTACAATAAAATGATTTCTAAAATATTTAACAATATCGATTGTGCTAAAAATTTTTATAAACATTCTATAGCGGTAATTAGCTGTAGAAATATACATATGAAATTATTTTTTTTTAATCTAGATTTGTTTATAATATTCATTGAACGCACATTGCGGAGTCATTTGCACTTTTCGTGAGTATAGTTTTCTTTCTGCATATGGAAATATCTGAAATATTTTTTTTTTCGCTAAAGAAATGTCAAGAATATGTAGAAGTTTCTTGTATTATATGTGAAAACTTTTCTAACAAACAGGAAATTTTGGATATTCGTAAATGATTTAAATATAATTATAAGAATTTTTTTTATTTTTTTTATGTCAAATTGCAAGTCAGGAAGTAGTTTTATCCTTTAAAAGTTTCATTAATTATAAAGTAAATTGTAAATGTGGATGGTCATTTTAAAAACGAAATAACATAATCTTATTTAACTAATGTATCAATTTATTGATTTTTTCATACATTTAAATATGTATAATTCAATACTTTTGTGTATCATAAAAGCATTTAACATTTATCTCATCCAAATATTTTTATTTTTATTTTAATATAGCGCAGTTGTTTAAACTTTTGCAAATACTTTTTAAATGCATTTTTTTTTTTTTTTTTTTTTTTAGGGTGTTTTGTTAAAAATGATTTACTTATAATACATTTTAATTTAATGAAATATTTATCGCACATAATTTTCTTTATTACTGCCATAAAATTGAAGCTTGACGCTTTTATTATTATTATTATTATTATTTTAATATGTTTAAAGAATCTTGAAAACAGTGGCAGCATTGAATATAGAAGATTAAAATATATGTATAAAATACTTTTCCGAGGATGCTGATCCTTCATATATTGTTTTTAAGGGACAATGTATGAAGGATGAAAAAGTAATGAATTTATACACTAACTTTCCATAAATGACCAGACATTTTCGATTTTTGATGTTTTGTGAAATATCTCAAAAAGTACTAGACAAATGAACTTGAAACTTCAGGATTGTACAAAGCATTATATACCTCCTATATTTCTGTGAAAATTTTGTACCGAAAGCAAAAAAAAGGGGGGAGGGAGCAGTAACAAATTAAAGAAATATATAAATCTTCGGGATAACTCTGTAAAAAGAAATATTTGTAGTGCTTTTTGACTGTAGCATATGATTAAGAGGTTTTTTTTCTTATTAATTGTATATACAGGGTGTTTCAAAAAAACGTTGACAAAATGACATGGTAGATCAGTCATACAACAAGAATCAAAAATTGAATAGGAACAGGGGGTCGCAACAGCGATCCGGGGCCGCTACAGGGTGTCTGAAATAATACATAACACAAAGAGAAGAAACAAAACCATTTGAGATCATTTTATTGAAAATTACTCACTCACATGCGACTAATGCAAGACAAATGTTGAGCCTACAGGAGATACTCAAAGTTTTTGCCAGATACATCGAATCACACTTGGCATCTACGTTGCATAGAACGCCGCACCTTCTCAAAGATACCAGGTGTATCCCGAACATATCCTGCTGCCACTACGATTCTTCCTATCAAGTCTTACGGCGTTGCAACAGGTGTTTCACACACAAGTCCTTTTAAATATCCCCATAAGAAAAAGTCCAAGGGAAACAGGTCTGGTGATCGTGTTGGCCATGCGATTGGTCCACCACGAGCACGACCAATCCAGCCGCCAGGAAAAGTAGCCTGCAGATGTGCTCTGACGTCTGTGATGAAATGTACAGGAGCTCTGTCATGTTGAAATTGAATGTGTTGACGAATAGGCATCGGAACATCATTCAGAATTTCTGGCAGAACCTCTTGCAAGAATGTTAGATAAATGGGACCGTTAAGTCTTTCTGAGAGAATGTACGGACCAAGTAAACAATCTCCTACAATGTTAGCCCGCATGTGAACGGAAATATTTCGTTGTGCGCCGTGCGGACGTGTAGCATGCGGGTTTCCTTTCGCCCACGTATGTAGGATGTGAACGTTCATCACACCATCTAATGCAAACGCAGCCTCGTCCGTGAAGAGAACACTTGTTGCAAAGTTTCTGTCCGCAGCACTTCTTGCAAAAATCACCACGCAAAATCCATACGATTGCTGTAGTCTCCTGGTTCGAGTGCCTGGACGTGTTTTAAATGATAAGGATGTAGTCCTTCGTCGTGTACAATGCGCCAGACGGTAGGTTGGGGGATATGGGTTTTTCGGGATACAACTTGTATACTCGTTGAAGGATTACGCTGGAGATTTTGGACAACTCTTTCTTAAGCATCCACTGTTCGAGTTATTCGTTGGCGACCAGCATTCGACTTGTGCACGTCGCCATTACGCGGTTCGTGTAACTAGCCATGTTACGCCCACCCAAGGGATCCACGTCTCGAATGAAGACAATCTCCGTTTGCTCAGCTCGTGTTTGTATCGCAACGCCCTCTCGTGGCTCTAGCGCCCTTTACAGGCGTTTGCGACCCCCTGTTCCTATGCGATTTTTTATCCTTGTTGTATGACTGATCTACCATGTCATTTTGTCAACGTTTTTTTTGAAACACCCTGAATATATATATTTAATAAATTCTAAAACAAATTGCAACTTTTTTAATTATAATACTCAGGGTATTAAATTAAAATTTTCAGAAAAGTTGATATACTATATTAGACACGGCATACTACAATCCTAATGCAAAAATATTAAATATATAATGAAACATGAACATTTTTACTAAAAACTTTTAACTACGTATCCACACTCTTTAACGGAATTTTATTTCCACAATTTAATCTGTGAAAAAAAAAAAAAAAAAAAAAAAAAAAACAGTATAAGTTCAAAACGTTGTACGCAATAGAATGAACTTAATTTCAGTTCGTGAAGCTATTATAAAATGCAACGCACTGCCTTTGGAAGTTTCTCTAAAACATTATATTTTTCAGAGTTGGCAATATTTTAAATTATTCCGAAGCACTTTTATCTCATTTAATAAAAAAGCACCACAAAACTGGCGTTGTAAAAAATATTACTTACAAACTGTGAATAAACACCGTAAAATGCAATAAACTCGCAACAATTGTTTCGGGTGGAAAAAACACACGACCCTTCATCAGGCGAATAAAGTAAGCACGAGTGCTGCAGTCAAAGCGGCAACGCACAAAATCGTTTAAAATGAAAAGAAAAACTTTATAAAGTAGAAAGTAAATATAACGACAGGTGTGAGTAGAATTGTACAAGAAAACAAGAAAATAAATAAATGAATGAGATTAAACATATAACAATCTAAGGATATCAAGAATTAAACGAAAATCTAAGTTACGTGAGTAATTTCCAAGGAACTCCAAAGCGCAGAACCTACTGTGACGATGAAAAGTTGGAGTTGTGCTTTTATCTCTCTCTCGTTGGTTTAATTTAATTTATTTTTATCTTTTAAATTTTCCTCATCCTACTACTACATCACATTAAAGCGCGTTGTGTTAAATTTGCAATACCCCAGGTTACCCAACAAAAACTAAAGTTTGTGCAATGAACTTGCACCCTAGAACTTGTGCCAGTTCTGTTGTGATTTTTACACAAGGTAGGTGTAAAAAATGATTTTTCCTACATTATGGTCTATGGCAGCCTCTGTCCCAGCACAACCCACTTTAAACTTTCTTTAGGTTATTATGAACAGACAGAGACTCTCATAGCCAACCTTTTTAAATATTATACATGATACTAATTAAAGAAAAATAATAAAAAGAAAAACAAACTGGGCAATTTTCCACCCCCCAAAAAATAAACAAAAATAAAAAATTATTCATGTATCCTGCTGTGAGTTATGGGAAGTCAGCACTAACATATAAAATAGATCCTGATATACAACATGCTCATAATTTTTTCTTAAATACTAAGACTTAAAATCAATAAAGCTAACTTTTAATTCACTTCCTTTTTTTTCTTTTGTTTTAACCTCTTTTAAGTCTTTTAGTCAAACACTTCCCTCACAGCAGGGTACTACATTGCCCAAAAAAATAAAACATGTAAATATATATATAACTTTTCCTTTTCCCCCTTTTTTTTTTTTTAAACTGACAGTTATCAGCCAAAAGAGACCAACAAAAAAAAAGGAATTTAAATGGTCACAGTTGTTCATTTACACAAATTGGCAAATTTAAGGATCCAGTTACTTTAAATCAATTTCTCAAGAAAATCTTCCTACAATTTATTTTCTTACTCCCTTTTATATTACTACTAACATCACAAGTTATCAAATAATTCAAAACTTTTCAATTAAAGAATTAAATAACGCTGAACAACTGTGACCTAAACTGTCAGTCACCTTCTGAATCCAAATATAAGAAACTATGCATCTTTCAAATAACAACATGCTGTGAGGTGCTGTTTGTTAAATTTAAGTGAACCTTTCTAAGTAATGGGATGCCTTAAAAACACATCCCTTCAATTATCTCCTTTTTACTAATAAACAGATAAATTCATCACACAGTTATGTGAAATCTAAATTTTTCCACAAACAGCAGCCCACATCATAAGCAAAAATGAGTAAATTTGCATTTTAAACAAAATCCTCTATATTACTTTTAACTGGAAACAAAATAAATAAAGATACTTTACAAAGATGTTGAAGAAAGGATTATTAATATAATTTACAATAATATTTTTACCTTACATAAATCCTTACTAAGTCCGAGCTTCATATATATTTCGGCTACCTAACGGTGCCATCTTCAGATACACTCGGTAAAAAATGATTTGAAGGTGCTACTTGGATGACCATTCGTAATATCGCTATAAATTCACTTAAAAATACCAATAAAACTTCCGACTACTTAGATATTAAATGCCTTCAAGATCTTAAAAACAATAAAAACATAACCTGCTTAATGTCCGATAAAACAAACCTTCTCACAATTATGGACCGAACGCAATACATTCAAATGATGCAAGACTCTATCAAAAAACTCAACGCTGTTAAACTCACACACTCACCCCTCAATAAACTCATTGATAAAACTAAATCCATTATAAAAACTGGAACATGGCCTAATAACACCCCCCCTATTTATAATAACCATGCTCCAATTATTCCCCGTCTATTTGGCAACTTATAAATACGCCGCTATTCGCTCCTACGTCAACCGCGCTATTCTCATATGCTCAAATAAAAAATATCTAAAATCAGAAATAAAAATAATAAAAGATATCGCCAAGAAAGCTAATTATAATCCCTCCATAGTTGATAAATTTTATAAAAAACGTATAAAAACCCTAAACAATATTCCGAATGCTCAAAAATCTAAACAACTCTTTACCCCCGCGATCCCGTACTGCAAAGGTGCCGCCGTAAAAATTAAAAATGTAGCCACCAAACACAATATAAACATCCCAATAAAACCAAATAAAAATACATACCAACGAATTCGCAATGAAAAAGACCCCATAGACTTTAAACACACAGCCGGCATTTATAAAATCGATTTCCAATATCAAAATAAAAATAAAAATAAAGCCACATACATAGGAATGACTAAAAGGAAAATAAAAGAACGTATTTCAGAACACATAACCGACTTAAAATACAATAGACATTCCACAGCTTTCACAAGAACTAACAATACTAACCCAATTAACATTGATTCCATTAACTTTCAAAAAATAGCCCCATACAACTCTCACCATTACGCTCTCAAAAGAGAAGCTATCGAAATACTAACCAATAATAACACTATCAATGATATCGAACATAGCATTATTCCTACCGAGTGGCAACAACTATATAAGAAAAACAAGAGAAGTGAAGAAATCGAAGAGGAAACTACAAAAGATAGACAAGTCATCCAAGTAGCACCTTCAAATCATTTTTTACCGAGTGTATCTGAAGATGGCACCGTTAGGTAGCCGAAATATATATGAAGCTCGGACTTAGTAAGGATTTATGTAAGGTAAAAATATTATTGTAAATTAAATAAAGATAGTTCAGAATTTATTCAATTTTCTTCCTTTGAATGTTAAGTAGATAACATAAATCACACAAAGACTATTCGTATCTTTTGAAAGTTTTTATTTAAATATGGTAACAGTCCTTCGCTGTAAATTAGTTGAAAAACAGTATTTAAATGATTAGATAAATGCCTCAAGGCGTAGATAGATAATGAGTTTCTACACAAAGTCAATTAATTAAGGTCCTAAACTTATGTTAAAATAACAAATCACTTTTAGTCTTTCGAATAGCCCTACAAACCACATTTGATAACCATTTTAATAAGTGTAAAGTCTACTACTAGAAAGACACAAATACATATAAAGAAATAAAGGTAATATTTACCACTTATACTTTGTAGTCGAGGGAAATCAGGGGCTGACTGGAGGTCCCCTTATTTTTACTGTTGACACGACTAAGACTTTTCTCACGGTATGATTTCCGATAAGATGATTATTATTAATTTCGAGAGAAATGCCTTTGGCCATAATTATTCATCCGGATGGCTTTTCTCCTGTATGAGTGAAGGCCTATAGGACACTCAACACTACTTTAACAGCTTGAACTCGTAGAAACACAAAACTCCACTACATCACTTGTTTGAGCAAATTTCTTTACGCAGCTACTACTTTATTTTATGGTTGTCTGTTTAGACGACTCCTTTCCGTAAAATCCTTTAGTGCACAAGACACACCGTTTCAAATGACGAGGGATAATACGAGACTTTCTTCTCTTATTTCGAGCAGTATTTCCAGCTAATTCACGTACCTCTGCATCTAAATCTTCCAGAACAACAGCTAAGTATACGAGAGCTCCAGCACCAACTCTTTCAACATAATTTCCTTTCCTCAACAATCTGTGACTTCTACTCTCAGGAAATTACAATCCTTTTTATTTGATTCGGTTATATCCTGCCCAGTTTTAGCTTTCACTTTTACCACCACCCGACAATTTTTGAATTTCTTGCCTCCGTGAACTTGATCTTCACTCGTCCAACAGTTGACATCATATTTGATTCCTCTACCACAGGAACACGGGGAGGGCCATAGCCGGGGCTAAAAAGCCCCTGGCCACCGAAAAATTGTGTAAAAAGCTAACTATTGCCACGCACAGTATTCCTCTTCCCGCCTCCAGAGTACGCGAGAGCGTCCTTTTTTTTCCGCGCCTTCTCCGCTGTTGCCACAAACTAAAACTTCCGAAAAACCCTGGCTCATTCACCCGATACGCTATTAAAATCCGCAAGTATCATACTCTGTCATTTTCTCTTGGCTTTTTCTCGACCCGCCATGGGGAAAGCATTTCTGCCTCCCTGACCCTCCAAGGTCAATGTTCCCCTCCCGAGTCAGAAGGAAGCAAAAAGTTACTTTTTCCTCTTTCTCTCTCATCTGCGGCAAAGAGCAGTTATCTCTTTCTTTTTCCAGGGATTTATTTTAAATTACGTTATTAAACTATTTCATTATTTATTATTTTACACAGTCGCGGAAAACTCTTCAACACTACTGTTAAAAATCCAAAACCACATGGAATTGAAAGCATTAAAAAGTTTTGTGTACATCTAAAAAGATTATTTTTAACCATTTTCTGAAATAATTAGAAAAGAAAAACTCGCTTAAGTATTCTCTCCCACCCCCCCCCCCTTTTTCCGCCACAGGGGCACGAAGGAAAATAGATGGAAATAAGTAATTATCGTGATTATTACTCGTATACTATAAAATCATTATAATAGTGTTAATGAGCAATGATTTTCGTCTCTGCTACAAAATGAATAGCAGTTTATATAAATAATATTTCGATAAACATGAATTTTGACACACCTAATAATGCATCATATTACAAAACATCTAATAACGCATAGCGAAAAAAAAAAAAAGATGCAAAATATAAATGTTATAAACAGAATAACTACACTTTATTTCTTAATTTGAATGTTTTTATTTGAAATGTAATTCTTCTTTTTCCATTTATTATTCTAAGCTCCATGAGTTATTTTCATTTCCCTATCATTAAATATGTATATATGTATATATATATATATATATATATATATATATATATATATATATATATATATATATAAACGCATTCAAAATAGAATTCGCGATGTTTTACCTTGATATAATAAAAAGCTTCTTAATCTGAATAATAAGAAATGAGAAAAAAAGCTTTTTCTATATGTTTTTTATGTTAATGAATGCAAGAAATAAAGATTTGAATATAATGTTTTACAAAAGCTATTGCTAGAAAAATATTCAATATTTCTTCTATTTTTCATGATAAACTTATTTTTTTTTTATTCGTGTTGTTAGAATTCTTGCTTTAAAAGGTTATTTTTTTATTCGTAGTAAAAAGAAAACTTTGTTTGTCTGTGGATAGCAAGATATACTATTAAGGAAATCAGGTAACAGAAAAAGGATTTTTTATTCAGGCATTCTTGTTGTATCAGGATATAAAAAATGCCCCAAAAAGTATATACTTAGTAAACAGGAACACCAAAACACAAAGTTGAAAATTGAAATCAACTCACTTCTATTTACCACTTTTAGCGATGGGACTTGGCGATGATTCCATCGAGAATCCCATGTAAGCTCGAGATCTATGTTCCCGTGTGTTGGAGAGTTTCAAAATTTCGGGATCCCAAAACTACCATTTTTCACCAAATTTGTCGCCCATCAGCCAAGTTTGTCGCCAAGGCTGACCCCACTGAAAGTGAATGAACTACCCTTTTATTTCCACTTTTCCCGTAAAACTACTTTCACTGCAACAGTACAATTGATGCAGAAAAAAAGACTTAATCTCTTGTAGCAATATTCTATAAGCACTATTTCTGCCGTATTTTAGACAACCAATGTTTCTATGGTTATATATATTTCCCATTAAGCATATTTTTTTTTTATTTAGTTATTTAAATATTAATTTGAATTAATTAAATATTTCTGTCCGACAGCGTGCAAATGCTGTCACACGCAGCAGCTCATTTATTTGTATGGTACATTAGCGTAGTGACTGGTACATAAAAAAATAAATAAATAAACATTATCGTGCTACACAACTTTTTTTTTTGTGTAAAAGGGAGAAGCATATTTTGCTAATACTTTTATCGAACATTTTTCATTAATATATAAGAATCCCCCATATTCTGTTTATATTTTTAATGGTGGTTTTTAGGTTCAAAATAGTGCTTGCTGAAATATTTTTTCTATTTTCAAAACTGCATTTTTTTCTATAAATTTATCTACTTTAATAAAAAAGGGAAAAAAATAGTACAACATGTACTAGCATCGTCAACTATATTAGCATTTTATCAATGTGTATAATTTTTTTTAGAGTGATAGTGACGTCAATCTTTGTGAAATGCGTAATTTTTTTTTTTTTTTATAGTTTTTTATTGTTCACGTTTAAGTAAATGTATTTATTTTCCTGTCGAAAAAAAAATGAACTCGTAATTTTTTTTTTTTTTTTTTTTTTGGCAACAATTAAATTATGGATAAAATTTAAATGACTAATTTTTAAAT
Organism: Salticus scenicus; assembly: GCA_963930645.1. Taxonomy (NCBI): domain Eukaryota; kingdom Metazoa; phylum Arthropoda; class Arachnida; order Araneae; family Salticidae; genus Salticus; species Salticus scenicus. The sequence continues at coordinate 280,811,480 of OZ005655.1, forward strand.
ATATCATAAGGTTACTATTTTTATATTTTAATTATTTAAAAGAAAACTAATCAAAAATTCGAAAATCGGGCTTCGAGGTGCACAATGCCCCGGAGGACACTTTTGTGTCGAATCACGTAGCTTTTCCAGCTACCGTTTTCGAGAACAGTGAAATATACATACTCATATATATAAATATATATATATATATATATATATATATATATACATATATATATATATATATATATATATATATATACATAAATCTTGCTCCCCTTAATAGTATATGTAATATTATATATATATATCTCAATATTATCATAGTGTTTCAAAATAGATAATCATAATTATTATATATGCGTTCTATGAATGATTTTTCTTCTAGATATGCCATGAAAGGTTCATTATAGTATAATATTTTAGTAATTCATCTATATATGGAGGCGAGATAAACTGTTTTCAAATACATAATTCCATGCTTACGTAATTCTATTCTAAAATCATTCTGTCATTACTTTCTTTTTACATTACAGATGATTATATAACTGCATCAATTACATTTTTTTTTTTTTTTTTACAAGATATATTGAAGACGTATAATCATTAAAACTCATCTCGCCTCCTTACTTTATTTCATTCTGATTAAGTATGTTTATTTCATACAATACTGTTATGACAACATATTTTAGTTAGAAGGATTACATTCTATGAAATAATTCGGAATTCAATGCATTAAGAGTTTGGGACTGTTACTTTTTATGTACTCAAAATTTTAGAATAATGAATTAAAGTTCATTAAATATGTTTTAAACTAATGAATAAAATGTTAAAAGTAATAAGATACTAATAACCACACGTCTTTATCTAAAAGTTTTAAAGAAAATGTTACAAATGGTGTATCCTAATACAAATTTCCCTTGAAGAAATATAATTTTATATGAAACTAAGAATGTGGTGAGTGTAAGTATAGAGATGGAATATTCATTTCATCTAGTATTTTTTTTAGAAAATCGAAAAAATGACAAAAAAAGAAAAAAATAATAATAATTTGATTACCCGCTGTATAAACAGTTAAAATTAGTAAGAAAAAATTATGAAGAAAAAAATATTCAAATAGAAATTTACCATATATCTACAAAGAAATATGACCGGTGATTGATTATGTAAATTATAATTATTGGGATTTAAAAATGTTTCTCAAGCAGCAGCACTTCCCTTTTCCTTAAATCCTACATAATAAACTACCAATTAACAATTAAAGTGCTTATATATAAAGATATATGCAATGCATTTATGCATGTATTATTGTAGTACTGTATAACATCCATTTCTTTAAAGTTGATTGTAAATGTAAAGAAACTTTCTTTCTTTTCTTTTCTTTTTTTTTTTTTGTGCAAAAGTTTGAAATGTTACATTGTCTATTATTTCCAAATTTAATACTTGTTTTTCATAACAGCATATAATATATTTAATATATATCAAGACAAATCTATTAGAAATTTCGAAAGTTTCTTTTAATTAATTGAAATCGAGAAAAGGTGTAACATGATATCAATATTTGAGAGTTTGAAAATCTTCAAATAAATTAGCTAACACAAAATATTTCGAAAGAAGTGATTAGATTTCATTTATTGATTCCAGTACTGTTTGCCACATACTGCGTTATAATATTAAATGAATTTGACAGTTATAGTAACTGTTTATTTCAACTGAAGTACTTTTATAAATATAACTAACTTTGAATTAAAACAAAAATCTACTGAAATTCTATTTATTTGGGAAATATTTGTTGAGTGATGACATAGTAAATACGAGAATTTTCCATTCTTTAAAAATAGAATGACCATTATTTATTTTTATTTATCTTTAGATACATTTATTAACTATGGAATTTCTGTTATATACTATGTTAATATGGTAATTTAATTACGTCAAATTTTAGAAATATTTGACTTTTAATATAAAATAACTTAATATAATTGTAAGAATTTTAAATTTATCAACAGAAAAAAAAAATATTTTCTAAAATTAAAATTATAATGCAAATATCAAAGATTTAAATCTCTTCTAGTAAAACAAGAAAAGGGGGGGGGAGGAAAAATACTGAAAATTTACAATAATTTTATTTATGAGATTTTCTGAAAATAATATTATGTATGTAGAGCGGTGGTAACGCCATCTATTGATATAAATAGAGATCATCCTATTAAGATAGAAATTTTTGAATGCCAAAATTATATATATTTACCATTCATTATATAAATAGAATGAACATTGTTTCTTTTATTTATTTACTTACTTTATAAATATATTTGAAGAGCTTGTTTCCAAAAGGCGTTAAGTCAGAAATTTCAAAAATTGACTTTTCGATGAAAAAGGTCGCAACACACGTCTAAGAATATATTTTCAATAAGTAGAAGTTCCGAACGAAGTTTAGTCATAATAAAAACAGATAGTGAAATCCGTGTTTTTTTCCAAAAAGAATTAAGTCACAAGTAAGTTTTGTGCCAAAAAGCATTAAGTCAAGTTTAACCAATTGTAGCGTGCCTTGAGATCACATGGTTTGTCTGGATTTGGGTGAAAAATCAAAAGTAAGGGGAAAAATGTTGTTGTAGATTGTCACATTGAGAAAGATTTTTTTTTTTTTTTTTTTTTTTTTTCCCGTAGAAAAATATAAAGATGAGTGCATTTATAATCTTTATTATAATGTGTTTGTAAATATTTTAATCTTGTTTTTGGAACCCCGAAAATAGACATCTGTTCCTTCTGTATTAGGAAAAAAAAACATAAATGAATTCAGAAAAATGTACAGAAAAAGGAAAAGACCCTGTTAACCGAACTTTTGATTCATAAACATCGGAGCAAAAATATTTATTCACTTTTAGGGGAAAAGCTTATAGGAGAAGATGAAATTATAATATGTTTTGACCTGGTGCAAAATCAGGAATTACCACACAAATAAAAATTATACCATGTTAGGAATGTTTTCAGCAGTGGCTGCTCAAAAGGAGCTCACCTTCACATACTATTTACCAGTGCGTGGTCACTCCTACTTACCAGCAGATAGAAGATTCGGACGAGTGGAGACTAGTTTAAAGAAAGTGGATACAATTTTACTTTCTCATGAATATTTTGAAAATTTCTCTAAGGTTGGAAATCTTTTCGAGTATAAGAAGCAGTGGAAAAATTTTGCACATAGTTGTCTGAAAAGCAAACAAAGTTTCTTGATTTCAGAGGCAAAAGTACTGGAAATTAAGAAGCGAGATGTGGGAATCAAGACAACGTACTGTGGTTCGTTTTGCCGCCAAAACATACTCAAACGAGGGACAAAAAGTCTTCCGTGCGTCCCTTCTGAAATAAAAACAGAAAACAATACGAAACAAGCAAATAAAAACAGATGCTTTTAAATTACTTAACGCTTTGGGAATTGCACGAATGTTTTTATTTTTATGAATAATCTCTCAATGATACTGCTAACGCTAACACAAGGAAAAATAATGATAAAGATGGTGAAATAGAATTTGTAAATCAAGATTTGTAGCAACTAACTACCTTTCAAAATTGTATAGCTAAAATATATGCTGTATTTACATAAAAAAAAAAAAAATACTTGTATTACTTTCAAATGGAAGTAAGTCATTTCATTTCGTTATTAGTTTGTGCCAAAAGGGCGTAAGTCATTGTTTTGTTCCAAAAGGAGTTAAGTCATTTCTTTCTTTTTTTATTTCTAAATAACTATACTGTCAGGATTTTTTTAAACATGCAATTTAGTGTTAATATCATACATAGATTACTGGGAAAAATTATCTTTTTCTTAAATTCAAAAATAAATCCTACATAACAAAACCGCGTTTTCTCAAGAACTGAAAAAAATGACTTAACGCCATTTGGAAACAAGCTCTTCATTTATTAACTAAAGAATTTCAGTTATGTGTGGTAATACAGTCATTTAATTACGTCAAATTTATTGATTTATTATATATATATATATATATATTCGTATATATATAACTTAATTAAATTCTAAGATTATTTTCAACTTAGCAGCGAAAAAAATTATTTTCTAAAATTGAAATTTTAATAAAAAATATATAAAACCTAAATATCTTTTATTAAAATAAATAAATAAGCAAATATTCCAGTGATTTTATTTGTGAAGATGAATTTATTTATTATATATTTTTATCACACTAGGTGGGTAGGTGCTATCACAGATGTTCTGCTGAGGAAAGGCTAGTTTTAATAATTCACCTGGAGGCACATTAAAATGTTTTGATCTAAACAATACTACATTTAAATATTTCTAATTTTAAATCAGTTCGCCATTATTTATTTTTTACATTTCAGAAGACTACATAACTGTATCAATTACATTTTTTTTTTTTTTTTATAATTATTTTACGAGATGCTGATATTTGAAAGACATATAATCATTCAAACACATCTCGGCTCTCTACTTTATTTTAAACTGATTAACCTAGTTTATTTAATGCTCTACTGCTATGATATAATGTATTTTAGTTTGAAGAATTACATTTCATCAAGTAACTCAAAATTTAATGCAATTAAAGATTCGAACGATTATTTTTTATGTTTTTCGAAATCTCAAAATTCTGGAATAATGAATTAAAGTTCATGAAATATGTTTTTTTTTTTTTTTTTTTTTTTTTGTTTGTTTGTTTTTATTTTTTTAAATCAATCAATAAAATATTAAAAAGTAATAAGATACTCTTTCAATAACTACCCCTATTTAAATAAATGCTTTAAAGCAAATATTACGAATGTGGTTTATCCTAATACAATTTACTCCGAATAAATATATTTTTTATCTGTATTTAATACAAATCAACAACAGTGGCATTAAAAATATAATTAATATAATTATTGTAAATATAACCACAATTTTAGAGTTTAATAAAGGTAACCATTGTTTTGAAAATCCATTTTAAAAACAGTGATATTGACATTGCCTCGCTAATTAGAAAAATACATTAGAATAACATTAGAATCTTTATATAATTAACCATTATTTATATATTTGATATTCAGCATTAAAACAAATATATAAATTTCGGAGATATGTCATAATTAACTTCTTAAAAAAGAGATAGCTTCAAGTAATTTATATATGTATTTGCAATAATATAGAATGAAGTGAATTTGCCTGGATAAATTTTTATGCTGTTTAGAGCAGTGAAATTAAACAAATCCATTACTTACGTTTTATTATTATTCTTTAAATCTACATGGAATGTTTTCTTTTAATGGGAGTGTTCACCTTTGAGTTACTAAAATCTAGCATATTTTACCCTGTTTTCGATTCGCAACAGTTTCTTTAAATATTATCCATTTTAAGCCAAATTTTCAGAGTTAATTTGTCATACATTTTGTATTGCGTCTATATATTTATTTTAATATCAAAAAAGAACAACTTTGTTTTCAGTTAGGAAATGTAATACACCTTTTTAGAAATTTCAAATTTCTATTGAATTACTCCAAGCAGCCTTACAAGGATAAAAGTTTATATTTAGTTAAAATTTTGACATTTTGAGAATATAAATACATTATATACGTATCTACACCTATTACTTTTACCGTACATTAAGATATATTTTCTACAAACTACTATAAGTTTATATATTAGGAAATATCACACAAAAAAATTCATTTTAAACACTGTGTGTAAAATGTATAAATTAGCTTTTTATATATAATTAGGTGGTATTTGTAGGTAATAACATTATATACTTACTCTGAAATTCTCAAAAAGATATGTTCAAAATATTTTTGCATAAACTGCGCGCCAGCCAGAAAAATACAGTTTTGAGAAAAATGAGTTTCAAGTAAAATTTTTATTTGTAACATTATTTAATTACTGGCTACTTCAAAGTATTATGAATATGCAAAAACTGAAAATTCGATTTTTTGAATGTTTAGAAGTGGACACTCCCCTTAAATCTTTATGGCAATTATGTTAACAAATATATAATATAAAACTTTAAAGAGCATGTACAAGGTTTTGGAGAACCCAATTCACTCACATCTATATTCATATAATAATTTATCCCTTAATTAATCGTAAAACATACCAAGAAAGTTTTCTATAAAAAATACTGATATGGGAAACAATATGGATTAGGTATTTTGAACGAAGCAAATTTCATTAAAATAGCTTATATAATTCACCGGCTATTGCGTAATATATATCGATTTTATCTGATATTTTATAATGGAATTTACAGTTAAAACTGATAATATCATTGTCCATATGTATCACAGTTTTAATTATTATTATTTTAATTGTTATAAACAGTAATCTTTAAGAGTTAGATAGATTAATTGATTTTATTATAATATTATATTAACAAATTGTTAATATAAATATGTAATTACTTTCTAGTATTTTCAAAAAAAGATTTCAAAAAGCAATTTGAAAAATTTAATCTATAAGGATTCTTTTTCCGCCTATTTTAATTCAGTACTTATTGTGCATATATAATCAAAATAATCGAATAATATTTTGAAAACATAGAAGAATAGAATACTCTAATTTTATATTAATGAAAGATTTGAAATTTAGTTTTCCCAATTGTTTTCTTTCTTTTAATCGTATATATCCAAAATTTTATATGAAACTTAGAACGTGATAAGTGTAAGTCTAAAGATAAAATAATTATTTTGTCATTTAAAAAATATATACAAAATTATATCGACTGAGAGTGGTTGATTAATTTTGAAAGTTTCATTAAAAATCGAATATTAGTAATTTAAGTGGTTTCCAAACACTCAAAATTTAGTGCAAAACTTTATTACTGCACACCATAAAAAAGGAAAATGTGGCAGAAGAATTTACGTCTTAAGTCTAAACAGTAAATATTTGTAAAAATATGTTATGAAGAAAAAATATTCAAATAGAAGTTTACCATATATCTATAAAGATATAATTTGAATGATTGATTATGTAAATTATAAATATTGGGATTTAAAAATGTTTCACAAGTAGTTACACTTCCATTTTTCCATTTTTTAATTACAACATTATAAGCTACCAATTAACAGATAAAGTACTTACATACAGAAATATATACAAACTATTTATGCATGTATTATTGTAGTATCGTTTAACAGCCATTTATTTAAAGTTAATTGTACTGAAATGTAAAAAAAAAAAAAAAAAAAAAAACTTTCTTTATTTTGAAGTGCATAAGTTTGAAATATTCCATTGTCTATAATTGCCCACTTTAATGTTTGTTTTTTATGACAACGTATGATATATTTAATTTATATTAAGACAAATCTATCACAAATTTCGAAACTTTCATTTAATTAATTTAAATCGAGAAGGAGAATAACATGATATTAATATTTGAGAGTTTGAAATTCTAACTAAACTAAATCTTTTGAAAGAAGTTATTGCATTTTATTTATTATTTCTGTTACTCTTTGACACATACAGCGTCATGATATTAAACGTATTTGACAATTATATTAACTGTTTAATGGAACTGAAGTACTTTTAAAAATATAAATAACTTTAAATTAAAAGAAAAATCTACTGAAAGTTTATTATTTTTCTAAAAACTTTGAGAATATTTGCTGACAGATGGCATAGTAAATACCAGAATTTAGAGGCTGTTATACATAAAAGAATTTTATTATAATAACTTTGTCATAAAGCTGTCATTTGCAAACGTTTTCGATAGATAGTTTTAAATAAGTAATTTTTATTTAAAACTATTCAGATTAAATTTTTACAAAGTTATGTTTATTGTAATTATACCATTTTTTTAATTACTGTCTCAGAATAGAATATATTCTGAATATTAAATTAAAGAAATATTTTTATAGGATATAGGCTATTTTAAAACGAATACTGGATTACTAATGCGGACCACGCATTGTTTCTGAAATTTTGCATTCATTTTATTATATTGTCACAACAATTTTTAAACAATACTTTTGAGCATAACATTTCACCATCAAAGCAGTCAAAAATACTCAAATAAAAAACTCTTACTGACGGCACTGGTGACAACATAATAAAAGTAAAAATAAAATTCTAGGAAAACTGCGATGTATACTATTTTTTTTATTCTACACTGGTGTTCAAAATTTAAGCAACAACCTGTTTTCTCGTTTTCTTCTTTTGCGCATAATTTTTAAACAAATAATCATACGAGCATAAAATTTAGATGGCCTGTTTGTTATCATACCACTAATCGAATTTTATATAATTTTAGCATGAGTAATAACTTTTAAACTAATAATTCTTCTTCTTCTTCTTCTTTTTTTTTTTTAAGTATGCTTTGGAAAAAGGGAAACATTTCAACAATTTTAGAAAAACACTTAATGAAAAAAGTTGTTAAGGATACATCACAGATAGATAAAGACGCACATGCCTTAAAATGTTAAACTAAATCTCAATTTTTCTTTCTATATTCACTTTTCTTTTACTTTTATAATAGACTTAATATATATATATATATATATAACTAATAATTTGTAAACTATGAGCATCACCAGAATAATAAAAATGTCGATAAATAGTTTTATAATGAACGTCTTATTCAATTTTCGTGTCTGTATGTATATTTTTTTAAAAAAGTTATTCACATGCGAAAAAAAGAAGAAAAAAGAAGAAACAGAAAAGTGAATACAGGTAAAAAGATCCGGTTTTAATCTAACACATGGATGCACGTGCATCTTCATCTATCTGTTATGCATCCTTGTGACCATTTTACATTAAGTTTTCTTTTCTAAAATTGTTGAAATTTTTCATTTTTTCCAAAGTTTGTTTTTCCGAAAAAAAAAATAATATTTATTAGCTTAAAAACCATTACTCATTTTAAAAGTTACATAAAATTCGGTTAATGATATGATAATGAACATGCCACCTAAGTTTTATGTTCAGATGTTAATTTGTTTAAAAATTATGTGTAAAAGAAGAAAACGAGAAAACAGGCTGTAGTTTATATTTTGAACACCAGTGTAGAATAGCTTTTTATTAGAAAATTATTTAATTAAAAGAAATACTTATATTTAAAGTACTTATAATTATTTAAATATAAGTTTACTTATATTTAAATACTTATATGTTAATACCTATATTAATGCTTATATTTATATATTTTTAAAATATTATACTAATATGAAACAGTTACATATTAACACCATATAATGTATGCATTACATTTCTTCTTCTTATTTTTTTTAAACTAACTATATTATTATTGAAAGCAATGTGCTTATTTTATGTATTTATTAATTTATTTTTGTTCATTTCCATACTTGCCAACCATCTAATTAATAACCGTACAATTGTTAACGCCCCCTTAAAAAACGCCCCTTTTCTCACACCACACTATATTTTTAGAGTAATTCTCTCCAAATGTTGTTACGATTAAATAAGATTAAAATTAATCTAAAAATTATTGGTGTGAAAAAAAGGCAGGTACTAAAAATTGTACGGTTCATAATGAGATGGCTGGCAAGTATGCATTTCACTTTTTAATATTTTGGTTCATATATAAATTAAAATGAATATTAATAAAATTGTTTAAAATGATCCACTCCTTTTTTTATCTTTAAATTAAATTTCATTGAACGTATTAATTACAATAAAAAATAATAATAATAAGTGAAATTCAAACACCTGGTTAAAATTAATCCCACTTGTCAAGTTTTAAGGATAAAACTCGTATTTTAAGTTTATTTCTACTTCTTTCACGGGATTTTTTCCAATACATTTACGGAAAACTCTTTTCTTAAAGGATGACTGTCAAGTAATGTTATAGACCCTTATGACATTTTTGAGACAAAGACGTTTCGGAATTTCAGGTGTATTTTTACAGTACAAGTTTTGCGCGTTTTGTAGTAATTGGGGAAAGCGTGTCTTCTTTTACTATCCGTGGATAACAAAATATACTTTTAAAAATTCACATAATAAAATAAGATTTATATTGAGACATTCTTGTTGTGTCGGCATATAAAAAATGATGTGAAACATATATAGGGTAAGTGCATCAGTGATTGACACTTTTAGAGCAAGCTCTGATGTTTTTAATGTTCTAGTCATCAGAAAATATTTTTAGAAATCTTAAGTTAGTACATATGGTATGAAAGACATTCAGAATCACATATATGTTAAATTATATACATTTGATAACAATTATTTTTTTTTTTTATGAATTTTTATTTGACATCCACTCCATGTTCCAGTAATTGACACTGCCAGTTTTTCATTTTACCAGTTATTAGCACCCTATGCTCTAGTGTTTGACATAAAATGTTAAAATTCTTATATGTAAAATATATGATATTATTATTTTTCTTATTTATTAATTATTTCGGGATAGATTTCAATTACTGGAGCATGCCAATCACGGGAGCACTTACCCTACTTAGAAATTTTTGATAAAGTACAGGCATCGAAAGGTAGCTAAGTGTGACATTTTAGCAGCAAAATTCATTGCTGTTATCAAGAATAAAACAGGATCTATAGTAGAAATTTGACATAAAATGTTAAAATTCTTATATGTAAAATATATGATTTAAATTCTTTGTTATTTATTATTGTTTTCGGATAGATGTCATTTACTGGAGCATGCCAATCACTGGAGCACCTACCCTATCTCTTAATTCAAAAACAAAAACACTAAGTTTGTTTCTGGTTTATTTTGTACTTTGAATAAAAAATTTTGCGTTGTTCCATCAATAAAATTCTATGCATTATATTTAAATGTATACAAATTTAATAGTGCGTAGTAACACTGGTATATTTATATATAGACAATGTGGCCCTAACTAAACTTATTAAAATTGACCACTCACTGTAGCTCTAACTAAAATGCGGATTGAGTCGTCGAAAGTCTGTATGTAGATAATTCAAAGGATGCGCTTAAAGTTTCTGCAAAATAAATAAACAAATAAATAAAGTAAAAATTCACTTGAGGGAGGGGGGGGGGAGATACATCACAATACAAACAAGCTACAAATTTCAATACAAACATCTTTATTTGTTATCACATATTTTTTTTAGAGTTTGTTTAACGATGTAAAACATAATTTCAGTGTAGTCACCCATTATCAAGTGTTAAAATCTGCAGCCGATGGACAGCGTGTTCATCAGTTAATAGCACCTGTTCACCAGTAATCTGCAGCACATGCAACATTATTCGGCACTTCATGGGAGCCAAAGTTATTACATTTCCATGATAAGTCAAAATTTGTAATTGGACATATAACCAAAAATACCACGGATTTTTGGTTATGGGGCCGGCATAGGAAAAACGGGTCGATCAAGGAGAGAAAAACGAAAAGCAAATCACTCCGTCATCTGTAAAATTTTTGCCGTAAAAACCTTTGCATAATGTAAGAATAACAGTTTTAAATATCATAAGGTTTTAAAATATTAAAATCGTACTATTGTACATCAGTTATTTATTACATATCATTTTAAGTTTTTTGACCGGCCGAGATTTTTAAAATTAAATTTTAATTTCTTACTGCAGAATCTTTAAGCTCATCCTTTGAATTGTCTATAAATTTACGACTCAATCTGCATTTTAGCTGCAGCTACAAAGTTTTTTGAATAGGCAAAGTTTAATTATGGTCTCCCTGTATATATGTATATATATATATATATATATATATATATATAGAGAGAGAGAGAGAGAGAGAGAGAGAGAGAGAGAGGGAGGGATAGATAGATAGATAGTGATGAACTCTACATCGAAAACTGAAGATAAACTCAAAATTTTTATCGGTTTTGTGTTAAATAAGATTTAAAATTTACAGTAATGTTTCAGATTTTTTTCCCTCTAATACATTTAGTCGGGAAAAAAGGGATTTGTAATCACTGAAAACCTTCCATTGAATTTTGTTAAAGCATGTGAAACACTCAGGCAGGTTTCCTTGTAAAACAATCACCAAAATATTAATTTTTTACAGCTTTTTTCTTTATCTGTTCTATATAAATTATAAAAAAATAATTCAGTTTTTGTATGCTTAAAATGATTTATTTTATATTAAAAACTTAAAATTGAATAATTAAAAATATTTCAATATATATTTTTTTTTATATAAGTTCTTTCAACATTACCCATTCACTGAAAATGCAAAAGCATTCCATTTCCTAGAACTATTTTCAACAGTTTAGGCTTTGATAAATAAAACTGCAGTTTTATACTGGAATAAATAAATAAATAAATAAAAAAATCTGTTATTTTACAGAAATTTCTGGCAGAAAAATTGCCAGTAAAGAAGAAAAACTACAAAAAATTTCTGATTTTTAACGTAATTTTAGTTTACTGTGTATATGAAGAACCTGAATAAACAGGTCTTTTTGTTTTTACATACTGTAATTCTACATCTATTGAATAATATAAACTGAATAGCGAACAACACTGCATAGGTATAAAATCCGTATTTATATTCGAAACAAAATTATATATAAACTTTTAAATGAGTAATTTTTACAAAGGTTTCATTTAAATAAGATAATCCGTGAACTGTATATATGTATAAATATCATAACTTACAATTCCCAATACTTATAAGACTCTACACAATTTAACTATATCTAATCTAATTCAGAATCTAATTAATTGAAAGCTACTCCATCCTGATTGATACAAGAATTACAAATGTTTTTAATCCGTTTCGTTTATTGCGAAGATCTTATGAAATATAGAAACATGCAATTTAATAATTTAAACCTACTCATTTACAATAATTGAAAAAAAAAAAAAATTGTGAATAACATCTAGAATCTATATTCTGGCTCTAGTAAAAATAGTTCCATGTCATCCTTATAAATTCTTTCCCTTTTCTAGCGAGTTTTCAAAAGAAGAAAGAATTATAGAATTTTATTAGAATTCTAGAGCATTTTCCTGTACAGTTGAACCTCGAAAATCCGGACATCCAAGATCCGGAAATCTCTAAAAATTTTCCGATTTTAGTTTTACTTTTAAAATAAGATTTTGCTGTACCTGTTCCTACATTTCTTGTGGAATACAGTTTAAAATCATTTTAATTGAACACCAAATACAAAAATATAGTCATATTCTTACCTTTTTTTTATACTACTTGAATGTTAATTAATAATTTATTTATTATTTAAAAAAAAAAAAAAAAAAAAAAAAAAAAACAGGTAAATTAAAAAAGCGTGAAAAAAAAAATCCCATTAGAGTAAAACAGCTTTAAATTGCTGAAATAGTTTATAGAAATAATATTATAGTTTTAAAAAATTAAAGAACACGCTTTTATAGAAATGTGAACTAAAAAAGCAAAAAATATCTTAGTATTAAGGATAAGAGAAAATCGTGTGAGTGACACACCATAATATTTACATTTAAATCTTTAATTAAAATAATTTAGAATTAAACAAAAACCATTTCTAAAAAATCTCCCCTGACTGGGTTCGAACGCTAGACCTTTAGGTTCGCAGCGCGGTGCTTTACCTCAGCGCCACAGCGCTCAGGTACGGGAAGTCTTTTTTTATAATATAGATTTTTTGTTTGCTCCCGGAGCAGTTACAAACATGCATACAAACATACATACAGGTGAAGCTAATAAAAGCGTGTTAATGAACACAGAAATTACTTTCTTTTTACAGTTTTATTTGATTATTTTTTAATGAATAAATAGTTTATTAGCAGTTATTTAACTGTCATTATCAGTTGTCTACAGCATATTAATTTAATGTATTTATATTTTAATTCTGAATTTTAAATTATTTTAATTTTAAATTAAATCTATTATATTTCTACTTCATAATTTAATTCGCCAATTTGATCGTCGTTTATTCTCGCTAGCATAAAAATTTCATTTTTTATGTTATTATAATATCACAGAAAGAATAATTTTTAATAAATATCTAAAAATCTAAAAAATTCGAAAATCCGGAATCTCCTTGATCTTACCGATTCCGGATTTTCGAGCTTCAACTGTATTATCGTAGTCAAACCTATTTAAAAATTTCTGCTAATAAATACGAACGCGAGAGGGGGTTTTAGTAACTATAATGTTTATTTTTGTCCCAAATCTAGAAAATCAAGCGAGAATTTCTCGCAATACAAAGGATACATAATATTGTTTCACCATCTATAAAAGCATACAGTCGGTAACAAAAGTCTCCGAACACAAGCAAAAATTCCTGTATAAAAAAAGTACACTTCACACGGTTTTGTTAAATAAATCCTTATCAAATCATGTCCTTACACTGACTAAGAACAAGATTCGACAAGGATTTATTTAACAAAACCGTATGAAGTGTACTTTTTTTTACAAAGGAATTTTCGCTAGTGTTCGGACACTTTTGTTACAGACAGTACACTGCAAATTCTCGATCATCTCGTCTATCCAGGTTATTTGTTTACCTTATACGCACAGCTAGGAAATCTACATTTCTAGTTTAGGGATTCAGAAAACCATTATACTTATTCATTCTATATGAAAACGGTGTTTTTTTTTTTTTTTTTTTTTTTTCAGTGAAGAAATAACATGTTCACCTATGTTTTGAAAAAAGTTATAAAAATATTTCGAAAAACCCAATGTCTTGCATAATTTTACTAAAATTATTTACGAAATTTTAAAATATATATGCCGTTTATTTTTATTTATTATTTATTTTTTTATTTATTTTATTTATTTTTTATTTTTTAACATAGTAATAATAATTTCATTTTTTTTTTTAAGTATTTTTTTTTTTACTGATAAATGTCGTTATTTTTTTTTTTAATCTGATTAACTTAAACACTGTAACTTTAACTTAGTAAAATAAATCCACCAAAGTTCAAGTTCATAAGGTATTTACACACTGAAATTACCAAACTGTAAATAATTAAACATTTACATTACTTGAAAGTAACAGAAAAGTTCACATTAAAATTTAATTATATTTAATGCTATTTCGCTTTAGGATACTCTCCGGTAGAATATTTTTCTTTAAGAACTTAAGAAATATTTTTTTGTCTAGGCAGAACAATTTTCAGAATTTATTTTTTTAATTAGTTTTCTAAATTGAAAAATAGCTCGAAAAAATATTTTTTTTTTATCTTTATTATTACAAAGAAATTTTTTGGATAAATGTTTTTTTTTTTTTTTTTTTGAGTAAATCTTGCAAAGTAGTTTTAATTTCATGAAAAATATTTAAAAGAAAAACTTGAAAAAAGTTTTTTTTTAATTCTAATTAAGAAGGATCTTTTTAATTTATTTTAACCCGTTAGTAGTCGCTATAGACAGCGCCACCTATTACAGATTGCGTACTTTTTATTTAACTGCCACCGATAATTTTAAGAAGTGATGTGACCGACGTTTCTTCGATTTTATTCGCGTTTTAAGTATATCAAATGTCACTTATAAAAATTTTTGGTGGCTATTGAATAAAAAAATCTGGCAACACTAAAAGATGGGCGGCAAATCGACCAACTAGCGACTACTAACGGGTTAATTAACTTTTAACATATTCTATAATCAAATTAAAATAAGATGAATAATCTATTTTGCAGTCATTTTGGAAACTAAGTCTGAACAATTCAAACACGATTTATATTCAGGTCAAGAAAGTAAATCAACTTTTAAATACTTTAAACATTTTTTATGTTGAAGTAAATTGATGCTACACTGAGAAAAAATTATGCAACTGACATCTAGAATCTAGACTGTGGCTCTAGAATAAACAGTTCCATGTCATCCTTACAAATTCTAGCCCCCTTTGAAAGTGAGTTATAAGAACCCCCATTAGAATTCTAAAGCGTTTGCCTATATTATAGAGGTCAAACTTTTTTGAAAATCTGTGCAAATAAGTGCGATGAGAAGAGGCGTAGGAACTGTGGTTTATGACCGAATTCTAGAAAATCAAGCAGCAATTTCTCGCAATACTTCAGAATATTCATAATATTGTTTCCCCATCTAGAAATGAATAGACTAGAAATTTTCGATCATTTCGTATATTCAGCTTATTGGCGTGCCTTATACGCATAGCTCAGAAATCTATCTTTCTAGTTAACGGATTTAGAAAATGACCTAGAAGAAGGCGGTATATTTTTTTCTCTCAGTGCGTAAGAAACGCAAGGTATAATCAATCCATATTGAGGCATTTTTCAGGGATTACTAATAAATTTGTTGATTTATAGGAGTAATGTAACATGATTTTAGTAAAATTATTACATATGTATTTATTACATTAACACTCGTTGCCGGGGCATTAATCGACTTTTAACTGTAATCCTCTCCTTGACAATCCTCTTTTGACGATACTTTAAAATGTTGATCTATTTAACAAAATTATTTTATGCATTCTTTTTAAAATTATTTAAATTTTATATTTAATAATCTAAGGGATACATACCACTGATACACACACACACACACACACATATATATATATACATACACCCGCATATATACACATGCTTCGCAACCTAACAAGGAAGATTGTTAGTCTCGCCCCTTTTCGCCTATTTTTTCACACCAGTCTTTTTTAGAGTACTTTTCTTCTTATTTAATCGTAAATATACAGGGTGATTATAATTAAAGTTAGGATTTTGAAACGCTTTAATTTTAAAACTAACCATCAGAGATACAATTTTTAATAAAATCACAGAATCATCTGTGGAAGAAAATCATATTTATTGAAATATTATTTTTCCGACTGAGTGAAAATACTGCCTGGACTGGGAGTCGAACCCCGGATCTTTGACTTACAAGGTCAAGGCTCTACCAATTGAGCTATCCAGGCCGACACCCGATTGACATTACTCACTCAGACAACCTTTAGGCAGAAACAATCTGGTCTATCATTTAGATAGCTCAACAGAAATAAGCCGCAGGTAATTTTCACTCAGTTATCATTACTCATTATTCACTCATTATTTTCACTCAGTCGGAAAAATAATATTTCAATAAATACCCATCAGAGGTTTTCTACTGTCAATTAGCAGACTATTATCGTAGTGTATAACCCATTTTTCTTTTAATTTGATCATGGATATTACTAGAATCTTCTTTTAATTTAAAGCGAAATATTCTAATATTCTATGGTACATAATTGGCTAAATTAACATTTATTTTCTTTAACTGAGTATAATTTATTTATTTAATACCATGTCCAATTTATTAAAAATTTCTAAACGTTCATTTAATCATAAGTGTAACATGATACGAAGTAAAATAACTAAATATAATATTTTTGAAAGAATTGATCACAATTCATTTATTAATTATCATGTTGATTCTGTTAGGAACTTTTAAACTTTCATTTAATTTATTTAAATTAATGAAAAGGAGAACATGATATCAAATAGACTAACTAAACAAAATCTTTTACGGGGAATTATTACATTTCATTTATTAATTCCGTTACTATTTTTCCAATATAATACGTCATAATATTTAAATATCTTTGACAGTTTCATTATACATTAAACTCAGATGATATATTTTTAAAAATCAAAATAAATTTTAATTACATGAATATGTACTGAAATTTTATTCGTTTACAGAAAACTTCAGAAAATATTTTTTTTTATTTATCACAGTAAATCTGATAATTTACAAGCTGGTAAATATAGTTGGAATAATTTTATGATGATTACTTTCTCGTAAAGTTGACATTTGTAAACCTATTTCATAATTATTTAAATTATTTAATTTTTATTTACTATTACTACATTTTTATAAAATTATATTTAATACAATTCCATCATCATTGAAAATATATGCATGCACAGTTAAATCAATTCTGAAGCTCTAATTACAAATTCTTTTTTAATAAATACATGCTATTTTTAAACGAATAATTTATCTTAAATGTAATTTTTTCTAAGGTAACCTTACATTAGGTAAAAAAATGCTTTAAAAGTAATACTTTAAATAATATCAGATATTTGCATAATAATATCATGGACACTATACATGATTTTTTTTTAAAGTGTGAATTGTACTTGAGTAATTCTCTGAAAAGTGGTCATTTCATGTCCCAGTAGTCTTGAGGGCATATTTTTAAAAGCACAAAAACAAAAAGCAGTCCAAACTATCAATATTAATTTGTTTTGCATATAAACTGTTATTCTTTGGTTATTGGAATTCAAATATAATTTTTAAAATATTTTTTTAAATGCAAAATATCATTCCCTCACTGTGTCCCCATTCCCACATGTAAGTAAATAAAATGGTTTCTATGGTATTAAAGCATCTATATTTAGATTATTTGAAGTGAAAATTTATTAAACATACTTTAATAAATATTTATCCATCATACTACATTTATATATTATGCAATGAAATAAATTAGAACACTTATTATTGTTGTCCCTGGTAATAGATATCATTCCCTCATCAAACTGTAATTATACACCTACTTACTCCATTAATGGCAGCACGTACTTTATATAAGTCAAACTTAATTTATATAGAAGCAAAGTAAAGAAAACATTTTGTGTTCTGTTGGAAACATTTTACAATGAATAGCATATGGCTCTCAAATGTTACATTGAAATACAGTATTTTTATTATATGTCATTCCCTCACTCATTATAAAGTTAACTAAAAGAAACCATATTTGTTTTTTTTATGCTATTATATTAATAAAAATATGTTTTAATAAATATTTAGTGTTTGAAAATATAGCTAAACGTAATAATATTTTTATAAAGTAGTTTCTAGAAGAAATTTGTCATTCCCTCATAGTCATTCCCTCATTTTTCTAATTAATAAAAATAATTACTATTTCAAAAATTATCAGATACAGCTTGGTTAATATTATTTTTCATTAACTGTGTATGTATTTTTATTATTTTTATTAACGTGTATATGCACAAAATTCAAAAAGAAAATTGGAGCAATTTTATTTGAGCTAACTTTTTTTTTAAAAAAAAAGCCCACATTTCAGAGAATGACCCACTTATAATCGAAAACAAAGTTGTTATTATTATTATTATTATTATTATTATTATTCCTTTTAAATTATTTTCGCGTTTAATTTGCTGTACAAAATAACTTATTGAATTTTGTTATTTTTAATTTTTTTTTTCATTGAACGTAATATATGTACATCGAAAACAGGGATCGGCGTAGTCACTTTTTTCAATACCACATCTTTTTAATGGAAAATGTTTGAAATCGTTTACAATAGTTATCTTTGATTGACAATAGGGCAATTGCTTTACTTGAAAAATAATATTTAAGAAAATCACTGCACCGACCACTGGAAAAAAAAAAAAAAAAAAAAAAAAAATCTGGTGTGAAACAACACACGACTTGCATTACTCACTATTACATGTTTTATTTATTATTATTATTTTTTTTTTTTTTTAGATAATGTGATCAGAAGACATAAAATTGACATAACGAAGTAGACACCAAAAATCTGTCCGGTAAAAGAAACTTGATAGACATGTAAAGACATACAAAACAAAGCTTATATAGCGAGTTAAAAAATAAGAAGAAAAAAAATTGGTTGAGTTATTTTTTGAAACACCAATTTCCGAGATCTAAAACTGACCTACCTAAGCAGGATGATTTAATATTTTCCTCTAATAACCACATAATACACGAGAAAGGATATCTAAAATGGATTTATGTAACAATTTTCAAGAAAATCGTTTGAGCCGTTTTCAAGGTACCAACATTTACCAAAACTTGGAATCCTCTGTTATTCACCGGATAACAATAATTATGTATAAAAAGGATATTTATAAGGGATTTATAATGGCGAGTTTGAAAAAAAAAACGTTCAGCCGCTTTTAAAGGAACGAGCTTGCGAGACCTGAAATTTTGCTATTGATAGAGGATGCTTATAAATTTTCTTAGACTAACCAACTATATCATTCAAAAAGACATCTAATAAAGTATTTATATAGCAACTTTGAAGAAATTCGTTACAGCCGTTTTCGAGATACGGACTTGCGGTTCCATTCCGGTTCCCGATGTCCCACTTCCGTTTTTACAATTTTCACAAAAATTGTGAAACTATATCTGTACACCAGGCCCGTCTCAATTCTGAAGTTTCGTGCGTCTATCTTTATTAGTTTCGGAGATGTAATAGCCAGAAGATTCCACACACACACACACTAACCAATTGCCAAAAACTACTTTTTTGAAATCAGAAGGCCTTAAAACATGTAAATCAGGTAAGAACTCGATATCGAATTTTTGAACCGAATACGGGTAATGGAAGAAAAATGTAAACAAAAGTGAAATTTCTACTGTTTGCTTAAGGAAAATTCCCATATTTCTTCTTTAAAGGTCAAAACCCGTAAATTAAGATTATACACATTTTTTCACGGGATTTTTCAAATAAAGTTACAGGCAACACCTGTTTTAACTAAATAATGAAATCAAGTTTGCGAGGCTTTGTCTGAACTTTTGTGCCAGGGAAGTTTAGTAATTTAAGGTAGATTTTTTTGTTTCATATACCTTACAAATTATTATATAACTAACTGTTTTAATATATAGGAATTTTCATAAATGAATTCTTGTTCATTAAAACTATTCATAAAATAAAAATGATTTATTTAAATTATTAAACATAAAAACTTCTCCACATACCATAAAATAAAAGGGAACCACTACTGGTTTCAAAAGGAGGTATTTTTTCTTCTTCAGGTGCAAAAATAGGTGCTACTTACCTTGGAGATAAAAATAGGACAGTCTTGCATTTTGCTTTAAAACAGTCTTGCTTTTTCCTCCAAGATGCACGCGTTTTTTTTGCACCTGAAGAAGAAAGGCCACGTCCTTTCGAAACCGGCAGTGCTTCCCTTTATTTTATGGTATGTGAAGAAAAATATTTATGTTTAATTATTTATTATATACCAAATGCTTAATTTATAATTATTTAAATTAATCTATAAACCAACTTTATGTATAACCCATTTTGAAAACTTTATTTTAACGAATCTTTAAACTTTATTTATAATTGATTGGTACTGGGATATATATATGAACTTTATAAATTTATGCCAGTATCTTTTTCATATACTTAGGACAAGGGGAAATTTTTCCTCCCGTCTGCAAAATAAAATTCATTATTCAAATGAAAAAAATATTCGTATAGGTCTAGAATATATATGCTGCTTTACCACATCCTTACATGTTTTATTGTGATATTGTCATATTCATTATCGGGCGGTAGAATGTATGCTATTATATTAGTTGATAACACTAGTCGACAAAAAAAATTTTCGGTGGTAGCAGAAATGAAATTAACTATTTTCAACTAATTTTGTAGTGCAGAATTAAAACATAATAGTGAAAAATCTGTAACACGTACAGTTTTTTTGTTATGATTATTTAATCTGTACTGGAAGCAATGTACAAAAGTGTTTAGAAGACATGCATTATTACTATCAATATCATTAATTTAGCATGGAATACTGTTAATATGGAGATAATATACATATTGCAGACTAAGAAGAACACAAAAACATGGATAAAACACTAAATGATTGAATTGCTTTTATTTGTTATTTTAAAACCAAAATACAAAAAATAGGCTTTTTTACGTCTTGTGTTAAATGTCTACCTTGTGATTTTTAATATGAATATTTCACAAATACAGCAAAACTTATCGGGTATGGTTTTATAAGTTCTACACTAAAAACTTGCCATTTTGAACATGAAACTTTAACTATAAAACAGCACAATCATAGTTAACAAAAAATATCTGTTAACTAGAATAACAGAAAAAAAAAAAAATAAGGTACGAATACAGGGTTGCCAGACAGGGGTTGCCAGCAGAGAGGATGGCCAGGAGGCAGGGTTAATAGCACGAAAGATTACCATGTGTGATATACTCGGCAGCAAAAGTATCTGAGCACTAACAATAATCCCTGTCTAAAAAAAGTACATTTAATACTGCTTTGTTAAATCCTTGTCGAGTCATGTTCTTAGTCAGTATAACAACATGATTCGACAAGAATTTATTTAACAAATAGTGTTAAATGTACTTTTATACTGTCGGAATTATTGGCTAGTGCTCGGATATTTTTGCTGTCGACTGTATTGTAAAAATCATAAGAAAATAGTGAAATTTGCCATTTTCTGATACTTTCACAAAAAAATGGAAGAAACATGGTTGCCGGGACTCTGATTTGCAAGAACTCTGGGTTGCCAGCAGGAAAGGTGTGATACTGTGAAAATGATAAAAAAAAATCGTCAAAATAGCCATTTTCTGATACTCTAACAGAAAAATGTGACGTGGTGGGACCTTTTTACTAGCAAATATTTAAATAAAAATTGGAATTAGTAATAAAAATAATAATTTGACCGTTGTTACCGAACCACTGTAGATCAGTATAATTGATGAAATTGTCCCAGAGGAGAAATATAAACAAGAAAAAAGAAAAATATATCCCAACACGAAAAAAAAAAAAAAAACGTTAAAATAAAACATAAAACAAGTGCTTCGTGATTTTTAAAAGAAAGTTTCATCGTAATAAATTTTGTTAGTTTCTGATGTAATTTGAGAGATCTGATGTAGTTTGTGAGATCCTGATGCATTTAAAAAAAAAATATATATATATATATATATATATATATATAGGAAACTTAGTAAAATGTTTTTGAAGTATTATACATATGTTAATACTAATAATCACCTAAGTTGTTAAAAATGAATTGTTATAAAAAAAACAATAATTTGACACAAGTTTAAGAACAGCAATTCTTCATTCAAAATTTCTTTAATTAAATAAGTATTTGTTATTAAAAATCTTTAATGACTCCACTCGACTTTCCGAACGTTGTGTAACTAAAGGCTGTTTAAGTAAGTTAAAAACAGAGAAATCGTTAAAAAGACTAAATAGAAAATTATAATAGGGTGTTTCAGTATATTTTCCATATACAGGGTGATTATAAAACTATCCCGATGTATGGGATCATAGCTACCATATTGTTCACAGAAACTGAATAAAAATTTGGTGGAAGGTATTTTCAGGTATGCGCTCAAGAATCATACAAAAAACATAAGTTAAACTCTAACAGTTACGGTTACAGTGACAAAATTTCGAAAATTTCAAATGGCAACACCTATTTTTTTTTTTTTCATTTGAATGGGATTTCCATAGCAAAAAACCATAAATAGCGTTGGAACGGTACCTCTAGCACGAAAATCACCAACGCTAGGCATACTTAGAAGAAAATAGAAAATAGTTGTGATGTGCCGACCAGAGCACGATTTTCATTTCACACTGAGTCTTCGACTCTCACTAAAGTCTACTGATTCTGCTTCGAAACGAAAAGAAGAGACCACAGTATCCTTAATTTCGTGTAAGGCTACTGAATAAGGGTTTTGATTTCGTTGTTAATCGTAAGTCGCCGTCATGACTGATGTCATCGCACTACCGTTCCAACACTATTTATGGTTTTTTGCTATGGAGATCCCATTCAAATGAAAAAAAAAAAAAAAAAAATAGGTGTTGCCATTTGAAATTTTCGAAATTATGTCACTGTAACCGTAACTGTTACAGTTTAACTGTTGTTTTTTATATGATTCTTGAGCACATACCTCAAAATACCTCCCACCAAATTTTTATTTAGTTTCTGTGAACGGTATGATAGCTATGGTGTCATATAGCGGGATAGTTTTTTTATAATCACCGTGTAGTATGTTGTTTAATGTAACATCGTTTAATTGTAATTCAAATAATTTAAGCCCGTAAATCATAATAATAAAGAATTTTTCGTTGTGTCCCTGTAAAAATCTATAAATGCTAGATTCACAAAAATCTATAGTATTCGGTGGACTGTAGTCAATGCACATAAATTTTCAACACAATCGAATAAGACGTTTAGACGCTGTTGCACTTTAAATAACTTCAAGCCGTATATCATAATGATAAAGAATTTTTCTTAGTGTCCTTGTAAAACCACTAACAGTGTTAAATTCATCAAAATCAATAGATTTCGTGCTACGGTGAACTACAATATACGCACCAACTTTCAGATTATTTGAAAAAGCGTTTAGGTGTTATCGTATTCACTCACATACATACACGCATACATATACATGCACCAAAACCTCAAAGTCGAATTTTTGTAATGATTACAATCCTTACATACGTATGTTCAGAAAGTCAAAATAACTTGCCAATATTTTGAAGAAAATGCTTTTTATAATAAAAACATTTTTTTATCTGTATGAATAAATAAAAATGGCTTTTAATAAATGTGATTTACGGTCATATCTTAAATAAATAAAGAAAAACATGAAAATATCTTATATAAATGAAAAATGCAATTACAAATTTAATCTTGGGGTATGATCAGTGATTTAGAATTAAATAAAAAGAAATTCTTTAAGTTTGTTTAACTCAAACATACATGGCTTCTACCATTAGAAAACTTTGAGGAGATTTTTTTTTCAAACTTTTATTTATGTTCTTATTGCATTAATTGGAAAGAAAAGTATCTTTTTTTTCCTGAAATAATTTTATCATTTTACATAAAGAAAAAATAAATACTTTGTAAAGAGATTTTAATTAGTTTAAAATATATATTCGAATTTTTTTATTTATATTTTGCATTTTCTAAATTGAAATATTTTTGTGTTTACTTCTTTACACTAGATTGATGAAAAATAATATATTTATATATTTTGCGAAATACTAGGTCATATTTTTATTCAAGATATTGCATTATTATTATTATATATATTTTTTTTTAAACACAATTTTTAATAAATTTAGAAACTTCGTTAAAATTATTCGGGACTAAAGAAGCAAAGTATCTACAAAGATGCGTTTCCCCCCCCCCCCCCCCCAAGAATATTCACTATCAAACGTCTACAAGTAATATAAATACAGATGTAAAACTCATTAAAGATGACCTTGATTGACATACGCACACACACACACACACATATATATATATATATATACATACATATGTATTATTCGATATACATTTCATGCAACATACAGTCGACAGCAAAATTATTATTTATAATTTTATTATTTTATTATTATATAGGAATTAAATTATAATTCCTATATAAAAAAGTACACTTAATACTGTTTACTGTTTTTCTAAATAAAGCCTTGTGGAATAGGATTTCTTTAACAAAACAGTATTATCTGTACTGTTTTTTATATATGGAAATTATTGCTAGCGCTCGAATGATTTTGCTGCCGACTGTACACGTATATATATATACATATATATATATATATATGTGTGTGTGTGTGTGTGTGTGTGTGTGTGTGTATTGCATGAAATCTGTTAACATATTCGCAAGAATGCGGAAAAAGAAAAAAATAATTTTCGAGTCCTGCCAGAGGCAAAATTAAATTCATACGAATGCGATAAATTCATGCTAGTAACGTATTGTAAATTTCGTATAAATTACGAAGTTTTCTAATTAGAAAAATGCTGTTACTGTTTTATTAAAATACAATAGCCTTCTTATTAATTATTATTAAAATTAATTCTCAAAGTTTGGCTTCTTGTTGTGTAATTTCATTTCGGATTCTATGATTTTTGCAAAGGCTATTAATAAATTCATAAATCTGCAAAATTTCATAAATTTCGAAAGCACAATTTTTCATTCCAGGCACGAGTCTATTTAGAACTAAAAAGTCAGATGTTCTCTATAGCTAAAATAAATGTTTATTCATGAAAAATTAATAAAATCATATAAATTCTTCTCCGGTATTCCATGGAACGCAACACTGATGAATATCAAAATTTGTTCGGTGTTTCAGATTTATCAATACATACATTTTAAAACTGCATGTACTGTAAGTATGTACTGTACTTGAATTGAAAATTTTAAAGCTAGAAAAATATTTTAAATATACAATTCATACACTTAAATAAGAAATGTAGAAAAACATTTAAAAATAGTATTTGATTAGAGTAAAATCGTAGAGTTCCATAATAAAACAAAACTTATTGCTTATTTTTTACTTTTTTTTTTTAGTTTTGCATTTGAGATTCAGATCGTTTTCAGGTGCTTATGCAGAAACAATAAAACTATGAAAAATATTTTTTGACAGTTCGCAAATGTAATTTTACGTTCGTAACATTTTTAAACAGAAAAAATTAGATATTCATTTATGTGTTCAAAATGTAAACATTTATTTACATAAATTATCTAAAATTTATACATAAGCAATTACCCGTTTATTTGCTGTGGCACTATTGTGTTAGAATTTCTTACTTGTTAAATGTTTTTTGTTAAATTGTTTGTTTTTGGCTTCACATTTGTCATTCACTATTGGCATGTGTAAATCTACCTTACATTTTGTAACGATGAAGAGTTTTTGAGCAGTTGAAGTAAAAGTTATTTTTTTTATCCTAGTAAAAATAACGTTAAAAAAAAAAACTGTTATTGGAATAACAAATCTAAAAGAATCTTTTGAAAAGAAAATATATATTATAAGATGTTCTAGCAAGAGATCTGAAATAAAATACATAAAATATAAGACATAATTTAATAAGAATTTTTAAAAGTTGGTTTTGTATTTTATATGAAATGCTTTTAGTTCTCAAACACAGTTTAGAATATTGTACATTTCAGTAATACAATTTTTTTAATAAAATCACACAATCAACTGTGGAAGAAAATCATATTTATTGAAATTTTATTTTTCCGACTGAGTAAAAATAATGCCTGGACCGGGACTCGAACCCCGGATCTTTGACTTACAAGGTCAAGGCTCTACTAGAGAGGCTCTTGTAGAGCCTTGACCTTGTAAGTCAAAGATCCGGGGTTCGAGTCCCGGTCCAGGCATTATTTTCACTCAGTCGGAAAAATAAAATTTCAATAAATATTTCAGTAATACTTTCATAAAAATTGTAAAACTCCGAAAATCAAAATCCAACTTTGGGAATATAAAATTGTTTTCTAATCGAGATTTTATTCAAGAGAAATATTAAATTAAATCACATACAAAGTCTAAAATGAGTTATCATAAATAAAATTTTATTTATGCAGAAAAAAGAAAGGAAAGAAAGAGAATACTTAGACATAGACTCATTTTTAAACCAGAAATGAGAGAAATACATGCATTATGCAGTAGAGCAGGTTTGGAAAGTCATAATCTTTTATTTTGTTAAATTATCTTTAATTTCCTATCTTAATTGAATAAAATTCATATTTTGCAATAAGCGTAATTTTCGGTTGGTTGGTTGGTTGGTTGGTTGAATGGCTTTTCTTGACGCAAGGTCCAAAGTAGGACATGCTGCGCCAAACAAACAGGTAAAAGAAAAAAAAGCTTCTGGATGGGTTTACCCATTCAGAAAGTTATTAAAAAATCACATAGAAAAAAGAAGCAAAACTACAAACAAGATAAAATCACAAATAATAAAAACAGTGTATACAATAAAAAACAGATGTAAAATAGGATGAACATTGTAAACAATAAAATCAGATGTCGAAGTAAAAACCAGCCTCCTTCAAAAAATTTGTCAAGTGATAATGAGGATTTGCACCTAAAAGGCTTGTCAGATTGGGTGAAGATGAATTAAAATGATGTCGATACAGATGACGAAGGCAAGGGCAGTCGGTGAGAATATGGCGAATGGTTAGTGCACTATAATGACATTTCGGACAATCAGGTTGTTGTTCTCCAAGCAATAAGTATTTATGTGTGATTCTTGAATGCCCGATTCTTAGTCTAGTATAATGACATCCGTAATTTTCGGTGTATAGTCCGCAACGACAGATAATCCGCATATTTATTTATTTATGTATTTATTTTAAGAGCCGATTAACAAATAAAAAAAAAGAAAAGAAAGAAAGGGGAAAAATGTTTATAGGTAATCCGCATCGGCAGGTTATCTGTGGATAATCCGTTACTGGGGAAAAAAATGAAAGTTAAATTGAGCCAGTAGGTATCTTTGCTATATTAATATTAAAATAATTTAAGATAGCTATGTTCTGGTTCAAAAACAGACTTTTCAAGGCACAGTTGCCTTTGTGACATAGAATATGTCTCAATTTTCTCCTACCTACCTATCTAAAAACGCACTTTTTCAGCTTCGTTTACCATATTTATCACATAGCTCTTTTCAATTTGTCCAGTGTGATGATATGATGCTTTACAAATGAATTATTGTAATCAAGCAAAAAGCAGAGAATATGCATTTTAATAAACAAAGAAGTATCTACTTTCATGTACAGTCGGTAACAAAAGTCTCCAAACACTAGCAAAAATTCCTATATAAAAAAAGTACACTTAATACAGTTTTGTTAACCCCTTAACGCGCGCTGTCCTCGCTGCGAGAACGCAAAATTTAAGATCCAGCTACAAAAATTCATCCCGGAATTTTTTTAGCAAAAATTTACGTTTACAACATAGCAGAAAAGGCCGATTTTTTTTAACCTTAAAATTTAAAATTTCTTTTAGTTTAATTCAGTTCATGAATTCCGGTGGGAGTATAATTTAAATAATCTGAAATGTGTTGCGCCGCAAAGGGTTAAATAAATCCTTGTCGAATCCTGTTCTTAGTCAGTCAAAAAACAGAATTCGACAAGGATTTATTTAACAAAACTGTATTAAGTGTACTTTTTTTATATAGGAATTTTTGCTAGTGTTTGGAGACTTTTGTTACCGACTGCAGAATATGGTACAGAAATTATTCACTGTTCGTTTACAGGGCTACACAAAAGAACTAGATTATAATGTGACAATGCTCGAAAATTGACGGAAGTGTACTTTACGTTGCGCCGTGTGTCATTAATATAGGATTATATTTGTGTGCACCATGTGATGTGTACACAACTTTCAGAATATATACAGGGTTGCCAACATTTAAGTCATAACATTCTTTTTTATTTGTTAGTGGAAGCGCTTTACCATAATACTTTACCGTGTCCAGGAAAAGCATCTCAGGAGTTTAAATTAATTCCTCATAGCTGTATGGTAAATAATGTATTTTTTTAAGTTAAATATTCATCGCTTGGTTTTTTCTATATTTACAAGTTTTGGGGCTTCCTGAATACCGAGGTAAAGTTTTATAGTTTGATCTTTGTGTCTGTTAGAGTACATTAGAAACAAATAATTTCATGCGATGCAAACGAGGTATTTTGAAGTTAATACGTTTGGTACTAGAAAAGTTTGTTAAAGATTGATAAGTTTCAAGGAATATTGTGTGCGAAAGTTGTCTGAATAATTTAAAATGAACTTTTGAACTTAATAACAAATTTGAATTTTATATAAATGTAGATGCAATAAAGAAACGGGGAGTTGAGGGGGGGCGGTAGTCTCCTCATATAACATTATTTGTGAAATAAAACTGTTCCGAAGCCTAATTTGAATTGTTTTAACTATTGAATTGAAGCTCAATTTGAACTGTTTGCATAACAGTACTCGTTATCTTACCCCTTAATCTCCAATCTGTATTCATAGTATTAAATTTCAGGGTAAGAGAAACTCGGGTGAGTGACACACCAGATTATTTTAGAGATTTTTTTTTTCTTATTTAATCGCAAATACATTTGGGAAAATAATATTCTAAATATTAAGTGATGTGGAAAAAGGGGCAGTAAGTAATGGAGTAACAATTCCCGTAACAATTTTACGGGATATTAATTAGGATGTTGGCAGGTAGGGTTTTCTTAGCTGTGTTTTTTGTTTTAAAAATATGCAGGAGGCTAACAAACGTATGAAATAGATAAACAGGCAGTATACTAGATCAATGATATACAGTTCCCGCCGCTTACTAAAATCACATTCGTTCTGAGCCAAAGTGATTTTATTAAGCGGCTGATTTTTATATCCGGAGAACATTCCTGAACTTAAGGAAAAGGTATTACTTCTCTGAATTTGGAAAGAAACTTCAAAAGGTAACGAATAATAGAATTAGGAAACAATATTAATTACTTTTTGATAGATAATTAATTATTTCTTCGATATAAATAAATTAAACGCATTCCAAGTTCCCATATGCACTTTCGTTCGAGGAAAATCATCATTACTTTACATAATGTTCACGTTGCTCTTATAAATTTAATATATTTTCGTTTAAACCTCAAGAATTATAGTAATTTCAAAATAAGAACTAGAAATTGCCTTTTAATAATTAGAAATTAAAATATATATATATATCATTTCATATCAAATTTGTAACTTATTATTGTGTTTGAAGAATACGTTCCTTTAAATTGTTACGGAGATAAGTGATGGGGCGTGTTTAATTTGTAACTGTGATGCAAGTGTAAAATCTTCGACAATGAACGAAAACGGAGGGATTGTTCTGCTTTAATTTCTTTTCTTATTTAAAAAAAAAATGCACAATGTAACTAAAAAAAAAAATTTTAGTGTGCATAAATGATATTTTTGACTGCTGAGGTGATTTTTTTTAGTTTATTAACCGGCGATGCTGATTTTATTAAGCTGCGGCTTTAAAAGTAATGTGTATTGATTAGATTCCGGTCCCAGCAATTTGATCAGATTAAGCGGCTGATTTTATTAACCAGTGATTTTATTAAGCGGCGGTTACTGTATTTAGTTGTGAACATGGCTTCAGATTGAGACAAAAAACACATTGATGAAATGTGCAATTCTTTAAGGGAATGATATCTGTAAGAAATCAGCTGTAGCAAAATGCGCTTACAGCTAAATAATATATATATATATATATGCAATTAAATATTATGTATAATTTCAAAACATACCGATAGTCATAATATACTGTAAAATACTGTTCAAGCGTCCCCTTCAAGGAAAATCGAAATGTATTTCGGGAAGAGAGGGGTGAATAAACGGTAAAAATATGCAAAATTTTACGAATTGACAATACAATTTCTTGCTGAAATTAAGTGGTAAGAAACTATTTTAAAACAAAACAAAATATATTTATTTAAGCTGCAATGATAAATAAATGAATAAATAAATACATCAATCTCTTGGTTGGCCGGCATTTAACTAACCGGAAGAATTCGGAAAACTATTCTTTCTTCTTGTAAATTAATTGTTTTAAAATATTTTTCACAATTTTTGAAACCTTACGGTTTCAATTTTTAAGTAATTAGTGTCTGACTTAATGTAATGTAAACCAATGTTTATATTTATAGCGGAAACATAGTAAAATAGATAAACAACGTAAAAACTGCCTCCTGTTTGCATAGAGAATAGCGCTGAGCGAAAGGGGGCGCTTATTCGGTATATCAAGAAAAAACGAAGTTTACATGAAAAGCAGAGGGGGCGACTAATAGAGAGAGGGTGCTTTTACGGCCTTTTATAGCAAATAATAACACATGATATATGTCTTATAATGACATACACATGATAATATCTGCTAATATATGATCTATGGTGACATGTAAAATTTGAACTAGAGTCAGTGTGGCTTTTAAATATATGTAAATATCATTATTTTCATTCAATATTGATTTTAAAAGAAGAAAATTTATGACTGTTACTCATCCGATTTCGCAATTGTGTTTTTTAATGATTGATAAAATGATAAAATTATTTTACTAGTAAGTAATAATACATTTTTATTATGAAACTCAAATAAATTCAAGATCATTTCAGATACAATAATTAATTTCAAATTGTACAACGAGCAATATTTCAATTATACTGAATAAATTTTATACTGGATGTAATTTTTCAATTATGCTGTTCTACTGTCATTTCATCACTGATTGATTTTTCTGAATCATAATAATTTCACAGTATGTTATTTTTTTCACTACTCTTTAGTGAACGTGACAAATAAATTCAATATATTCAGATAAAATAACATTTAAAACTAACATTCATCTAAAAATAGCAATTTTTAGAGTTTTCTGCTTTCATCTTTAAAATTTTGTTTGTAATATTAAATATTTTTGAAAAGCTCTCCAAAAATATAACTCAGCATTCCGTTGCATAAAAATAAACGTCTGATGACAAAATATAAAATGTGCTTACATAACTGTTTTGCTTTTCAAATCTTTCTATTAAAGAACTAAGTTTTATGTAAAAATGCAGTTTGTTTCGAAAAGTTATTAAATACTTAACTTTTAAAAATGCATTTTATGGAAAAGAAAAATTTCATTGTTTGATATTAAATTTAATAAATATTCTTTAAAAAAATCAAAGAAAAATTGAAATCTCTTAGAATATTTTAAAAGTATAGATTTACTTTATGATTTATTTTTTCACTTATGAAATGAGATTTATTTTTTTATTTTTTTTATACTTTTATATTTTTATTTATTTATTTATTTATTTATTTATTTTGTGCAATGAACAGTTTGTTAGTAAGTCAAGAAGTACATGCAAAATAAAATGGTATATAAAAATGAGTGTAATATGAACACTTTTGCAAATTTAATAAAGTAAAATACCAAAGTTAATTTTTCTGTACGTAAAAAAGTGCTTTCTGAGGGATAAAACAGATTCACTTTGGTTTGATTCCTTCCATGGTGGTCTTTATAAGGGATTTTAGCCCATATTGTTTGTGATTTTCTGAGAAAACCCCCGAAAACTCTGATGTCTTGGCCAAGAGCGTGATGTGAGTTTGAATCTGGCACCTCATGTCGATTAGCTTTCAGACAAAAGAAATATCTTAACTACTAGTGTGGCAATTTATATGTCTAAAAATCTATTTCAACAGTGGAGTTTATCCCTTTAGATTTTTACTTTTAAAATATTTGGTCACTTGGTCATCCCCGAAGAGTAGAACATTTTTCCCCAATAAAACATGCTTCGGTTTTAATAAATTCTTCGAAGAAATGAAACATCTTTGACTTGTCCTCATCTAACATGTTACGAAGAAAAAAACTTTTATATATATATATATATAGCTGAATTATAAAGATTTCAAGTTTTAATATGTCTGTGAGAATTTATTTTTCCCTTTCTAAAACTATCCAACAAGGTCGAAAAGTGTTAATGACTTCGGTCTGTCTGTCTATCTGTCCATCTGTTTGTCTGCGCTCTGGCTACCAGTAATATTCATGGTACCGTAAATATTCCTGGAATTTTTCGAAACTAATATATGTTATTCAAGTTCCCTGTCGGATGTGTCCTATTGAAAATGGAGTTAATACCATTACTGGTTTGTGTACACACCCGATAATATTCCAAAGTACTTTGTTTTATGAGAGGTATTTCTATAAACCATATTTTAATACCTTTACTTTACACAAATCTTAATGAAATTGAAATTTATCATTCAAGTTCACTATCGGATGCTTTATATTAAAAAAAAAAAAAAAAAAAAAAAAAAAAAGATTAAATACCACCACTAGTTTGTGTACAAGGACACCCGAAATTATTCCAAAGCACTGCGTTCTATGAGAGACATTTTTTATAAACCAAATTTTAATCATTTTACTTTGCACAAGTCTTAATGAAATCGAGATATGTTATTTATATGTCCAAAAGAATTGCTTTCTGTAGTTTAATTACCATTAGATTTACAGGGCTACACAGATATTAACAGTTACATTAAGGACTTTTATTGAAAAATTGCTGGAATTGCATTTTTGCTTACATTAAGCGTTTTTAAAACTTTCTAACAATTTTTAAGTGTTATGATTTTAATTTTTGTATCTGTCTGTTCGTCTGCATGCCCCCAGCGTCCGTAAATGTTTTCAGAACTTTTTTAAAAAATTATATACGTTATTCAAGTTCTCTAATAATATTTCCTATTTAAAGTGGCATTAATAGAGGATGTAGAACTAGTATGTGTGTATAGGAACATCTTAAGAAATTCCAGTGCATTCCGTTTTAGCGCAGAAATTTTTATGAATCATATCTAAATAACCTTCTTCTGCAAAAATCATACAGAAAATGATATTTATTTTTAATATGCTAAAATAATTTTTTGTATAGAATATGATAGGGTTAACTTTTAGTTGCAGGGTTGCACTAAAATATTCAGGTACATTAAGGGCTGCATTTAGAATCTAAGGTTTGAACTTTCGTTTGCGCTAAGCATTTTTACTTCCCGAACACTATAGTGAGGAAAGTTTTGTAATCATGTCAAAAATCCGAATTTGAGATTTTGATGTATCTATACATTTCGAGGTCCCCTGAGTCCACTTCCACTATTTTTACGATGATTTATGTATGTATGTGTGTATGTATGTGTGTATGTCTGTGAGTGAACACGCTAGCATCTAAACGCTTTGTTCGAATAATCTGAAAGTTTGTACGTATATTGTAAGTCACAATAGTACGAACCCTATAGATTTTTGTGAATCTAGCATTTATAGTTTTTTTTTTTTTTTTTTTTTTTTTTTTTTTTTTGCAGGGACACCAGAAAAATTCTTTATCATTATGGCCAATGGGGCCAAATTTTTAAAAGTGCGATAGCGTCTAAACGCCTTATTAATCAGAGCAAAAAATTTTTACACATATTATAGGCCACAGTTGCACGAACTGTATAGAATTTGATGAATTTAGCACTTACAGTTTTTTTACAGGGGCACAAAGAAAAATCCTTTATCATTATAGCCTATGGGGCCAAATTTTTAAAAGTGTGATAGTGTCTAAACGCCTTATTAATCTATGCAAAACATTTGTACACATGTTATAGGTCACAGTTGCACCAACTGTATAGATTTTGGTGAATTTAGCGCTTACAGTTTTTTTAAAGGGACACAAAGAATAATTCTTTACCATTATGGCCTACGGGATCAAATTTTTAAAAGTGCGATAGCATTTGAACGCCTTATTCAATTGAGCTGAAAATTTATATGAATATTCTAAATCACTATTTCACTAACTATAAGCATTTTGGTGAATCTAGCTGTGATGTTGAAAAACATCACATATCCCTTTTTAAAATAAAATAATAATAATAATATAAATTACATTTTATTTATTTATTTATAATACAAGCAAACATTATATTTCTTATTCTAAAAGAATTTAATACAATTTTGTTTATTTCGCTTATGCTATTTTATTTCTATTTCATTAATCTGTAATTTCATATAATTTATTGTTCTTTTTCCTGCTCTAAATCTCATCAAGTAATAATTAAATAAAATATCAAAGAAAGAGAAACCCATTCATTTTATGCTTTAAAACCGCAGACGATTTTTTTTATTGTAGCTTCCTGTCTCCAATCAAACGTTTATAGATTCCGTTGAATCATCATAGCTGAAAATAATTTCTAATATTTTTATCAATTGATTTTGCACTTTTAGCCAAATTCTGGACACCTGACAAAATTTAATCACATCATATGACGTAATTTAATTTTTAGCCAATCTTTTAACTATTATTTAGGTTTACCAGATATAAATTTAAAATGTGTTCAGCCAACTTGATTTTTGATGCCAATGAGATTTGGCGAAATAAATTAATTAGCTTGCTGTCTGTCATTCTGTAAAGATGTTATATTTTTATCATTGACTGGAAATGTCGAAATGTGTTCTGTTTAGAAAAAGATATCGTAATGGCTTCCATTCTTCTTTTGGATGTCTGTCTTGAAATAATAAACAGGAATTCTCCATCGTGAATGTTTTCGAATATACTTATTCCATTTTGTCCAAGAATATCATTAATATATGTCTTATAAGAGTAATTAAACATCTCATTTACTAAATGGAAAATGACTCGATGCTATGTTTTGTTTTACGGAGCTTATTGAACCGGGTTCCCTGTACGTCATGGCCGCTTCCTACTTTAGATATCTCCATCCCAGCTCTTCATTAAATATATGTGGTGCCAGACTCAGGCCGGATAATATATCCGGATATCCAAATTTTTTTTCGTCTTGAAAAATTTCGGCATCGACATTGAACTACTGTTTAACGAATATAAACAAGTGTACTGCAATACTCGAATTTCTGTTTAACGGATCTCTGCTTAGTCACCTAATATCGACGCAGTGATGCCAGATTGGGGAATTTGTCCCCATTTTGGGGATTTTTGAGGCTTCTGGGGACAAATTTGGGGACCAAATGTTTGTGGGGACTTTTTTGGGGAATTCTAAAATTTTTGGGGACAAATCTGGGGAGTTCTTCAACTTTCTGTCAATGTTGGCAACGAAATGATTTATCCCTACTACCAGGGATTTTCAATAGCTTTTTTGTTATTTGGGGATTTTTTTCAAAAATTACCTTCATTTGGGGAAAAATCTGAACGTATATCAACTTAAATCTGCTTGATATTTTCTTTTGAAAAAATTTTTATTTTCCTTTTTTAGTAGAAGTCAAGTTGGGGATTTTTTCGAAAAAACCCCCTGATTTGGGGAAATTTGAAGAACTGTTTGGGGAAATAATTTTCAACCATCTGGCATCACTGTATCGACGTGATATCGACTACTGATTAATTCATGAATGCGAAGTTTTACGTTGTTGAAGACTGTTATGTTTTAAAAACAGCTGCCCCAGTGATGATCCAAAAAGAAATTAACTACGTTATGGTGAACAGCACCGAATGTACCGATTTGTTGATTGTTGTTCATCTTTACTAAAGGCTAGTATGCTGCGGGATGTCATCTGTGATTTTTTTTTAAAAAGAGATTACTTGGTGTCTACGGTACCGATTCTTATCGCCGATATTGTGTGATGCCATGCCGGTGGACTTTCTACGGTTTCATTGAATAGCATCCTCTCTACAGTCTGCAATGTTCGCAATTTGTGACCGTCTTATGCACTTACCGTTCGGTATTAAATGATCGTTGATTCATCGGTGCAAGGAGAATTGCCAAATATGGGTCGTCTTTCTAGAATGTGAGCAGTTAAATTTCTACGTTGATTTTTTTTCTCGCGCACTCATACAGGAGAAGAGCCTTACAGTTTTAAATAAAAGAATAAATAAAATACCGTAAATAAATAAATTTATATCTATATATATTTTTGTTTTAGCTAAAAGAAGATTCGGAAAAGGGGTAAGTTTCCTTTGCAATCAATTTTTTGTGCCAATAAAAAGAAACATTTCTCACATATTTTTCTTAAATACTGACAATAAGAACTTTTCGTACATTTTTCTTAAATATTGACATTTATTTAAACTTTATATATAAATTTTTACTTATAGGTAAAATCTTTTATTCTTCATATGAGTATTATATTCTACTTTAACTTTTCATTTCAATTTTTAAGAACAGTTAAAAAGTTATATAAATGATCAAAATTTGCTTATATTATTTTTGAAATATCTAGGTTTTGGATATTCAAGTAAAGATTTATTTCATTTGTGAAATTAAATACCAGATCATAGTGATATATTTTTTTTCTTTTCATCATACTGCATAAAAATTTTTTAATTTTTTTTCATATTTTGATCTTTGTGTTTACAATTTAATATATCTTGACAATTATTTTCATTTGCATATATATCCATTTTTAGTATTATTCATTATATATTGTTAAATATATCTATAATATATATATACAACAAGACGTATGTAAGCCAATTTCATGGTTGCAAGCTATAATGTTATACAGGAAAACATTACAAATAATTTCTACATATTTTTATTAATCTTGAAACTTTATCATCCAACTTTTGCAGGCGTAATTAAAAAAAAGAAAGTATTTAACAATTTTATTCATTTTTAAGTGTCTTGGTAACTTATTTGTTTATATGATATTCAATTGAATTCTTATGCATATTATTTTTATTTAACTTGGTTAACATTTTTATATTTGAGAAACATGGCACAGAATCGAAACGCGTTTTGCTCCGTTCCTAATTTCGATGGGGACGCGAGATTTGTCAAATTTTTCTTTGATCAATTAAGATCCTTTGCCATGTTAAATAAACTAACAAATGACGCGACATTACATGTAATGAAAGAAAAACTTCGTGATGCTGCGTTGGCATACTTTATTGAAAATGAAACACTATATAACTCGACAGATCTTAAATTTATCGAGGAAAATTTCTGTAAGTTTTTCAAGGAATCGTCATATAACACTGGAATATCAGAATTTCATAATTTAAAAATTTTGCCGGGAGAGTCTATTAAAAATTTCGCCCATCGTGTAAATGTTGCTGTACCTAAGGCTTTCCCTGACCTTAAAGACAAACAATCCCTTGATAACATTAAACTTCCGAAATTTTTAGAGTGTGTACCATTAAATATTAAAATTAAGTTAATGGAGGAAAACATAAGAGACTATAATAAGGCAGTTGAACGTGCTCAAACATTATCCGAAATATATGATTCTTTCAATAACACTACTAATGTTAAAACTATTCTTTCTTGTGATAATAAAAATGACTCTGTAATAGTAAATACATTGAAAGAGTTATCTGACAAAATTAATAGTATTTCACTTACAAACAACAATCCATCCTCCCATAGTGAATCCTTGCACGTAGTTCAGTCAAGCAGACCCAAATTTGATCAAAGAAATTATAGAAATAATTACAAAACTAGACAGTCCAATTTTCGTTCTCCCTCTAGAAGAAACTTTTCTAGAAATAATCCGATTTGTCAACTTTGCTCCAAACATGGCCACGTTGCTTTAAATTGTTACAAATGGAAAAATAGAGACAATTTAACTTATAAAACACGTAACTATGAAAACCGTAATTTAAACTAGAAAGGAGGTATGGAGATGCTGATGCTGCCATATCTCGAAAACTAAGGGTCTCATCAGCGAATGAACGTAAATTCACAAATGTGTCATCTTCAAATTCTCTTCCGAAAATTTCACATACTAGACTTGTAAATTCAGTTGGATCTCAAACTGTTGCTAATATTACTGTAGCAGATAATAAAGCTACCCAAACATTTCAAAACTTTAGTCATATTTCTAATACAGGGTAT
The DNA here is from genome assembly GCA_963930645.1 of Salticus scenicus. Classification (NCBI taxonomy): domain Eukaryota; kingdom Metazoa; phylum Arthropoda; class Arachnida; order Araneae; family Salticidae; genus Salticus; species Salticus scenicus. The sequence goes on from OZ005655.1 coordinate 280,850,138, forward strand.
ATTCCAAGTGACAACAATGAGAGTTGCACAAATAATATTGAGGATCATATTTTATTTAATGTAAACAAAAATTCACATACACTTCCTATAATAAAAGCTAAATTAGCCAATAATGATATAAAGTTTCTTATTGATACCGGAAGTAGTTGTTCACTTTTAGCCCAATCAACATTTGATAATTTAAAAGCAAATTTGAAATATAAAAGACTAGGTTCGTCTATTACTCTTAAAACGGTCAATTCTTATGTTGAATTTTCTTCATGTATTCGTGCAGCTTTCAAAATTGAAAAAAAGTTTTTCCAACACAATTTCTATATTATTGACATACCACATAACTCTAATTTTCATGGAATACTTGGTATGGATTTCATTAAAGAAAATCATGTCACTATTGACTTTTCGAAAAATTCCATGAGAATTGGAAAATTAGACTTTACTTGTTCTTTATTTGATTCGCAAAATGAAAAATTAGATGTATATAATGTTAACTCTGACGATAATAATATGAATGTTTACCTTCTAAAGAAAGTTATAATACAAACTGGTGAAAATATCTACATTACTGCAAAAACAAATAATAAGTTAAAAGAAAAAAATTACATATTTTGTACTAACTTAAAGGATCCTGATATAGAAATTTTAGATTCTATTGTATCACCGAATTACAAAAATGAAATTAATTCTGAAAATAATAATTCTCTTTTTACGTTACTTATCTCAAATAAGGGTAAAAATTCAATCCATCTAAATAAAAATATGCATATTGGTAAATTATTTTTAATTGATGAAATTAAAGAACCACATTTAGATAAAATTGAAGACTCTTGCTCTAGTAATAATAATATACAAAATATTGAGGACCATATCCACTTAATTCAAGCTTCAGAGGATATATTACTAAAACGTAAAAATGATTTATCAAGTAAAGATTTTTGTTTGAATCATTTAACCCTTGATCAACGTAACACACTTGAAAATTTATTTTTAAGCAAATTTGCTGCTTTTTCCAAATCTCTCAGTACTCTAGGACATACTGATAAAATAATTCCTAATCTTAAGTTAATTAATGATTTCCCTATTAAAACACTTCCATTTCCGATTCCACAAGCTTTACAAAAAGAAGCCCAAGAGCAGATCAATGAATTAGTAAACGCCGGCATAATTGAGCGTAATTGTTCCGAGTGGGCTTGTCCCATATTGCTGGTAAAGAAAAAATCTGATGGTTCAAAGAAACAACGTTACAGACTTGCTTTAGACCTTAGAATGGTCAATACAGTCATACAAGGTTCCTCATATCCACTTCCTAAGATTCAAAATATTATTTCAAATCTTTCGTCATTCAAATACTTTACTTCGTTAGATTTCATGCAAGCGTACCACCAAATTGACCTTCCGAAAAAATATCAAGATATGTTAACATTTACATCTATTTTTGGCAGTTATCGATACAAACGTGTTTGTTTTGGTTTAAAGAACGCCAGTTCTATATTTCAGTCTCTAATGGACACAATACTCGACGAGATAAACATTAATGGCATATATGCTTATCAGGATGATCTGATTATTGGATCAAATTCATTTGAAGAGACTTGTGAAAAAGTAAATAAAGTGTTAGAAATTCTTATCAAATATAATTTAACATTATCCCCATCTAAGTGTGAATTCCATAAATCAGCAGTTAATTATTTAGGTTTCCACATTGAAAACCATACTATATCACCCATCACCGCTAACATGGTAAAGATCAATTCTTTTCCACCACCAACGACAAAACGACAATTAAAAAAAATTCTTGGACTTGCTAATTTTTACAAATGGATTTTACCATCTTTCTCAGAACTTGCACAACCCCTTGTGGAACTCACAAAACCCAAAACAACATTCAAATGGACAGAAAAACATCAGAGTATTTTTCAAAAAATTCAAAAATTATTCTTTCTTCCCCCAATGGTTCGACTTCCAGATTGGGAGAAAACATTCTATGTCAACACGGATGCATCAAAAACAGCCATTTCAGGAGCACTTATGCAAAAATTTAATGGTAAATTACTTCCTATAGCATACTTTTCCAAATCTTTAAAACCTTCTGAAAAGAAATATCCTGCGTTAAAATTGGAACTTATGGCAATTCATAAAACTGTCACCGCCTTGAAATACTATTTATATAATCGTGAGTTCATAATTTTGTCAGATAGTGCTCCCCTTGAAAAATATAAGAAAACTACCAATCCCGCTGACGTTACCACCCGATGGTTAATGGACTTATCTGAATATACTTACGTTTTCAAACATATTCCTGGAAATTTGAACATCTTAGCGGATTATTTATCACGTTGCAATTTTGAAAACAATCAAGAGGATCTCAAAGCTAATCCAAAATTAATTCATGACATACAACCACTACCAATTGTTGATGTTGATGAAAATGAAAACAGACTTGAAATTAACAGTAAGGATAAAATTAATAATGAAAATCAAAACAAATGCTCAGAATATGTTAATTATATGATTTCAGGAAATTCGAACTCTAAAGACCCCTTGCTAGAAATTTCAGACCAAACATTTGTGTCCGAACAAATTAAGGATTCTGAATTAAAAACAATTTACGAAGAAATCTTAAAAAACGGAAAGTCAGAAAAATTTCCCAATTACTTTATAAATCCTGATTCTAAAGTATTAATGCTCAAGAAAGAGAATATTCATAACAATTCATTCAGTTATTTAATTATTGTCCCAAATTCTTTAAAAGCGAAAGCATTGTCCATCGCGCATTTATCTCACTTCGGTTTGACTAAAACCTATGAATTTCTTTCTAGAAGATACTTTTGGAGGGGCATTTACACTGATACCCTTAATTTCATCTCTTCATGCATTAAATGCTTACAAGCGAAACATCACAAGACACCTCCTGCTCCATTACAGAAAACATATACACCCACTCATCCAAATCATACAATCTCCACAGACTTGGTAGGTCCTTTTAGTAATGGTCAATACGTCTTGACAATAATTGATCATTTTAGTAGACACTTAGAACTTTACCCGTTATCTAATATTACTTCTCCAAAAATAGTTCAATGTTTGTTTTCATACATTACAACCTTTGGTCGCCCTGCATGTATTCTATCAGATTTAGGTCGACAATATACATCTCAAGTTTACAATACATTTAATGACACTCTAGGCATAAAAATAATACATTCGTCTGCTTTTCATCCTCAATCAAACTCTATTAGCGAACGTGTAAACACATCAATTAAATATTCAATTAATATATTATTAGAAGAAGGTCATTCATTTCAAAATGCACTATATATACACAAATCTCTCTACAATGGATCTACGCATTCTTCCACTCAATTCTCGCCCAATCTTCTACATTTTGGTAGAGAACTGGCACTAATTTTTGACACTTATAATTCAAATTATAATTATACTTACCTGGACTCTAATGTAAACATCTATAAATTAATGCAAGACCTTCAGGAAATTTATAAAAAAGCGTACAATAACATTCAAGATTCCCAATCAAAAGGAAATAAATATTTTCAAAGAAAAGCTAAACTAAGAAGCATCTGCACAAAAGATATTGTGTATCTGAAGTCTATGGATAAATTTAAACCTAAATATATAGGTCCTTTCATTGTCACAGTTAAACATTCCCCTGTTTCATTTTCAATTAAACGGTTACATGCTAGTGATGATAAGGCATTTCGTGTGCATATTGATAGAATTTTATTGGCACCTCCACGTAATAATCACTTATTTGACATTTATAATAATTCTGATTTTACTAAGAATCTCATTATTTCCAATCATACACATCAATATAATTTACGAAACAGAAAGTAATTTTTCATCAATTTTTCCTTAGGTTAAAAGTTACGCAGTGTAAATTTTTAAATATTTATAAAGATTAAAGATAAATTAAATAAAATTTGATGTATACTTTCATCGCAACAGACCTGATCAACCTGTTGTGATCTTTATTTGTTGTGAAATTTCGCAGCTTGGATAATCAATGGCTGGTCCAGGAAATTATATTCTAAGCTGCATTGTCTTACAACAGCAGTGTATATCACTTTTATCACTATCTCTTTAACTTACGTGTTATTTATAATTGAATTTTTATGGTTTTTATGAATTTTTATGTTATTTTTAATAGTTAACATACTACAATAATATTGTTTATTTCAAAAAAAAGTGCTAATGGAATTTAAATAAAAAAAATAAGTAGACTTTTGGTGCCTGTAATATTTTTATCATACATACATGCATATGTCTCATATATTCCCAATTACAATTACCTATAAAAAAAAATGAATAAATAAAAACGTGTTATTATTACTTTCTTTCAACATGTATTATTTGTTTAAACCTTTTAATGAATATAAAAGGCTCACTATATATATTTGATAACATATAAATATACTTGATTTTTATTTTGTCAAACTTTCATATTCAGATTGCTTATACATTTGAACTATGCATTTATTACAACGAATTCTTGTCCTCTCTGAACTGAAATGGACTCGTTAAAGTTTCTCGCCATGCATGGTAACATAAAAATTTACTTTCAGCATCTTACCACGAACTGATAAAATATATGATGACTGAAATATTATGATTTTAAATCAAAGGACTAGAGCTCATTTTGTTTATGGATATATATTCTAACGACTTGTATACACAGACGTATGGCCATACAACATTATATTACATCACCGTATAATATCTTTATTTTCTGTATTTGTATTTTATTATTGCATAATAATATTTTTTTTAAGTATGCATACTAGATTTTCTATTAATAATATAACAATGTACGTATTTTATTTGTATTGGAAGCCATTCGTTTTTTGTTTTTGTTTTGTAATCAATCTATTTTACAAGATTGGAAATAATTTGATTTAATATTAATTTTTGCTGAGCTGTCATATAGACGATGTAATGGCTGAACCCATTTTTTTCGGTCGACGGGGAGAAATATGTGATGTTGAAAAACATCACATATCCCTTTTTAAAATAAAATAATAATAATAATATAAATTACATTTTATTTATTTATTTATAATACAAGCAAACATTATATTTCTTATTCTAAAAGAATTTAATACAATTTTGTTTATTTCGCTTATGCTATTTTATTTCTATTTCATTAATCTGTAATTTCATATAATTTATTGTTCTTTTTCCTGCTCTAAATCTCATCAAGTAATAATTAAATAAAATATCAAAGAAAGAGAAACCCATTCATTTTATGCTTTAAAACCGCAGACGATTTTTTTTATTGTAGCTTCCTGTCTCCAATCAAACGTTTATAGATTCCGTTGAATCATCATAGCTGAAAATAATTTCTAATATTTTTATCAATTGATTTTGCACTTTTAGCCAAATTCTGGACACCTGACAAAATTTAATCACATCATATGACGTAATTTAATTTTTAGCCAATCTTTTAACTATTATTTAGGTTTACCAGATATAAATTTAAAATGTGTTCAGCCAACTTGATTTTTGATGCCAATGAGATTTGGCGAAATAAATTAATTAGCTTGCTGTCTGTCATTCTGTAAAGATGTTATATTTTTATCATTGACTGGAAATGTCGAAATGTGTTCTGTTTAGAAAAAGATATCGTAATGGCTTCCATTCTTCTTTTGGATGTCTGTCTTGAGATAATAAACAGGAATTCTCCATCGTGAATGTTTTCGAATATACTTATTCCATTTTGTCCAAGAATATCATTAATATATGTCTTATAAGAGTAATTAAACATCTCATTTGCTAAATGGAAAATGACTCGATGCTATGTTTTGTTTTACGGAGCTTATTGAACCGGGTTCCCTGTACGTCATGGCCGCTTCCTACTTTAGATATCTCCATCCCAGCTCTTCATTAAACTAGCATTTATGGGTTTTTACAGGGACACAATGAAAAATCCTTTATCATTATTATCTATGGGCCCAAAGTTCAGTAGCGTTAAATAAAACATCGTGTAATATACGGAGGAAAATACTGAAACACTCTATTATGGTTTTCTCTCTTTTGTTTGTTTAACAACTCCTCTTTCTTTATCTACAAAACTGTTAATTAGTCAATGTTCGGAAAGTCGAGTGGAGTCACTGCAGATTTTATTTTACAATTTCCAACAATGTTTAGGAGTGATTATGAATTCAATTAGTCTATATGTATGCCTTTCAGTCCTTCTGTCTGTCCGTTCTGTAATAACATAGAAAAGAACATTGAAAGTTATACGATACAACAAGTACGTACAGTTGGAAAAAGTTAATAATCAACGTGTACCGCATTATTTTCCGTTCTTGTTTATTCTTGAATTCGAAATAATTTACACGTCTCTGTAAGGGTCAATCGGGCTATAGGTAATGTAAATTTTTGGAAAGTGCATACAGTACAACAGAAATTAAATCTTTTTGCATGCAACATTCAATCTCCCTTGAAAAAGTATTTTTGTTGTACACCATCATTAAAATTATTATTAATAAATATTTTGCAAATATTTTTTTTTCATATTCTTTCTTATTCTTCATATGATACATTATTTCATTGTGTGCAATGTTTGAAAATATATTCATAGAATGGATGGTTGGGTTTTACGTCGCACTAGTGCTGCGCAGATGGGCAATTGGTGACGGTCGGGGACACACCCCTAGAGGTGGTCCGGAGACATGTCATCACAATCTTGATCCTCCACGGAAGGGATGGCTCTCCCACTTCGGTGACCCCCAGAGGTATAATTCTTGATGGGAACATAGAGGACATTTCGGCCACGACAGATTTTACGTGCACCAGCCACCATTAGTGTACACGACGGTCTTTAGCCGGCTCGAGTACCGAACCCTCAATCTTCCAATTACGAGGCCGGCGCTCTACCGACTGGGCTACCGCGGCCCAAATATATTCATAATACAACAACAACAACAACAACAATAATAATAATAATAATAATAATAATTATAAGCAACGATGTCTATAGCATGTAAGCGTCTAAAAATTAAAATAGATATGAAACACTTTTACCTAAAAATCCCAATACTGACGTATATGCCGCGAAAGACAAGTGGCAAATCTGTTGGCCCATATCAGGAGCAGGCTTAAAACAAGTACGAGTTATCTCGTAGCTGGCAAGGAAATTCAATTTTCTACCTATCTATGTTTTTCTATATACAAATATGTCTTTTTAGTTTACATGACGAGTGAAGAATTTTGATAAATTATTTTTTAAATTATGATTTTTTAGTTGTAGTTCTGCGTTTTCTTTATTTCAACTTTAGTAATTCTGTTTATTTCTATTCAATATTTTATGATACGTTATTATATTAAAAAGATATACAGAAGTTTTGAATAAAAAACTCATGGATTTACATTCCAAACATACACTATGTAAGTAAAAACTAATGGAGAAATTATTTGAGTAAGAGACTTTGATTTCTCTGTTCTTTTAAATCAGGTATTTTTTTTTTTTTTTTTTTTACGGGAAGTTATAAAATTAATTTTCATGTGATGTTCGGTTTGTGGCAATGTAATTCACTCCGGATTCATATGAATTTTGAAATAGCTCTTAATAAAATAATAAAACTACAAAATTTCTTAAATTTGGAAAATTAAATTTTTCATTCAAGTCACGCATCTATTTTGAACGAAAACATCAGATGTTCTTTATAGCTAAACTAAACGTTTATGCATGAAAAATTAATAAAATCGTATAAGTTATTCTATACTTGATGGGACAACATTGCTAAATTTCAAATTCAGATTTATCATTACATATATTTTAAAATTGCATCAGATAAAAAGAAAGTATGTACTATATTTGAATTAGAAATTTTAAAGTTAGAAAAAAAAAAAATACTTTAAAAATATAATCTACACTTAAATAAGAAATTCAGAAGAAGTTTTCAAAATAGTGTTTTATAATAGTTGCGACAAGGAGTTCGATAATAAAACAAAATTTTTTAAAATTTAGAAAATGCTCAAGAAGAATACTTATTAATCTATTTCGAAAAACTTTTAAAACCCGAATTCTTAATGTATCATATCACATATTTCTTTTCGAAGTTATGATTTTGCATTTCAGCGGAAAATAATTTGTACTCTTTTTTAAACCACGAAAGTCTAAGCGGTAAGGCAGTAGAAGATTCGATACACGTCTGCTTAAGCGTTTCTGAGTCATTTGATCCATTGACCGATGCATTGCTATGATTGGCCATTAGTTATTGCTCTGGTTGTGCCATCTATCGGTCATTACAAATGTAAATTTGCATAAAAACTCTTTTTTTTTTCTTTTGTAAATAACTGCATAATTGTTTTAGAATTATAAAAATATGCATACAATGTTGCTCCTTGCAAAAAAAAAAAAAAAATAAATAAATAAATAAATAAAATAAAATAAAATAAAATAAAATAAAAAATTAATTTTGAGTTTTAAAAATAAAATATTTTAAATATGTTTGTGTACTACTTTGTGAATTTATCGATGAGTTTATTTTTATAAAACATTTTTATGTTTGAATACTAAATTTTTGCATTAAATTTCAGCATTCGAACATTAAAAAGAAAAAAAAGTTTCTTAAAAAAAACTCTTCAAAAATTCTTAGGATACTGTGTAGTCAACGAAAAATTTTCTTTTATCAATTGACATCTTTTCTACTAATTATCTGCAAAAATTAACACTCCGAACCTTAGGGTTATCAAACGCTCGACCACCGCGTTACTAACATGGCGCTCTAACCACCTGAGGCAAGGAGAGACAAATGAAACAGCTTATAATAACCTTAAAATGGAGGCGCATTTTTCATTAGCTTGAGATTCACAAATATACCGTAGTGAATGACAGTAAGTACATTAGAATTTGGGGAAAATCTATGTAAAATTTTACTTGTTTTCTTTCTAAAATGTTTTTTATTCAGTATAGATTTTTCATTCTAGATTCAGATGAATTTTGCGATGCAGAAAGAATAAAATTCAGACAAATATTTCTGGACAGTTTCGAAAAAATAAATTTGCGTACGTAACTATTTTAAAACGAAAACATTAGATATATTTTACACATTCAAAAAGTAAACATTTACTTACAGAAATAATATAGAATTTATTCATAAAAAAATTACTTGTTTGTTTGTTCCGGCAATATTTTCTTAGAGTTTGTTACTTATTATAAGTTTATCGCTAAAGTCTTTAATATTAGCTTCACATCTGTCATTTGCTATTTGTCGTCTTGTCTTTGTAAATCTACCTACTGTCTCCTGCTCTGTTTCTAGCAGGAGACATAAGATTGAAATAGCTCAGACCGGAAAATGTTAAAAATTTGAGTTAATTTTTAGAAATCTCTGAAATACCAAGACGAAATGTGAACGTTATTTCTTTAGAATACATAAAATCTTTTTTTTTTTTTTTTCTCCATAAGATGGTTTTATTATTACTTAATTTTTTAAAAACCTCTAATGAAATCCCAAGCTTCATTAGAATACATCTTGCTACTCCATATTCATTAAAACTGTAAATGAGCTAAAAACACTTTACTTCGTGTGATTCTAATTTTATTATTGATTTTTGATTGTGATACTAATCGAGAAAACACATGAAAGGCTGTAAAGGAAAAGATAAATGTACACGCAAGGAAATGCATTACTTAACATATGTGCACATAAAATAATTTATTATGTACAAAATTAAGAGGCATTTTATTTTTATTTTTTATATAATCTTGTAAGATAGTAACAAGCGTTTGAAATGAATTAATGGGCAGTATACAAGGTAAAATATATTTTTGGATGTAAGCAAGGCTCTACAGTAAAATATAAACCAGATTAATGAAGTTTGTCCTTTTTTTAGTGAAATGTAAGAGGCTGTAGGAAAACGTACTTACAGCTAAATAAATTATTCATTTTTGTGGATCTGCATTTGAATTTGGATTTTAAAATCTACCGACATTTGTAAGGTAAATAAAAAGGCATAACATACATCTAATATATATAAAAATATCATCTGATATATGATATAGGGTGACAGTTAAAATGCAGACTAGATGCTTTATGGCTTTTAAATATAAATATCATTATTTTTGTTTAATATTGTTTTTAAAAGAAGAAAATTTATGAATATTACACAGTTGATTTCGCAATTATCATTTTTAATGATTGATAAAATTATTTTACTACTAGTTAATAATTTCTTTTAATTATGAAACTAAAAAAGAAAAATTAAAATTATTTCAGATACAATAATAACACAAGTCGACATGTAAAATTTTGATTTTATAATTTTGACTGATCTTTATGTTTTTTTGGTGTGCTGAAACCGAAAATGAAGCAAGTTTTTCTTTATCACGTATAGACTTTTGTCAATACAGGATGCATACCTATACAATTTCCTCCATTACTCTTCCACCAGTATAATTATATGGTAAGTTTGATAGTATGTTTCCATGATAAATTAATCATGGATACCTATTGTTGTAATTGCACAGCACTAGTGCGACTTAAAACCATACCAACCAACCAACCAACCAACCTATTGTTATGATAGTATTTATAAGAAATTGTGTCTGTAAACACCCTGTATTGAAAAAACTCTAAACGTGATAGAGAAAAATGGACTGCATTTTCGGTTTCAGCACATCAAAAAACGTAAAGATAAACTGAAATCATCAAATCGAATTTTGTCAACTTCATTTTTGTAGACCTGTGTAATTTATTTTAAATTGCACAACAAGCAATTTTTTAATTGTTCTGAATAACCTTGCCCCATATATTGGCATTTTATCGACTTTTTTTTTTTTTTTTTTGCAAATTATGATAATTTTACAGCATGTTTTTCCTTTTCTTTTTTAACTGCACTTTAAAGAACGAGACAACATATCCAATATATTTGAATAAAATAGCATTTAAAACTAAAATTTACTTAAAAATAGCAATTTCTAGAATTTTCTGCTTTTGTCTATAAATTATTATTAAATATTTTTCAAAAGCTCTCTAAAAATATACTTCAACTTTCAGTTGCATAAAAATAAACGTCTGATAACAAAATATAAAAGCTGCTTACATAACTGTTTTACTTTTCAAATCTTTCTATTATATAACTGAATTCTATGTAAGAACGTAGTTTGTTTCGAAAAGTTATTAAATAACTTTTAAAAATGCATTTCATGGAAGAGAAAAATTTCGCTGCCTTCATATTAAATTTAGTAAATATCCTTTAAAAAATCGTGCATCAAAGAAAAATTTGAAATCTCTTAGAATAATTTAAAAGGATAAATTTAATTTATGATTTATTTCTTCACTTCTGAAGTGGGATTTAATTTTTAATTCATTTTTTGTTAAAAGAACATATTATTCCCTAGTAAGAAGTTTAGTGATACTTGGAAAATAAAATAATGTATAAAAATGCTCTTAATATGAACGCGTTTCGCAAATTTAATATAATAAAGTACCAATTCTACATTTAAAAAATGAGCTGAAAGGTTTAAGATGAGGTGGAATTTATAAAAGATTTTAGCTTATATTTTCGTGATTTTCTGAGAAAAACCACGTAAAACTGCGAACGTCTTGACCGACAATGTGATGTGAGTTCGGATCCAGCACCTTACGTTGAAAATCTCTCAACTACTAGTATGGTGCTTTGTTCGTCTAAAAAGCTATTTCCGTAGTGAATTTATACCTTTAAGTTTTACAAATAGAATATAAGGTCCTTGGTCATCTGTGTAGAGTGAAACATTTTCTTCCCGGTTTAATAAATCATCACCATTATCATCATCCTTTATCAATCCACTATAGAATGGAGGCTTCTCCTAGGTGATTATAAAGTGCCCTGTTTTCTGCAATTCTTCTCCATTCTGCTTTCCAAAGTTCCCAATTTCATCTCTCGAACGACACAATGGTTTCTTCGTTGGTCTTTTCTTATCTCTTGGTATCCAAAATAAGACTTTGGTGGTCCAACTATCATCATTTCTTCTCGCAAGGTTCCCATTCCAGCTCTATTTTAACTCCTTGATTCTAAAAATAACATCAGTAACTTTGGTTTGCTTCCTAATCCAAATGTTTCGCTTTCTGTCTCTTCGGGTGAATCCTAACATGCATCTCTCCATGCTTCTCTGGGTTGTTTGAAGTTTTTGTATAGCTTTACATGTTAATGTCCAAGTTTCTAAAGCATAAGTTAAAACAGGCAAAATGCATTGACCAAAAGCTTTTCTTTTGAAATAAATTGGGAGGTCGCTTTTGAGTATAGCTCTATTACTTCCGAATGCTCTCCGTGCAAGCTTAATGCTGTTAAATATATTAAAAACACTTTAAACACACGTAAAATTAAATTTTTATTTAAAAGATGTTAAAAAATTTATGCAAAGCTTTTCGCTTTAAAATAAAGCATCATCAGGGATTTTTAATTAAAAATCCCTGATGATGCTTTACTATTAAAGCAAAATGCTTTGGATAAATTTTTTTAACATCTTTTAAATAAAAATTTAATTTTACGTGTGTTTAAAGTGTTTTTAATATATTTAACAAATGACACGTGTTCAATTTAACTCTTTTTTTTTTTTTTTTAGAGAGATTATTTATCTTAACGCTGTTGTTAATTTCTTCCATGATGTTCCCGTTCATCGTAAGGACTTGTCCCAGATAAGTATAACTGCATACCGTTTCTAATTCATCCATATCAACAGTGATTTTAATAAGTACTTCGAAGAAATAATATATCTTTACCCCGTCCTCATTCGACATGTTGCAATGAAAATAATTTTATTATTAATATTATTATTATTATTAAACTATGTCTGTAACATATGTGCATCTAAGGAGTAACACATTGATTTAAAAAAAAAAAAAAAAAAAAAAAACCTCTGCTTACCTAAAATCCACAATACTAACACGTTTGCTGTCAAAGAAAGAGTGATGTATCTGTTGACACACACCAGGACGATACTTAATACAAGTACAAGTTATCTCGTAGCTGGCAAGGAAACTGTATTTGTTCTATTATGTTCGGAAACTATATTAGTTTTTATAGATACAACAATGTCTTCTTTGTCTACATGAGGAGTAAAGACTTTTGATGATAATAATTTTAGAAATTTGTCAATTTTTCTCTGTTAAAGCTGCAGTTTTTTTTTTTTTTTTTTTTTTTTTTTTTTTTTTTTTTTTACAGTGAAAGGAAAACATCATTACCATTTACAACACATCACATTATTTAGATTACCAACTCGTTAGATTTAATTTTTTTTTTTTTAGATTAGTTATCTTTGTTTATTTTAAATACAGATTTTTCATTACTAAATGAAACAAAAATATTTGAAATGAAATAGTGGTGTTAGAAAATCTGAAGGGTGGCAGTTATAATCTTTTTTTTTTTTTTTTTTTTTTTTTTTTTTTAATCATACAACACAGTCTATTACAGAATCTAAGATTTTAAATAAACGGAAATTTGAAAAGTCTGTGTCAAAAATAGAACTATGTTCTTAAATTAAATTGTGTTTAGAAGAAAAATAATTATTTTATAATTATTTGTCATTTCCAGTTGTATCATAATAAAATTATTTTAATAAAGAAACAACGTTAAATATATATATATATACATATATATGTCGTTTAAATAAATTTTGGAATGAAAAAATGCGTACATATCAATTAAAATTGCTGTCATACATTATTTAAGTTGTCACCTACATGTGAAGCATAATTACGGAGTTAGAAATGAAATTAAGTTTTCTTAAAATGTTTTTTTTTTCATTAAACCAGAAAATAGTATATCTAAGTATTTTTTTATTTTCTTTGAAATAAAGCGTTTTTTGAATCATAAAGTGAAAAAAAAAAAAAAAAAAGAGCGGAGAAAATTATTTTTACATAAGCTTCGCAGATTACAGTGTTAATTAAATACCAATTATATTACGAAAGGAGTAAAAAACGAAATTGTAATTAAGAGTCATTATAGTCAATGCTTATATAATTTGAAAACGATTTATTTTTCTAAAATTTTTCTTTTACAGATTTTTTATGAGTTTTTTTTTTCACCATGCCAAAAATTCTGATAATCTAAAGATTAAAATTTCTTCTCACCTAATTATAAAATAAGTAGAACGGATAGTTCTTTATTTAAGAGACCATTCATATATATATATATATATATATATATATATATATATATATATATATTATAACTTTCCATTTAAAATTGCCGTATTTGTTTTAATATTTTTAAAAAATATATATTATATATCCTCTTATTCTTTAGAGAAATAGTAATAAGATTTTTCGTTCTTTATTTTCTTACTAGCTGCCTTTGGCGACCAGCTGGTTTGCGATCCTTGGAATATCTGACGGTACGAAACTCCCGCTCGGTGGCGCCATTCCCATTTCAGTATTAAAAATAGCTTATTGACATATTGTGTAAATAGCTTTATAGAAAATTTTAAGTGTAGTAAATTCCCGCTGGGTAGCGCCTGCGGCGCTCTCTTCCCCTTTCAGTGTCTACAACATTCTTTTCGCTCACCATGTTATGTTATTTGGAAATTCTGACAGTAGCAAAGTCCCGCTCCGTGGCGCCTTATCCCCATTGCAGAACTTACAATAGCAAATTGATCGAGCATAGTGCAAATAGCTTTTAAATTTTACCTGTAGCAAATTTCTGCTCCGTGGCGACTACGGCGCCCATTTACGTTTCATGATTTGAAATAGCTTGCTCGCTCACCGTCTAAAGGAACACTGAAAATTCTGTTCGTGGAAAATTCCCTACCCGGTGCGGCCTACAGTCTTCAAATCTACTCCCAAATAGTTTACTCATATTTGGAGATAATGAATTATTTAAATATCAAAGTGCCACCTGGCGATAGAGATTTGCAACGTGTATTCTTCAGTTGCAATTCAAATAACTTTAAAAATTATATATCACTTATGAAATTGGGTTAAATAGAAGCTGAGACACAAAAGTAATATAAACATTGTTATAAAAAGATTTGTGTCTGACTTATCAGTGGTTTTCTCCGAAACATGCGTAATTGCGGGCTAAATAATGTTAAAAATCCTTAATAAGAAAAGTGAGCGGAGTAGCGGAATTCGGAAGTCTTCAAAATAAAAAAGAATAAAGGTGTTCCGGGTTTTCTGTGGTTTTCTCTGAAACTCCCGTACTGAATTTAATGGTTTATATCAGTTTAAAAGTTCTCAATAAAATTAATGTAAAATATATTTCGAATGATATATTATAAGCAATTTAATCATGCTTAGAATTGGATATATTGGAATAAAGGTGTTCTGGGTTTTCCGTGTTTTTCACTGAAACTCCCACACGGAATTTAATGGCTTATATCAGTTTAAAAGTCTGCAATAAAATATATTTGAAATGATGTATTATAAGTAACTTAATCATAATTCGAATTGCAGATATTGAAATTTTAAAAGATTAAAGTGACATCATGCGGTAGAGATTTGCGATCTCTACTTTCTAATTACAATTCAAACAAGTTTTAAAATTATATATTACTTATGAAATCATGTTAATTAGAAACTGAGGTACAAAGGTAATATATATATATATATATATATATATATATTTTTTTTTTTTTTTTAAAGATTTGTGTCAAATTTATCCGTGTTTTTTTCCAAAACTTGCGTAATTCCGGGGGCTATTGTATGCATATCAATTTGTATCCAATTTGCATTACCATCTCTTGGTGCGCCTTTTTTTTTTTTTTTTTTTTTTAGTCCTAGAGTGTATAATAAAACAAAGTTAATTCATATTCTAAAAACGAAAAATAAAAGAATGAGAAATAATGACTGGTACAATTGTAATTTTTTTTTTTTTTTCATCATAATATTTTAAATTTAAAAGTAGTCAACAAAAAATAAGCAAAAAATTGGTCTCAAAATGATTTTGGAAAAAAAAAAGTGTATAAAAAATAACTTATCATCATTTAAGTTACAAAATAACTCTATGAGAAGTATTCTCTTAGGCAGTTGAGATCTAGATCCATTGGAAAACGATGAAGCACTTCTATAAGTTTTAGTTCTTCGATTTTTCCTTCCCCCCCCCCCCTTAAGAATGGATGTCTTTCATATTCTTTTCTAAAGTAGTTTCAGAATAGTACATGATATCCATAAATCGATACTGAATTTAGACGAGTCCACTCCAAATAATTACTCTTTTTTCCTTTTTAAGCTCGAAAAGTATCTAGTTTAAAATTTAAAAGGGAAAAAGATGACGAAATTAATGTCGATATTAATTAAAAAATAATATTATATACTTAAAAAAAAAAAAATAATAATAATAATAAAATCGCATTTTAAAGCATTCTATGATAATTATAAATCGATAGTGAACTTAGAAGAATGTGAATCAAATATGTAATCTTTTTTCTTTCCATTCTGGATATTTCTAGAATTTAAAATTAAAAAAAAAAAAAAAAAAAAAAAAAAAAAAAAAAAAGAAAGAAAAAAAGATAACATTAATAATAATATTGGTTAAAACTTTTTTAACTAAAACCATTTTAGTACATATTGTTCTTTACTACACAAGATTTTGTTATATTAATTCAAAAATAGAACATTACATAAAATAACACATTATTTTATACATTACACTGTTAAAAAAATGCAGAAAAAATACAGAAATTCTCTGTAATTTCAGAAAAAAAGTCGTAAAATACGTTTTGTCTACGTAATTGTTCCGTAATTTACGACTTTTTTTCTGAAATTACAGAGAATTTCTGTATTTTTTCTGCATTTTTTTAACAGTGTACCTCTCCATAAACGGCTCACGACTTTCAATTTCAGACATTTTGTCAAATATATCAAAAACAACTCTGTAAAGAATAATTCTAGAAATAATATCTGGCTGGAGCATGGGATTATGACGCTTCTTCTTATTACCTGTATAAAATTTTATAAAGCTATATATTCATGGCGATATAATGTTTGCTTTTAAAAAACTGAAAAAAGAAAAAACAGCACAAATATTTGAGGCGTCGCCTAAAATATTTTTTTTTCCTTTACACATTAAGTTTTCTTTACACACTCAATTGGTCGGAATCTACGCACGTACGTTTAAAAGCGTCTTTAGAATTGCTTTTAAGATACATCGTGAATGATGTTTTAGGAGCACTGCATCTAAAAACATAGAAAAATTACATCAGAATAGGATATTTATTATCTTATTGGTTTATTCGCTTGTTTCGAGAAACAACCTAGATATGATGACATTCCAATAGTAACATCGGATCAATGATCTTTGGATAATAACGGACAGTTTCTGACCACCTATTGTCGTTAGAAACAGTCCTTAATCATAAAAAGCTCATAATCTGATAGATGTTGAAATTTCATCTTGTCATGAGATGTTTCAAATAAAACGTCCTCTACAAAATTTACATTTAAATGAAACTCCTTTAATATATAATGTCGTAATTAATTTTTATTGTTTATATTTTGAAGCAACACAATGCAATAAATTTTGTATGGGTTTTCTATAAATGTTTTTTTTTTTAAAGATTTTTTCTCTTTATGTCATTTTCTAATGTCTGTCTATTATATTTTAACTGCGAAAATCATAAATTACTTAGACAATCAATGAAGCTTTATAGCAATAATATGTATAGAAGATATTAAATATTTTAATTCAATATCGAGAAGATAGCTATTATTAAGAAAGTTTACCTAACTTCATCAAAATTTTCGAAACTGAATTTTTAATGAAAAGCGAAATATACATTTAATAGAAACTCTTTTAATATACAATATTCTCACGAATAGTCTTGATAGTTATTAACTGAAAACTTATACCGTTCAATATTTCTATTTAATTTATTAATAATTTTATTTAAAGGGCAGCGAAACAAAAATATTCATTGGTGAAAAGTTGTATGTTTATATTTTAACATCCACAATGCAACTCAATTTTCAAAAAAAATATTTCTTACAGCAGGGAGCTATTTTGAAATTAAATTAAAAACATTTCGTTATTATATATATATATATATATATAATGTGTGTATGTGTGTTCCTGTGCACAATAAAATTGCGAAAACTCCAAAATATATGATGGGTAATTAAAAAAAAAAAAAAAAGAAATCGGTAAATGGTCCAACATTTCAGAGTAACAGAAACAATAAAAGGTATATACGCAACTATGCATGCATGTTCACAGGCATTTTGTGAAGTGCTATATATCAATGGAGACATATACCCTTCACGATAACTCACTGTGAATATTTTAATGAAGTTAATGGAAAAATTTATGTCACAGAGGGATACAGTAAGTCTGCATTTAAAGAGTTTTATGCAAGTACAATTTAAAATGGAAATTAAATATCTTTGCTTTGTATTGTGCACGTATCGATACAATAATAACAAAATGTTATTTACATAAGTAAAATATCCTATTTATTTTACACTCGAATGATAGTAGCTCAAACGTCGATTATATTAGACTGCTAAATGGGTATCGCTCTATCACTTTTTGGTACATTTACTTCCAATACATTGAGATAAAAAAAAGTATACCGCCTTCATATAGAATAAATAAGTAGTCCCTTAATTAGAAATATAGATTTCCGAGCTATGCACATAAGGCAGGCGAATAAACTGAATAGACGAAATGATCGAGAATTCCTAGTCTACACATTTATAGACGGTGGAACAATATTCTGAATCTTTTGTACTGCGAGAAATTCTCGCTTGGTTTTCTAGAATTCGGTAATAACCAAGATTACAGTTGCTGAAACCCGCCTCTTGTAGTCTCATTTATTTACAGAGATTTTTAAATAACTTTGCCCTCGAGAATATAGACAAACTCTCTAGAAGTCTAATAGGGGTTTCTAGAACTCGCTTTCAAAAGGAACTAGAATTTATAAGGATGACATGGAACTATTTTTTCTAGAGCCACAATTTAGATTCTAGATATCAGTAACAGAATTTTTTCTCGGTGTAATTTACTGTCCAGTATTTATTGATATCAGATATTTTTTCTACTTCTATTATTTCTAAGCTACGGTGGTTACTTATAACGTCGGGTTTCTACGATTATTTCAACGATTCAGTAAAACTGCATCAAAATGTACTTGATTTTTGAATTGTCTTCTTTGGAAACCGTGGAAAACAATTTGTTAAGTGACCTGAACTTTGAAAAATTTCGACAAGAGTGAACAAACCTGTGTGTGTACTGTTTATGTACGTAAGTATAGATCTGGAACTGTGCTATGCAGAACATCCCTATACACCATAATGAAATATTATATCTTCATCTATTTATAAAATCTTCAATATTTCGGAATATCGGAATATTGAAAGCGCCATATTTTAATTTAAACTATTATTTTATCTTGTATGTCATTATCTTGTAGTTAATAGTAGTAAGTAATGTATTTAAATACTGTTTTCCAGTAACTAAAAACCGCTCCCTAATCTTTTACAGACCGAATTCAAATACAGGCATATATTTAATACTTTTTGTGTACGTTTTACCTTAAAAAGCTTTAGTTTAAAACTATTATTCATTCAAATTTCTAATATATATTTATATGTATATATATATATTTCTTATTTTATTTCAAATGGATGTTTCGGGCCTGTGCACAATGAAATACATAGCTTTTGCTATCGTTGTGACAGAAAAACATTCATTTATTTAGCATGTTTGCATTCTACCAGGCCCTTGATAACGTTAAAGTGCAAATAATGCTGTTTTCTTATTCAAACTTGCTTTAATTCATTTAGATTTGACTTTATTTCTTTTTTGGTTTGATTTTGGTCTTTGTTTTTGATCATTTTAATTGTTTGAATACTGATTTTAAATCATCTTTAAATTCCAACTGTATGTACTGATAATATTATATTTCTACTGTACGTTCTGATTACCTATCTATCTATATATATATATATATATATATATATATTCTTAATATGGAAACATAATATTTGTACGTTCTGATACTGTACGTTCTAATTATCTATCTATCTATCTATCTATCTATATATATATATATATTTACTTTCTTAATATGGAAACATAATATTTGTTATTGAGAACAAAAATGTTTCCCGAACCATTCCAGGTGCATATTTTATTAATATTATGAAATTTCATATTTTTTTTTTAAACAATGTGATCTATTTTGAGTACTAAAAACGATTTTTAGAAATACTTGATTCTATTTCACATTCACGTAATTTTTTTACGATACGTAGATGGAAAATTACATTTAAAGAAGTCTTTTTTTTTTTTTCAATTTGTATATGCTTCCTCTTATATGATTGAAATTTGGCTTCTGTTCCTTTTAAATAATAAATCTATTTTTTAATTATATATGCTAATTTTTTCGCATGTCAGTGTTGATGTAATTAATTTTTTCACGAATTTTTAATTAGGTATTCCCAATTGGAAACACTGGCCTGTCAAATTTTAAAATAGCAATGATTCTCCTTTAAGACACCAGTTTAATCATTCGCTATGCTGAGATCATACCAATAACATTTAAAACAATTTTATCAATGAAAAATAAAACATTTCTTATCCTAAAAATGTAATATTTTGCTACTTTACGTTGTCTTTAATCCTTTTTAGCACAGTTTCTCATTCTATCATTTTAACTCTATCGGTTAGTGATGGTTTATTTATTTTATTTTTTTTTACTCATTTTAGTATATCGCCAATTATTTTGAATATGTTGATCCTCGACATTTTTATAAAAATTTCAACTGAATTCAGCACCAGACATTTTTAGTAGAGCAATAAGATGAATTTTCTGTCTTCTAATTCTTATTTGCGAAAGATATCTTTTCACTGAGAAAAAAATCTGTAACTGTGTGGAGTTTGCATTCCTGCAAACTCCATCTTAACTTAAATACTTATTTAGATTACTAAGAAAACCAGAGACTTGAAATGAACAAACAATAAGAGTTTATTTGAACCAGATTAATGGGAGGGCGGCCTGGTAATAAAACTTAGCTCAGTCAGCGTATTACTAAATCAAAATATATAAATAAACAATTTAATTATCTTAAATATCTCACCCCAGCAGATAGTCGAAGGTGTAGAGACGGTCGCACTCGTACTCCGCTATCAAGACTTCAGTATGGATCAGAGGATTCCCTTCGGACCCAATTTGACCTTTCCGAATGCTAGTAGTTGCGCTCACCAACACTCATCACTACTTAACTTCACACAACTAAATCTCCACGACTCTACTTCCCGATATTCACCAAAATAAGATTCATCACGTCCACTATACTATCCTCCAACATCCACTATTTTTATACTTCTTTCTGCACCCTCCTTTCACTACATTTCAATCCGTTCCATTAAAAATCACTTCTAATTTATCTAACATTCAAAATCTAAGTCTTTTATTGCAGCACCCTGCCGACACAACACTAACTCGACCTCAACCTTCACCGAGTCACTGGCGACGAAGTGATTTTAACTGTCCCCACTTTCTACTTTGCTGGATCCAGCTTAATTAAAACAACTGTGGTGACGTTCTGACGTCTCAACCTCACAACTGTCATCTAGAATCTGGATTGTGAATCTAGTAAAAATAGTTCCATGTCATCCTTATAAATTCGTGTCCCATTTAAAAGCGAGTTCTAGAAACCCCTGTTAGATTTCAGGAGCGTTCGCCTATATTAACGAGGTCAAACTTATTTAAAAATCTCTGTAAATAAACGTGAATACAAGAGGCAGGTTTCAGCAACTATAATATTGGTTTATGACCCAATTCTAGAAAATCAAGAGAGAATATCTCGCCATACAAAAGATTCAGAATATTGTTCCACCATCTAGAAATGTATAGACGAGAAACTCTCGATCATTTCGTCTATTCAGCTTACTGGTGTACTTTATACGCTTAGCTCGGAAATCTATATTTCTAGTTTAGGGATTTAGAACCTGGCCATTTATTCGTTCTAGATGAAAGCAGTATGTACTTTTTCTCAGTGTTCTATCAAACCAACTGTTCCACGTCAGAATAAACAGTTTTAAATCTTAAAAATCTATTTGCCATGTGGAGAATTGACTTTATTAATATTTTACTTAAAAAACGAGCATTTCACGTTTCACTTCATGTAGAATCTTGTTCTGTAAACACTTTTAAAATGATCGTTCGGGAAGATATGAAAAGTTATACATGGAACTAGTTAATCATGTAGCTTAAAATATTGCTTATTAATTTTAATTTAGTAGCTCGTAATTACAAAATACATAAAATAAATAAATAAATAAAAACAGCAAAACCTTAGTTGTCCTTATAATTATGATGTCTGAAAGTGTAAAGAAATATATATATATATATATATATATTACTAATTTCATTTTTACTTTCTTCTATATGTAATATAGAGAAAGTATTGGATTCGCGAAAATTTTCGACCTCCGTTTTTTGACGGATCTACACGTTTTGGGGTGTCCTGAACACGAATTGATAGTTTTTAGAAAATGTCTGTCTGTCTGTGTGTCTGTCTGTCTGTCTGTCTGTGTGTCTGTCTGTCTGTCTGCCTGTCTGTCTGTCTGTCTGTATCATTTTTTTGTGGACACTCTATCTCACGAACCAATGAATGAAATTTAACCAAACTTGGTATTTAGTTACACCCTCACATAAACTGGTGCTGACTAGATTTAGGGATCAATTGCTCAACAGGTGGCGCTGTGATCGTATTTTATGCAAATTTTTAACATGGCAGAATAGGACCAAATTCCGTATAAATGGGCATAATGAGAGTTGTTTTAAACTTGTGATTGTAAAATTAATATGAATTATTGATAATAGTAGTAGTTAACTAGGAAAAAAAATTGTGCATGTGGGGGCATCGGTTCCCCCCCCCCTGGGGGGGAAGTACCCCCCCGGGGAAGTAAATTTTCAAGATGGGTATCTTTCGAAAGGTCTCGTTGATAATAATAATAGTTAACTGGGAAAAAATTTTTGCGCATGTGGGGGCATCGGTTCCCCCCCACACACCGGGGGGGGGGGAGGAAATACCCACCCGGGGGGGCAAAGTTTCAAGATAGGTATCTTTCGAAAGGTCTCGTCAATACCTTTAAAATGAATGGTTGAACCATAAATCTGTGATAATTTAAAACAAAGTTATCGATTTTTTTTACTTTTAACAAAAAAAAAAAAAAAAAAATCGCATTTTTTTTTTTTTTTTTTACGAAATTTAACCAAACTTGGTATTTAGTTGGTCCCCGACATAAACTGGTGCTGATTATGTTTGGGGATCAATAGCTCAACAGGTGGCGCTGTGATAGCATTTTATCTAAATTTTTAACATATGGCAGCATAGGACAAAAATTCGTATAAATGTGCATAATAAGAGTTGTTTTAAACTTGTGATTGTAAAATTAATATGAATTATTGATAATAGTAGTATGTAACTAGGAAAAAAATTTTCTGCATGGGGGGGCATCGCTTCCCCCCCCCCCCCCAGGGGAGTAAATTTTCACAATGGGTATCTTTCGAAAGATCAGGTTGATTAATAGTAGTAGTTAACTAGGAAAAAATTTTTGTGCATGTGGGGGCATCGGTTCCCCCCCCCCACCGGGGGGGGGAAGTACCCCCCGAGGGGGAAAAGTTTCAAGATGGGTATCTTTCGAAAGGTCTCGTCAATACCTTTAAAGCGAATGGTTGAACTATAAATCTGTGACAATTTAAAACAAAGTTATCATTTTTTTTTTAACGAAATTTAACCAAACTTGGTATTTAGTTGGTCCCCGACATAAAGTGGTGCTGATTACATTTGGGGATCAATAGCTCAACAGGTGGCGCTGTGATCGTATTTTTTCTAAATTTTTAACATGGCAGTATAGGACAAAATTTCGTATAAATGTACATAATGAGAGTTATTTTTAACTTGTGATTGTGTAAAATTAATATGAGTTATTGATAATAGTAATAGTTAACTAGGAAAAAATTTCTGTGCATGTGGGGGCATCGCTTCCCTCCCTGGGGGGGAAGTACCCCCCCGGGGGGAGGGGGTAAATTTTCAAGATGGTATCTTTCGAAAGATCACGTCAATGCCTTTAAAACGAATGGTTGAACTATAAATCTGTAATAATTTAATGCAAAGTTATCGATTTTTTTTACTTTTAACAAAAAAAAAAAAAAAAAAAAAAAAAAAAATCTTTTTTTTTTTTTTTTTAATATTGTTACTGATTGAATATGTATTACTTTTAACAAAAAAAAAAAAAAAAAAAAAAAAAACTTAGAAAAAAAATCGTACTTTTTTTTTTTTTAATGTTGTTACTGATTGAATATGTATAGGAAAATATAGAAGAAAGTCTTGTGGTGGCCACAACATACTATTTATTTTTAAATAAGTAAAAATTTAGTTTTTTAGAATAGATATATTAAATGCATCTAGCATAATCTCGTTCCCAATAATTTTTCCATTAATTATTTCAAAACGTAAAATGCCCTTGAAATTATGAGAAGGAGAGTATAGTGAATATCACATACATGAATATTTATAGGATTTACACTGGTGCAATTCAATGTCAGTAGAGAAAAAAAAATCATTCCAAGTTACCACAAATATTGTACAATGCTCTTGGCATAGAACATGAAGTTATAGATATTCTATTTGCTGTCTTCAAATGAGAACGCTGTGTGTTAAAACTTGTAGGAAAAGGTATATGAAAAAAATATGATCTATTATATTTATTTTGTAAAATTTATTATTTTTTTTAATATTCTTTATTTTATTATTGTTATCTTTAAATGTTGAATCAAATTTTTCTTTCTTAATTTTTAGCAGACGTGTTTTTTACGATATTTTGCATTTTGATAAGTTGATCCTATAATTTTCATATTTTTGTCAGCAAGTCACTACAAACTAAACATCTAATATTATTTTTTCAGGTATATTAGCATAAAAAGTATATAAAGTTAAAGTTTAGAAGCTCTTAACATGCATTATTTTGTTACGTAAAACTTGTTTTGAATGAAAATGGGAAAATTATGGAAAAACTTTTCTTTTCTTTTCTTTCTTTCTTTCTTTTTTTTTATTTATTATTATTTTTTTTTTTATAGTTATGTCGTTAAGAAAAAAACATGCTACATCATATTTTAAAGTTTTGGCTTTTACGCTTAGCACTTTACCATAAAAAAAAGGTGTATTACTTTCAAAATTTGTTAAAAACTACTTTTGATGTTTTACTTGATCATTTACTTAGTAAGTGAAATCAACGGAGCGAAATACAATAAACATATGACACTTGGTTAATAGAAGAAGCTAAGGATAAAAATAAATTAAAAAATTAATCGTAAAACACCTATATATATATATATATATATATATATATATATATATTATGTGAATATTATACAATTTTTAAGTTATATATATTTTCTTTATATACATGGTATCCCTGCACCAGTTATCCAAAACAAAAAGGGAGATAGAATACACCTGAATATGTCAGAATTGCTTTGGAAGGCAATGGCACAAATGAAAGACACATGCAATAATCTACACAAAAAAGTACAAGTCATAAATCAGAGTAAAGGCTTAAATTGTGTTCTTCGAGTTTGATACAAGCCTCTCGCACTTCGATGCAGGAAAAGCTGGAATAGAAACTTTCTGCTACGTCCGTATTTTTTAACCACGTTTCATACGACCATGGCAGCTTCTGCGTATGTGCGGATTCAACGATTCCACTGTTAAAATAGGGGTGATAGCCCTTGTCGTTGAGAGTAAATAAACGATAAGGGAACACCGAATGACTGGATGTTTACTAAATCCCAATCTGTCGATCAATTTGGCACCCCTCCATATTTGGACTCGTTCTCACTGTTAGGCTTAGAAAACGTGGTTACACTACACCAGCTATTAGTATGCGTTTCACACGATCCTAGACACTGTAAACAATGAAATCATTCACCAAGGACTTTATATGGTCAGAAAATGTAGTCGATGCAATAGTGAATAAATATGCTCAGAAAATACGCACGAGAATAACTGTACTTGTAACGTCATTGCCACTCGACTATGTGATTCCAACTCGACTGAGTACACTTAAAATAATCAATTTTAAAAAAACTTTTTAAACCAAAATTTTAATATATCATCTCTCTATATATAAATGGCTAAGAGGGTTTTCTCCCTGTTTGTCTGTATGTTGAAGCAAGCTGATTGGCCAAGAGAGATTTTCTTCTGTTTGTCTGTGTGTTGAAGCAAGTTGCCACCAGCCTTTCATTCTTTAGTTAATTTAAAAAAATCTAATTGTCCGATCGATAAGTTAATTAAACAGACGGATTCAGAAAAAAATGCCCCTTTCATTTGGTGCCTTATTTGTAACGAAATTTTGATTAGATTTTTTTAAATTAATTAAAATGTGAAAATAATAACCTGGTAAAAGCTTTAAAAAAAAAAAGGCTTCTTAAAAAAACTCTTAAAAAATTCTTAGAATACTGTGAAGTCAACGAAATTTATTTTCAAAAAATAACACTCCGGACTTTCGAGGTATCGAACGCTCGACCACCGCGTTACTAACATGGCGCTCTAAGCACCTGAGCCACGTAGAGACAAATGAAAAAGCTTATATTCACCTTAAAATGGAGGCACATTTTTTATTAGCTTGCGATTCACTAACATACCGTAGTGAATGACAGTAAGTAGATAAGAATTTGGGGAAAAGAAAAAGCAATAGAAAAAGAAAGAAAGGAATATGAATATGAAATTCGAATGTAGTATTCCTTATAAAATAATTTATTAAAATTTTAATTATTGTGATGATTTTTTCCCAGTTATTAATTATATATATATTTTTTTTTTAAGAGTGTATAATGAATAACGGAAGTAAAAGTCCGTTATGGGGTAAAAAGTATAATGAAATGAAGAAGGAAATGGTTTTAATTTAATATTTCGAGATATTCGTATTTTTGCCTAACGAGGAAAGTATAAATCGGTAAAATTTCTATTGAAAGCAAACCAAGCTTAAATTAAAGAGCATAACCGAAAACATTGGGTAGGGTAAAAATTTTGCGCAACAACCTTCTGTGGGTCAAGATATGATCCTAGAAATTTAAGCTGTTTTGTTTTGTTTAAATGATTTCTCAAAACGTATAGATCCACCAAAAACCTCAGACTCAAACTTTTTTATGAATACAATACTTTATTTACAAAATGTTTTTTCTTGAAATAAAAAAAGTATTGTAGCAGCCACACTTTTACTTTCTCTTGCTGGGCTCTAAACTATTATAGTTTATATTGTAAAGGTACTGCAGTTGAACATTACTAATGAATTTTAAAAAATCACAAAATAGTTTTAGAAATAGTTTTATTTCACTCAAGTTACTGTTTGAGAGGATATGTCGTGTATCGCAGCTAAATTCATTAATCAATTGAGGTTGATATTATGTATTTTAGTATATGTTAAAATTTTCAAAGAAAATGCCGCCGGCACGACTTTTTCGAACTTGCTTGATTCAATTCAATAGCTCAGTATATTATTCATAAAACATATATATACCTAAGACTATTCTTAAATTCAGCATACAAAATGAATACTTATGGACTGTGACCATCATTAAACATTTTTCTGTATAATCCTAATATATCAAAAGATAGGGAAAATGAGTAAAGTATGAAAAAGGCTGCATGATAGCGGTAATTCACTGCTCGGCATGAAAATTGCCCCCAACACTCTTTTGGCAAATTCTTATGTAAAATGACCTCATGAATACGAATAGGACGTCCATTTTGCCCTATAACCCATCGTTTTTTAGGAACGGCCCCTATTTTGATCAGTTTTCGGCAACTTTATGGCTATAAGTTTGATTTTTAGGGGGGGGGAGGGTATTTTAACTGCTAAATATCTTCTGAGGGGCTACAGGGAAAATTCTAAAACAACAACATTTGCGGCAAGGGGAAAATTTAAGGGGGGGGGTGGTGCCTTACATTTCTTTCTTTTTTTTTTTTAATCTGTTATTAATTTTATTTATTAAACATTATATTTTTTTGTTTTTAAGTGTTAAATTAATTCTTTTTCACTCTCCAAATCAAATTCGTGGCCATAAAATTACCGAACAGTGATAAAAATTGAGGTAGGGGGGTGGTGTTCCGAGAAAACGGTGGGTTGCTGGGCAAAATGGTAGTCATATTCGGAATCAGGAGGTCACTTTCAGCAAGAATGGTATCAGGGGTCGAAAAAATATTTTTTTTGCAGAGCAGTGTTATCGGCAGATAAGCATCTAAATTAAATCAGAATGGAATTTCATAAATATTATATCATGTATGAATTTTAGTGTACATATTAGGTAAAGCTAGGAGAGATTGCGCACATAGGGGATTGGTGGGAAAGAGAAGTGTGAGCGAGTTCTGATTTCAGTTGGTTGTACAACATAAATAGTGAAGTGTCGATTTGAATATGCATGTTGGTTGCTCCAAGAGTCAAAGATAAAACGTGGTTATTTTGTCTTGTTTTCAAAAATAAGTGCTTGAATTTTTTTTAACCCTACCTAGGAATTTCTATACAATGATAGTAGTACAAAATATTTTTGATTTAAACAATTTTTCATGAGCTACTAACCTAGACTAAGGTACGAGCACCACGATTTTCTCTAAAAAACGAATAATTATTTAATAAGATACTGCACAATCTCTCCTACCAAAATGGGAAAGTTTGCTCATTGTGCATTGATTTTTATAAAATTTTATACTAATAGAGATTTCGCAGCTTATTGGTAATGACAATACAATGGGTATGAGTTTGTTGAATATCTGGAAACTGTACCAGGTAATAGCTTCAAGTGTCTGGACTACTTCAATCCATTCGAGACGGCGCATCTTTTTGGAGACTGGACCCAGAATCTGAATCTGAAAATTATTCAGGAGTGGCACGGTCAACAAACGCCACACCTCTGGTGGTATTTACCTCTCGAATACTAATGTTAGTTTGTGAGAAAGTATTTAAATGTTATTGTATATCTGTTTAGTTTTGCTTTATTTACAAGTATGATACTAAAATTTTGTACAAATAGAAGCGATAAAACTAAATACAAGCATAAAGTATCAGCCAACTCAAAATTCTTTTTAAGGACTGTAATCGTCTAAATTTCAATAAAGTAAAATAAATTAAATTAACGTAAAGTTGAAACGAGAAGATTTCAAACCAAGTGAAATTTCGGTATGTTTTGAACATTTTTATGCGGAAGATTTTGAGGGGGAAAAAATTAATAAATAGTAAATGGGGGACGGATTCTGGGCTTAAAAGTGGACGGAACTAGC
This sequence comes from Salticus scenicus, assembly GCA_963930645.1. Classification (NCBI taxonomy): domain Eukaryota; kingdom Metazoa; phylum Arthropoda; class Arachnida; order Araneae; family Salticidae; genus Salticus; species Salticus scenicus. Next base: position 280,879,360 of record OZ005655.1, read on the forward strand.
CATATATCATTGCAAACACGGTGTGCTACCCGTTTATTTATGTATTTATTTATTTACTGGCTCGGAAATACATTCCACACATGATTAGCAATCCGTCTTCAACAGGTTCAGTTGTGGCAGGTGGCTGCACAATAACTCATCATGTACAATAAGTGCAACGATTGTGTACGACGAAAGATTCAGTCAGCAAACAAGAAACCATTCAATCTGAAAACGAAATGCATTAATTTTAAGTTAAATGTGTTAACTAGTAACGTAATGTTATTTTACACATTTATCTGCTTTTTATTATTATTATTATTTTCTGTTTCTTTAATATTTTTCTTTAAATAAACTTTCGTATTTATTTTTTTAATTTCTTTCTTTTTCTTTTGATGTTTTAATTATTGAATTAAAATATCCACTCCCAATACAAAAATATTTTTTTACACACAACTTAAAACTGTCATTTAAGTGCAATTATTATTATTAACAATATTATTGCAGTTATAATCGTAATCTCTCTTACCTATGTGCGCAATCACTTCTACACTGTAAGGAGAGATTGCGCAAAATAGCTCTATTGATTTTATTGCAACTGATGGTTTAAATTATATAAATAGTTATGGAAACGTTTACAAGAAGGATCAATTAAAAATTATGCACCAATAGTTTAGCAGAAAAATAATATTTAGATTTTTTATATCTTTCTGTTGAATTGTGCACAAACTCAAAATATCAGCTTGGAGCGTTATAGAAATTTTTTATTTAATTTTATTAAAATAGTTTTCGAGAAGTCTTAACGTATTTAATATTCTCATATTTCATTGCATATGCAGGTATACTTTCACAAATATACCGTCCACTGTCTTAAAACCAGAAAACAAAAAACTAATTTTTAATACTTTAATTATGGTTTGTACAGTACATATGTGATGTATAGAATACAATTACTATAATTATGTTAAGCATTGTAATTACGTTTAAGTTGTAGTACTAAAGTTCTTTGTTTTCAAATTTTCAACGATTAAAACTAAATTTGTAAATAATATTAAATTTAAGTAAAATTTCTATAAAATTGCGATCAAATGATTATTTAATAACAGGCAGCTTCTCTCTCCTGTAATCCTTATCCACCTATATTGTTAAATTGTATGTGTTGGTGAGCCAAAAAAAAATTTAAAAAATATATACACTTCTGTCGTTAAAATGTACTTGTACTATGCCCTAAAGAATATAAACTTGTTTAAATTATCCTGTATGAATCTGCCAATACATATTACAAAATAATCTGTATCACGTCAAAACATACCTTTTTTATCAGAAAAAAAAAAAAAAAAAAAACTCTTAACTCTCATTCCAGGAAAAAATTCAGTCACCATCCCTCAAGCTTATAGACACTTATTCCCAACGCGAATATCTTCTCAGAACTAGTTTGCTAATCGATATAAATTGGGGGGGGGGGGAATGCTTTTAAGACTATAAAAACGTATTGGTTTAAATTGGTTGAAAATGTCAAATTACTTCTTAAACGAAATAATGTTTTCTAATACGATTTCATTAAATTGATTTTAACAAAGTATTGGTTACATTTTTATTTATCTCCCTTTATTATTATTATTATTATTATTATTATTATTATAAATGATTCTTTTTTTAAAACTTGTTTTTTAATTAAATTTTGTCAAAACATCTTAATTAAAGAAATTATTTGAATGGCTTATTTAAGGAGGTTCATTAAAACATTATATTAAATCAAGAAGGCAAAAAAAAAAAAAAAAAAAAAAAAAAAAAAAGAGAGAGAGAGAGAGAGAGACTATTCTGTCAAAGGCATTATTTACTAAATTAGTTTAATACTTCCTCTTAATGCTACAAAGGTATTTTTCTTAAAAAATAATAATAATAATAATAATAATAATACACGTATTAACCCGTTAGCGCCCAGTGTCCTCATTTGAGGGCAGCTAATTAAATGGCACGTATATTTTTTTATGGTTTCTTGGAATGATTTCTGCTTTTTAGTGACATTTTATAGCGTCACTGTAAATGATCCCTGAAAGTTTTATGTGCCTACTATTAATTATTTTTTCATAATTTGGATAGTCAATTTATGATTTTTCATTCGTCGCACCTATACTTGCTTTTTGCGCAGGTATACTAACTTAAATCAAGTTGAATAATAATACATCTTAATATACTTTACTTTCGAGACCTTTGTCAACATGTAATAGGAAATTAATCTGTTATCTGAAAGTTTTTCTATCTCGAAGTTTTCTCGCTAGAACACTGAACGTCAATAAATGAGGATAGGCTTTAAATTTAAAACTATCAGAAGAATTGTTTAAGTTAATATATTTTACTGTCAGTTGTCTCTATTAATTTAGAAGTGAAAGAATCAGCTAATAATATTTTGTAAAATTAATTCGTGTGTTAACGGGTTAAGGAGGCTCATTAAAACTTAATATTAAATGAAGAAGGGAAAAAAAACAAAAAGACTATTCTGTGAAAGACATTATTTACCGAAAAAGATATTTACCAAATTAGTTTAATACTTCACCTTAATGGTACAAACGTATTTTACTTAAAAGAAAAAAAAATAATACATGTATTAAGTTATAGATGTTAAAATTAACGTTACAAAAATGTGTAGGGTTGCCTACTTTAACACTTTTTGGATACCAAAAAATCTTAACGGATGTTTTTTTTTTTTTTTTTTTTTTTTTTAATAAAATTTCTGTAACAGTTTTCACTGATTAACAAAACAAAATACGCCAAAAAGTGCTGTAGTGTGAACAATGTCAGTCACAACACTGGAGTGTTGTGACTAACGTCTAAAAACTAAACTATATTGTGGCTCTAGTAAAAATAGTTCTATATCATCCTTATAAATTCTTGTACCCTTTTTCTACCGAATTCTAAAAACCGTTATTCGAGTTCTAGAGCGTTTTCATATATTATCGTCGTCGAACTTGTTTGAAAATGTCCGCATATAAATGCGAATTCACAAAGAGAGTTTTAGTAAACTATAATTTCGTTTTATGACCCAAATTTTGGAAATAAATTACGAGTATTGTATCTTTTGTATTGCAATAATTTCTCGCAATAGAAAGGATTCGAAATATTCAGAATATTATTTCACCATCTAGAAAAGTATAGACTAGAAATTCTCAACCATTTCGTCTATTTAGGTTATTTGTTTATTTTATATGCACAACTCAGAAATCTTATATTTTTAGTTTAGAGATTCAGAAAATGACTATTTATTCGTTCTAAGTAAAGGCGCACTATTATTTTTAGCAGGGAACTATGGATAGAATTAAAAAAAGAATGCTTAAATAAATTCTTTCTTTCTACAGATGCTTTTAACGATTATTTTTACTTAGAGTCTTTATTTGAAAAAAAGTTATTCCCAAGTTTCTTTATTTGTTGTGCATTTTAAAATGACTATTTACCTATCAATATATTTACCAAATATTTTTCGGTATCGTAAAGACTATGGGGTTTCCCTTTTATGAATTGTAATTTTGAAACAAGTTATGTCTGTACAATAAAAAGAAAAATTAAGCAGTGCTATCAAAGAAAGTTTTAAAATTCATTTATGTAGTAAAAACAATTCCCTTCAGACGGCGCTGCGTCGCCGCTGAAAGAAAAAAGAACTTCTTACATATTTTGCTTTAGATTTAGGCAACAGCCAATTTAGTTTAGAATTTAGATTTTGATTCTTCGACTGCGTTCGAAAATGGAATTTTTCGATCACTCACTATGAGAGTAAATTAGATTTGGAATTATGTTCCTTAAATATTTTTTCTGTAAATAATATATAAATTGTAAATAGAATTTCTAATCTCGTTATGATCATTAAACTTCAAGAAAAAGAATGCACTGTTCCCCTTTTTTCTTTCTCTTGCTTCAAAGCAATTCGGCATTTTAATTTGTTCTTTTTTGTTAATAAGATTTTGAATGCCACTGAAACGTGAAATATTTATCATTTATTGCCATAAAGTATACTGCAGTTTTGCATTTTTAAATAAAGGTGTTATGAATATGTTTTTCGAATTTCTTTACATATGGAGCAAAGAGGTTGATTTTGTACATAAACAAATTTCTTGAATTTTTTTATGCAAGACCACACCAGTAACCGAAAGGGTCTGCTTTCGAAATTGCTAGATGCTATGTGTCGTATTCGGTTCCCGATCAAGCACTCGACCTATGCGCTCGGGTCTTTTCGTGGTTTTCTCCATGAATATGGCCTATGGCACCTTAAAAAGATCCAAACTGAGGACATCCAAGGAATGCCCAGAGGTCCCTCGTGTAGACAATATTGGCAACAAAACACCAACAGTAACATCTTTCTGCAAGATCCTATAACGCAAAAGGTGAACAAAAATGCCTATTTGAACGAAATTAATTTGAAATACTTTTGAATAATAAAATAAGTTAACAAACGAAAATATAATTTTAAAGATTCATTTGAAATTGTGAGGTAATAATTTTGTAAAAAGGCAATAGGCATAATGACCATATGAACTTAGAAAAAATATACCGCCTTCATCTAGAACGAATGACTATAGCCATTTTCTGAAACTCTAAACTAGAAATATAGATCTACGAGCTATGCGTGTAAGATAAACAAATAACTTGGATAGACGAAATGATCGAGAATTTCTAGTCGATACTTTTCTAGATAGTGGAGCAATTATTATGAATACCTATGTATTGTGAGAAATTCTCACTTGATTTCCAAAATTGGGTCAAAAACAAAATTATAGTTACAAAAACTCGCCTCATCAGTTCGCATTTATTTCCAGAGATTTTTAAATAATTTTAATCACGTTAATATAAGAAAACGCTGAAGAATTTTAATAGAAGTTTTTAGAACTTGCTTGCAAAGATAACTAGAATTTATAAGGATGACATGGATCTGTTTTTACTAGAACCATCACGATTTAGTTTCTAGATAACAGTCACAGAGTTTCTTTCAACTTAGTGGGAAACAAGAGTTCATGAGAATTTATTATTTTAATTAGGAAATTTTGTGAAACCTCATAGAAACTTTTCGGAGTAGCGTTAGATACTGCAAAGTTTTCCGAAGTTTTATTTAGGTTGAATGTCTTTTGTGGTTAAATCTTGCCAGGGGTTTCAACATTCTTTTTTTTTTTTTTTTTTTTTTACTTGCCTTTTATTTATTTATTTTACTTATTTACTTATTTTTATTTTTATTATTATTATTATTATTATTATTATTTTGCTACCACTATTTCAAACAGTATTTTTTTCACATACATATTAGCATTAAATCCTTTAGCAAAATGTTTATTTAAAATTATTGATAATAAGATGTACGCAGAAATGTTGGAAAGATGTGACCCCTGGATCAAAGTAATAGGTATTGGAGTTTGGTCAGGAAAATCGGACATAGAATTTTTGAGATTTACGAATTTTAGATTTTTATGTCGTTTTTGCATTACTGTTACAGATTCGGGAGTATCTTAGTGAAATTCAGTTAGGATAATTGAACAATGTTATTTTTAAATAAGCGACACATTCGAAGAAAGGAATTTTTTTTTTCCTACAAACACAATCAACACAAAGAATTTTAGCGTAAGTTATTTTTAATCATGTGTTGTTGGTTCGTGAAGACGAACTACAGCCAGTACCAATCATTTGTCACTCAGTTTGAACTACATTATCTACGCTTTAAACATTACTATTAGCGGAAAACAGTTTCCTCTTACTCAAATACAAAATAAACTAGTATAATATTCATACTTTCGTTTTTAGTCTGTTTCTTACATTCACAGCAGCAAGATATCTATTCATAAAGTTACGCATAACAACCTACCCTCGCAGTTTTACCTAAAATAAAATCTATTCGAATTATGGATACGTAACTTCCATAAAATTACAATTAATTCAGTTTTTTCCCAATGCAGCTGATAACATGGACAATTATCCTTACGCCATTAATTCATAACTTAAAATAAAGTCTCTATTTGATCACTGTAACATATATACTACTAATAATTGCGCTTTGACAAAAGTCTGAAAAAGAAGTTTAGTCTTCGGTCATTGAAATGATACTCTTGAGCTCTCTAGAACAACTAGTTTGTTGTAGGGCTACTAAGGCGCCCGTTGTAAAATAATCGTTTTATTTTATTTATTTCTCAAACGCACTTTAAATAATTCATTTGCTAGCAAGCCCGTGCGAAATTTTCTCACTTTGTTTATCTCTTCGTTAACTTTAAAATTATTATTTTATAGACGTCATTTTTTTTCACATGCATGAGCAAATTTATTTTTATTTTTATTTATTTTTATTATTTATTTATTTATTTATTTATTTATTCTTTATGGGAAAGCATATTTTATTTTATTTTATGCTGTAAAAAAATGGCAACAATTAAAATTTTAAAATGTATTTTAAAGCTTTTATTTTCATATTTTAATTTATTTAAAAAAAATCTAATTATATATTTGTTACAAATAAGGTACCAAATGAAAGGCGTAATTTTTCTGAATCCGTTGGTTTAAACAGCTTACCGATCGGGCAATTAGATTTTTTTTAATTGACTAAAGTATGAAAATTAGGAGACAGAGTCCAAGGAAATCTCTTATCCTACTCTTAAGCCTAAAGAGTGACAGAATCAGCCACCGAAGAGGGTAACTATATATATGCTGATAATTTGAATACAACAATCTATATGAATACAACAATCAATATTATAAAATAATCTGCCTCACATCAACTGCTTTTTATCGGTTAAAAAAAATCTATGGCTGTCACCCGAGGGAAAAATTTAGTTACCATTTATCAAATTTATCAATGTGTGTCCCCAAAGGGAATATAAGTCAATATCTTCTCTGGACTAAAGTATGGAATACGTTACAAGTTGAATAAAAACTTCTAACAGTATAAAAACGAATCGATTTAAATTGGTTGGAACTGTCACTTTAAAATTATTTCTTTTATTTCTTATATATATATATATATTTTCAACTGCAATTCCGATAAATTGATTTAAAAAATATATATTGATTACACTTCTTTTTTAATTAAGTCTTACAAAAGCCTTTTTTTTTTTTTTTTTTTCATGAATAATTTTTAAGTTATTACTTAAGGAGATTGTTTAAAACTCTTATAAATTCATGTTAAGAAGAAAAAAAAAAAAAAAAAAAGAATCTCATGTCAAAGTTATAATTAATTACCAAGCAATTATTAACTAAACTAATTTTTGGATTTTTCTTTTAAGCAATTAAAGATTTCCCCAAGAGAATAAAATAATAAATTCCAATATGTGAATTAATTTAAGTTTTAGATATAAAAATATTATTAAAAAGAAAAAATAAAGAAAAGAATTTTTAATTAAATACTTTTCATATAATTCGTATTCTTACAATTCATATTCTACTTTCGCTTAAAGTGATTTTTGAAGCTTAAAAACTTTAAATTTCAAAAGCAAACGTTTAAATATAAACCTCTTGAACTTCTTATACCATATTAATTAACCTATTACTAGTAAATTTATCACATTTATCACGAAGCTTCTTCAAATCAAATTCATGCTTTTCTTTTATTTATTTATTTATTTATTATTTATTATCACTTTTTTATGAGGTGAATCTTTAAAAGACAACGGAAAAACTCAGCAATAAAGTTGAGATATGTTAGTAATAGTTAAGGCACATGCACTAGGTTGCTTACAACCTAGTGTATCTGACATTTTTACTTTCCTACGTCTTCAGTAAGAGAATATTGGATTGTAAATATTTTCGACTTCAAATTTTCGGTAGATTTACGTTTCGAGGAGTGCAGAATAGGATATGACCCTTTTTAGAAAATGTCTGTCCATATGTCTCTGTGTGTGTGACAAAAATTTTGTGGCGACTCTATTTCAGGTTCTGCTGCACAGAATTCCATATAAATTTATATTCAGATGCACTTTCACATAAATTAGTGTCTATCAATTTTTGTATCAATCACTCAGATTGTGGCGTAGCTATATAGTGATTTCCACAATTTAAAAGAAGGCTATGTCTCAGGAAATACTACACAGAATCGCATATAAATTTATATGAAGATGCACCTTGACATGAATTAGTGTCTAAATACTTTAGTTGCCAATTGCTTAATAGGCGGCGCTGCTATACCACGATTCCCGTAATTTCATGGAAGGCTATTATCAGGTTCTGTTGCGTATAATCAACCAAAATTGATAAGTGAAACGGCCATTATAAGACATTTTGCTGATTCAATTTGGATGCATATTAGTCAATAAGTGACACTGCTATACATTAATTTTTTTTCTCAGGACGGGAAGGTTATATATCAAATTCTATGGCATATAACTATTTGGAACTTGATATGTGAGATAACCATTGAGAAAATGCGTTATTTTTTCACGTTTTTCATAGAGAATAAAACTCTCTTTCTTTAGATATTTAGTGTTAGTTTTCTCTAAAATGAAAACCGTCTGCAATTATCATGTTAGATAATTTTAATAAATAATAGTTTTAATAAATTAATTATTTTTACTGAATGAACTTCTATAAGAAAATATAGACGAAAGTTTTGTAATGGACATAGCATAATAGGTTTGTCATATAAACCCAGAGAGTCCGTAGATTATCAAGCGGTAGTTACTGTTTTCGTCCACAATCATATGTTACTTTTGTTTCACATTCTTATAGTGTTTTTTTTTTTTCTTGTATTCTTTGCTTAACAGAATAAGATATGTGACGTTATTCAGTAATAATTCGCTCATATCACTCGAGAATAAGACATAAAATATATACATTTCCCTCTGATTCTATAATATAAGAAAAAATAAAACATAGCTGCGATAAATGCGCCAAGCTGGAAAGCTGGTGTCTTCCAAGGCAAAAAGATGGCGGTTGATGAGCAGGTTGCATTATTACAGGGGCTCTACTAATAATGTCGTTGAAAGTGATAGTGTCATGAAACACTTTCCGCATGATTTTACATGTAAATGGGGTTAAAGCAGTGAGGTATGATTTATATCCTCAACATGCTAGTGAAAATGTTTTTGCAAAATCACACATCATATATAAGAGAGGCAAAACTCTCTGTGTAGTTTAAAATAATTGAGAATATATATTTTGTACCCTGAAAGAGGGTTTTTATTCTCAACAACTTTAACAATTCGTTTTTAGATAATCTTAAAAATTCCTCTTAATTTTAAAATATTAAGATAAAGTTTTGTAGATGGAAGAAAAAAATATATATATGTGTGTGTGTGTGTGTGTTATCGTGAAAGACTGAAGTCTGGAGAATGTCGATATTCACCAGTGAATGCCAACATTCACAAGTCGCTTCGTGTATGTCCGAAATATTTTCTAAATATCCTTATATCTCACTTACACCGGCAAATGTGGACATTCATCATGCACTGATGGTGAATGTTGAAAAAAAAAAAAAAAAAATCCGTTTTTAAATCATACTTTATTATTAAAACTTTATTATTAAAGAGTACATTCTAACCGAGAACAGAAAATAACGTTTTTAAATCATACTTTATTACTAAAACATATTATAATATGCGTCAGAATAAGAGAAAACATAAGTAATCAAGTTACATGCATTCTCCGGTTCCTGCACAATAAGGTTGGGGTGTCCAGTGACGTTTTTCTTGGTTTTCATGCGCGCGAAACGCACATACGAGCGTGATAGCGGTTGCTGCGAAAACTAGTTACATGCGTTCTCAAATTCATTCACAGCGAGGAACTCGTTTATTAAAGCTAAATATTTAGAGATTAAAATTTGGTATAAAATATACAAAGATTAATATCACATAAGTGAATAAAAAATCACATACATCTTTATCGGAATTCTGTTATTTTGAAACTTTCTGAAATGTCAACAAATTCCAGAACAGTTAAGTAATTTGTTCATATAATGAACCGTACTTTTAAAATTTTTATTGTAATTATTTCTATCATTTCTGTAGTACTTTATCTAATGCAGCTGGGGATGTCTTGCATAAAATAAAAACGGATAAAGCTATCTGAAATAAGTTCCAATTTACGCAAGAAAATAAAATACTGAAAGAAACTAGTATGATGTGGCCACCACATGACTTTCTTCTATATAATTTTACACAAAATTCATTCAATACAAATTATTTATTAAATTATTTTCCATGATAAATGCAGACGATTTTTATCTGACAGAATTATATCCATCACTAAATGCCGAAAGAAAGTCAACTTTTTGCAAGAATCAAAAGAAATGATTTTTTTTTTTTTTTTTTTTTTTTTTTTTTTAAGACAAAAAAAAAAAAAAAAAAATCGATAAGTTTGTTTTAAATTATCTAGTTCAACCGTTCGTTTTAAAGGTATTGACGAGATCTTTCGAAAGATACCCATAATGAAAAATTAACTCCCCCCGGGTGGGTACTTCCCCCCAGGGGGAAAGCGATGCCCCCACATGCACAAAATTTTTTTCCTAGTTAACTACTACTATTATCAATAATTCATATTAAGTTTACAAGCACAGGATTAAAATAACTCTCATTATGTACATTCATATGAAATTTTCTCATATATACTGTCATATTAAAAATTTAGACAAAAATACGATCACAGCGCTACCTGTTGAGTCATTGTTCCACAAACCTAATCAGCACCAGTTTATGTCATGGTCCAACTAAATACCAAGTTTGGTTAAATTTCGTTCATTGGTTCGTGAGATACAGCGTCCACAATATTTGTGATACACACACACACACACAGACACACAAACAGACATTTTCTAAAACCAGTCAAATCGTGTTCAGGACATCCCAAAACGTGTAAATCCATAGAAAACGGGAGTTCAAAAATTTTGAAGAATTCAATACTTTCTCTTTATATATATATATAGAAGAAATCAAAAATAAGTAAACAAACGACAACTGTAATTTTCAACCACATTTCGTGAAACCATCGAAGCTTCTGAGCAAGCGCTGACTCAACGAGTCCAGTGCTAAAATAGGGGTAATAAAGAGAAAATAAGCGATAAGAGATCACCGAATGACTGGATGTTTTCCAAACCCCAACATTTAGGTCAATTTGGTACTCCTCCAAGAACTTAGACTCGTCCTCACTGCTAGTTTTAAGAAACGTGGTTACACTCTACATGATCCGTAAGTACTGTTAAGACGACTAAATAAAGTCAGGGTTTTAATAAAAATCAAGGCACTCATATATTTAATATAAGTTTTTTATTCAGGAGTTGTTCTACTGTAAGGCAGTATTAACCGGTTAGCGCCCAGTGTTTCCATTTGAGGACAGTTAATAAAATGGCACGTATATTTTTTGTGGTTTTTATGGAAAGATTTTTGCTTTTTTGTGACAGTTTATAGCGTCACTCTAAATGATCCCTGAAAGTTTTATGTGCCTACTACTAATTATTATTTCATAATTTGGATAGTCATTTTATGGTTTTGCATTCTTCGCACATATATTTGCTTTTTGCGCAGGTATACTAACTTAAATCAAGTTGAATAATAACGTATATTATAATAGTTTACTTTCGAGATCTTTGTCAACATAGAATAGGAAGTTAATCTGTTATCTCAAAGTTTTTCTATCTCATAGTTTTCTCGCTAGAACACTAAACGTCAGTAAATAAGGATATGCTTTAAATTTAAAACTACCAGAAGAAATGTTTAATTTAATATATTTTACTGCCCGTTGTCTACATTAATGTAGAAGTGAAATAATCAGCTAATAATATTTTGCAAAATTAATTCGAGCGTTAACGGGTTAAGAAGAACGTAAGTTACTAATGATAAGTCAGATATCCATTGTATTGCATTTTTTCCTACGTCACATTATAACTATATATACGTTCGTATATATATATATATATATATACCGGGTGATTCAAAATAGATGTTACAGCAATTATATCGTAAACTAAGAAAGATAGAAACATACTTCCAATTACAAAATTAGAGCAAATTAAGAGTAGATTTCAGATATGGCATTTTTTTTTCAAAGGGGCTGTATACATATTAAATACGAAATTTAATTTTTATACGGTCCCTCATATCATGTGACTTATATTTAGAAAAATACTTTCCTCGCTCTAACAAGCAAAATAAAAAAAAAATCATCTCTCTAAGTCAAAATCTCGCTGAGTTATTGCAATTTGAAAATGATGACTTACACCACTTTTTTTTCAATTTTGGCATCTATTTTTCGACGCCAATGGGCTAACTTTAGGGGGTTATCTATGAGTTGAGAAAAATTAAAAAAAGATTCTTTATTTTAAAATAGCAACTAAAATCATTCAAACGCGTGAAATCAACAATTTTAAGAATTGAATGCAAATTTACATTATTTAGTATTGTTAAAAAATTTAATAGTTAAATTTCTGACGGGGTCACCTGCAAATTAAAACACGTTGAGAGGGAAAAAACTAAAAGACTAGCAAACCGTGTGAAATTTTTGCGCTTTATTTTTACCACTTTCCATCATGGTTGATAAATTTAATGACTTCGGCTCTTTAACAATTCCAGCAAGATTGAAAAGTGTTAATGACTTCGATTTGTGTGTCTGTCCCTCCGTCTTTCTGTGTGTCTGCACTCTAACTCCCGTGAATATTCATAGAATTTCCTGAATATGATATATGTTATTTGAGGTCACTATCGGATGTTCCTTATTGAAAATAGAGTGAATACATCTGCTAGCTTGTGCACAGGGACACCCGAAAGTATTCCAAACCATTGTGTTCTATGAGAGGTATTTAATAAATCATATTTTAATACCTTTAATTTATGCATATATTAAAAAAATTGAAATACGGTATTATAGTTTTCTATCGGATATTTTCTATAGAAAATGGAGTAAACACCATCACTGGTTTGTATACAGGGACACCCGAAAGTATTCCAAAGCATTGCGTTCTATGTGAAGATATTTCTATAAACCAAAATTTAATTACTTTGCATAAATCTTAATGAAATTGAAATATGTTATTCATATGCACAAAAGAATGCTTTCTATACTGTACAGTACGACTAACATTAGATTTACAGGGCACGCAAAAATATTCAGTTACGTTAAGGGTTATTATTGGACATTTGCTGGAATTGTATTTTCATTTATATTAAACATTTTCTAACAATTTTTAACTGTGAATAAGATTTCAATTTGCATTTTTTTTTTTTTTGTCTGACTGTCCATCTGTCCGTCTGCCCGCCCCCAGCGTCTGTAAATATTTTCAGAAAATTTCAGAAATGATATATGTTATTCAGGTTTACTATATGATATTCCCTATTTAAAATGGCATTAATTAATTCTTTACAAATGGTTTATGTACAGGAACGCACAAAAGATGCCAATGTATTGCGTTTTGGGACAGATATTCTTATGAATTACATTTAAATAACTTTATACTGTAAAAATCATAAGGAAATTCATATTTATTATTAATATTCTAAAATAATGATTTGTATAGAATATGATATGGTATAGATGTATAATTCTATGCCAGGGGGTTACCGCCCTTCTTAACCCCCCGTTTAATTATAGTGCCTATACTTATCAAAACAAAAATCAGGTCTGTTATCAATTTCCTTGAAACTTGCAAACCTTCATCAACTTTTCAAGTGGCAACTAGATATGGAATCCAAAGTACCAAATTCGCATTTCCTGTACTTATTACTTTCTCATACCCATAAGGTAGAGAAAGTATTGTTTTTGGGCCAAATTTTCGAAAGTAAGTTTTTGTTATATTTAGACGTTTTGAGGTGTCCTGAATATGAAAATCGTGTTTTTAGCGGTTGGTCTGTGTGTGTGTCTGTGTGTGTGTCTGTCTGTTATAAGTTTATCTCAAGAACAAATAGCAGCAGACATTCCAAACTTGGTATTTTAAATATGTATCATATAGGGATGCTACACTAAGCTTTTCATTGAGATGAAGCAAATAGTTCGTGTACAGAGACACTCAAGAATATTCAAATACATTACGTCTATGGGGAAAATTGCAGGTAAGTAGAGTTTAACACCTATAGACTGCACTAAACCAAATGAAATTAATATATATTTTTTATATGCATAAAAACATGCCTCGTGTAGAATATGCCAGGGAAATCATTCACTGTTCATTTACAGGGCTACACAAAATAACTAGATTATAATGAGACAATAGCTGAAAATTGATGGAAGTGCATTTTAGGTTGTGCCGTATATTATTACTATAGGTTTATATTTAGGTGCACTTTGTGGTTTGTACATATTCTTCAAAAGATATACAGGGTTGCAAATATTTAAGCTATAATATTCCTTTTTACTGTTAGTGAAAGTGCTTTACTATAATATTTTACCATGTCCAGGAAAGCTGCTCAGGAATGGAAATGAATTCCTCATAGGTATATGATAAATAATGTATGTTTTTAAGCTAAATATGTATCGCTTCTGTTTTGTGTATTTACACGTTTTAAGGCTTCCTTATTACCAAAGCCATATTTTTTAATGTTTGATTATTGCCTGCGTCGAATAATTTCAGGAAACGAATAATTTCCGGAGATCCCCCTCACACAGAAATAATTATCATTAAAACTCTTCCGAAGCCTAATTTGAATTATTTTAACGTAGGTTTACAAAACAGTACTCTTTATGTTACCTCTTAATTTCCAACCTGTATTTATGGTATTAAATTTCAGGGTAATAGAAAGTCGTGTGAGTGGCACACCAGATTATTTGTTGTTAAATTATGCAGATAATTCATATATATACAGATCAACGAATAAAAATTTACCTTCCGTATTCAGGAGGCCTCAAAATGTCATATTATACAGAAAAAAAATCGCTCTCCAAAAGCTACTTTGTTTACAGTATGGGTATGAGAAATTAATTTTGCGTTCTGTGTCAGCAGTGTTCTTCGAAAAAAAAAATGCAGCAAACACTTACACCAATTACATTTAATAATAATAATAAAAAAAAAATTTACCTTAATTTTGGGTAGCCCTTTATATTGTCTATAAAATATATACACATGACTTTGTGTACGTAAATTTAGTGTTATATGTAAAACAAGTAGCACAAAATGAAATACACTTCCAGCAATTCCCAAGTATAGCTCCAATATATCGAAATACTCTGGGTAACCCTGTAAATGAATGATGAATGGTTGCTATACCACAATCTACATAAAACATGCTTTTATGCGTATAAAAAATTTGTTCTTTTCATTTTGTTTAAGGCAGTCTGTACATGTCACACTGTACATATGAGAAATTTCGCTCACAGACGTAATGTATTTGAATTCTTTTGGATGACCCTGTAAACAAATAATTGTCTGATCATAACGAATACTTTAGTGTAGCACCGCAATATGATACGGATTTAGAATGTCGAATTGGATTTTCTGCTACTATTTGTTCTTGAGATATTCTAATAACACACAGACACGCACACACACACACACACACAGAGAGAGAGAGAGAGACCAACCACTAAAAACATCATTTTTTAATTCAGAGGATCTGAAAACGTGCAAATATAACAAAAGCTAATTTTCGGAAATTTGACTCAAAAACAATTCTTTCTCTACACCGTGTATATGAGTAAGAGAATGTATAAAGAAAGAAAAATGAATTTGAAAATTCCCTTTCAGTACGTAAGTTATTCATAAATTTTATTCGTTAAATTATCAATGAGTATTCTCTTGTGTATTCACTAGGGAAAAGGAGACATAACAGGTTAAAATAGCCGTCTTTCCCTGAATGATTTCTTTTTCTCCCCCCCCCCCCTCAAACGCTGATCAACGTGTGCCTTATTACAAAAGCAATAGTAATTCACTTTTGATACAACCCCTTAAGACTTGGCGAAAAATGCTAGAATTTTCAAATTGCAATAACTCAGCGAGATTTTGACTTAGAGAGATGATTTTTTTTTTTATCTTGATTGTTAGAGTGAGGAGAATATTTTTCTAAATATAAGTCATATTATAGGAGGGGCCGTATAAAAATTAAATTTCGTATTTAATATGTATACAGCCCCTTGTACAAAATAATGCCATATCTGAAATCTACTCTTAATTTGCATCAAGACTGTAGGTAAGGGAAAGTATAATTTTATAGTCGATTTTTCAAATTTTTTTTTTAATTATTATTCTTTTTTTTTCTATACACATATTTAGGTGTGTTCTGAATACAAAAATCAATTTTTTAGCTATTGGTCTTAGTTTCTGCTTGTATGTGTGTGTGTTTGTTATCAGTGTAACATAAAAATAAGTATTAATGGATGAAATTTCTTACTTGTTAATTTTATTATTATTACACTAAACTGGAAAAAAATGAAATTAACATATATTTTTTTTTATATGTACAATAGCATGCTATATTCAGAATATGGTATGAAAACCATCCATCCTTCGCTAGCAGCGCCACATGAAAGAAGTCGAAAATATCAGAAGGGCGACTAAAAGTCGCTGGAAATGAATTTCAAATTGTAATATACAATTTCTTGCTGTGTTAAATTAAAGAACAATTTAACAATTGTATATACAATTTCTAGACAATAAGAAGTATTCAAAAACCATTGTATCAGTTTCTAAGAGTAGGGTTAGAGAAATTTTTCTCTAATAATTTGATTTATTATTATTATTATTATTCATTTAATAACTGTATTTTACAATATCGAATCAGATAAGGTTGAAAAAGACAGTTTTATCCTCTCTCAGAAATGTGTTTTGGATAAAACTATTTCTAAAACTATTTTGAACTGTTTATAAAGGACGTTTAGATGTATAAATAACGTATAAAAGTTTAATTCAAACAATCGATTGTCAGTTAAAATTATAACTTATAAGCTAATCATTAACAGTAATAATTTGGATGACTCACATGTGTAGTTATACTGTTTTTATTATTAGTTTTCATCATTCCTCTGATTCTCCACATCCGGAAAAAAAAAAAAAAAAAGAAAAGAAAAGGAAATGTGAATCAGCTTTTGATGTAAATATATTTTTCTGTGAAGTATGTTTAATAATTAATAATATAAATATAAACAAAAATAATATAGATTAACATATATAAATAATAATAATAATAATAATGCATATATAAATAATATATAATAATAAAATTTTGCATTTAAAAGTCTTAAGGCATAATAATGTCATAAATGTTACGGAAAAAATTAGATAGTTTTCGTACAATGTTTAACATTTTGTTTCAATTCATAACATTCTATAAGATAGTTAATAATATTTCCTAACGTGTCACTATTGCAACGTTTATATTTGAAACTGTTTTTTCTTAACCCTTTGTATCCCACCGGGACTTTGAAGTCCCATCAAAAAAATTCCGCAGTATAGCCTAAATTTACTACAGGATTTCATTGGAACTTCAAAGTCCCTACAGTTTAAGCTTTCCCTATAGTTAAGCTATAGTTTAAGCTAAATTTAATATGAGATGTTTCTCATGCAGTAAAGAAATATAATAAAAAAGTTTCAAACTATTTTTTCAAAAATAAGGTAATTCGGTATATAAAGGGTTAAGTAAATTAACTGTTTGAAATTTTTTTTTTTTTTTTAATTTTACTTTTTAATGTTTATAATTTCTATTTTAATTAATTACAATATGTATTTCTTCCAAAATTTTGATATTTTTATTTACTAAAAAGTTATGATTTTTAATGTCATCAGTGGTTATGTTACCGTTAAAGCTCGAAATCCTAAAATAACCCGTTAAAGTGCGGAATCAAGAGTTTTGCGTATTTTAACTAGGTAATCTGTACATTAGCGGCTTCTGTGTCGTTAAAGTTCAAATGTTTGTTTCGAACCTTAGTTTTTTTTTTTTTTTTTTTTTTTTTTGCATTCACTATTACGTCAAACAGTCATGTGATACAGATACGCGAATCACAGATTAGTCTGTGATGCGATTGACCTTCAAACACAAACTAAAACTTTTATCCCTTCCGCTATGATAGACAGTAAATGCAAATCGTGAAGCATTGAAGCTAGGATATTAGCTTTCTTGTTATGAGTATGACCAACACAAAAATTAAAGTAACAAGTAAGTTATAATTGTTTTGATTTTGATTTTATTTCTTCTCTTTTTTAATTCTGTCAATATAAGTTTGATAAGGGTCTGCATTTTATTAATGAAATCAAATCCTAATTAAAAGCTCTTTCTCGTGAAACTTCATTTTGAATTATGAATATTAAATTTACAGCACAGTAACTATTTCCTCCCGAAATAAAAGTATTAAACCAAAAATTTTTTTAAAACTAATTTATTTTAAAATTGATTTAAATTACTATTACTTACTGGGGGAAAAATGTAATATTAATTTTTAACTCTGGAAAATATGGCATACAATATTATGGCATTATTTAATAAATACTTAATATGAACATTTTATGCATTTTTTAGCATTCCATTACATTTTTTTTTTTTTCTTGTTTATTTCAATTTCAAGTTTCCTTTATATATTTTGTATATCATGATTATATTTTTAATTTTGATCGCTTTTTCAGATAATTTCGTTGTAGTGTATCACACAAAATGTGTTAATAAAGTTTTTTCTTTTCTTTTTAATTATAAAATTAATACATTTGCTAAACTTGTACAGATATATGTGCAAAATATAGTTTAATTACATTTTTAATTACATTTAGTTCCATTACATTTTTTTTTTTTTTTTCTTGTTTATTTCAATTTCAAGTTTCCTTTATATATTTTGTATATCATGATTATATTTTTAATTTTGATCGCTTTTTCAGATAATTTCGTTGTAGTGTATCACACAAAATGTGTTAATAAAGTTTTTTCTTTTCTTTTTAATTATAAAATTAATACATTTGCTAAACTTGTACAGATATATGTGCAAAATATAGTTTAATAAAGCAATGGAAAACTGTCATTTTAAATTTCATGCTTTCTAAAAATTATTAAAGCAGTTTTAATTATTTTAAGTACTTCTTAAATAATGCTTCTGATTTGTCTAATTTAATATTTATTTAGAGAATTAAAAATTGGTGCATAATATTTTAAAAAAAAATAGCAATAGCAATATAAGTTGTTAATAAAACATTTTTTTTTTTATTTAAATAGTTAAATATTTTTATTTTGAAAAGAAATCGTAACTGTATTACAATTCTAAGATTCATTTATAAAATAGAATTTATTGAAAGCTATTAGAGTTATTATATTTCATATTAAAAATGCATAACATCTTCAAACTTATATTGACAGAATAAAAAAGATGAAATAAATAAAACAAATATAACTTTAAAAGACATAAAAATTAAAACACATACAGATTAAAATAAGTAAAGAAAAGAAAACTATTTTTTTTTTCCCGAATGAAAAAAAAAAAAAAAAATAAAATAAAACACAGAGTGCTCTAAAATTACAACGCCAGAAATCTTATTTTTACTTTAACGAGTGCCTAGTAGGTAATGTGCAGATTATCTAGGTAATTCGCAGATTACCTAGGTAATTTGAGAAATGAAACAATTTTCCTCACTTTAATGGATCACCCTAGTTAATGTGCAGATTACCTAGCTAATCTGCAGATTAACTGATTTCTGTACTTTAGCAGTAACAGTTATATTAAACATAAATAAACACCTCTCGGTTTCTTTGTTAGCTATATTAATTCGTATTCTGCTGTTACTCCTGTTTTAAAAAAATATTTATATATATTACCTTTGAAATAAATTTATTACTAAATGTAAGATTTATTGTTTTATGGAGGGGAAAAATTGGGAATGAAAGGGTAAAGTCGTAAAAATATAGTTTGAAATCAGTATGTGTATTTAATAATAGTTAAATGTAAACAAAAAGATATTTTTTAAACAATTTATATAACAATATGTAGTAAGAGAATATCTCAAAAAATCCATAAAACAAATCGATTAAAAAAATTCAAAGTTTTTATGAGAATTCTTTTATAGCCAGTGAGAATTTCTTTTACTAATTACGTGACTTTTCAATGAAATAATTTTTTTTTATTTGTGTAGTTTTGAAGAAAAAAGAAAACTGCAACATAGACATTTTTTAAGTGTTCGATTATAAAAAAAAAAAAAAAAAAAAAGAAAAGAAAGAAAGAAAGAAAAATTATAGAATGTGACTAAATATGCATACTTAGTCATTTTATTTCCCATATTCTCAGTTAGTATAGCATTTTTAAAATTTATATAATTTGATTTTTTTTTTTTTTTTTTTTTTTTTTTTTTTTACTAAAGAAGTAAAAAATATATATTTAATATTCTAATAATAAGAGAAATCACTTTATCTAAAATATGTATTACAAAATGTTGAAATATTTTCAGGGCATGGTCAATATTTGTGTAAACTAGTATTCAAAATTAATATAAGTGGCGTTTGTTATTTAATTTAATAAACACCGACAACAGAAAACATAAAAAGAAAATTTGTTTATTCATTTAGTTCATAAAAGCTATTACTTTCAATCTACTATAAAAATGTCATCACCATTTTACTGGGATACGTCCAATAAATTAGGGTGGGATGATTCTGATACATTACGAGATATAGTATTACAATAGATGGAATTCGTGGAAAGTGAAAATGAAAAACTTAACTAAACTATGCATATTTACACTTGTATAAGAGACAGTTTCAAGTTTCTAAATATTACAATTATACTATAACCATTTAAAGATTATGTTATAAGAACAATCAATTTGAACTCTTTTTCTTTAAAAAGAAATCCAAAACAAAGAAATATAAAGCACAAAACCAATGTAAAATAATCAAAGAAATATTAAAACTATTTGAAAATAAAAAATAAAGTATATATTTGAGATTTTGTCATTCTTAATAAAAAAAATAAATAAAAATAAATAAATAAATAAATCTTAATATATATAAATCTCGTGTCACAATGTTTGTCCTCAATGGACTCCTGAACCACTTAACCGATTATAATAAAATTCGCACACCATGTGCAGTTCGATCCAACTTGAGAGATAGGATAGTTTAAATCTCAAATTATAGTCGCAATTTTAATTTATTGCTAATTATTTGTCTGTTATTATTTGACAGTCACAATTATCTGTTAACTCCAAATGATTCTAACAGATGTCGATACCTTTCGACTGGGTTGAAATGAAAGCTGAAATATATTTGGTGCTGCCATCTACACAAAGAATCTTCAACTTTTTAACCTATTAATAAATTTCGTATAATTCAATTATTTCCACTTTTTAAATTTTTGGTGTTAGCATAGCCGGCCACGTGTTACTTAGACTGAAGTGTAAATTGAATTCATATTATAATGAAGATAATACAGTGAAATTAATCCTGTTTTTTACTTATTTGTGCTTCATTGATCAAAACTTTATAATTTAATCTGTATATATATATAAATTACGTGTCACGATGTTTGTCCGGGGTAAACTCCTAAACTAAGGAACTGATTTTGATGAAATTTTGCACACTGTGTGCAGTTTGATCCAACTTGAGAGATAGGATAGTTTTTATCTCAATTTATTGTCACAATATTGTTTTATTGCAATTATTTGTTAATTATAGACCTTTATTAAAGTTGCTCCAAAACATCTGTGAGTTCCATTAATTTAATTGTTGCCAAAAAAAAAAAAAAAAAAAAAATACGAGTTCATTTTCTTTCGACATAAAAATAAATACATTTAATCAAACGTGAACGTTAAAAAATTATAAAAAGTTAAATTATGCATCTCACGAAAATTGACGTCATAATCAATTTAAAGATTTTATACACATTGATAAAGTGCTAATGTAGTTCTATCATAGATATAGTAATATATATAGATCTCTCATCCCCATGTTATCGTAGAAAGATTTTTGATGCCGAAAAAAGATAAAAAATAAAAGCTTTGGAAACAGCCATTAAGTGGTATTGAAAAAAAAAAAAAAGAAAAAGAAAAAAAAGAAAGAAATATGAATTTGAAACTGTATCTGGAGTCTTCCATTCCCCTTTAGCAAATAAATTATTCATAAATTTTATTTGCTAAAATATTAGTATGTATTCCCGTGTGTATTCACTCGGGGAAAGACGGCCATATTTTGGTAAAAACGTCGTCTTTTCCCAAATGAAAAGGAATAACTTTTTTCTCCCCAATGATCACTCTATTCTATATATGCTATACTATATCTATGAGTTCTATACGCAAGCGAAGTGTGACTCACTGACCGTCTGTGCAGCCAAGAAAAAGATTTCCTATGTTAATTGCCCACTGGATTTTTTGTAAGAAATTATTAAAAATCGAGGAAATTTATTTCCCGATTTTAATCCTTATATTTGGGTATAGATATGTATTAGTTATCGCGGGTGTTAGATTGAATTATTTTGCTGTCAAATTGACAAAATTTTAATTTTAAATTTTTAAACTCTGTCTCCCTTGGCTTTTTTTATTATTATTATTATTATTTGGCGATCAAAAGCGTAACACGAAAATATACATGCCAGATGTATGCATTGTACGAAATGTAATATGTATTATTCATTGTACGTATGTATGACATGTAATATGTATTGTACGAAATATTGTTTCATATTATTCATTACTCTTTTAATATAAGTTGTTAAAATAACCATGATTTTTGAAAGGAATTAAATATTTTCGCCAGATAATTTGGCGATATTCTTTTTTTTTCGCCAAGGATGACAGAAATGAAATCTATTCCGCTGCAAAATATTAGTATCTTACATCAGATATTTTATTTAGACATTTGAAAACAAATTTGACTTCAAACTATGATAGAATATTTATCATTTTCCTTTTAATTTGTATATTATTAGTATATTAAAATTTAAAAGCATGGTATATAAAAAGTTTTTTTTTTTTTTTTTTTTTTTTTTTTTAATCTTATAATTTTTCTTATCTTAATCCTCAATGTTTCCCATCTTTATTGACTTGAATTTACTATTAAAATTTTAACATACTCAAAAACTTCTCATCACTTCGTTAAAATACACTAAACTTTTCCAAAATCATTTTGTATTTAAAATGATACATGTATTTACTTTAAATGTCCAATATTTCATAAGATTTCCAATTTTAAAGTTTTAAAATATTTATCAAATTTACTTATTTTTCTGGTTTAGCCTTATTGTTTTCCCTTTTATAACTACAGCTGTTGCCCTCTTTAAAATATTTAAAATGATGAGGTCATTTAATAGTAAAATTATCCATTATAGCATATATTATATTTCACTCCTCCATAAAAATTGATTTTAAAATCGTCTGTTTCTTTTATACTTTTATTTTAATAGAATTTTAATAGAATTTAATTTATATATTAGTCATTTTAGCAATTTTATCCAAAGTAGCATTAGAAATAATATATATCACTTCTCCATTAAAATTTATAGGACCCTACAATAAAATTAATTTGTGCTTAATATCAACACTACGAAAATTTTTATCAATCGCTTCCAAATTTTGACCTAAGTTTCAAATCTCAACCCTGTGGGTTTTTACATCGGCTACAACGTTTTCGTCTTTGTTCGTAAATAATAATTTAACTGTACTAAATAGTTTACAGCCGTATAATTCAACGTATAACTTAGTCACAGCAACGCGTGGCCGGGTCTGCTAGTAAATAAATAAAAATGTAAGGAAGAAAGTTAGTTTTAAAATTATTTTTAAATCTTAATGTTTAATATATATATATATGTATATATATATATATATATATATATGTTTAATATATAATGTTTAATATATAATGTTTAATATATATATATATAGAAAAAGTTAATTGGATATTCGCACGTATTTCTCAAATACAAATAGCAGATATACAGCTTCGTATTAATTTCTGGAAGTTCAAAAATTAATTGAAAGTAGATCAATATATATTGATATATATTGATAGAATAATCAAAGACAGATATCCCAAATGCTCTATAGCTGAAGAATATGCAATGAAATTCACCTCTAGTGCATCTCGCGCATACACATGTATGCTGCATGGTTTCAAATCCTTTTTTTGGGTGTTGAATTTTAAGTATCAAGATTCTATGGTGCAAAATTTCATTAAAGTAAGCATTTTTGTAAATATACTTTTTATAGGTGCATTTAATATATATATATATTTATTTAATCTCAATTTCAGTTTTAGGGTATTTTTTGTTAACAGTTAATTAAAAAATAAATTAGAAACTATCACAGTTTCTCTCTATTTTTATTTTTATTTTTTAAAATACGTGAATTTTCTGCTTTGAAATAAATACAATATAAGCCTAGTTTATGGACTCTTGCTTTTCTCCCATATTAATGAAAGGAAAATATCTAAATCACTAACTTCAATGAAGACAATTTTAATAAAAATTTAATATTTTTTTTATTAATAACTTTAAATGAAGTGTTATAATGGGTTTTCACAAAAGCAAAATAAATTTAACAGATCTTAAATCTTAAGAAACAATAAGGTTAGTAGTTCACCAAAGTTTAATTAAAATGTAGTTTCCTCAAACTCTTGATTTAACCTGAGAAGCAAAACCGCGCTAATTCACATTTGTAAAGAGTTAACTCCAAAGATATAATGAAGCATTTTCGTCTCTCTTCATATAGAAATTTGAATATCAGCAATGTCGGTAATTTCGTTTTATAGAAATAAATTCAAAAAACAATTCACTTCAATTTTTTCTGAAACATCTAAGGCCGATAAAAACATACCGATATCCAACTAAACAGAAAAAGCTTCGCAACTTGCCTTTAACACTTTCTACATCTCCACTCCAACCAAACGCCAAGCTAAATTCAACAAACTGGCAACCTCCTTTTACACTAATCCTGAAAAAGTGTAAGTGCACAACTTGTTTATACTTTCACCAAAACTATCGCTAGCTAATACTGGATCCAATTAGTAACATTATCTTATTTAACCTAAAACTCCATGGGCAGCGCTCGAAATAGCGCTGAACTGCCTACGGACGAATCAGCGAGCACTTGAAAACGAAAGAGAGATTGCGTTAAGCCCCTCACGCCCTACAAAAAAACAAAATCTAAATAAATAATTTTAAATTATAATAGTTGAAGAAATAAATATAAATCAAATTAATCCACTCAAACAAAAAAGTAACATTTATAAGAAGTAATACATAAATTTAAAATTAAAATACATAATAGTGAAAATACATAAACTTTTCGAAAATTAAGGTCATTGTGCCTAAAAGCGACGTGATTTTTGGTAAGTTTATCGCATTTAGAAAACTTATGACATTTTAGTAAACAAATAATTATGAAAAGAAAGAAAAAATGGTTGAATATTATACTCATAGTTCTAAACTAGTGTTTTGTGTAATTTTTTTTCAAGAAATTAAAAAAATATCAGTAATTTATGAAAATATATACCAGCGTCGCATTTAGGAAATTTTTGTCGCATTTAAGGTACTATATCCTAAATGCGATGTTCAAACTCCCTAAATGCGATAATGCATTTAATGCATGGGAGCTACTTTAATGTTAGTAACACTTTCCAAAGAAGGTTGAAAACTGTTATTAACACTTTCCAACAAGGTTGAAAAGTGTTTATGACTTCGGTTTGTCTGTCTGTCTGTCCGTCTGTCTGTCTGTCCGTCCGTCTGTCCGTCCGCGCTCTAACTCCCGTAAATATTTATGGAATTTCTTGAAACTGATATATGTTATTCAAGATTACTATTGGACGTTCCCTATTGAAAATGGAGTTCATACCTCTACTAGTTTTTGTACAGGGACACCCGAAAGTATTTCAAAGCACTGTGTTCTATGAGAGGTATTTCTACAAACCATATTTTCTTACCTTTACTGTAGACATATCTTAATGAAATTGAAATATGTTATTAAAGTTTACTATAGGACGTTTTCTGCATAAAATGGAGAAAATATCACCACCGGTTTATGTACAGGGACACTCAAAAGTATTCCAAAGCATGGCGTTCTATGAGAGATATTTCTATAAATCAAATTTTAATAACTTTACTTTCCACGAAGTATTTGGAAATTTAAATATGGTATTTATATGCACAAAAGAATGCTTTGCACAGAATATAGCATTATTAGCATTAGATTTACAGGGTGGCACAAAAATATCCAGTTACATTAACAGCTATTAAAAAAAATGGTTAGAATTGTACTTTCGTTTACGTTAAGCGTTTTTAACACATTCTAACATTTTTTAAGGGTGAATATGATACCTCTACTGGTTGGTGTACAGGGACACCCGAAAGTATTTCAAAGCATTGTGTTCTATGAGAGGTATTTCTATAAACCATATTTTCATACCTTTACTGTAGACATATTTTAATGAAATTGAAATATGTTATTCAAGATCACTATCGGGCGTTCCCTATTGAAAATGGAGTTTATACCTCTACTGGTTTGTGCACAGGACACCCAAAAGCATTCGAAAGCATTGTGTTCTATGAGAGGTATTTCTATAAACCATATTTTCTGACCTTTACTGTAGACATATCTTAATGAAATTGAAATATGTTATTCAAATTCCCTATTGGATGTTTCCTGTATAAAATGGAGGAAATACCACCAACGATTTATATACAGGGACACTCAAAAGTATTCCAAAGCATTGCGTTCTATTAGAGATATTTCTATAAATCAAATTTTAATAACTTTACTTTCCACGAAGTTTTTGGAAATTTAAATATGGTATTTATATGCACAAAAGAATGCTTTGCACAGAATATAGCATGATTAGCATTAGATTTACAGGGTGGCACAACAATATCCAGTTACATTAACAGCTATTAAAAAAAATGGCTAGAATTGTACTTTCGTTTACGTTAAGCGTTTTTAACACATTCTAACATTTTTTAAGGGTGAATATGATACCTCTACTGGTTTGTGTACAGGGACACCCGAAAGTATTTCAAAGCATTGTGTTCTATGAGAGGTATTTCTATAAACCATATTTTCATACCTTTACTGTAGACATATTTTAATGAAATTGAAATGTGTTATTCAAGATCACTATCGGGCGTTCCCTGTTGAAAATGGAGTTTATACCTCTACTGGTTTGTGCACAGGACACCCAAAAGCATTCGAAAGCATTGTGCTCTATGAGAGGTATTTCTATAAACCATATTTTCATACCTTTACTGTAGACATATCTTAATGAAATTGAAATATGTTATTCAAATTCCCAATTGGATGTTTCCTGTATAAAATGGAGGAAATACCACCACCGATTTATATACAGGGACACTCAAAAGTATTCCAAAGCATTGCGTTCTATTAGAGATATTTCTATAAATCAAATTTTAATAACTTTACTTTCCACGAAGTTTTTGGAAATTTAAATATGGTATTTATATGCACAAAAGAATGCTTTGCATAGAATATAGCATGATTAGCATTAGGTTTACAGGGTGACACAAAAATATCCATTTATATTAAGAGCTACTTATAAAACAATTCTAGAATTGCACTTTCGTTTACATTAAGCGTTTTTAACACTTTCTAACATTTTTAAGTGTGAATATGATTTCAGTTTGTGTATCTGTCCATCTGTCTGTCCGTCTGTCTGCCCGCGCTCTAACTCCTGTAAATATTTATTGAATTTCTGGAAACTGATATATTTTATTGATGTTCACTATCGGATGTTCCATATTGAAAATGGAGTGAATATCTCTTCTGGTTTGTGTACAGGGACACCCAAAAGCATTCGAAAGCATTGTGTTTTATGAGTGTTATTTTTATAAACATTATCCCTATAGAATGTTCCCCATTCAAAACGACATTAATAGGTCCTTTACAACTAGTTTGTTTACAGGGACAACAACAACAAAAAAAAAAAATGCCAATGCATTACGGTTTAGGACAGAATTTTTTGAAAGTTAAGTCTTTCTACTGCAAAAATCATAAAAATATTGAAATGTATTGTTAATATTCTAAAATAATGTTTTGTATAGAATATGGTATGATTAACTTTCTGATTTAAAGGGCTACACTAAAATATTCAGAGAGATCAAAAGCTGTAATTATAATTTAATGGCTGCATTTTATTTTGCGTTAAGCCTTTTTAACTCTTTCCAAAATGCCTAAGAGTAATTTTAAAATCACTTAGTCTATCTGTATATTTTTCAGTCCTGTGTCTGTTGTGTGATAACGTTGTAAAGTTTGCCTTGACGCAAACTCCATCTTAACTTAATTAGATCACTAAATGGATAAGTAAGAGAACACAAGACTTGAATTAACAATAACTAAAGTTTATTTGAGCAGATTAATGGGGAGGGTGGCCTGGCAATTAAACTAGCTCAGTCAGTGTATTACTCAATCAAAATATATATATCAACAATTAAATTAGATTATCTTAAATATCTCACCCCAGCAAGCAATTGAAGGTGTAGCGATGGTTGCACTCGTAACTCCACTGCTGCGACTTCACTTTCGATCAGAGGATTCCCTACAGATCGAAATTCACTTTCACGAGCGCTAGCAAATACTCGTACTAACACTCATCATGACTTATTCCTCACTCCTCTAAATTTCTACTACTCAATATTCGCCAAAGTAAGACTTTCAACAATCCACTATAATACTCCAATATCCACACTATAATATGCTCCGACATCCACTATAATATCCTCCAACATCCACTATAATATCCTCCAACATCCACTATAATATCCTCCAACATCCACTCCCATCTACTAAAACCATCGCCATTTTATACTTCTTCCTACATCCTCCTCTCTCTTCATTTCAATCCGTCCTTTTAAAATCACTTCTAATTTATCTCACATTCAAAATCTAAGTCTTTCATTGCAGCACCCTGCCGACACAAAGCTAACTCGACCTCAACTTTCGCCGAGTCACTGGCGACGAAGCGATTTTAACCGTCCCAACTTTCAACAACTGTGGTGACGTTCTGACGTCTCAACCTCACAACGTAGGCAAAGAATATTAAAAGTTATTCGATACAACAATTACGTACAGTTGGAAGGTGTTACTAATCAATGGGTACTGCATGATTTTTCTTTCTTGTTTAAGTCTTAACGTGTTTTCAATTTCTGTATCTATGTGCCCGAATCTCCATTTGTCTATCTGTCCGTGTACCGCACTTAGCGTCCGGAAATATTTTCTGAATTTTTAAAAAAATATATATGTTGTTTTTATTCACTATTGAATGTTCCCAAATAAAAAGGGCATTTATAGGTACTGTACAACACGTTTATGTACAGGAACGCGCAAAAAATGCCAATGCGTTGCATTTTAGGACATGCATTTTTATAATTTACATTTAAAGAACTTTCATACTGTACTTTCAACTGTAAAATCATAAAGAAATTGGCATTTATTGTTAATTTGCTAAAATGATGTTTTGTATAAAATATGATTTTGTTAACCTTCAAATTTACAGGGCCACACTGAAATTTTCAGATAGATTAAGGGCTGGAATTACAATCGAAGGGCGACGGTTTCTTTTGTGTTAAGCATTTTTAACACTTTCAAACAGTGTTTAAGAATGATTAGGAATTCAATTAGTCTGTCTGTATGCCTTTCAGAACTACTGTTTGTTTGTTGTGTGATAACGTAGGTACAGAACTTTCAAAGTTATAAGATACAACAATTACGTGCAGTTGGAAAGTGTTAATAATCATTGCGTAATGCATGATTTTTCGTTCTTTTTTTATAGTTTATAAAATACTTAATACCACATAACTATTTCAAGATAAAATGTTGTGTAACTCTATGTCCAACTCTGCCTTTAACAGTGTGTGTAACTCTTCCTTTTTATTAACAGTGTGTGAAACTTTGTGTCTAAATCTGCTGCTTGTTAACAGTGTGTAACTCTTCTTTTTTTTTAACAGTATGTGTGTAATTCTGTGTGTATTGCTGAACTTTTCTAACAGTGTACGTAACGCTATGTGAAACTGTCACTGTGTGTGCAACCCTGTATGCAATTAACAGTGTGTGTGTAGCTCTTCTTTCTTATTAACAGTGTGTGTAACTCCATGTGTAATTTTGTTTTTTATTAACAGTTTTTTTTTAACATTGTGTGTGTAACACTGTGTGTATCGCTGATTTTTAGCAAACAACGTGTGTAATTTTACTTATGTGTAACTAACAGTGTGTATAACCCTGTACGTAATTAAAAGTGTGTGTGCAACTCTGCCTTCTTATTAACTCTGTGTGTGTAACTCTGTGTGTGTAACTCTGTGTGTAACTCTTTATTAACAGCGCCTTTTTATTAACAGTGCATGTAACTCTGTGTATAATCCTGCCTTTTTATTAGCAGTGTGTGTAATTCAATGTTCAATTCTTTTTTTTTTTTTTTTGAACAATGTGTGTAACTTTCCGTGTATCACTGATTTTTTGCTGTGTATAATTCCGCCTTTTTATTAACAATGTGTGTAACTCCGTATGTAAATCTCTTTTTTTTTTTTTTTTTTTTGACAATGTGTGTAACGCTGTGTTTACCGCTAATTTTTTGCTAACAGTGTGTGTGTAACTCTGCATTTTTATTAACAGTTTGTGTGTAATTGTGTGTGCAACTCTGCATTTTTATTAACAGTTTGTGTGTAATTATGTGTGTAACTTTGCCTTTTTATAACAGAGTGTGTAACTCCGTGTTTAACTCTTCTTTTCTGAGTAGTGTATGTGTAACTCTGATTCAATGAATATTTATCATCAACACATGAATCATTAACACTTTTCAACTTTATTGGAAAGTGTTAAAAACATTTAGAAAGTGATTAAAACGCTTATTGTAAACGAAAATGCAATTCAAGCAATTTTCCAACAATACCTCTTAATGTATCTGAATATTTTTGTGTTGCCCTGTAAATATAATGCTAATAATATTGTATTTTATGGAAGGCATTCTTTTGTGCATATGAATAATATATATATATATATATATTTACGACTTGTGCAAAGTAAAATCATTAAAATTTGGTGCTTAGAAATACCTTCCATAGAACGCAATGCTTTTAAATACTTTCGGATGTCCCTGTATACAAACCAGTGATGGTATTTATTTCAATTTACATGGGGAAAATCCGGAAGTGGACTTAAATGATATATTTCAATTTCATTAAAATTTGTTTAAAGTAAACGTATCAAAATACGGTTTATAGAAATATCTATCATGGAACACAGTGCTTTGGAAAATTTTGGGTGTCCCTGTAGACAAATCGAAAGAGGAATTCCCTCCATTTTCAATAGGGAACATCCGATAGTGAACTTGAATACGATATATCAGCTTCAAGAAATTCCATGAAAATTTACAGGAGTTCGACTGCGGACAGTCAGACAAACCGAAGTCATTGACACTTTTCAACCTTGCTGGAAAGTGTTAAAAAAAGAACGAAAAATCATGCCGTACGCACTGGTTATTAATACTCTCCAATTGTACGTGCTTGTTGTATCGTATAACTTTCAATATTCTTTGCCTGCATTATCAAACAAAGGAGAGAAGCTCAGAAAAATATACAGATTGACTAATTCAATTTAAAACCGTTCTCAGACATCGTTGAAGAACGTTAAAAAGGCTTAATGCAAAAGAAAATCCAGCCGTTAGATTATAATTGCTTCCCTTAATGTATTTGAATATTTTAGTGCAGTCCTGTAAATCTGAAGGTTGATCATATCATATTCTATACAAAACATTATTTTAGAATATTAAAATACATTTCAATTTATTTATAATTTTTACAGTAGAAAGTTATTTAGATGTGATTTATAAAAATGTCTGTCCTAAAAAGCAAAGCATTGGAAGTTCCCTGTACACAAACACGTTGTGTAGGACATATTAATGGCATTTTAAATAGGAAACATTCCATAGTGAACTTTAATAACATATATCTATTTTTCAAAATTCTGAAAATATTTAAGAACTCTCGGGACGAGAGCCAGATAGAAAGACAGACAATCGGACAGAAAGATAACCAAATTAAAATCATATTCGCGCTTAAAAATTGTTAGAAAGTGTTAAAAATGCTTATTGTAAAAGAAAATGCAATTACAGCAAATTTTTATTAATAGCTCATAATGTAACTTAATATCTTTATGTGGCCCTGTAAGATTAATACTAATCATACTGTATTTATAAAAAGCATTCCTTTTTGCATATGAATAACATTTTTCAATTTCATTAAGATTTGTGCAAAGTAAAGTTATTAAAATTTGGTTTGCAGAAATACCTCTCATACAACGCAATACTTGTAAGTCTCCCTGTACACAAAACAGTGGTAATATTTTCTCCATTTCACATAGGAAACATCCGATAACGAACTTGAATTACATATTTCAATTTCATTGAGATTTGTGTAAAGTAACGGTATTAAAATATGGTTTATAGAAATGCCTCTCATAGAAAAAAAAAATAGTTTGCAGTACTTTCCGATGCCCCTGTAGACAAACCAGTAGAGGTATTCACTCCATTTTTAATAGGGGACATCCGATAGTGAACTTGAAAATTATATATTAGTTTCAAGATATTCCATGAATATTTACCGGAGTTAGAGCGCCGAAAGACAGACAGATGGGCAGACAAACAGATACACAGATACACAAATTGAAATTATATTCACACTTAAAAATTGTTAGAAAATGTTAAAAACGCTTAATGTAAACGAAAGTGAAATTCCAGCAAACTTTTCTTAATAGCTCTTTATGTATCTGAATATTTTTTTGTTGCTCTGTAAAACTAATACTAAACATACTATATTCTATAGAAAGCAGTCTTTTGTGCATATGAATAACACATTTCAGTTTCATTAAGCTTTGTGGAAAGTAAAGTTATCAAAATTTGGTTTATAGAAATACTTCTCATATAACGCAATGCTTTGGTATGCTTTCAAGTGTCTCTGTGCCCAAACCAGTGGTGGTATTTACTCCATTTAATATATAAAACATCCGATAGTGAACTTGAATGACATTTCTCAATTTCATTAAGGTTTCTGTACAGTAAAGGTATTAAAATATGGTTTATAGAAATATCTTTCATAGAACACAATGCTTTGTAAAAGGTTTGGGTGCCTCTGTACACAAACCAATGGAGATATTAACTCCTTTTTCAATAGGGAACATCCGATAGTGAACTTAAATAACATATATCAGTTTCAAGAAATTACATAAATATTTACTGGAGCTAGAGCGCGGACAGACGAACAGACAGATACTTAAATTGAAATTATATTCACAGATGAAAATTGTTAGACAATGTTAAAAACGCTTAATGTAAACGAAATTGAAATTATAGCAAATTTTTATGAATAGCTCTTAATGTAACTGAATATTTTTGTGTGGCCCTGTAAATCTAATGCTAATCATGCTATATTCTATTCAAAGCATTCTTTTGTGCATATGAATAACATATTTCAATTTCATTAAACTTTGTGGAAAGTAAAGTTATTAAAATTTGGTTTATAGAAATACCTCTCATAGAACGCAATGCTTTGGAGTACTTTCGAGTGTCCCTGTGTACAAACTAGTGGTGGTATTTATTCCATTTTATATATGAAACATCCGATAGTGAACTTGAATAACATGATTCAATTTCACTAAGATTTGTATACAGTTAAGGTATTAAATATGGTTTACAGCAGTACCTCTCATAGAACACAGTGCTTTGGAATACTTTCGGATGTCCCTACAGGAATTAGAGCACGGACAGACAGACAGACAGACGGACAGAGGGACAGACAAGCCTAAGTCACTTTTAAACCTTGTTGGAAAGTGTTAAAAAGGAAAAAATGCTTAAACTTCCCTTAATATATCAACTGTAAAAATTGCCGCATTTAAGGGATAAAATTTGTCGTATTTAGGAAAATGGTGTAAACAGACCCTTAAATGCGATAAAAATTTTAAACCCCTCTTTTTAAAAAAGTGTAGTATTTTTTTTTATTTTCTTCTGGTAGGTATAAAGGGTATTCAAGCACATGACGTAACAGTGATTATTTGACTTTGAAAAATAAAAGGATAAAATTACAGTTTCTATTTGAAAATTTTTCATCGCAATTAGGAAAAGACGTCGGAAAGCCATAATGGACAATGTTTACTGCAAAAGAAAATTCTACTAGAAAAAACCTTTAAAATTTAATGAAAAGTTTCGAGATCCGTTCTTGAAATGTGTATGTTCCATTATGATTCATAAGTATGCGATTTATGCATTTAGATTTTCAGTAGAAGAACTTTGTCGCATTTATGGGTTATCGCATTTAGGCACAATGACCTTATATGTTAAAAAAAAAAAAAAAACATTATTTAGAATATTTTACTTTTTTCTTTTAACAATACTTTTACTTTATAGGTAACATTTTCTAAATTAATTATATTCTATTCCAACGCAATGCATTTCGTTAATTTATATATTTATGATAACTTTATACAAAAGTTTAAGGTTCGACGTTTACCAAAAAATATTTGTAAAAAACGTTTACTCGTGAATTCTTTTAAATTATTCTTTTGGTTAAATTTTATTCTGTGTATCTATTTTTTAAAATAGTTATGTTCAATGTAGTTTTATTTGAGAACATAAAATAAAACAGTTTAATATTCTAACTTCATTTTCAATTTATTTTATACACTCTTCATAAAGTGATAACTCAATAAAAGTAAAATTTGGCTAAAGTAAAATTTAGTTTAAGATAAAGTTTCACCTGTAATAAAATTAGTTTTAAAGTAATATTAAATAACATATATTCTAAAATAGGTTATTCAGCGAAGTTTAACTCATTTTCTTTTGATACATTTATGTCAACTTTTGCATCGCATTAAAATAAGACAATGGAAAAAGAAAATTTTAATAGGATATTTGTAATTTATGTTTTTATCTCAGAAAAAAGAAACAATTTCCATTATTTAATATATTGTTTATCAATGCATAAATAGTTGTTTAAAGTTGAGGTATCGACTGTGCTCGGAACAAATACATAAATTTCTTGAAGTGTATTAATATATGAATAAAAGTTGAGCGCAAACTTTCTAAATTGCAACCACTATTTCAGTCGAAATGGTTGAACTCGATCCCTTTAACCGACCGGAGAATGAAAGAGAAAAGTAAGGAATGCAATGCATAAAACCTAAGCGAGTAGGCAAAAAAAAAGAAAAAAAAAAAGAGTTTTATAAAATGTTAATGTAACTAGGAAGAAATTTACAAGTTTATACTAAATAAAAAATGAACAATTATATATATGCATATATAAGTAAACAACTACTAAGAAAATATAAAATAAATTAAAAACAAAAAACATCACCGCATTTATTTTTACTTAATTCTAATTATCCTAATATTTTATAATAAACATTTTTTTAGAGTAAATTGGAGTGTAAAGGTTGATATTTTTTATAAACCAACTACGTGAAAAATATCAGAGCCGGGAATCCAACCCGGGCCCTGCGCTTAATGCATGGATGCTCTACCACTGAGCTACCCTAGATGATATCCAGCTCGGCATTTCTCACATAATATTCGTTGGCAAAGTTACCGAGTCTGCAAACGCAAATATAACAGGTGAGACAATGCGCTAAGCGGTGGGCCCGGGTTTGATTCCCGGCTTTGGTATTTTTCACATAGTTGGTATATAAAAAAATATCAACCTTTACACTTCAATTTACTTAAAATGAGTATTCACGGTTGATGAATTCATGAATAAAAAATTTCTGAAAATTGAAATTTCGTGGTCTATGGAGTAGCGCTACGCTTATTATTGTCTCACCTGTTATATCTGCGTATGCAGACTCGGTGACTTTGCCAAAGAATATTATGTGAGAAATGCCGAGCTGGCTATCAGCCAGGGTAGCTCAATGGTAGAGCATCCATGCGTTAAGCGGAGGGCCTGGGTTCGATTCCCATCTCTGGTATTTTTCACATAGTTAGTTTATAAAAATTACCAAGCTTTACACTCCAATTTACTTAAATTGAATATTCACGGTTGATGAATTCATGAATAAAATATTTCTAAAATTTTTTATTTTATCTTAAGTCTTTTGTTTTTACTTTTTTTTTTTTTCAAATCCTGTAGTGTTGCTTTCATTATATATTAGTGCCTACTCTTTTTTTTTCCCTTGATAAAAAAAAGTCGTGCTTAACTACTTCGATCCAAAATAAGTCATTAAATTTCAATTTATTATTTTTCTTAAAAAGTTCTATTTATTCCTCAACACTTAATTCCAACATTTTGGAGCACTTTACAGAAGTTTTATTGGAAAGATGTTAATGAGGGGCCAGCCTATTTCCAAAAACGGGAAAATGAAGAAATTTTCGATCAGCTTTGATAATAAAAAAAAAAAAAAAAAAGAATGAATGCATGTTTTTTATTTTTTATTTTTTTTTTTTTTAAATATATATATATATATATATATATGTCTATGTTAATTAGTATGATATTACTCTATTGATTAAAAATATTATTTTCGTTCACTTTAAAACAGAAAAATTTTAACACATTATTTTATTACAAATTATTTTCAAGGATTCTTCCTCACTGCGCGCAGGATATCTCAATTACAATTTCTTTCATCCTTCTAATTTTTACATTAAATGGAACAAAACATTTATATTAAGAATCTCAACTAAAAAATTTTTTTAATTATTTTTATAATATGGAGTTTAATTAATAATTAAATTTATAATACGAAATTCCCATTAACGTTTTTATATTTTCCACAATTATTATTTTTTTTTTTTTTCTATTAAACAGAATTTCTTATTTTTAGTTCATTTTATTCATTATGTCAAAATTCATGGTTGAGAAAATTTTAAGTTCATAACTCAAATATTTTTACTTTCCGAACACTATAGTGAGGAAAGTATTGTAATCATGTCAAAAATCCGAATTCGAGATTTTGATGTTTCTATACGTTTTGAGGTCCCCTGAGTCCGTTTTCACTATTTTTACGATGATGTATGTATGTGTGTGTGTATATGTGTATGTGTGTATGTCTGTGAGTGAACACGCTAGCGTCTAAACGCTTTGTTCAATTAACCTGAAAGTTGGTACGCATATTGTAAGTCACCATAGTACGAACCCTATAGATTTTGGTGAATCTAGCACTTATAGTTTTTTTACAGGGACACAAAGAAAAATTCTTTATCATTATGGCCTATGGGAGCAAAATCTTAAAAGTGCGATAGCATCTAAACGCCTTATTTAATTGAGCAAAAAATTTATACACATATTATAGGTCACAAATACTCAATCTGTATAGATTTTGGAGAATCTAGCACTTATAGTTTTTTTACAGGGACACAAAGAAAAATTCTTTATCATTATGCCTATGGGGCCAAATTTTTTAAAGTGTGATAGCGCCTAAACGCCTTATTAATCTGAGCAAAAAATTTGTACACATGTTATAGATCACAGTTGAACTAACTGTATAGACTTTGGTGATTCTAGCACTTACAGTTTTTTTACAGGTACACAAAGAAAAATTCTTTATCTTTATGGCCTATGGGACTAAATTTTTAAAAGTACGATAGCATCTAAACGCCTTATTGAATTGAGCTGAAAATTTATATGAGTATTATAAATCACTGTTGCACTAAATATAAGCATTTTGGTGAATTTAGCGTTTATAGGTTTTTACAGGGACACAACGAAAAATTCTTTATCATTATGATCAATGGGCTCAAAGTTCAGTAGCGTTAAATAAAACATCGTGTAGTAGATGGAGAAAAATACTCAAACAGTCTATTATGGTTTTCTCTCTTTTGTTTGTTTAACAACTCCTCTTTCTTTACTTTATCTACAAAACTGTTAATTACTCAATGTTCGGAAAGTCGAGTGGAGTCACTCCAGATTTTTTTTAAATATGCGCGCAGTGAAAAAGCACGCTTGAAAATAATCTGCAATAAAATAATATTTAAAAAATTTTCTATTTTAAAGTAAACCAAAATAATATTCTTGATCAATAGAGCAATTTCATACTAGTTAACACAGAGATATTTTTTTTTTTTTTTTATACATACATTCTTTCTTCTTTAAAAAAATTCGGAAAGTTTATCGAAATTTTTTTTTTCATTTGCTCTTTTTTAAAAGTAGGCTGTCCCCTTAACCGAAATAGACAATATTTGTTTAAAATAAATGTAGATTATTAACTTTTGCAATAATAAGTGGGTTTCCTTTCAATTTCTCTTCGATATTTCTTACGATGATTCGGATTAAAATAGCCACATTGCATTTCAAACCAATTTGTTCAATTCTAAAATGTATCATCTAAACTTATATGTCTTTATTTCATTTTATTATCGGTACAATTTTTGATAATTTTTACCATTTTAATCTAGAATGTCAACATTTAAACTTGTATTGTTCTATAAATAATATGTTATATTTCAATAAGAATAACAGCAACAACAAAAACAACAATAATAATAATAATAATAATGATAACGATAACAACAACAACAACAATAATAACAATAACAATAGCGATAATAATAAATATAATAATAGTATATGTCTCTATGAATAGAGTGTTCTGCTGAATTTTCAGTGTAATATTTTTTCAGATCATGATACATACAATTAACACGATAATTTTCATGCCTACAATGCTGGGTCTGTGTATGCCGTCATGTAAATCATATCCTAAAAAAGTAATTACGATCATATATATTCATTCCATTATTCATTTTATTTATTTATTTATTTATTTATATTGTTTTGTACAAACTAATTTCAATAATGGACTTTTGCTTTCTCTTGTTACTATAATCGCAGAGAAAGTAACTGTTAAAATACTTTTATGTCAAATTTTCGGAATTCAGCTTTTATTACATTTACAAGTTTTGAGGACCCCTGAATCGAAGAAAGCCAGGTTTTCAGCTATTGATCTGTATGTCTGTGTGTGAAATAACCGAAGAACAATTATTAGTAGGAAGTTGCAACTCTACATACTAGATTTGTGTCATATGGAAATGCTGCTGGATTTTTTTTCTTTTAATTGGTCAAGCAGTTCGTGTACATGGACGTTCAAGAGAATTTAAATACATTACGTATCATATCCGTTAAGTTTCTGGGTACAACTATAGTATTTCCCCACAGCTGAATTTGGCGATTTTTCTTTGGCGCCGATTTGAACGATAACGGATTTATTTTGGATTTATGATTTTATGATTTATAATTTAACTTATAATTTTATCATTTATAATATATGATTTTTAGATTTATGATTTAGCCATAATCGCCAAAAATAAATCGCCAAATTCAGCTGGGGGAGATACTATAGTTGTTCCAGTTTCTAATAAGTACAGTTTAACACATATGTGCTGCATCAAACAAAATGAACATATATTTTTATATGAATGAACATACATTTTTGTATGCAAGTTTGGTATAGGATTTGGTGCGAAAATTCTTTGCTGTTCGTTTACAGGGCCACAGGAAAGAGCTCGAATGTGTCAAAGTTATATTTGGAAATGGGTAAAAGCTCATTTCTAGTTGTGTTATATGTTTTTCATATTGTGCTTAATTAATAGTGTGTGTACATATAAATTACAGATAATATAGTTAAGAAAAACTTATGGACTTTCTTGTATGAGAAGGTAGTTAGTAATGAAGTTGGCAGGTTCTAGTCGATGAATGCTTTTACTCAGTGGAACTACACGAATCAATACAATAAAATTATGATTACAACGAATATTCTCGAAACAATCCAGTAGTACTGTTAATTCACCGAATATTCAAGTAGCAGTCCAAAGAAGCTGTCACTCGTACCGCAAAAATCATTATTCGATGAATGTTTTAAAACAGTCCAAGAAAAACATCACTTGTAAATAACATCAAATACACTGGAGCTTAAATTTTTGCTAAATCATGAACAAAGTTTAGTCATTTAGAGTGCAGTCTCCAAAGTGTAATCGCACAGAGTAGTTCTCTGAACAACGCTGATGTGTAGTGACTTCACGCACCCACCCATCTAGCTGTTCGGAGATCTCCGTGGTTTTCTTCGTAATTACGAACTTAAACCCCTTATAATGACCCCCACAGAGGGTACTCTACCTGTAGGCCTAGAATCCTCGTGAAGTCAATATCGGCTTTAATTTCAATCCAAACACATTGTAAAAATTTATTTCACAATTGGACAGTTACACAATTTAAAATCTTATTATTTATAAAACTCCAACATTAAAAAAATACTTTATCAATTTGCGTTATTAGATTGTCAAATTCAATCAACCCCATGCGGGGCAGTAAAATTAAACTCTCGTGGATATATGTAGAAATCTATTGATATCTCATGCAGAGTTCGCGAGAGACCTTATATGATTCATGAGGAAAACTCGTTTAAAGTTCTTTGTTTGTAAATTTTGTAACACATATTTATTCATTCGTTTCAGAAAATTGGCAAAATATATGATTAATAATTATTAACAGGGATCAAAAGGGAGGAGGAGCCGTTCACCACTCCTGGAGGAGTGTCGAGCGATTCTAGCTATTATTAATAATTATTGAAACTTAGACTTTGTTTTAACTCTCGCTTTTCCAAGATGGGGTCATTTTGACCCCATTTTGAAGTTGAAATTCAGTTAAGCCCGCCTCATTCAAAAAGTGCGCTAATTCGCTAGAGATAGCAAACGTAACCAGTGGAATGTCGTAACTTCTAAACTATACAAAAAGGCGCGGTGCTGGTGATTTTCGCCAAACGTGCCAAGTGGTACCTGAAAGCATTTTTCCTGAAGCAACGCCTTGATCTTGGGAAAGCGAGGTGTTAATAATAATTTAAACATAATTTTATACATAACTTTTTAAACTGCTCTCTATATAAAGTTATTTTTTCAAAAAGCTTAATTCCGATTTAAAGCTCTAAACTTTATACAATTGTATTAGAATTTATTCAAGATACAGGTTTATTTAATTTATATTTTTATTTAATATATATATATATATATATATATACATAATACAAATTCTTTTTCTTTTAAAACATGCATAATGTATCTATGAAATACCAATTTTGAAAATCATCTGACCATTAGACGTATCATACTGAAATAATAAAAATCTTGAAAGCTATGATTTCTACTACATTAAAAAAGAAAACTTATTTAATTTAATACCTTTGCGATTTGAGTGATTGAAATAACTTCAAATCAAAAAGATTTTAAGATAATAATTGAGGTAATAGTCTCTTTGCATCGAAATAAAAAAATCTAACATTTTTTATATGTAAAGTAATACAATAATTGGAAATAGTATAGCCATTAACTTCCAAATTTTATTCAAAAATATATTCGAAAATATGACAATTAATTTATTGAAACAAAATTATTTATTAGTATACTCTACGGTGTTATGGTATCGTGGTGGTTTTAAATTACAAAGGAATTAAATCTAATACTCTTAATAATAATTAAGTTAAAAGTATTCTTTAGTATTCAGTATTTTTTTTTCTTTGGTAAAGACAGTTTATCACTGATTTTATAATTAATGTACTCCTTTTGTTTAGTTTTCTAAGAAAATGTTGAATTGTTTAGGTTTATGATTTTTGATTTATAATTAATTTTTTAGAAAAGTTCAGAAAATTCCAGATTCGATATAAAAATTTAATAAAGTTTATTTTCTGTTGAGGTTGGGGAAAAATTTTACATTGCTAAAAAATATCATTTGCATTTTATCAGTTAAATATAGACATCCAGATTCTGATTTTAACGAGTTAAAAATGGTCATAAACAATCACTTTCATTTATTAAGAACTGGTATAAAATCTTTTCCAGCAAAAATTTCGTTAATTTAAAATATCTAAAGCATTACTCAGTATACGTTTCATTCATTCAAAATCAATAAAACATTACTCGGTATATTTTCAAACTCTTAACATTTTTTTATTAATATTTATTTACTCAAGGTAATTTATCAAGCGCACGTAAATAGTTTACACGTTTAGATAAATATATGATGCACAAATTTAAATAATTAAATTTTAATTTTTTTTAGATGTATAATATCTGTGATCGAGAAGATTAGTGTTAGTTTGCATCTAGTTTTTGACATAGTGGAAGTACAGCACTGTCATTTTACTCGAGTTGTTGGTTGTTGGTTGTTGGGTTAAAAGCCGATTGACTGCGCTATGTTCCTAGGCTTATAGGTGGAATGCCCTCCGAGGGGTCTTATTATCATGGAAAATGTATAAACAGTTGTACCATTCACCGTAAATTTAGTATGCTTGATAACGTCATGAATATATATATATATATTTATATATATGATTCATCTTTCTTCTGACTGGTAATTAAATTTTTATTTATTATTAAATTTTGTTTTCTTTATCCATATTTAACCATAAGTTATATCCACTAATATAAAAAAAAAATTAATGACAATAATATTGTGAATAGAAATAAATCGCATTTGTGTAACAAGAAACAATATTGCAAGAATAAGTGAAAATGTGCGGACTACTGACACGGTTAGAGCGACACATCATATGCGTGTATTTGAATTTCTCATAAATCATATCACATCATAGAATGCAAGTAAATTTTCTCTAAATTTTTTTACGGGGGGAAATATATTTTTGTTACTAAAGTTAAGACTGATGAGCTTCTTTCTACAAAGGTTTTTTATTTAAAAATTGTTTTTTTTTTTTGTA
Source organism: Salticus scenicus (assembly GCA_963930645.1). NCBI lineage: Eukaryota > Metazoa > Arthropoda > Arachnida > Araneae > Salticidae > Salticus > Salticus scenicus. The sequence goes on from OZ005655.1 coordinate 280,921,850, forward strand.
TTTTTAACGTTGAACAAACGACAACACATTTCGTTTTATAAACGATTTTCAATCACATAACAAAAAAGAAAGTATGTCCCGTTAATTTTATTATTTTTCAACGGTTGCTTTAATTAACTTTTCATCTGAAAAACGTTAATCATAAAGATGTTCTGCATAGGTTTTCAGTTTGAAAATGCATATTTGCCAATCATCTCATTATGAACAGTACAATTTTTAGCACCCGTCTTTTTTTACACTCCAATAATTTTTTAGGGTAATTTTAGTCTTATTTAACCGTAGCACCATTTGGAGAGAATTACTCTAAAAATATATTGGCGTAAAAAAAGAGGCGTTTTTTCAGGGGGCGTTAACAATTGTACGGTTATTAATGAGATGGTTGGCAAGTATGAAAATGCTTAATTGTATTTAGCATTGCAGTTTTCTAATATCCTGCATATTTATTATTTTTTAAATAACATACGATATCATTTGGTTTGAAAGCTATGTCCACACATCTAATAGAAAATTAATTTTATGTACATTTACAATATATTTCTTTTATTCAAATATTCTAGAAACAAAATCCCGATAAAATTATTACAATCACTGACAATGACTTCTATGCCCAATAATTAGTATATGACAACGCATAACATATGTGTCGAATGACCATTTCTAAACTGTCTGCAATTTCGAAGCATGCGTTAATATAATATAGGGCAGAGAAACATGCTAAACTATTTGCCATACATGGCATTACAAAAGCTGAACAATAACTTATATAAGTAGGATAATTTGCGTACAAGATCACAATAATTAGGTTATTTCGTCTGATTTATGGATGGAAATTTCTACAATAAAGATTTACACGCTGTTTCAGAATTAGTATTATGTGTAAAGCAATCCGACTGAATAGAAACTTCAAATAAGTAATGCTATTTCACAGAAAATCGAAACATCAAAGTAGCGAAATAGTCGGTCTGCGTTATTATTCAAATAAAGCAATGATTAATTTAGGTAAATCCATTTTACTGCAGCTTTACTGCAATGATTAATTTAAGTAAATCAATTTAAGTAAATTAAGCTTAGAAATATATTAAATCAAAGGAAGAGTTGTTATATATATATGTATATATATATATATACATACCCTAACAGCAAATCTTCTCCAAATGGCATCCTATTGTGGACAAGTCATAGATATAGTAGTAAGACATAGATTGATCAACGAAAGGGAAAATGTGAGGCCATTGTGTTTTTTTTTTTTTTTTTTTTTTTTTTTTGAGAAAAGTCACTTTAATGGCTGCCTTTTCCCAAGTAAATCACACACAGGAATACACACGGATAATTTAGTAAATAAAATTTATGAATAATTTATTTACTAAAGGTGATTGAAAATTTCCAGGTACAGTTTCAAATTCATTTTCCTTTTTATTCTTTTTTTTCAATATTCTCTAATGGCTGATTTTAGAACTTTTTTTCGGCATCAAAATTTTTTGCTCGATATCATGAGGATGATAGATCTATATGTATTACTATATCTATGGGACAAGTAAGTTGTTCTTGTTAGGATATATATATATATATATATATATACAGTATATACAGTTGACAGCAAAAGTCTCCGAGCACTGGCGAAAATTCATATGTAAAAAAGTACACTTAATACTGTTTTGTTAAATATATATTTGTCGAATCATGTTTCTAGACTCCAGCCGACAGTATATACATAAGGTAATTCCGGGTGAGTTGCCCCACTGGTTGAGATGCCCCACTCTATGTAATTTCGAGACGCAACGCTAGATGGCTCTGCGAGTCAGATAGATGTTGAATAGTGTGCTGTGGAAGTTACATGAAGTCATTTCTTTGTTTTCTGCTACTACAACAATATTTCAAGTAAGTACCATGTTTTTTCTACTCTGTTATAAGAGTGATGTTGCATTGTAAGACAGGCACTACTTAATAAGTAGGGATTTTTTTTATATAAGCTTAAAAACCTGTAGTAAGAAGTTGATCAGTCGACTTCGGGCATTGTGCGGCTATTTTTGCTGCCTTGTACTTTGGACAGTTTCCGGGGCATCTCTCCCATACCAAAAGGATTGACGCCCTAGATAACATTCGGGTGAGATGCCCCACATACATTTTCGGGGAGAAAAGTCTTTTAATTGTTTAAATTTCAAACTAATATTTTTTAAATCGTATTATTTTTATAAAATGCTTAATATTTGTAAAAGGAAAATTTTTTAATTTAAAAATATTTTTTCAACTATAAATTTAGATTAAAATTCTTCAAATAAAATTCAAACTCGCGTGATCGCTAGAAGTGGCAACTCAAAACGAAATCACAAAAATACAGATTAAACCCAGATAAGAAAGCAGAAAACGCACAGGTATGTCAGACTGACCTTTAACATTTAAACTGAATATTGACATTTAAAATATAACAGATATAAAACTTGGACGATAAATCAATTCTTTACCAGACAGGGGAGTATTTATAATATGGACGAAACCGGCTGTCAGTTAAATAAAGCTCCAGGAAAGGTACTGGCTACCAAAGGGGCAAAAGATGTTCATGTTTTGACGTCTACAGAGAGAGGAGAAAATATTACAGTCATTGCATGTTGCAATGCAGAAGGACAATATTTTACTGGAATTTTGCTGGAATTTGAGGATAAGAATGACATTATAATTGTATGCCTGCCCAGCCATACGACGCAAGCTCTTCATCCTCTTGACAGGTCTTTTTTTAAGCCACTAAAACACTACTTTAAAGAGGAAGCAAGGAAATGGATTGTTAATCATCCAGGAAGGACCATTGGGTCCTTACAAGCTGCAGAACTGATTGGTATAGCCTGGAAAAGGGCAGCTTCTGTTGACACTGCTATTAATGGTTTTCGGGAGACGGGAATTTTTCCTCTAAACCAAGCAGCGATTCCAAACCACTTCTTTTCCATAAGTGAAGAATTGAAACAGACGTGTGAACAGTCCCAAATTTCTAAATCAACTGAACAAACAATCTCCCCAACAAAAATATTGCAACAGATTGCCGTTAAATTTGGCAAAGCGTCAAAACATCTGGTGATGGACATGCCTATTGAAAATGACGAAAGTGGTCTTACAAACAATTGCCTCGAATGTGAGGAGAACTATTATTTTACAAAAGAAACAGTAGATTGGATAAATTGCATAAAGTGCCATAAATGATTGCATTAATCATGCACAATGTACGGAGACCTGTGCAATGTTTGCGGAAAAGCGAAAATTAGAGAAGAGAAAAAGAAAAATATTATCTGAATAAATTCGACATATTTCGTAATATTTTTATATTATACTTTCTAAGCTGTAAATATGAAAATTTTCCATATATTACAAAAAAAAATTTTTTTTTGAAGTATTTTTCAATAGTTTATGTGTTTTGTTCTAATTTTTACATCTTGCCTATGGTAGCTAAATAGTTTAATATTTTATAAATTAATGATAAGGTCGTATTTCTTTTTTTAATAACTTACGTTTCATATGTTATAAACTACTGAAAAATTGTTATAGACTATTGACCATTGTTACAACCTTTTATTATGTTTTTTACAAGTAGGGCATCTCTCCCGCGTGAGTGGGGCATCTCACCCTCAACTTCGGAAAAGATGGTCAAATATAGTAGTGCGGCAATTTTATTTTTTCTTTGGAAAATTTACAATACGGTACAAAAAAACTACTTATTATTAATAAACAATATATATTATGTATTTCCCACCAATTTTCGTTGTCATTGTTAATACCAAATTTATTTTATAGCTCCCTTTCCTTAAGTGGGCATCTGTCCCGGAATTACCTTATATATGTGTTATAAATATAGATATAGATATAGATAATTTTCCCATAATATTTTCTCATACAAGGGTGGGATAGGCATTTAAAGCACTTGACAAATGAGTTGCACGATAGCTACGCATTGGGCAATAGGCGATGGTCTGGGACACACCTCTAGGGGTGGTCTGCAGACATGCCACCACCACTTTGATCTATTTGTGGCGAAGATTCCCTCGATTTGAAAGTCCCCAAAAGTGTCAATTGTACATAAAATGAAAGACACTACGGCCACGGCGAATTTTACATGCAGCAGCCACCACATACAAGAATCGGTGTACGGCATAACATCATTATTACAGAAGAGCGAAACAAAACTACTTTTATTAAAATATAATGAAATTATCGAAATGATTTACTGAAGATGTTTGAACAACATATAAACTAATAAGTTTAAAAGCGAGTTTTATTAACCAGAGAAATCTTAAGATAATAATTATAATAATAAGTAATTTTATTTATATATTTGTTATTCATATTTATCTAAGTGATTTATATTCTAATGGTTCGTTTGTTATATTGAAATTGTAAAAACAAAATTTTAAAATCATTCAAAAAAACAAAAAAAAAGAAAATGTAAGTCCCATAATAAGAAAGTAAATAATCTGGTGTGTCACTCACACGACTTTCTCTTACCCTGAAATTTAATACTATTAATACAGATTGCACATTAAAAGGTAAGATAACGAGTTCTGCTATGTAAACCTGTGTTAAACAATTCATATTAGGCTTCTGAAGAGTTTTATATAATAATTAGTTCTATGTGAGGGGGGCTACCGCCCCCCTCAACCCCCCATTTCATTAATGCACCTACATTTATATAGAATTTAATTCGGTTATTAAAAAATAATTCTGCTTAAAAAAAAATTATTAAAATTATTATTAAAAAAAATTATATTTTATGATAATGCAGACGATTTTACGTATTAGAGTAGTAGTATAACACCAAATATTCCAAAAAAAGTCCATTTTATTCTCAATATAAAAAAAAAAAAAAAAAAAAAAAAAAAAAAAAAAAAAAACGATTTTTTTTTTAAGCTTTTTTTTTTTTTTTTTTTTTTTTTTGTTAAAAGTAAAAAAAAATCGATAACTTTCTTTTAAATTATCGCAGATCGATGGTTCAACCATTCGTTTTAAAGGTATTGGTGAGCTCTTTTGAAAGATACCCATCATGAAAATTTACTCCCCCCCAGGGCGGGAGGCGAGGCTCCTATATACACAATTTTTTTTTCCCAGTTAACTATCTATATTACAAAAAATATATATTCGTTTCATTTGTTTTAGTGCAGTCTATAGACGTTAAAACTCTACTTACCTGCAATTTCCCCCATGCACGTAATGTATTAGAATTTTCTTGATTGTCCCTGTACACGAACCATTTGCTTGATCTTAACGAAAAGATTACTGTAGCATCCCTATATGATACACATTTAGAATACCAAGTTTAAACTTTCTGCCATAATTTGTTTTTGAGATATGCTGATAACAGACAGACACACAGACACACAGACACACACAGACACACAGACCATTTGCTAAAAACATGATTTTCGTATTCAGGGGACCTCAAAACGTGTAAATATAACAAAATCTCGCGTTCGGAAATTTGACCCAAAAACGATACTTTCTCTACCTTATGGGTAAGAGAAAGTAAAAAGACTTTCATGAATTAAAATAAATGTATTTTTCATAAAAATGCAAAATTTTATATTTCCATGGAAATGTTTCTGCATTGCGTAATTTAAATCATGGAGCAGATTTTCAGTTTTTTCCCTACAAATGCTAATTGAATATTTATATTATTTGAATATTTATAGTCAGGTGCATTCAGGAACATTTATAATCTAGTTGAATATTTAGTCAGGTGCATTCTTAAACGCAAGTTTGTAATTAAAAATTACAAAGAATGCTGACTGGAATTATTAATAAATTAAAAATGATAATATCGAACTACTTGTGATCAAATGCATTTATGAGAAAGTGTGAGGGGCAGACGAACTTGAAATAGCCTTAATTGATGAAAAATCCGTGAAGTACTTCTCTAAACATCAGTAAAAATATCTATAAAAAAAAATCGACTATTTACTTTATCTGTCTCAGGTATAACTTTTTGATGTGCTGTAATTTACTTAATACTACTAATCAATAGATTGATATTCTTTTTCAATAACAAAAAAATATTGCAGAAAGTTTTTGAGAACTAAGATAAGTTTTCTTCTTGAAAAGTTTTCTTCAAAAATCTTTCCCAAGAGTAATTACAAGAAATTTTCTGTTTGGAATATGATATATTATTTAGAAAGAAAATATACTTATTGAATAAAGTATGAGAAAACATTTAGAAGTTTTCTTTTAGAATATGTTAATATGTTATATATTTTACATACAAATGGATGTAAATGCTTCTCATGTTTTATTAAAATGTATGTATGTGTTATATATAATAAATATTTCAAATATTATGTCCATTACAATTATTATGATCAATTTATCTCGAAAATGATGTACACAATTTTATGATAAAATTTTAGATTGGTTTGGATGTGTTCGGTGTATAACTACACCGCTTCAGTGACCTCCAGAGGAATAAATTGGATTGGAGAACATTGTTGCCACGGTGAATTTTGTGTGCACCAGCCACCATTAATGTAGACGGCGATCTTTGGCCGGCTCGAGCATCGAACTCGGAATCTTCCAATTACGAGTTCAGCGCTCTACCGAGTGAGAAACCGCAGCCCAATTTTAGGTTGGGACTTGATGATGTCCTTTTTTTTATGTGCATCGCTTATCTGTAATAATATTCTTTCGTACAGTTCATGATAGGAGAGTTATCTATATCTCTCTTAGTTGGTATGGATACTAACTAAACTTATTTTTTTATTTCATGTTAGGAAAAACTATTCAAATAAAACTTTGTACATGCTGTACTATGCCACATTTTTACAATGTCTCTGATTTCAGTCTCTATGTCATTAATTTTCAGTAAACTGAACACAAAAAATTCTTATTATAAAAAAAAAAAGAACCTTTGCTAATTAAATTCTGGTTCATGTCGCCCAATAGGTTGTACTACAATCTTGCAGGTTAAAAAACTATATCATACAATTTTATTTTACTCTTTATTGTGTAGTATATCATTAAAATTGGAAAAAATATTATTGCAAAAAACTACATTCTGAGCTATGACTTTTTTAATATATATGTGATTTGTTTCTCATATTCCATGCAATAAAAGCCCACCAACGACCGAGCGGTTCCGCGCTCAAAGCTTGTAAAAATGGAAGTGCCAGGTTAGATCTCAAAGTGCGCTCATCAACCTAGTCGTTCGGAGATTTCCGTGGTTTTCTCCGAAACTCGGGTAAATATGGGCTAGGACCCCTTAGAAAGTCCCTCATAGAGGGCATTCTACCTATTCGCCTAGGATCCTTGTGTAGTCAATCAGCCTTAAACTCTACAACCAATCATCCATGCAATAAAAATGAAATGTATTTGGATTTTATACTATGGGAAATACTGAGAACAACAAGCCTGTACTAACAGAAAACGTTAGAAATTCATTAGTTATCAATCATTTAATAAATCGAAATAAAATTTCCAGACGTGAAAGTACACGACATTTTCTACACACACTGAAAAACGAAGCCTTATGTCATTTATAGCATAAAATGCAATAATTTAAGTGCCATCAATTTTTGATACAAATGTACAGTACTGCAATAAATTGTTTGCTACTTAAACAGAAGGAAATAACATATTTGCACTTTTACTCTCTGCTGCACTCGAGTTTCCAAAACTTCAATCAAGAATTTTACCTCCACGCGGCGATATCAGTAAATTTATGGCAGTATAACAAACCTTATTAAAATATTACAATTATTTTTACTTTCTCTTACCCATAAAGTAGAGAACGTATTGTTTTAGAGTCAAATTTTCGAACGTGAGTTTTGTTATATATACATGTTTTGAGCTCGCCTGAATCCGAAAATCATGTTTTTAGCGAACAGTTTGTGTGTGTGTCTGTCTGTCTGTCTCTGTGTCTGTATGTCTGTGCGTCTGTGTGTCTGTTATCAGCATATCTCAAGAACAAATAGTATAAAAACGTCCAAACTTGGTATTCTAAATGTGTATCATATAGGAATGCTACACTAAGCTTTTCGCTGAGACGAAGAAAGTGGTTCGGGTACAGGGAGACCCAAGAGAATTCAAATACATTACGTCTATGGAGGAAAGCGATAACATTCTTATTTATTGCTAGTGGAAGTGCTTTGATATGATAATTTACTATGTCCAGGAAAGCTGCTCAAGAATTGAATACTTGATACTTCATAGACATATGGTATATAATGTATAATTTTAAGCTGAATATTCATCGCTTGTTTTTGCATATTTACACATTTTGAGGCTTCCTGATTACCAAAGTAAAGTTTTATAACGTTTGATCTTTTCCTGTGTCTGTTAGAGTAACTTAAAAATGAATAATTTTAGGAGATCCAAATGTTGTATTTTTAAATTAATGTAAGATTGTTGATGGAAAAGTTCTATCAAGATTGATAAGTTTCAAGCTGCGTGTGAAAATTGTCTGAATTTTAAGTGAACTTTTAATTTTAAAAACAGATTTAAATTCTCTATAAATGTAGAAGCAGTAATGAAACGGGGGGTTAAGGGGTGCTGTAGCCCCCCCCCCCTCCCTTCACACAGAAATAATTATCCCATAAAGCTCTTCTGAAGACTAATTTGAATTGTTTTAACATAGGATTTCATAACAGAACTCATAATCTTAACCCCTTAATCTTCAACCTGCATTTATAGTATTAAATTCAGGGTAAGAGAAGGTTGTATGAGTGACACACCAGATTATTTAATCCGGAATGATGCAGAAAAATATCACCTATGATAAACAAAACTTTTACCGTAACTTACAAATGAATTTTAACCACGTTAACTTGTTTTAAAGAATAATTAAATTAATTCACACAAAGCTGCAAAACTGGTTAAAGAATTACTGTGAAGCTATAAATGGTGTTCTTTTGTAAGATTTTTCCTGCTTATTTAAGTAAAATAATAAAATTGAGTAATTTAAGTAAAACAAACTTTTTGAAACTTTTACTCATATAGAATTTAATGTATATGATATATATTTAAGTCACCAATAAGTTCTTATGCATTAGCAGACAAATTACTCTTTATCTGAATAATTTACATGCTTCCATTAAAAAGAAAAAAAAAACTTTTTCTTCACTTTTTTAGATATTCATTAAAATTGCCGATGATTCAAAAAATTATCACATTAAGTCAGTAGACTTCATTACATTTGTGAAAATAATTATTGCACTTGATATTCTAATTTCCTTTTCATGAGGAATTTGCAGTAAGCTTTGTGTACATTCATACACGATAAAGAATGAAGAATAAAAAAATAATTCATAATATTCCGAATTTTGTGAATAGAGAACGCCACAAAAATTACAGCTTATACTGTAAATCTTAATGAACCTATTTACGGCAAAATTGCCAGTACTTTTATTTTATTTATTTATTTATTATTATTATTATTATTATTTGCATGAGTGTCTGCTTGAGTGTACCTACTTAGCTCTATTTTTATTTTAATAAATTAAATATAATATATTCAAGTTTTATTATATTAATTCAATTTTGATTATATTAATATAATATAATCAAAATTAATAAAATAAATTTTTAGTTTTAGTTTTAAAATTGAATATAATATAGAAATCGAAGATGGAAATGCGCAACTAGACGTAATATAAGTCCTAAATATTAAATACAGCCTTAAACGTTTAATTATTTTTGACTTATCGTGAATAAAAATTAGATTGTTATGTAGTGGCTAAAATCTTTCGCTTTTTATAACCAGGTTAAAAATAGACATATATAGGGTCCGCTAAAACTCCCACTATCCCCTCCTATCTAGAAAATGCGTCGGAATTTTGCAAAATAGATTTTGAAACACGCATTCAATGAATTTGTGAGGGACCTCTTTTGGAGAAAAAGTTTTGTATCAGGGGAGGGGGGGGGGGGCTAAGGAGGCAACTTTAAAATTTCAAATGGGAAGATTATGTCATGCGATACACCCCTGGAAACATCTCTTCAAGACAATGAATTTGATATAAATAGTGTTTTTTTTTCCTTACTATGATTATTAAAAAAGATACATGAGCATAAAATCCCCATTTGAAAACTCGAAAAACTCATGTATCTCCTTTAATAATCATCTCAGGACAAAACCATTTAAAACAAATTTACTGTCTTGAAGAGACTTTTCCAGCGATGCATCGCAAGATATTATCTACTCATTTGAAATTTTGTCCACCCTAGTGGTTCCCCTAAATCCCCCAGACCCAAAAATTTTTATCAAAAGAGATCCCCCTCGAATTTATTGACACTTGTTTCGACATTTTTTAAAATTCCGAATCATTTCTGAGATAGGGGGAGGTGTGGGAATTTTGGTGGACCCTGTATATATATATATATATATATAAGAATCCTAAATATTTAACGATGGGTAGCTAAACATATTTTAGTTATTCGATATACACTCATATATATATGTACATACTAATATAGTATTAAAAAATTGTCCAAGTTTCAGCTATATTTAAAGTGGACGATCAAGTTCGGATTTAAAGAAAAACTTGCCCAACTCTAAGTTATGAAAATCCAAAATTGAAATTTTATCAGTTTTATCATTTTACGACTAACTATTTTACGAGTTATTAATAAATATAACATAAATTTCGGTTTCCATGATTATAATAATTCCTTTACGGGGAAAGGAGGTAAAAAGTTTAAAGGGTTTTAAGTAGATGTAATTCAAAGTTTCTCAATTACAAGGTAAATCAATGCACGATTTAAACATTTATGTAACTCATTCATACAAAACAAACGAACGAACAAACAAACAAACGAACAAAAAATATATATATATATATACGAAATTCAGAAAATTTATTTTTATAAACTGATAAAAAAATAAAAGATATACAACAAAGATATACTGCTTGCTTTCGTTTTCTTAAATCAGGACTTTTGAAAAAAGACCATTGTTAACTTTTCTTATCTTAACTCATTAAAATAAAAAACGAGTATTTGCATCGGCTGTTGAAACTCTGGAAATAAATTATTTGGAATGATACTGATGCACTGTCTGATAAATTTTAATGAGAAGACAACATCTATTGAAAGAAAAATGTTATTTTATTTATTTTTTTAACTTTAAAGAAATACGCGAATAGATTTTTCTTTAAAAAAGTTCCAATGTAGATGTCTACAGTGCGTATCGAAATGATAGGTCCACCCGCATTTTTCAAAATTTCGACGCTTAATTGAGAATAAGAATAACTTTTTTTGGTAGAGATAATTAGTCAGTAATTGTTATAACTATTTATGTAGACATTTCTTAAAAATAAATAATTCCTTTTTATTTTATGCAAATTTTCATTTTCAGACCGTTTCGAAAAGATAGGTCCGCCTTCAGAAATTTTGCACCAATCACGTTTATTTCCGAAAAATTTGCATAAATATCGTTGCTTAGTCTTGCTGCGGGATTATGCTGGCTGCTGTGGAGGTATTTAAGCAGATTTGAACATTACGTTGTAATCAAACGAAATGGGTCGCCGTTGCAGTCTTCCGCTGGTTGAGCAGGGGAAAACTGATGCATTTAAAACGTAGGGAAAATCGAATAGAGAAATAGGTAAACTTTTAAACAGATCACATAATGTTGTAAACAATTATTTGCGACTTAGAAATGCTTTTGGCAGTAAAAAATCATCTGGTCGCCCATCAAAAGTGACACCCCGACAAAGAAGGACTACCGTAAAGGAGTTAAAATCTGGAAATATGAGCTTATCCACTGTGGCCAGACAACAAAACCCTCCAATATCAAAATCTACAGTCCATAGAGTGGTAAAGAAGTTCGGCAATATAGTTTACGTGAAGAGGAAAGCAGCTCCGAAATTGACTAAAAAGCATAAAGAAAAGAGATTGAAATTCGCACATGAAGTGATGTCCTGGAAACAAGATTGGCATCGTGTGATATTCAGTGATGAAAAGAAATTCATTCTGGATGGTCCAGATGGCTGGCAGTACTACTGGCACGATCTGCGTAACGATAGACATATATTCTCGAAGAGGCAAGCTGGTGATGGTTCCGTTATGGTATGGGCCGGATTCGGAGGCGCAGGAAAAACTGATATAGCATTTGTAGACAATCGTTTGAATGCTGCAGGCTATCAAAACCTGCTTGAACAATATTTTCTTCCACAAGCAGAGCACATTGGGGGCCCATTCTTCATGTTCCAACAGGACAATGCTCCTGTGCATACTGCAAAGTCCAATTTCGAATGGTTTCTGGATAATGGTGTACATGTTATCGATTGGCCACCTAGCAGCCCCGACCTGAATTCGGTAGAAAACATGTGGGGTATACTCGCAAGAGCGGTGTATGCAGGCGGAAGGTAGTACAACAGTACTGCAGACTTGAAAAAGTCTATTTCCTTCGAATGGTCAAAAATCGAGAAAAAGTGTTCACAAAATCTTGCAGAATCCATGCCGAATAGGATTTATGAGCTTATTCTGAAACAAGGTGGAAAAATTTCTTATTAATTCAACATTAATTTGATGCTTGGTTCACTGGACCTATCTTTTTGAAACAGCTTTTTCATGTAATTTTTGTTTTCCTTATTATTCCTATTATTTGTATATTATTCATGTATTATTTTACATTGAATGAAGTAATGTAGTTTATAAAATAGTACTTTGTACACAATAAAACCTTTTTTACCAACATAACTTTCGTCTTTACTGGTGGACCTATCATTTCGACACGCACTGTAGTTAAAATTGAAACTCTACGGTTAATATTAAACGCAATACAAGGATAATTAAGCCAAAAGAAAAAAAAATTAGATATTTTCGAGATACATTTAACATACTGTAATTTGCCTTCTACTTTTATTGGTGTGAGTTTCTTTTACAACTTCGTATTTGTGATTGTGCAGGTTTATATATATATATATATATGGATATATATGTATATATATAAATGATAGATATCGTAATAAAAGTTAATCTTAAAATTTAGCAATTAATAGATACAAAACAATACCAACACACAAAAATATAGAACTGATTTTAACGTAGAGGAAAGACTGACACAGCATTGTTGCGATTTAGATTAAGAACCAATAAGAGACAAAAATAACTTAAATTACTTACGGCAACATGGATGATAATAATAAAAAAAAAGGACCATTAAACTTAATGACAGAGAAAACAAATAAATAACCACAGAAATAATTGGATGAAAACGCTTAAAAATAGGAGTAAAATACTCTTCAGGGGGCATGTACTTCATAAAGCTGTGAAAACTGCAACGATTTCGTAAAACGATATAGTTAATCATAGCAATTTATATCACTTCAGCCCCGATCGAAGCAGCAAAACCATATAGAATGAGAAATTAAATGAAATATTAATATATATAAATCAATTTCCATAAAACATTCAGGGCCTCACCGGAAGTGATCGATTTTGGATAGAAAAAATGTAAGATATTTTAAGAACTGACCAACGGATGATGCAATAAACAAACCGATGTTCGTGATTTTCGTATTCCAGTGTCCTCAAATTGCGCAATCTCTGTTTGAAATATCGAACTTTAAACGATACGTTATTAGTTAATTGAGTAAGATAAAATATTTATCATTTCTGAAAACTTTTTTTTTTTTTTTTTTTTTTTGAGGGGGGGGGGGGGGGGATATAGTTTAGTAAAGTTTTTATCAATTACATCTAATAGAAAAAAAAAAGTATTTGCTTAATTTTGGGTAACGTTGTATATTCTGTATAAATAGAATACGCATAAGCAACAAATTTAGTACTTTAATTTCGTGCAGTAAGAAAAATGTATAAAGCAATTTAAAATGCACTTTCAGGGGGGAAAAATCAAACTTATTGCGATTTGAATTCTTTTTGTGTATCTCTGTATTATCTTGTGCATATAATATATATATATACGTTATTATTATCATTATTATTATTATTATTATTATTTTTATTTTACTTTCACCGTTGTGTAAAGGTGTTAAAATGTACAACGAGAAATTCTGAACATAAACATAATGTATTTGAAACCTTTTTTGTATCCCTTCATGACTCAAATGAAAAGTTTTGAGTGATTCCATCGCATAATACAGATTTAGAATATGGGCTTCGCGCAAATATCAGACATGGTACAAGCTTACAGAAAAAAAGGCTGAACTTTTAACGACCCCCCTCCCCAACTCTCAAAAATGATATCAGGTAACTTACACAATGTAAAATTTTCAGTAATAAAAATAATGTTAAATCTGATTGCATACATGTACACACAATAAACAAAATCGGAACAATAAATCTTATATTGAATATCATATTAATTATAGTTAAAATAGTTGTAAGTGCTTAAAAAACAGACAAACTTATTACATGTACTTGAAAATAAGTTTATTCTATAGAAGCATTGTTTGCTGGGGTAATTGATTATCAAAATAATTTAGTTCAAGTTCATTAGGAAAATGCAGTTGAAGTGCTTTTTCTTTTTCATTTTCTCAAAGTTTGAATTGACATTTCTTGAAAGCCAATCACATAGAAATTGCTAATAATATATTGCACAAATTCAGGTTGTCCCCCCCCCCCCTCGTACACATGTCCAAAAAGTATTAATGCGGATTTGCATTGATCCCAAGAATAATATTTTTCAAGCTTAAAAAGGCTGAATTCAGCCTTAAGGCTGAAAAGTAACACGTCTGAAATATTGTTTTTTACGTTATGCTGATAACAGGCACACATATGATATGTACACACAGACCAAACACTAAAAACATGATTTTTATTTTTATTTTTATTTTTATTTATTTTTTTCTCCGAGAGAGAGAGAGAGAGAGAGTTTAGAAAACATGTAATAATATTTATAAAAAAAAAAAAAAAAAAAAAAAAAAAAAAAAAATAGTCTGTTAAATTTAACCTTTAAAAACTACTTTCGCTGCCATGTATGCGTAGGAGAATATATATATATATATAAACTGTATTCTAATCTATAACTAAATACAGATTAACTTTTTAATTTTTCCCCAAAAAACAAATAATTTGAAAAAGAAATCAGCGAAAGATTTAATAATAATAATAATAATATTGAAAAATAAGAAACAGAATTTATACATGTCTTTACTACACACAGATCTCATTAGAAGAAGAAAAATCTTCGATTTCCAAAAGAAAAAATAATGATCATAAGTTAAAACTGAAGTTACCAAATGAAGAAAAACAAGTAAATTCCTATAAAGCTAAAATATATTGCATTAATTATTATTTTAAAAAAATGTATTTTTAAAACATCTTAGTCTGGAAATTTTATTCTTTGATTATATTTCTTTGAGAAAACCTTTTTTATTTTATTTTTCTTTCTTTCTTTTCTTTTAATTTTTTTTAAGTAGTTGGAAACTCTAAAAAATAGCTCTTTTAAAAAGATTATAATATGCAGTCTCATAAATTTTAATTGGAAGATTAGCTTCGGGAGAAATTTTTGAAGTTTGTAAAGAAATATGGGATCAATTTTTTTCCTCAAATAATTCCCAAATAAAAATTTGAACCATCATAGCTCATTTAAAATAATAAATAAATTTAATAATAAAATTAAATACTACATAAATAGAACATAAATCAAATAAATCAAATACTTAGGTAAATAGGAGTAACTATATGTGTAAAATATGCTAAAGCAGAGATGCCACAATTTTTAATTTTTAATCTTATATGATATGACAATCGTTTTAATAAATTAATTAAATTAATTAAAATTTAAAATTAATTACTTTGAAGGTACTGTTGTTTATCAGAGCAAAAATATACTGAAGCCTAAACAAAATTTTATATTTTGACTCTCATGTACTATAATCATCAATTTATTTGAATAGAACAATAACTATACTGAATTAGAAATAAGCGGTCATTACACATTTGAAATAATAAATAAGTATTAATTCGTTCCTTATTCGTAAAAGTTCAATGTTTATTGTGAAATAATTTACAGCAATAACGGAGTAATAAAGTAAAAATAACTAAGCCTACAGAAATAGTCAATTGTTTAACCTTTCAGGGTACGCAGTTAAAGATGAACTATTGTGTTGGCAACTAAATTCCCGCCGTTTAAGCCTCACACTTAAAGTGTGAGGCTCCCATGCTCCACACTTCTGAACTTTGCCCATCGAGTAAAGATGCTTTTCTACAGTAGTGTGGGAGCAATCCATTGTCTCTGCCAGTTCCATTGTTGTTTGACGCGGATTTTCATGCAAAAGGTGGTTCAATCGCTTTTCATCGAACTCAACTGGACGGCCAGAACGAGGTGCGTCTTTGAGGTCAAAATTTCCTTTTTTGAACTTTGCATACCAATCACGGACGGTCCTTTCAGCTATAGCACCTACTCCATACACAGCACAAATGTTGCGAGCAGCTTCTGCGACCTTAGAACCTTGATTAAAGGCAAACAGAAGGAGGTGTCGAAAATGCTTATTCTTTTCAACTTGACATTCCATGTTAATGATCTGTAAATAACAAGAAAATGTATCTTAGTAACAACGAAATATATATTTAGATGGAACAATATATTCTCTTTCGAATGATGTACAACTTCGTGACAAAAGTATTTAATGTCATACAGATTTTTCCAATTTAAAAAAACGGCGGGAACTTAGTTGCCAACCCAATAATTAAAAATGAAAAGATGAGCTTTCTATCTGTTTCAGAAGATTTTTCTCAAAAACGAAGAGATGCCTACTTAAATGCGGGAGCCGTTGGTTTATCAAAATTGGAAATATTAGTAAAAATATTTATAATTATTATTAATTTAATTCCATACAAGGCGTTACGATAAGTTACAATATTATCATCTCATTTTATACCTTGCATTTTTTCAAAATTGAGAATTCTTCTTCTCATTTTCGTCTAAATTAAGAAGATATTTTATTCAAAAATAAGAAAAAAAAATCTTAAAAGAAGAAATTTCTACTCGTAGCTATTATAAAAAATGAAGAAGTAAAATAAAAAAAAAGAAGAAGAAGATTTTTCTCTTATTTTTGAAAAGTGTGTTTTAACAGTGTAGGCAAAGTTTTACATTTAAATAACAAGCCCCGCTTTTTGGCGTTCCTTCATATGTTACTACATTTAACAAAATATTTTTTCACATTCGTGTTAAAATACTTTAATATTTATTCACTGCAATCGATGCGATAAATGCCACGATCATATATCTATACAATTACGACACTTCAGAGGTTAAACAATAATACATTTTTTTAATGCATGTATGCAATAAGAATTGTTAGATAAAGAAGTCCACCGGGATATGAATCATCACGTGTAATTAAAAATGCTAATAGTGTTTTTTTTTTTTTTTTTTTTTTTTTAAGGATAAGTTAATTACTGCGAATATTGTTTACACGAAATTTTTTATTTTCTATGTGTATTATTTAAAAGTTTACTTAAAAAAATTTAGTCGAATTTTGACCACTGGGCGATATTAGTAATATAAAACTGTTAATCGTCTTTGCATGTGCAATGTCGCTTAACAAATTTGTAATTATAAAAAAGACGGCATAAAAGCTAAAAGTAATCAATTTTATCCTGACTAACAAGCAATTTATGTTTTCATGTATATCTGTATTTACATTCGCTTTATCTCTCTGATCTCTGATTATTGAAGATTCCAGATTTCGTTTCGAACACACAAAATGCTACTGCTATGTATCTAGGTATTACTGTGTAACAGTGATTCATATATAAGATCTGAAATAATATTGGCTGAAAAGACTATTTGCCTGCTGTTTCAATCTAACAAGTACGAAAATATTATATAATTAAATGTTGGATGTATTTATGGAGGTTGCTAATTAATCTATGTTTGGCTTTTTAAATTTAGGCCATTATATTCTATCGGCAATTTCATGTATATTGTCGCACGATTTCTATAGATTTTGATGGAACACAAAGAAAATTTCTTTATCATTATGGTCAAACGATTCTATTTTTTGAAGTGCGATAACGTTTAAAAGCCTTATCCGATTGAGTTAAAAGTTCGCAAATATGTTAAAGTTCAGTTTTGCATGATTTGTATACATTTTTATGTGTAGAACTTGTAAGTATTTTTCAGCGAAAGAGGTTTTTTTTTTTTTTTTTTTTTTTTGTAAATAAAGCTATAGATTCGAATTCATAAATTGGTTGGTTGATCGGTTGGGTTTGAAGTCGCAGTAGTACTACGCTAGGGGTAATAGGCGACGGTCTGGGACACACCACTAAGGATGATCCGGAGACATGCCATCACACTTTTTGATCTTCCACGGAGGGGGCCGAATTATTTCAAGTGCGTTAGCATCTAATAACTCATCTCTACACTCGCTTAAGATATAAAATGATAAACATGTTATAGCATATCATCGCAAGAACGGAAAAAAATTATAGAAATGTAAGGCTTAGTTTTCCTTTTTTTTTTTTTTTTTTTTTTTTTGTTGTTGTTTAATCGAGATATAAAATACAATTTTGAATATTGCTATCTTTAAAAACAAACTATTTAAAGTTTGTTTAAGTTCTGTTATAGTGTTAAAAAAATATAATATATATACATAAGTTTAATATTACGATTTTAACGATTTAACTTATAGCTACTAATAGATTCTTTTTATAATTCTTTTGTGTGCCTATGTATTCTTTCTTGCATAATATATATATATATATATATATAGATAGATAGATAGATAGATAGATAGATGGATAGATAAATAGATAGATAGATACATTAATTTAATTACTTCGAATTTAGTCAAAAGATGTTAAAATGTACCAACGACAAAATTTTGACCATAAACATAACGCATTTGATATCTTTTGTATGTCCCTGTAACCTCGTGCTCGACCCAAATGAAAGCTTTCGAGTGATTTCACCGTATAGTATAGATTTAGAATTTAGTCATCTCAACAAATTAAAAATATTTGTTTTTAAGATATCCTAAAGACATACACGCATATGTACATACAGACCATCTACTGAAAACATGATTTTTTTATTTCGAGAAACCACAAAACATGTAATAACAGGGAAAAAAAGTCAGTTTGGTAAATTTAACCCTTTAATAATAATTTCTTTAACATGTATGAATAAGAGAAAGCAAAAATATTATTAACTGTTCTCTAATCTAAAACTAAATAAAGAATAACTTTTAAATTTTGCCAGAAAAACTATATAATTTTGAAAAAATATATATATATTATTCAACGAAAGATTCAATTTAAAAAAAGAAAAGTAAATAAATAGAATTTATACATGACTTTACTACACTTAAATCTCATTAGAAGAAGAAAAAAAAACTGCGATTCTCAAAATAAAAAATAATAATCTAAAATTAAAACTGCTGCTACCAAAGGAAGAAAAATAAGTAAATTCCTAAAATACATCGCATTATTAAAAAAAAAAAAAAAAAATGTATTTTCAAAACATCCTCATCAGAAAAATTTATTATTTAAATATACTCTTTTGAGAAAACTACTTTTAAGTTTTTGGAAACTCTAGAAAATAGCTCATTTAAAAAGATTCTAATATGCAGTCTCATAAATTTTAATTGGAAGATTAGCTTCGGGAGAAATTTTAGAAGCTTCTAAAGAAACATGGGATCAATGTTTTCATCAAATAATTCCCAAATAAAAAATTGATTAAAATCGAATCATCATAAACCATTTAAAATAATAAATAAATTTAAAAATTAAATACTACATAAATATGAGATATCATCAGTGTAAAAATGTACTAAATAATAAATATCATTGTTTTTAATTTTGGAATATTATGTGATATGATAAACAATCGTTGTAATAAATAAATTAAATAAATTTTATTTTAAAATTAATTACTATAAAGATTTTGTTGTTTATCAGTGCAAAAATTTTTACAAAAATTTATACTAAAGTATAAATAAAATTTTGCCGTTTGACTCTCATGTGCTATGATCACAAATTTGTTTGAATATAGTATTAACTTATATTGAATTAGAAATGAGCTGTCATAACACACTTAAAATAATAAATAAGTATTACTTCGTTCATTTTTTGTAAATGTTCAATATTTACAGTGAAATATTTTACAGCAATAACGTGATAATAAACTAAAAATAACTAAGCCTATAGAACTAGTCAAAAATCCTTTTAAGGTACGCTGTTAAAGGGCCCCCTAAGGGCCCGCTTCACTCACCGCCACCGGAAGTCGAAGCTAATGTTATTCTATGGGAAATTTTTCTTTACACATAACTTATTAACTAATACATATTTTTAAATTCTGTTTTCACATTCTGAAAATTCCTAGCTGTTAAATTGACGGACCTTTTTTAAAAAATTATTTTTTTAATTTTTTTATATTTTATTTTGAAGCTGCAAAATACGAATTTTCAATATGTGAAATTTTTTCATTTTGCAATTTCAAAAAAAAAAAAAAAAAAAAATTAAAAATTAAAAATTAAAAATTAAAAAAATACATTTTTAAAAACGGTCTGTCAATTTAACATTTCGGAATTTTCTGAATGTGGAAACAGAATTTAAAAATATGTATTAGTTAATAAGTTATTTGCAAAGAAAATTTCCCCATAGAACAACATTGGCTCGGGCTTCCGGTGACGGTAAGTAAAGAGGGCCATTAAAAATGAGAAGATGAGTCTCCTCCTATCTGTTTCAGAAGATTTTTCTCAAAAACGAAGAAAAGCACACTTAAATGCGAGAGCCGTTGGTTTCTCAAAATTCAGAATATTAGTAAAAATATTTGAAATTCCATGAAAATTCCACGAAAGGCGTTGCGATAAGTTGCAATCTTATTTCACATATATTGCAATCTTATTTCACATCTTGCATTTTCTCAAAAATGAGAAGAAGAATTCTCTCTTTTTTTTTTTTTTTTTTTTTTTTTTCAAGATTAGGAAGATACTTTATTTGAAAATGAGGAAAAATGTCTTAAAAATTCCCTCTCCTAAATTTCTACTCGAAGCTATTATAAGAAATGAAACTTCTCGAAAAAGAGAAAATTCTGCTTTTTGAGAAATGTGTTTTAACAGTGTAGGCAGAGTTTTATACTTTAAACAGTAAACCCCGCTGTTTGGCGTTCCTGCAAAAGTTACTACATTTAACAAAATATTTTTACATATTCGTGTTAAAATTCGTTAGTATTTATTCACAGAACAATCGATGCGATAAATGCACAATCATATATATATATATATATATATATATATATATACTAGCAGAGTCACTATTTTAAAACGAATCACTATAGTTAATGAATTCTCAAAATTCCATTAATTTTTATCATGCGAAAAAAAAAAAAAAAAAAAAAAAAACAGAAAAAAAAAATATTATTGGAAAAAATGACGCACTGGGTCCCCACTGCCTTCGGAAGCGCGCGCATTTATGTCCGACACTCTTAATGAATCACTGTATTATTTTATAGGGAAAAACATAAATATAAAATACAAATAAATAAATAAATAAATAAATTCTCTCTTCGGTGAAATAATCGGTCCGGGTCCCCACTGCCTGCGGCAGAGTATACAGGCGCGCATGTTCCTTCACTTACCGTTCCCGCCCCTCCTAATTATTTTAGACTTTAAAAAATACTCGCAATCGTTTTCTTGGTCTTTAAAATCTAATAATACTAATTTCCAACATTCTATCTGAATTTCTTTATTTTTAATCCTGCGTCTGCCCCCCTTCCCGCCCCTCGTACTGTACTTTCTGTACTTTCAAAAATATCCGTTATCAGGCCTCAAAACCTAACAACACTAATTTTCAGTGCTCTAACACTTATTTATATATTTTTGCCCCTTTATGCCCCATACCCGTCTATCCTAATAATTTTACAAATTCGAAAATATTCGCAATCGATTTGTAGGTATCAAACACCTCCATGTACCAATTTTGAGCGACCTAACTCAATTTTTATTTTTTTGCCCCTCCGCCCCCCTTCCCACTCCTCTTAATAACTTTACAAATTCGAAAATATCCTCATTTGACTTGCAGGCCTCTAAAACCTATCTGTACCAACTTTGAATGGTCTAACTGTATTTCTATTTTTTTTTTTCCCATAGCCCCATTTTCCCGCCCCACCTGGGACGAATTTCGAAAATTAAAAAATTAGTTTTTATGTATTTGTGAGAGCTATATTTTAGATAAAAAATCTCACATATATCTTTTTTCTGTTTGCGATATAAAGGATTATTTCAAATCATTTTGCCCCCTCTCCCTCCTCTTGGGGGCTGAATTTCCAAAATTCCAGAAATTGGTTTTTAGGTATTTGTATTAGCTATATATCAGAGCAAATTTTCCCCGTATATCTATTTTTTTTTTTTTGTTTGAGATATATAGGAGTATGTGAAACCACGTTTTGCACATGTGACATCACGTTTTGCCCCTTTTCCCCCCTTGGGGACCGAATTTCTAAAATTCCAGAAGTTGGTTTTTAGATATTTGTGTTGGCTATATTTTAAAGCAAAAATTTTACGGATATCTGTTTTTTTCTTTGAGATATAAAGGTTTTTGTGAAATAACATTTTGCCCCCTACTTCCCCTTGGGGGGCGAATTTCGTAAAATCGCTTCTTAGGAGGTGCTTACACTATATACTCTATAATCTGACCCAGCTTCGAGTCAGTGGCTCCAGTAGATTTTGCTGTGCGTTGATGAGTCAGTGAGTGAGTGGAAGTACTCTTTTATATGTATAGATAGATATATATATACACTTGCATGTATACGACTGCGGCACTTAATAGGTTAAACGATAATACTTTTTTGTGTGTGTGTGTGTGTACGTATGTAATAAGAATTATAAGATAGAGAAGTTCACAGGGGTATGAACCATCACGTATAAATAAAAATGCCAATAGTAATATTTTTATTACAAGATAAATTAATTACTGCGAATATTGTTTACACGAAAATTTTGATTTCCTATATTTATTCTTTAAAAGTTTACTTAAAAAAATAGGTTGAATTTTGACCAGTGGGCGATATTAGTAGTATAAAGCAGTTAATCGTCAATGCATGTGCAATGCCGTTAAACTAATTTTAAATTATAAAAAAAGGCGGCATGAAAGCTAAAGAAAGCAATTTTATCCTGACTAACAAACAATTTCAGTTTTCAGGTATACATGTATTTCCATTCGCTTTATCTCTTTGATCTCTACATACTGAGATTCCAGTCTTCGTTTCGAATACACAAAATGCTGCTGCTGTGTATCCAAGTATTAATATGTAACAGTGATTCATACCTAAGAGCTGAAAGAACATTGGCTAAAAAGATTGTTTACATGCTATTCCAATCTAACAATTACGAAAATATTACACAATCAAATGTTAAATATATTTATCGAGGTTGATAACACTGCTTGGCACGAAAATCGCTTCTGACACCATTTCAGCATATTCTTATGAAAAATGACCTCCTCAATCCGAATAGGACGCCCATTTTGCCCTATCACCCAACGTTTTTTAGGAACGGCCTTTTATTTTTATCATTTGTCGGGATTTTATGGCTATAAATTTGATTTTTAGAAGGGAGGAGGATTATTTTAACCGTTAAATATCTTATGAGGTGCTACAGAGTTGGAAAATTGTAAAACATGCACACATTCCAATAAGGGAATTTTTTTATTTATTTATTTACTTATTTTATTTTATTTTTTGCGGGGGGGGGGGGGGGGTTGACACTGAAATTATGTATTACATAGCTTATTTTTTAATATGTTATTAACGTTATTTTTAAACTTTATATTTTTTTGTTTTTAGGTGTTAAATTAATTCTTTTTCATTCTTCAAATCAAATTCATAGTCATAAAATTATCGAACAGGGAAAGAAATTGAGGTAGGGGATGGTATTTCTAGAGAACGGTGGGTGACTGGGCAAAATGAGAGTCGTATTCGGATTCAGGAGGTCATTTTACATAAGAATCAGCAAAAATGGTATCAGTACTCGATTTTTTTTTTTTTTTTTTTTTTTTTTTTTTTGCAAAGCAGTGTAATTAATGTTTATTTTATTTTATTTTATTTTATTTTTTTAATTTAGGCTAATATATTCTATCGGCAATTTCATGTGCTTAAGAAATTTGCTTTTTTTTTTTTTTTTTTTTTTTTTTAACATGAAGTAAACTAAAATAAAATGCGACTGTATCTGAGAGCCTTATTTGATTGAGATAAAGGTTGTTAGGTGTATTATACTATCACAAGAATTGTATAGATTTTGATGGAACACAAAGCAAATTTCTTTATCATTATGGTCAATGGATTCTAATTTTTGAAGTGCGATAACGTTTAAACGCCTTATCCTATTGAGTTAAAAACGCGATTTGTATACATTTTTTGTGTGTAGAACTTATATTTCTTTTTCAGAGATAGAGAAAAATCTTTATCATTAGGGCTGTAATTTCGAATTATTTGAAGTACGTTAACGTCTAGTATTTGATCTCTATATTCACCTAATATATAAATTGGTAAACAAACTATAGCTCATCATAGCAAGAACAGGGAAGATTTACATGAGTGGTAGGGCTTGCAGTTAAGAGTTTTATATGATAATTAGTTCTGTGTGAGGGGGCTACCGCCCCCCTCAACCCCCCATTTTATTAATGCACCTACATTTATGTAGAATTTAATTCGGTTATTAAAAACATAATTCTGTTTTTTAAAAATAATTTATTAAAATTATTATTTAAAAAAAATTATCTTTTATGATAATGCAGACGATTTCCATATTAGAGAAGTACTAAATATTCAACTAAATATCCACTAAAATAACACTAAATATCCAAAAAAAACGTCAATTTTATTCTCAATAAAAAAAAATACGTTTTTTTCTGTTTTCGTTAAAAGTAAAAAAAAAAAAATCATGCTGATAACAGACAGACATGCAGACAGACAGACACACAGACACACACACAGACCATTCGCTAAAAACATGATTTTCGTATTCAGGGGATCTCAGAACATGTAGTAAATATAACAAAACCTCGCGTTCGAAAATTTGACCCTAAAACAATACTTTCTCGTCCCTATGGGTAAGAGAAAGTAATATACACATATTTAAAATAAAGTGTTTATTTATATAATTATTTTATTTTATTTTTATATATTTATTTATTTTTTACGTGGAAGCATAAAGCATTTTCGATACATTAAATAACATGCAACTTGAAGAGAAACACTTAATAGAATTTTCATTTTTATATCTTTAACGACTTTTTTCATTTAGATATCTTAAAACAATTCTTAATTACTAAATGTTCGAAAAATCAAGTGCAACCACTCCAGATTTTTTCAGTTTGAAGGGAAGTAGTAACATCACATACATATGGGTAGAAACTTAATCATAGAAGTTTCAGCTTATATGGTTATTCAGTAAATATAACTAACCTTTTTTTTTTTTTTTTTTTTTTTTTTTTTTTAAGAAAAATTCAATATGAATTTACAGATTTAATTTAATTTATTTAATTAATTATTTTCTCTTACACATAAGGTAGAGAATTTTTGAACGCGAGATTTTGTTATATTTACATGTTCATAGGTCCCCTGAATACGAAAATCATGTTTTTAACGAATGGTCTGTGTGGACGTCTGTGTGTGTGTCTGTCTCTTATCAGCATATCTCAAAAACAAATTATGGCAGAAAGTTCAAACTTGGTATTCTAAATGTGTATCATATAGGGATGCTACACTAAACTTTTCGTTAAGATCAAGCAACTGGTTCGTGTATAGGGACACTCAAAAGTATTCAAATACATTACGTCCATGGGGGAAATTGAAGGTAAGTACAGTTTAACATCTATAGAGTGCACTAAACCAAATGAAACGAATGAATATTTTTTATAATAGAGATAGTCAACAGGGAAAAAAAAATTGTGTATGTAGGAGCCTCGCCTCCCCCCCTCGAGGGGAGTAAATTTTCATGATGGGTATCTTTCAAAAGAGCTCCCCAATACCTTTAAAACGAATGGTTGAACCATCGATCTGCGATAATTTAAAACAAAGTTAGCGATTTTTTTTACTTTTATCGAAAAAAAAAAACTTGATTTTTTTTTTTTTTTTTTTTTTTTTTTTTGAGAATAAAATGGACTTTTTTTGGATATTTTTGGTGTTATACTACTTCTCTAATATGGAAATAGTCTGCATTATCATAAAAGATAATTTTTTAAATAATAATTTTAATAAATTATTTTTTTTAAACAGAATTATTTTTTAATAACCGAATTATATTCTATATAAATGTAGGTACATTAATGAAACGGCGGGTTTAGGGGGTTTTAGCCCCCTCACACAGAACTAATTATCATATAAATCTCTCTCGAAGCCTAATTTGAATTGTTTAGCATAGGTTTACATAACATCGTTATCTTACCTCTTAATCTCCAACCTCTATTTATAAAATTAAATTTCAGCATAAGAGAAAGTCGTGTGAGTGACACACCAGATTATTTTTTTATATGAAAGGAAGTAATTTTACTACATGCATATGGAAAACAATTTGATTTTACATATTTTATAAATAATTAGAATTAATTTTAACTTTTTATCTTATTTTGGAAATGCATATTACCATCTTAACGTGTGATAAAATAAAATAAATAAATAAATAAAATCTTTAGGATTTGGATGAAACCCATATGTATCGTTTCTGAAAACGTTTGTTTGACAAATAATTTCTCCACAAGTTGAAATACGGAAAATTCAATTCATTAACTGTAGCTAAGAGATATTAATATGAAAAAGTAAATCATTCTTAAAAAATAAATAAATAAAATAAAGTCACTAAAATCTGATGTTATTTGATTTGTTAGAAAATATAACTAACTTATTTTTCTTAGCTTAAAAGATTTTTTTTTTTTTTTACCCCAGCTTCTAATAAGTTACCTGCAATCTTTTAATAAAGCCCATATACTTTTTACTTTTCTTACCCATATATATGGTGTAGAAAGTATTGCTTTTGTGTCAAATTTTCGAAACTGAGAATTTGTTATATTTACACGTTTCAAGGTCCCCTGAATAAAAAAAATAATAATAATAATAGTAAAAATAAAAAGAGAGAAAAGCCATAGATATAGTAATATATATATAGATCTATCATCCCCATGTTATCGAGCAAAATATTTTGATGCCGAAAAAAAGTTCTAAAATCAGCCATTAGAGAGTATTGAAAAAAAGAATAGAAAGAAAAATGAATTTGAAAGTGTGTCTGGAGTTTTTCATTCACCTTTAGTAAATACATTATTCATAAATTTTATTTACTAATTTATCCGTGTGTATTCCTGTGTGTGATTTACTCGGGGAAAGGCAGCCATTAGAGTGACTTTTCCCGAAAAAAAAGGTATCACTTTTTCCCTCTCGCTGATCAATCTATGTCTTATTACTATATCTATGAGAAAAACATGTTTTTAGCGGTTCTTGTGTGTGTGTATCTGTCTGTTATCAGCATATGTCAGAAACAAAAAATAGCAGAAAGTTCAATCTCGGTATACTAAATATGTATTATATAGGGATGCTGCACTAAACTTTTTGTTGAGATCAAGCAAACGGTTCGTGTACAGGAGCACCCAAGAGAATTCAAATACATGGGAGGAAATTGCAGTTAAGTAGAGTTTAACAACTATAGGCTGCACTAAACGAAATGAAATATATATATATATATATATATATATATATATATATATATATATATATATATATATATATATCTTTGTATGCGTAAAAGCGTGTATGTTGTTGTATGGAAATCATTCATCATTCGTTTACAGGGCTTCCAAAAATATTTAGATGTATTGGGGCTATACTTGGAAATTGTTGGAATTGTAATTCATTTTGTGTTAGATATTATTCATGTAGGACTAAATTTAAGTGCACACTATTGTTTATAGTGCATATTTTTTATAGACGATATACAGGGCTACCCATAAAATTGAGATAAACTTTCTTTTCTATTGAATGTAATTGAAAGAATGTTTTCATGCATTTTACTATGTCAACGAACACTGCCCAGGAAGGAAAATTAGTTTTTCATACCTATGCTGTAAACAAAGTTTTTTTTTTTTTTTTTTTTTAATTATTATTTCTGTTTTTCTTTTTTCTTTTTTTTTTTTATAATATCATGTTTTGAGGTTTCTTGAATACGAAAGCCCGTGCAATCTGCTTTTATAATATTAAAATACAGGGTAACGGAATGTCGTGTGAGTGACACACCAGGTTATTTAGAAAGAATCGATGTTGAATATAACTTCTGAATAACACTAAATACCCGTCTATTCCTTATGCATCTTAATATAACCAATGGACGTTTTAAAAAGGAAAGATAAAACATTTTAAACAAAACTATATTTCAAAAACTCTCAAAATTTCCAAAAACATATTCCGAACCAACACGTATACCTACTTACGTTTTGAACATTCAACATTTTCAAATAAAATCTCCATTTGAAAATAAAAGTATATCCATTCCGAAAACAGTTAAAAGAACTTATTCCATAAAATGAAACAACGATGTTCAAAGTGTAGAAAATAAAATGAATAACTATCGTTGATAAAAGGGAATATTTCGTGGAACGTTTATAAAATTCAGAGATAAAAGTGGAAAATTTATAAATCGATCACTTTTAAATAAGTTACAAGTATGTAGAAATTTCGTAGAAAAGAAAAAAAAAAAAAAAAAAAAAAAAAAAAGGTAAATGATACTTTTGACATTTGAAATATTATTCCTCGAAATATCCAAATACAACTTGAGTTTCTATGTTTTGAAATAATATATTGTTGAATTTGATTAATTCTATTTTGAACGTTATTTCGATCTTAATTTTTCTTTTCTTTTCTTTTTTTTTTTTTTTTTTTAATATGAACACGCTTTAATTTTTTAGATTTTTATCATTTGAAAAACATTATATTCCCTTATTTCAAGGATGTCAAGGATGGAAGGAGGCCGCTCACCGCCATACAGCAGTTTGAGCGAATTTAACCTTTAGAGAGGGGCTCTGAAGACAATTGTTAGACTACACTGTGAATTTTGAAAGAGCCCGTCTCTAAAGGTTACGCCTCCCCCGTTGTTTATTTAATAAACAACAAAAAAATAAAAATAAAAATAAAAATACAAACTCTGCTAGACAGACGATCCTACGTGACAGAGGACGGATTACAAAATCGCCTAATTGGTTAAGACAAAGGCAATTAATTGGTTATGACAAAGCCTCTTAATTAGTTATGACAAAAGTACTGATTATTATGACAAATTCTCTTAATTGATTATGACAGAAGCACTTAGTTGGTTATGGCAAACACACATAATGGTTAAGCTGGGAAATTGGTAGCGTAGCTATTGTAGATGTGTAAAACTTGCCAGGGGACCGGAAGTGATTGGATATTCCCTTATTTGCCTGTTTCATTTGAAATGAAGAATTAACGAAAATGAAATAATTATCTTTTTTAAATACCTAAATTACTTTTTTCCTCACTAACGGCTGATAGGTTCTGATCTCGAAACTCTTAGAGCTGAGGTGCAGTGTTCGAAATCAGGTGGCGTTCGTCGTCCTAGTTTTTCGAAAACTTTTTATTATTTGTAACGCTGATTAATCAATAAATATTTAGTTTTTCCTTTTAATTTGCAATATACAATTTTTTTTTCCATAATCTTATTTTTTCAATGCGCATAGGAGATTTATCGCAACATGTATGAATAAAATCATATCCAATTTGGTAAGTAAATTGCGAATTACGATAGATGATGCTAATTTAATTTATATTTAATGCATATAGCGTCTCCACTCTTTACAGGATACGGTTGATAATCATACTCTAACATTTAAGTCAAAAAATCACTCGGGGTTTGTTATATCAAATCACGATTATGAAATAGTGTTATAAACTGTTTTGATCCCTCTTAAAATTGTTACTGTTTTTATTTTTATTATTATTATTATGTCCAAAAGCATTTTATTAAATTTTAAAAATAATTTAAACAGGATGTCCACTAAAGAGCGTAAAAAACCTGTTAAATATAAATGTTCAATGTGTTGTTTTTAACTTTCAAGAGTCATTTGCTGCCCGCTGGTGCAATTGGCAGGTAACTGTTTTCTGGAGCAGCAAGTCCCATGTTCGAACCGTGGGCAAGACATGGGTAAGATAGTTTGTTGGATTCATTTATGCATTTAAAATAAATGAACTTGTGATAAAGACTTCAAAAACCATTGTAGTAGAAATAATTCCAAGAGATTTATAAATCTTAGTACTTGTCACACATACAAACAAACAATCAACTGGTATAATATTTATGAAGAAGGCTAACATGAAAGAAAAAATTTTGTTATATATTGAAAAACAGATATATATTGTGATATGATTAAAATCAGAATGATTTAGATAATGATAAACAAGTTTTTTTTTTTTTTTTTTTTTTTTTTTTTTTTACGCTATTTTTCTAATTCTAGTAATATGAGCTATCAAATAAAGTATAGTATAAGCTTGATATAAGGCCGATATATATATTATGTTCGTAATTACATGGAAGAAAACAATGTAAATCATACTTAAAATGTTCAAATTACCTTAAAATTTAACTATTCAGTTATGATGCATTATCTGTCATTTCTTCCAAATAATAGAATTACATTAGTCTTGCACTGTATTGGAACTAAACTTATGTCAAGGATAAGAACAATCATTCCCTTTCCGTCTTCAAATTTCAAGTATTTCATTAATTACTCGGTAAAAAGTAATTCTTCAAATGTTTATGACATAATCCATAAATTAAGTTTGAAAAGGAAGAGGACACGTATAAAATAATTATTTAAAACTATATACGAACTTTTAGAATATTATATTAAAATTTTAGCATTCTCATAAGCTTCTTCTTCTTTTTTTTTTTTTTTTTTTTTTTTTTTAATAGAATTTTTTCTGAAAAAATTTTGAATCAGATTGAAATCTGGTATAAAAAATAAAACTTTTCAAAGCGAATATTTTTTAATAATCTAGTGTGTCACTCGTATAACTTATTCTTACTCTACATTACTGCAGGCATATTATTACAGTTTAAGGTAATCGGTACCGATTCCTTTCTTGTATACAAGAGAATTTTTGATTCGTATTCTTTATGCGCTGATGACCGTAGGATAAGTGCTACCGAAACAGCTGTCTGCTGTTTTATTATTTCTTTTGGCATTCAAGACGTTGATTATTATTCTTACCTTTATTTAATATATGGTGTACTATGTTTGAACATATCTAGTATACTCTAAACAGTTCAAAAGATATTTAGACAGTGTCACTTACTGTACGAAGAGTTACCGCCCCCTCACCACCTTCCGTTTAAATATAGTAATTATATTCAAAACATTTAAGGGTAATTTAATTTTTTTTTTTCAAATTATGCAGAGTTCTGCTGCCCATACTACTTTGTTAAACTTATTTAACTAATTTTGAGTAGCTCTTTATTTTATCTACGCGCATTAGAAAATGTATTTTAATTTAACGCAGGAATAAAAAGACATGACACAACTTTAAATGCACATCCAGTCATTTCCAAACGTAGCACAAATATATCAGAATTATTTTGTGTGTCCCTGTAATAGAAAATTAAATACTTTTCATACGGTATTCTGTATGAAACAAGTTTAAAAGCAGATAAAAAATGTGTTTTAGATTAATTTCATTCTTTGCAATCTAAAAAGTTAAATTGTACTTATCAGAAAATTCGCCCATAGATATAATGTATTTGAATATTTTTGTATGACCTTGTATATGGACGATTCATCCGATTTCAATAGAATGTTCCACGTAGCGTCGCCAAAAGATAAAAAATTCAAAACTTTGAATTTAGACATTCTATTTTTATTTATCATAGAGTTACGCTGATATCAGGCTCAGTTACAGACACTGAAAATGAAAAAGAGAGCAAAACCACTCGTTTAATATCGAATTTTATCCAGGGGACCTAAAAATCTGTAAATATAGCAAAATCTCAATTACGAAAATTTTACTTACAAACAATACTTTCTCTACCATAAATGGATAAGAGAAAATAATTATAAGATAAAAAACTTTTTATATACCATATTTTTAAATTTTCTGTTGTATCATATCTATAGAACTACATTAGCACTTTATCAATGCGTATAAAATTTTTAAAGGGATAATGACGTCCATTTTTGTGAGATGCATAATTTAAATTTTTAATTTTTTTTTTTTACCGTTCATGTATAATTAAATGTATTTAATTAAACGTGATTTATGTCAAAAGTTAACGAACTCTTTTTTTTTTTTTTGGCAACAATTAAATTATAGTTAATACTTTAATGGCTATTTTTAAAGCTATTAGGAAGTTATTATTTTCATATTTTAATTAATTAAAATAAAACTAATCGAAAAATCGAAAATCGGGCTTCGACGTATTGTGTTGTCATCGGGTTTGAGCTATTCTGAAAGTTTCAAATGTCTAGGCTAGTAGGGAAGTTAGTTAAAAATCGATTGTAAGATTTGTATCGGACAAACAAACAAACAAGAATCGAAGTTATTGAAAACATGGTTTAAAAAAAAAAAAAAATCTGATTTTGCCAGAATTTCATTAAATCTTTTTATTATTATTATTATTATTAATTTTCTTTTCTTTTTCTTAAAAAAAAAAAAAAAAAAAAAAGGAAAGAAAAAAGAAAAAGAAAAAAAAAAAAAAAAAAAGATTTTGATGAAATTCTGGCAAAAGCAGAATCTAGTTTAGGACGGAGGACTATTAGTTTTTTTGTTTCTTCAAATTATTATATCACTTTCAAATTATTCAATTATATTTTCGATAAATTTTAGGTTTCGATAAATGTCTAACTATCGAAAAATGATTTCGACAAATGTCCAACTATCGAAAACGACAAAGCAAAAATCCCAGATTGAGACTAATATTCCCTCAGTCCTAAAAAAAAAAAAAAAAATGAGAAGAATCTTATTCCGAATAATAAAGCTTAAAAATAAAACTGTTGGAGCAATACTACATATGTCGCGTGCAATCGTATACTACTTCAAATGTTCTTCATTCTTCAAGATGATAAATATTTTGATAAAATGCGAATGTTTAAAATGCATAAAAACAGGAAACTTATGCAATAAATAACAATGCATTTAAATAGGAAGCAATGCAATAAATAATAACGAATTTAAACAGGAAACAAGGCAAATAAAGATTTTTTTTTTTTTTTTTTTTGAGGAAACGTTTGACAAATATCTTTTCCGATTTGTAGTGACAGTTAAAATTTTGATAAGCATTTTTCATTCTGTTTATCTGGTGGCTATTTTGATCATACATATTTTTTAAACTTTTTGAGAGAAATGGGAAAGTAAAATTTTAGAAATATTTTAGTTATTTCAGCTAGCATTTATTTCAGACTGGCACCTCTATAAATAAATTCCTCGTATATGAGATTAGATTTTATTCAAAAACTATAAATAAGATGCAAAGTAAAAATAAATATGTCAGTATTTTGAAACAAAAATCTTGTCTTTTTATTCTAAATAAGTACTTAGTTCGATATAATTTAATAAAACAAAACTTTTATCCCTATTATTTAAAATGTAAACATGTATACTTTTTTAAAAAGTTATATTTGAACAGGTAAGAGCACATTAAAAAAAAAAAAAAATCATTACATTATTATTGTTATTAGTTATTAGTTTCTAGTTATATTGTTAGCTCGTTATTAGCCAAATTAACTTACCTTTATAAGCTTAACTTGGAATAATAATTTTTTTTAGCTTTACTGTATTTTAGACTAATAACTATTTGATTAAATTTTACTTATGCATTTCACATCATTTTTAAACTACGAATGGCATAGTAGGAAAATAGTGGTAAATTTTATAATGGTTAACATAAATTGTAACACAAGTTTCATATAAAAAATTACAAAAAGTGTTTTGTAATTTTTTTAAATATTTTTCTTGTAGAATTTAGTCGAAAATTTTTAAATAAAAGGGAAAATGTATAGTGCGATGAAACCTTTTTCTGTGATGCCTGTTAAATCATAGCAAATCACTTCTTCTTCGTTTATTGAAAGATTTTCTTTTCGTAACTACTATACAGATCAATTGGCAATAATTTAAAGCCTAAGATTTTGCAATTTCGGATGACCCGTTTGATTGCTCCAACACTATAAAAAACTATAAAAGTGATGGCATTTCGGTACATAAAGTCAGTAGATAATATTTATTTGAAAAAGAGGAAAATATGTAAATTTTTATTTTAATTCTTTTAATTTTAATGTGTGTTCAAAGTTCAAACCCATTGATCAAATGTTCAATTTTAATAATAAATACAATTAGCAAACATTTGATCTGTAACATAGGTATTTTGAATCTAAGATAAGAATTTAATTATTTTTCATAGAGACTCTTGTATCCGAATATAAAAGAGAAATTAAAACACAAAATTTCAAAGAAAGTTACGTAATTATCTACATATAAGCATTCAAGGTATAATATATGAGTTTGTATACACTGCTCGACATTGAAAATGGAACACTAAGAAGGAATGATAGTAACGGAATAAAATTTGTTGGACACATACATTATAGTAGGAAGAACAATTGATTAAAATT
Organism: Salticus scenicus; assembly: GCA_963930645.1. Lineage (NCBI taxonomy): Eukaryota > Metazoa > Arthropoda > Arachnida > Araneae > Salticidae > Salticus > Salticus scenicus. The sequence goes on from OZ005655.1 coordinate 280,956,374, forward strand.
TCAGGAAATTTGGAGTAATATGTACTGAGAAAACAGTACATAAAGCAGCGACCTCTGTGAGTAATAACAGCACATATCTGCCTAGTTATTGAATCGAACAGCGATTGGATGACATGTACGGGTAGATCACTTCATGAAGTTTTAACACGATGCTACATTCATCGATCGAAGTTACTGGTGAGTGGTGGGAGTCCAGTCGCTATTCAACGATTAAACAGTCATTTTCATTGGTGCGAGATCAGGAGAACGCGATGGCCAGAGCAGCAGTCGAAAACATTCGGCATCAATGAAGGTCCAGACAATATGGACTACTTGCGGTCGTGCATTGTCCTGCTTAAATGTTGCGCATCGGAGGCCTTTAATATAGGGCAGAGCTGTGGGCCTTAACTCGTCAGAAATGTAATGGCTGGTATTCAGAGTGGCGGGAATGAAAACAAGAGGTGACCGGAACGTGTATCCAATGGTACAACATACCATCAATCCAGGTGATGACTCAGTATGCGGCTAACAAAATTCTGATTACCCTCAAAACTGCATCACTGATACGGGCGCCATTAATTTGTGATCAACGATGAACTTGGACGCAGGAATGGCGTGAAATCACTTTTCAGACAAATCACAATCCTGTTTACAGCATCAAGATTGCCTTATCCGTATTTAACGGAACCATGAATAATGCACATTGCCAGCTGGGATTCGACATCATCATACTGTCCATCATTTGCAATGATGTTATGGGTTCCCATTGGGTACACGTCTCGATTACTTCATGTTCGTATTCCTTGCACTCTGAATAGCGGCCATTAAATTTCTGATGAGTTAAGGCCCGCCCCTCTGCCCTGTATTCAAGGCCTCCGTAGCGCAAAATTTAAACAAGATAATGCAAGACCGCAAATTGTTTGTATTGTCCGGACCTTCTTTGATACAGAATGTGTTCGACTGTTGCTCTGGCCAGCGCGTTCTCCTGATCTCGCACCAATGAAAATGACTGTTTAATCATTGAAAAGCGACTGCCCCCCCCCCCACCACTCACCAGTAACTTCGATCGATGAATTGTGGCATCGTGTGGAAGCTTCATGAAGTTCTCTATCCGTACATGTCATCCAATCGCTGTTCGATTTAATGCCTAGGCAGATATGTGCTGTTATTGCTCATAGAGGTCGCTGCTTTATGTAATGTTTTCTCAGTACATATTACTCCAAATTTCCTGAAATTTTAATTAATTGTTCTTCCTACTATAATGTATGTGTCCAACAAATTTCATTACGTTATTATCATTCCTTCTTGGTGTTGCATTTTCAATGTCGAGCAGTGTATATTCTTTTTCAATTCGTTTTACTGTAATGATTATCTGAATTCGTTAGTTAAATGTTTCATTTTACAATAATTCAAACCACTATTTATTTGAAATCTTTAAGATTTGGAAAATGAAGTCAAAAACATAATATCCACACAAAAATGTCTTGAATTGTCCCCGAAGTATCGTCTGTTTTCATGGAATATCATTACAAGGAATTCGCAAGGTTTAATATTGGGCGTGTTTTACGTGATTTATTAGTACATTTTCTTCTATGATCTCCGTCTATATTATCTATATTAATAAAATCAGACTTTTACCTGTAAATTTGTCAGAATCAAAAAATTTTGCGATATCTTCACGAAGATTTTGCCTGTGTGTGTGTGTGTCATGGTGTCTGTAAGTATGTAACGCTATTTTTGTCTGGATATCACGTGAGAACGACTGCACGGAATTCAACAAAGCTCGGCAGGAATTTAGATCTTTACTCAACTTAAATTTATATCTATCAACTATTTCGAAATTCCCCTCTGCAAAAGTAAAAACACGTTTATAAGCATAACTCGGCTCCAAAAAACTTCACAGTAAAGAAATTGTACATAGTGACACTAGATATGAGTGCAAGTAAAACATTATCTGCGATTTAGGATTTACCGATTTTTAAGGGCAGGAAGAGGGAAAATCGATTTTTAGCGGGAAATTTCGCAAATTCCGGATTTTTGAGTAGAACTCTGAAAAAGCTATGTGACTTCCTTAAGAAATTTCCAAAAACATTTTTTTTTTTTTTTGTGATTTTAAACTAAAGGAGATTTTATGACTTTATTATCGCTTTTTACTCAATTATTCTGTGAATAATATATAGGAATAAAATTCTTTTCAAAATTAAGCGCATACGTTAATAATTATTCGATGGTTATAATATCGAACTTTTTCTCCATTGTCAAAATTAGCTGACAAAGTAATCTACAATTAAAGAAAAATCTCGCTTGGCAAGTTAAAATACAAAAGTTTGCATTAAAATAAATGCCGGCTTCATTTTCTAAAGAAATTTTTAACTATAAAGATTTACTTAATATTTCATACTTTTTTGGCACGTGTAGCATCTATAACATTTTTAACACCAGGGATAAAATAGGTGTAGACAAACAAATCGCAAGAATTTACATTGTAGTCATTTATCAAAACCCTTTCTATGCAATTCTTTATGTAATGGAAATTACATTTTCAAGTTCAGTAATTTTCTGAATTATTCTATAAAATTTCTCATTCAATTTCATAATACGCTGATTTTAGAACAACGTCATGTCAATTTTAGTATTTTTTTTTTCTTTCTGTTAAGCAGGTATTTATTTCAATTATTCATTTCAAATGGTGGTGGTTAGTGAGAAATAATATGACTTCATTTATATCAGTTTACAAAGTCAGCATCTTGGTTGAAAAATGCGAAGAGACTTAAGTTCTTTTTCAACTCTGGATCATTTTCTTATTCTGCTCAAGTATGAAACAATTCTTTTAAAGGCACCAACAGCTGTAGTTTTGAACGTAAAAGAAGTTTCTTCATTTTTATCAACTCATCCCGTCAGATATCTCCTAAATCATCATATGTCCTTAGAAAAACCAATCTTCAAGCTATAAAACTGTATTCATATTGTTTCAAATTTTCATTTTATCCGCAAAACGTTTTTAAGGCCTAGACTACGTCCCAAACTTTTAAGTTTAAATGTTCCATATTTTTTATTATTAAAGAAATAAATCTGCTTTCATACACCAGGCAACATATTCTTCGGGTTGAAAAACACACCACCGGAGCGCTCCTTGAGCATAGCGGCTTTTATCTGTTCATATAGTAAAAGATTTTGTAAAATTAGGTTGTTTAATAATTGTTTAATCATTGGATTGATAAATCAAACCATTTCTTCACATTTTGAAAGATTTGTTCCTTTTTCTCACTCCTTTCCAATTACCATTCTTCTTGTCAAATGCCTTAGTTTAGCAAAATGTAAAAAGTTTGAGAGTAACTTACTCTGCCATGAAAAAGAATGTAACTAACGGTAAGTTTGGTAAGTTTGGTAATTGAATTATGTGTCTATAAACTATTCACATCTATCAGTTAAATTAGGTTTATAAACTACAATTACTAGTGAATCAAACTAAAGTTTTATCAATTAATGTATTTCTTTAAGATATTTCTCATTTGGATATTTTCTGTAACAAAAATGATAACCGATATATTTTCTGATATACACATAATATCCTTATGAAGTTTACTCTCCTCTTAGTATCTTATCTTCATTTTCATGACGCATATTTAACTAATTGCTTTTTCTTCGTGAAAAATCTGATTTTCGTAACGCATGTATAATCTGTTAACTTTTTTTTTTTTAACTGACAAGGAAACATTCAAAAGGTGTCATCTTCAAAAAGTATTGAAAAAAATATATGTTATTCTACTCTTCATAAAACACCAAAAAAGGAAAAAATTATCGGCTGAAATAAATTACAGCGACCACAAAAAATTATCAAAATTAAGCATATTTGGCGATTTAGCGCTGTTAGGCGATACGTTTGCTAGCACCGAGATTGAGGTGTACGAACAGAACCGTGTTTTCCTTTTCCGCCAAGTACTCAAAATCAATCGCCTAGCAGTGTGAAATCGCCAAATATGCTTAAATTTGATAATTTTTTGTGGTCGCTGTAATTAATTTCAGCCGATATTTTTTCATTTTCTGGTGTTTTATGAAGAGTAGATTCAAAAATATTTTTTTCAATACTTTTTGAAGATGACACCTTTTGAATGTTTCCTTGTGAGTCCTTTTTAAGACAAATCTCTTGCATTTACAGTCTAATGAGAATTATTATTATCCTCGTTAAGAGCGTTATCACTGATAAGGCAATGGAAATTTTTCCCGAAAGGGGAATTGTGATGTAAATACATCACCTCTTGTTTAATTCCTATGCCAAAATACATCGTTTTGCAGGCATCTCATCGCAGCCGTTCGTTCCTGGCTCAACGCACCCTGTAAAGTTTGCTTCCCGCGACACTTGTCAACGGGAGAATCGGCGATTGTTTCTCTTGCATGCGCGAACTGTTTAATTGGTTACTTTTGCGGTCCGATTAACGAATCAAAATCGCGTATCCGTGATTTTAGGTGTGCGGACCTGTTTTTTTCTTTAGGAGCGATTTTTAAAAATTTAAAAATCAGTCAGTTGGTGTTCCACCTGTGTACAGAGAAGAATGGCCGGGCACTTGCGTCCGTACGTTATATTTTACCGTTATTTTTATATATGTGGTCCCACACGGTTATTATGACTTGAAACGAAATTGTGACAGTGACCGGAGCTGATTTTTGTTATATAAATATTTTGTTATAAGTATCTTGAATTTATTTTAAAGAAGCATGGCTATGTATTAGAGATTTGAGATTTATAACAGTTGTCCGGATTTCTGCATTCTTGAAGTGGGAAAGCAAATTAATCTTAATAAATACTCTTAAATTGGAATTGAAGACTGCCTTTCCTTTTTTCCAAGACCGGGTATGTTTTATTCTAAACTTTAAAATATCTTAAAAAAGTAAAGATTGAATTTATCTTATACTTGGTATGTACCCATGTATGATCAGATCGAAGCCTAGGGTAATTCATCATTATTTCATACGATCACAATTTGTTAACATATTTTGTTTTAAATTAAAGGCAACCTTTATCCACATTATTAAATAAAATAAAAAGTACCACCACAGGAATTGCAGAAAGGTTTTTCACCAAAATGCACCTTTCGAATCACTAATCTATTTAAAAAGTCAAGAACTATGGCAATGCGATTATATTTAGCATTTAGAAGAAAAATTAAATCTGCTTAGAAAAATCCCAAAATGAGATTAGATAGATATTTGAATATTTATATTGACATAAAACGTCAAATACGGCAAGTTTAAATTCTAAAAAGATTTAACCATTTCCTTTGAAAAATTTCTCAACTAACTAATTAGCAGATATCACTGGTGCAAACGACTCGGTGAATGCTCGAGAAATTTTTTGCTTCTTCTGAAACATAAATTGTTAAATTTCAGAATAGTGCTGCTATCTATCGCATAGAAGTTTTCCGAATAAAATTTAACGCGTAATTTAAATGTGGGAATATCAATTGTCTACATCTACAAGACTACAAGATTAATATTGGGTCAAATGTTTGTAGATTCGTAATAATGAAACACATTTATTGTTAAATCGGAAAAATACTTACCACTCATTTTATTTAATACAGGTCAATTTCAACAAGATGTAAATTAATTGCAGTATTATTGAGTAAATTATATCATATTTAAAAAAAAGTCACAAAATTTCATATATGATTAATATTCACTATATTATTCTGAACTGCAGTTGTCATGTTTTCTATCACAAAAGTTAATATAAAAAGCCCTAAAAGCGAAGAATTGTGTAAGCTAAAATGGGGCACAAATACAAATACATAGAATTCAAATACTATCTGCAAATCGATGATTTATTCAACAGTAAAAAATTCTGCAATGTTTTCAAGTTAAAAAGAAAAATGAATTGGAATTTTTGAAGAAAAACATTTTTCTTTGTACGAAACTTTTGCAAAGATTGTAACATATTCAAAATATTTTAAAGAAACGAACAAGTTTCCAATGAAAATTTCTTACTTCATTTTTCACAAAAAAAAAAAAAAAAAAAAAAAAAAAAAAGATTTCTTAAGATAAATATACAATTACAATGCCCACATTGCTTGTACTTCTATGACGATAGTATTACTTCCTTGAAAATGATGCCGTTCCGTATTCGGCTGTAATATTTAGGGATCTTCCAAGCAAAATCAATAATAACCTGCCGGGCATTACATGAGATTTAAAAACAGAAAATCACTAGGCTGAAAATATTTCCAAAGGATATTGCTGCGGTAAAATAAAAATCTGAATAAAAGAGACATTTGCATCTTATAAAAGGAAATAAGAAGAATTTTCTAAGCAATTAAAAGAAAACTTTTCATTTTCAGAGAATTGTATTTTACGGTGCATGCATATAAATAAAGAGAAACATGTATATGTGTTCATGCACTTTTTTATACATATATATGCATACATATGTAGTACACTATTAATTAAATGTATCAAAATAAATATGTGTATACGTAGAAAATGCTTCAAAAAGAAATAAATGGCAATATTCACTTAAACTAAGGATCATAAATTATTTCCAGTTACAGAAACCGTTGACAGAATGTACAGATTTCTGATACGACATTATTCCTCCAATTTGTTGAATAAAATGCAAAATTTTGTATTTACATATCCCTTTTTTTTTTTTTTTTTTTTTTTTTTTTTTTTTCGTAAATAAAGTAATCTTCGTGTCAGAAAGTAAAAAGATTCCTAATTTGAAAGTTGGCTGAGTAACAGTGAAATGAAAATATATTTGTCTCAAAATTGTGAAAGAAGTTTCAAAATTGACTCTTTTTTATTCAATTATTGCGGAAAATGTTTGTATTAATGTATCTCAATTTCTCTTCTCTGTTTAAAATACAGAAAAATTGTATCCATTTTAATGTATAATAGTCGGAACCTGGTGAATTTCAAAAGAAAAACATATCCTATATTTCTACGCACAACTGTTTCAAGGTTCTACCTTGAGTTTCTCGAATCCAATAAATCTATTCATACCATATTCCAAGACTGTAACTAGAAAAAATTGTCAGAGGAGAGTTCAAACATTATTAAATAACATTGAGTGTTAAAAATAATGTATAACTTAAAAATATTCAACAAATTTCCAAAATTACGGTAGGGGTTGAACCCCAACTCCCTCACCTTCTACCAAATGGACCCCCCTCCTACGCTACGCCATTGCCGAGATCAACTGCTGCGGACATTAGCGTGTAAACGAACAAGTACTGACGTCCTTCATTGTTAACAGCGTATAGAACGGTCATAGCGCATGAAATCACTCATTAATCAAACTCTAGCGCATAACAACGTCTAATCTGTATATCATAAAAATATCTCCTGCCTGTAAGATATAGAATACATTGCCACACAAGCTTCTAGCCACGTCGAAGTTTAATTAATTTAATTAAGATTCGGTGTACGTTTTACTGAATTGATATTGTCCTTGGTGTGTTCATGTTTTTCATAAAGGATGAACATAACTGACTTTTCTAGAAAGCCTCGTCAGTATACGAGAGGTTCTGTTCTTAAAGCAGGAAAAGGAAGATGCTGAGCTTGATCTCAAGTCGTACTATTCTCAGAATTCTATTAGGAGAATTATTTCTCTCAGAAATATTCGTACTATTCTCAGAAACTCACGTAAATATGAGCTAAGATTTCTTCAGAAAGTTTTCACGAAGGTAATCCCAATCAATCCTAGATCCCTAGACTACTCGGCATTTACCCACACAATCACAGCCGCGATTCATCAAGTAAAAAATATGATAGTAATATATAACATCAAAAAGTTGAAGCATAAATATAAATGTTGTCACAACAATATTTTAAATATTATCTGTATAAGATAAAATTTTTCCTAAAATAAACTAAAATTAGGTTTAAATCACAGGGTGGCTATTAAGTATCCAGAAAAAATTTAAAGAGCTTTTATGGACTACCTACTTCATTATAACCACTTTTTTCTTATTGTAATCCTTTTATTTTTAAATATTATTTATTAAAATGATTTGCATTTACTCAACAGGCAGTTTTTGAGCGATCAGGGAAAGTAAAATCTATTAGATAAATGAAAAAGTTTCGTGAATTTTTCAAAGTGCGGTGCATCTAAGATATTTTGTGGTCCCATAGGAAAGTTTTTTTTTTTTGTTTAAGTCGCTAAAAACTCTCAAAATCATCGCAAACTTTTGGATCTAGCTCTCAAGAACACCAGAAAACGAAAAAAGGCAACAAGGTCTTTGTTTCTAAAATGTTTGATCATTTAAGTTGAGATTAGCAACAATGGGAAGATTCAATTGGCTTTTCTTTTTAAAGAAAACGCAAAAAACAATGTAAGAGTTTATCAAAAAGATGTTTTAGAGAAAGCTGTACTTCCATGGAAGTAAAATCACCCGGTTAAGACCTTTCACCAAGTTTGTGCTCTGGCCTATGGAGTCAAATCAAAGTTTGCTTTAACCCTTTCACTCTCAGTGTTCCCGCTGATGGAACACCTAATTTCAATTCTCAAGTGCAAAAACTCATCCCGGAAATTTTTTTAGCAAAAATTTACATTTATAACATAGCAGAAAAGGCCCTTTCTTTAACGTGAAAATTTAAAATTTTTTGTATTTTAATTATGCTCGTAAATTCCGGTGGCAGTGTAATTTAAATGGTCCGAATTACCTTGCGCCGCAAAGTGTTAAAATACTCCGGAATAAATTGAAATGTTGGGATCTATGCAACTTTTACGAGTTTTTCTTGTCGATAATGTTTACTTATAAAGTGATTTATTTATTAAATTAAATATTATTTGAATTTAATAAGGTTTACTTACAGATGTTTCAAACCGAAAATTTCTCGAAAAGGAACAATGCTAATTTTTTATTTTTTAAATATTTATGATCAGCTATGTGTCTAAAAGCCATTTTTAAAATTAGTTTAGTAATTTTTTAAATAAATTAAGTAGTGAACGTTAAAGGGTTAATCGATATCAAAGTGAAATAGTATCTGACGGAAAATCTGTGTTCTCATAACTGCTCTGATTCGTATCCAATGGATTTTTCAGTGTGTGGGTTCTTAGAAGAACAATTGTGAACACAGAAAATCATACATTTGATAGACTCAAGAAAGCCCTGAAGAAAATATGGGAGAATTTAGATCCAAACTACTTGCGCCGCACCGTCACCTCACTTCCGAAGAAAATCGCAGCTTGCGTCAAAACCGGTGACCGCCATTTCGAAAATTCATAGTAAAAAATAATTGTTAGACATTACTTGTTGCAAAATTGAAGCTTTAAATTTGTTTGCCATTTCACTAATTATTTACTATCAAATAATTGTTCCGGATACTTAATAAGCACCCTGTATATCTAAAGAAAACCTAAGGTTTGCTTTAGAAAAAGTACCATGATTAACAATTTTTCACTGGTGTTGCGTTCATGCAACACCAGATGTAATTGCGTTTAACAGTTAACTAAAAAAGATATTTTATATTAAGTATTGTTTTTAAGTAAAGAAAGGAGAGATGTTTATTTTATTACAAAAAAATTTTATATGAAAAATAATTTTATATTTAAAAATACATTTCAAACTTGAAGCACTAATCAATCCAAAACTTTTGAAAATCTTCATATTTGAATAAATTTACGTAACTTGTAGAAAAATTTTTTCATAATGAAATAATTACTTTTGAAGTCATCTGTAGTTTTTGTTGTGTTATGCTCCCTCAAGAAAATTTCCGTAAACATTTATTTGTATTCATTCTATACTCTTATTCCACTGAAGTGCTACAAATGGAACACCCTGTGTTTAGTAAGATAAGACTAATTTGAATAATCTTGTTTTAAATTATTGTTATATATGATCAAAATAATGAGTATTACTGTTTGTATTTAAAAAAAAAAAATCATTATTTCTTGCTTTGCGGTTAATAGGTTAAATGTTTTCAATATTTACTAAATTATAAATTATGCAAGCAATTTTCTCACTAGTTAACAAATCTAATCCTTCTAACACTGAAAAAAATATAGGGGAGATTCGTATAATATGGACCCCCTAAGCAAGAATGCTCATAAAACTAAAATTATTAAAATAAAAAGATTTAATTTGTCGACTGCTCATTACAGTTGTGTAGTTGCATGGTTCAAGCTTAGTAAAGCACTCTGGGAAGTATTAAAAATTGCAGGAAATAATTATTTTATTTATGTATCGGTGGTTCATATTACACATACGTTCGTGTAATATGGACCAAGTGGTTCATAGTTGTCTTTCCCGAAGAGTTGACACACTTGGAATTGTGAAACGAACTGTCCAGCATGTTCCTTCATACACTTATCCAATCTTTTGGGAATAGTAGAAATGGACGAAAAAAATAATAGTTAATGGACGAAAAAAAGAGAGGTCCAAAGGTTATATTCAATAGGTAGTATGCAAAGTAAGTGATAGCTTTATTAACCCTGCTTCTCTGGCCTATTCTACAGCCTCAAGATTTTGAGTGTGCGACATATGTACGCCAAGCATTAACAAAACCTCTCTGTTTTTATCGTGGATCACTGGTCCATATTACACAACAGAGTGTGTTTCATATTACACGCATAAACAGAGCAACATTGTTTCCAATTACATATCGCTATGCAAATTGATGCCTATGAAACACATGTCTAGATTGTTCAGAAAATAAGTACATTTGCTACTATTATCGCGAAAATTATATTACAATTACCTAACAGTAGAAAGTAATACTTGTAGAAAGTAATTTTAACATACTTGTTACATCCATGGTCATATAAACCGAAAACTCAATTTCATAATCGTCCAAGTACAGGTACGCATGTGCAAGTCACTTCTTGCTTTGTATAACAATAATATTCACAAAGACAATGAGATGGTTTCACCAACTAGTGTTGAACATATAAATTTCCTCATGGTCCGTATTACACGATGGTCCATATTACACAGTTCTCCCCTACTTTTAAAAGGAAATAGTCATAAAAAGTGTATATTGCTTATTTCAAATCAATTGATTTGATTTAAAAAAAAAAAGAAAAAAAAAAAAAACTTTTGATGGATAATTTTTCTACTTTCTTTATACATTTTTGTTCTAGTCAATTACTTGAAAACAGTTGGAATGGAGAAATAATCATCTTTCGATTAGCTTGATTTCGGAGTAAGTAAAAACTAAATCTCTAATTTTTCTTTCGTTACGCAAGAAAAATACTTTTCACTTTTATTTCATCCATCATAGAATTAAGAAAGAAATGTCTAATAATAATTTATATTTCTTTTTTCTGTAAACAAAATTTCTTGCGGAGCAGATAATATTTTTTCATTTATCATGATTTAGTCCACAAAGGAAAGAAATATTTTTTTCGTTTGTAAAATATTGATCATATATATATATATATATATATATATATATATAACAAATAATATGAAGATTCTTAATTGTTAAAAAAAAAAAAAAAAAAAAAAAAAAAACGTAATGTTGAGAGGTCTTTCTGGGTCTCAAACTTCGCACTTAGTTTACTTAAACATTATTTTGGGATACTTTAAATTAAAAAAAAAAAAAAAAAAAGTCAATACTTTTTTTTAAGTAATTACTTACGCACCAAAGACTTATAAAAAATACTGGAAAAATTCCTCTTCATTTATGGGTCATTTTATTGACAAATATTTAGCGACTACACATCGGCAGTATTGTGCATTTTTTTTTTTATGGTTCTCATGACTCTCATGACTCTCATAACTCAATAAATAACAATTCTGAGTAAGTAAGCTTTTGTGTAATTTGAAGTCGCAGTATTCAGTTAAACCGTCTTTTGACAGGTCCAAGGTGGTATTTATATACATATCTAAGTGGAATAACTCAATTCCCATTGGTTGCCTAATTACAAGGGATCTGTGGTTTGTATCCGAAAAGTTAGTCATTTTGAGTTACTCCTGTTTGTCACGAGAGCGACGATTCGAACACAGATAATGGAGTTTAAGTAAATTCACTAAGCATAATCAAAGTGTCCATATTACTATTAGGACCTTGTATAAGTTCTTGCTGTTTCTTAACAGACGGCATTTCCAGGAGTACGTGCATGTAATTTCATATGGTAATGCACCTACAAGAAAGTACTGTCAGTGAGCTCAAACTTCAGTGTATGTTAGTTCGACACAGTGTAAACAACGTTTTTCTCCCCTCAGTTCTAAAAAGGTTAAGTTTTGTGCCAAGTAAAGAGCATTCGCATTGAATTTAATTGCACTACTGTATTCAAAAGAAATCTGCAGCTGAAGCACACAGAATTCTTGTCGAGATTTATGGTGAGCATGCTTTGTCGGAAACGATATGCAGAGATTGGATTCAACTCTTCAAAAATAATAATTTTGGTCTTGGAGACTCGCTCTAGCAATCTGAGAGAGTTTCAAAGCGAAGAATCGAAGGAAATACTCTAACAGCACACATCCACAGTACATCTTAAAGATGTCTCTTTCATCCACAGTACATCCTGTAGATGTCCCTTTCATCCTCATGATGCCCTATAGATGTCCTGGAAAGAAGATGTGATTTTAGGGTATTGAATGAAAACCCATTCCAGACTCTTAACTGAACTTGCAGAATCATTACGAATACATGGTACAACAGTTTCAAAACGTTGGAAAGCATTAGAAATAGCAAGGACATTGGGTGTTGTACAAAAAAACCGCATGGACTTATTCAAGGTTCTAATATATTTAAATATATACAGGGTGTTTCAAAACTCGTGTGCAAAAATTTAAGGGATGGTAGAAAACATTTAAACAAGCCATTTTCACCATACAATGCATGGGCGGAGAACAAGCGGTGACCGCTAGAGGGCGCTGTAATGGTAAGTTTAAAGCACGCGTTTTCTTACACATCGTCATTTCTAACGTGGATTTCAGCAGGCATGGCGACATACAGTAATCAGGAAAAGGCGAACATGCGTTTAACGTGTGGTCTGGCGAATGGGAATGCTCTGGAAGCCGCAAGACTGTACAGGCAACGTTTCCCGAGAAGACATGTGCCAGACCGATAAATACCACAGCAGTCTTGCGGCTACTAGAGCATTCCTGAAATAGTACTTTTATGAGAAGAGACTCCGCGTAGGATTTCACGACAAATGTGTTATATATTAAGAGTGTGTTACCTGTAGCCTAAGTAAAATTATCGTTAGATTAAGTACTCTATGTCTTTTGTAACTAAAGTTCTGCATCCTAATAAATATTTAACGGAAAGCCTAGACTTTTAATTTAACACATACTTCTAAACACCAACATTTTTTTACATATAATTTCCCATATTCCAGTTTTCACAAGGTTACATAAACATCTGTAGATTATCTTAATTGCATATGTTCAAGTTGTTTAATATATATTATTTGAATAAAAAAGAGGAAGACTATATAATCCAAACAATAAATATAGTATGGATAATTAATAAGGATAAGTGTAATGTGTATAGTTAAAAAATATACTTAAATAGTAATTAAATCCGTAAGATATTTCAGGAGTAAAAAAATCAAAGGGCCGAGATTGTTAAAAACCTCTTTACCCAAAATAAATAATTTACCTTATTTTCTTTAACAACATGACTCGTGAAATAGTCGAATAATACGGATTACTTTCTCAGAAAAATTTTAACATAATTACAAGTGCGTTAATTAATTACTCTTACCCTCGAACAATTTCTCATTTAGAAGCAATAAGATGAATCTTGCTAACCTTTTTTTTTTTTTTTTTTTTTTTTTCTTATGAAGCATGCTATTATTGTTAACCGTTATCTGAAGCTTTTATTGTTAACCAATTCTGAAGAGAAATGTCTTTGAACAAAGTGGCCTTATCGCTTTGTATATAATTATATGGAGTACAATAGTTACTGATATTAATGTTCTGTACGATCTAAAAAATAAGAAACATATGTAATCAATTATTTTTGCCTTAAACAAAAATAATGGCACAGCTCTATTAATTAGAATTTATTGAAACTATTTAATATTTTCCGAATACTTAAATACTATTTTAATTGCTGATAAATAAAATTTCGAACCATCTAAAAATTGAAAAAAAAAAAAAAAACTAATTAATTAAATATGTAAACCTGATCATAGTACAGTCTTAATGTAGCTTCCCTTGGAGACTTTTGAATTTTTATCGCCATTTTAGACAAAAATACATAATTTATGCGATTATTTTTTCTGTTTCTTTCTTTTCTACTTTTAAATAAATCATAAAATATCGAAAAATAGAAAAGAAAGAAAAGAAAAATTACCAACTCAAACTCAAACTTAATTATCTTGTTTTATTTTTTATTTCATTTTGCACGCGCGCTTTTTATTTCCTAATTCAAAATTATTTAAAAAAAAAGAACTTTTTCGAAACTGATCATTATTAATTTTCTTTACTTGTCTTTTTCTTTCAAAAAAAAAAAAAAAAAAAAAAAAAAAAAGATGAGAAGATTTTGATGAAATTCTGGCAAAAGCAGAATTCTATGCATCGCAAATTTTTTTCTTTTGGCGTTTCTGACGTAGTAGTTTATTCGGGTTTCAATTTTCTCTTTGTCCATAGGACTTATTAGTTATATTCCCCATAGGTCTATTTTACACCTGTTAAAGTCCTATACACAGCAGTGCAGTCAGAGGTGTGTATATTAACTGTTACATTTTGCGAAAATAAATAATTTCTTTTTTTTTTTTTTTTTTTCCTGATTT